>JALPQD010000010.1:10315669-10923169 GCA_023101885.1 Typhlomys cinereus
CAGGCCCCAGGGGAAAAAAAAGTCTTTCCTTCCTTACAACCCTTCAGCTGCACATCTTGAGAAAAGATAAAGGCCAAATACACACAGAAATATGTGTGCTCATATGACACCATGGAAAAGAGTACATCAAAAGGCTAGTGTGAAAACATGTATACTTAAAAATATAGTTACACTTTGGCTTATGATGACTATCACACAGATGGCACACTCCTCTGATTCGGCCAAACCTATAGGCATAATTATAGCCCACGTGCAAGATGAAAACTGAAGCTGCATTCAATCTGAAGAGTGCACATTTGAGCAAAGCAGCTCAGATTAAAGGACTGGCCATATACATTTAAAAGTCTATATTTGATAGTTTAAGAAGGGTCTCAAAGAAAAAAAGAACAGTCCTTCAATGTGTAATCTGGAAGAAATTTTAGCATCAGAGGAAAAAATGTGACTTTCTTCTCATGCTTAGTAATAGAAACAAAAAAGGGCTGACCCAAAAAAGTGTAAAATTGTTTTCATGTAACATATGTATAATGGTTCTAGAGTTTAAAAAACAAGATCATGGGACTTTTTGTCTTGCATATTAATAGAATGAGCGAATGAAATAATGAAATTTGCTAGCAAGAATCAAAATGACCAATGATAACTTTAAAAAAATATGTGTGAGTGAGGAGATAGCTCAGGGGTTAAAACCTTTGCCTCATAAGCAACCTTAGTTCAGGTCCCCAGATTCCATATAAAAAATGCTGGACAGATACGGTGGTGAACTGCAATTTCAGCCTTGGTAGGCAGAGCCTGGGAACCCCCCCCCCAAAGCAAAACAGTAAAAAGGTAGAGCAACCCAGCAGGATTCTCAATGTCACCATTGAGCAGCCACAGGCACACACACTAGAGAGAGAGAGAGAGAGAGAGAGAGAGAGAGAGAGAGAGAGAATGCATTCAAAAAAAGTACAGGTAGAATACATTTCACGAACTGCAGGGCTCTGGTTTTACAAAGTGCCTTAGATAAATTCAAAATGAAAATTCTGATTTTAAGTTTGTGTGTGTGTGTGTGTGTGTGTGTGTGTGTGTGTGTAGTGGGGATGAGTGTGTGCCTGCCATGGCCCATTCATGGAGGTTAGAAGAAAATTTGGGGGAATAGGTTCTCTCCTTCCACCTTGTTTTGAGGCAGGTTATTGTCAGTGCACAGTGCACATGAGCTTCTGAGCGGTCTTCCTGCCTCTACTTCCATTCTCCCAGGAGTGCTGGGATTACAGATACCAAGTCACCTATCTGGCCGTTTTATGCAAGTTGGAGGAAGTGATAGAACTCAGGTTATCAGGGTTGTGCTGCAAGCACCTTATCCACTGAAACATCTCACTAGCCTGAATCTTTGGGGGGTTTGTTTCGTCTTGTTTTGTTGTTTGTTCTGTTTTGCCATTCTCCGTGCTCTAGCATTTCTCATTTGAGCAAAGACTCTATGGAGACCAAGACTACTTTGAAATAAGCAGCACCACATGGGGATCCAGTAGATGTAGAAGAAATTAAAATGCAACATTAAATAATTTAAATAGTCTACCGGGATGAGAATCTGAGATGAAGCATCCATTGTAAAGTGGATAACACAAATACCTATCCCCCTATAAAATACCTGTGAAGACAAATAAGTCTAATATATCATCATGGATTGAAATATTTATTTTCATGGTCCAAGAATTTTTTTGCCTGGATTCATTTTGTGTTACCAAGCACAAGGCTTTTTACTTTTGCTCTGCCTTGTATGGACTTTCCCACAGATCCAACTGTTCATGTTCTGCATCCTTCCACATTGGAAACAGAGGATGTGTAATTCTATCTGATCTCCTCTACCCAGTCCCAGAGATGGTGGAGGATCCCCTTTTTACTAGGTTGGGAAGTAAGTTGCAATCTTAGTATGCAGCTAAAACTAAAATAATTACCACCATGAACATTTATTAACAATGTATCAATCACATTATGAAGGTTCTAAAATATTATGTTCACCTCAAAGAAAAAGAGATGAGAGAGGGCAATAAGGGGTGAACATGACTAAAATGTGTTATGTATTTATGAAACTATCAAAAAGTAAAAAAGAAACATATAATAAAAAATACCCTTTCCTATGGGTTACAGACCATTATCTTATCTTAATTTGCTTCAGGAAAACAATGTATTCAATCTAGGGATGTTCTTAAACATTTTCTCTGAAGTAAATTTGAAAAAGGAAAATTAAAAAAAATAATAAATCAAGATGTCCGAAGCTAGAGGGGGAGGTGGAGAGACTAAACTAAGACTACTCCATGTGAAAATTGAGGAAATAAGGAAGTGAGGCCCTAATATTGAAAAGCAAAAGGGAAAGGGAAATAGAGTCAGCAAGGGCTTCTGGGATTTCTGGTTAATTAAGTCCCTGTGAATCTGGTGATGATATCATTAAGTGATACCACTCGAAAAGAATAATATAAAGGGGCAAAACCTTGTGAGATTAGTGATGAGCTTATAATTGATATACACAAGCTGAAGTGTCTATGGAACACACAAAATGTTTAAGCCCTTTAATAAAGGTCAAGACTTCAAGCAAGAAGCCAAATGCATGTGTGCATTTCAGAGGCATCCTTCTGAACGGCAAGTCTACCAGAGAAGAGCTGTCCTGCTAGAGTGACAATGGCATTGTCAGAACCTTGGAGCACACAAATATTTTGTAGAAAACCCCATGGTAAAACAAAGAGAATGCAATCACATAACAAGATAATACAAGGGGAATTTATTTAACTAAAAAATTAACTAATAATTATTGCATATTCAAGATGGATCCACTCCCATGATACAGAGAAGTTCAGAGCCTGAGTCAAATGTTCTCAAGACCTGGCAATTCATTTATCATTAGTAGGTGATAAAAGCAAGTCCATCCACAGACTACAGTAAAACAATGAATGGGTAGTAAGGAACATACAGTATATGTTTCCCAAAAGGAAGACAGTAGCTATAGACTGACATTGGGACTAGGAACAGTTTTACTTAGAGAAGAGATATTTTCAAAGAAAGAGTCAACAGAAAATTCAGGGAGAGGCAAGTGATTGAGAAGAGAGAATGAAGGGAGAAGGAGTGTTGCAGTCCACCTGCATGGTTGCTGATAAATCACCATCAAATGGCTTAAGGGAACAAGGCTTTTATTTTCTTACGATAGTCCAATTACAGTTTGTACTCCTCCTTGACAGGAGAGCATGCACCAATACCAGGATCATGGTAACTGGCCATACCATCTCTACATAATGGCTGAGAGAAGGATGATCCTTACTTGCCAGACTAGAATGTCTGGCCAAATGTATACAAGGATGCCAACTCTCTCAACCTGTATTTTATTCCAGGGCCTAATCCCATCTACCGTAAACTGGGCCTTCCCATCAGCTAGAGAATCTCCTGCAGGTTTGCTCTGGGCTCAACTCAATCACTAATTCTCTACAAACGTGCCCAGAGCTCAAACCATCAACTGTCAAGTTGACACCTGTGCCTAACTATGACAGAGAATATGACTGAGTATTGCTGGAAGGAGCAATGCCTACACCTTGAAAAGAAGGAAAGCAGTATGAATGCATGAGAATATGTACACCAGCACAGAATGCTAGCAAATCTCTCTGATGACATGTATTTTTTCAGAGAATAGAAATGATCATTTTCTTAATATGGAAATGAAAATGTTAGTGTGGAAAGTTTGACATGATTGGGTAATAATGTCTATTATAAAAGTAGTCAAAAGTAGACTGGGGAAAATCAGCAACCTTGCTTAGCAACAACCAAGCCCTAGGAGAATAAAACCCTTCAATTGGCCAGTGTCATCAAAACACAATCTTCACAGTCTACAGACTTGCTTCTAAAGACTTCACCTCAGTGTATACTCCATGGTGTGGACTCATTTTCACCCAATGGGTTCAGCCAAAAGCTTTTAAAAACAAGATAGCATTTTTTAAAGTTCTAGCACATATCAGGAAAAATAATCACATACTCAATAAAACAATCACGCTACCCCATGACAACCTGTGAAGAAGAGCTTTTATCAGTTTGCCATTTACTGTGTATTGTTCCTTTTGGCACCTTAATAAATGCAAAGAACAAGGCCTCAATGCTGGAGGCATAACCTTGAAGGCAATTGGAACAGCTAAAGTATTTTAAACAGGAAATAGCATGGACAGATTTACATTTGAACTGTGCTATATTCTTAGAGTCATTTTACTAACATAAGTCTGTCCTTTTTTAATCTAGGATAAATCTATCAAACATGATTACTGAACATAGTGTGTCATTTGTAATTATAAAACAAACTTGTACTTACTGCTAAACAATTTTTTTAAAACCAAATATAATAAGAAGGCATGTTCAAATAGAAAAAAAAGTTAAGACATTTTTTTATATTGGTCTTATTCACTCTCTTAAATATGATTAAACCTGAATAAAAGTCAAACAAGGTAAGTTTGACATTTTGCTGACTTTTAGCCTCTAACCCCAATAATTCTAAACCATAAATAAAGCACCTTGCGCAAATATCCTTTATCAAATGCAATTAGGTCTGCTAAATTGTATTTCTAATCTACAGTTATGAAGTTCTAGGAAATGACCTCCATAAATACAAAATCTTAGACTTCAAATTCATCTTTGGACCTTATCAATAGGTCCATTTCTTTAAAAAAAAAAAAACAGAAAATAAAATCACACAGCTAAGGAATAGTACCTAACACATACTATCTAACTACAGAATTCAGGTCACACTGATTCCCAAACTGATTTCCAAGTCCTTCCCTATTGCAACCAGCCTCCCTGATCCCCTGCCCAGATCCTCTTAACATTACATGGGCATTGATTTGTAAATACTGGGAGATTTTTACTCCGCTCTACCCCGGCTCCTAACCACTAATGAGAAAGACCCACAGTGCCTTTGCAGCATAGATGGCAGCCAGTACATGAGTAGCTGCTTAAACAACAAGCCACTCGGACTTTGCATAACAGTCCTTGAGTTCTGTTTGATCACAATGTCAATGCCGAGGGACAGTGCTTTGTGGAGCACCTTTTACTATTATGTTCTAGAAATACCAACATGGAACCATCAAAAACATACAATATCTAAATTTTAATTAGTAAAAAACAACTAAATATTCAGGTCATCATATATATTGCAATCTGTCTTCCATTACATTTTAGCCTGTTTCCAAATACTAGCTATGCTACTTGGCCTGAGAATAAGCATAATTGGGAAGTCTTTTAATTAAATGTAACTTTCAATGTGTCAGCAAAGACTATCTACAGCATTAGAAGATGATGTGCTTTATTTAGGTATGGTTTCAAGAACACACCCAGAAGCAATGTGTAGCTGAATCAAGATGTGTGTCTCTTTTATTTGTATAATTAACACTATTTCTGAAATAAGGTTGTGTCTGGCTCCCATCACAGATGATTTAAGTAAATAAAACACAGCCACATTGTCGCCTAGAACTTAAGAAAAAGGCTATCATGAAATGTTATCCACAAGAAAAGTTCATTTTAGAATGTGTAGTGTCAAAATGAAACATTAAAGGAAACTACACAATCCAAAATTAGAAACTAAATAGCAATCGCAAGCTAAGTACAGAGTGCTGTTGTTTTCATTGCCTTTCACTTCCAGCAGCCTGAGGATCTCTTACCAAAATTCTGTCTAAAAGAATATCCTATTTCTATTACTCATCGCTTTGTGGTGGTAGGACCATATGCGGACCATCACTGACTGGTACCTTTAAAAACCACATGTAGTCTGGAGAACCCCCTAAAGCACTATTTCTATTAAGCACAAACTCTGAAGTCTTAATCATTCATTAAGAAAAGTATTTCCAAAATTTGTATTTCAGCATCTCAGGCCCTTAAAACCCCTCCACTCTTTTTTAGAAAAACATTTTCCAATTAAGAAAAATTAGGTGGTAATAGTAGGCAGTTCCTCTATGGCACACAGTGGGCCCTGTGGAATGCCAACTAATTTCCATGAAAGTAGACAGGCTACTCCAATTAAAATCTAATAATCAATAAAGACAAATTATGTATCAGATGGACATACTTTAGCCTTAGGATGATCCCATTTTCTTTTAACAATATTCTGTAAATACCCAATGTGAAGCAACCTCTATTCTAATAGAATGACTGAAGTTATAAGTGAAAATTCTATTCTATTCAGACATGAACAATATTATTCATAAATTTCCTTTCCAGAAGAAATTGGATTAGCAACAGCCATAGTTTATAATCAACATATGTTTCTTCTTTTTCCTTAGTTCTATGAAAAAGAATACATAGGGATACTGTTTAAAGTGTAATTTATCTGCCTGTAGTCAAAATGTTTACAATATAATGTGGTTGGGTGTGCCCATTAAAGACAGGAGACAACCCAAAGCTTGAGAAACCCCAGAGCAAAGTAATAAGGAGGTAGAACAATCCAGGGTGATTCCCCATATCACCATATGGCCACCACAGACACATACACTGAAGCATATTTTTACACACACACACACACACATACACACAAACAAACAAAGAATTGATATAAGCAAAACTTGGATAAAACAAGCGATGTTGAATACTGAAGACTTCAAGACTTACAAAGGAGTTTCAGTATGTGCCACAGATTGCCATACTCAGTACTCAGAATGGCTCTGGGAGATAAATGATATCATGATCCCAATCAGCACTTCAGGAATCAGAGACTGAGAAATAAAGTCAACAGTCGCCATCAGCACTAAGATTCCAAATATGTTTAAGCTCAGCACTGCACATTACTGACTCTCTCTTAAGCACACACAGAGCATATGTGAAGGATTTAAGAATGGACTTAAATGAGATGGAATCCTGTGGGAGATCAGAGCATAAATCCCAACTTTTAGTCGTGTTAAGAGTAAGAGGTTCCTGCATGATCTGCGTAATGACCAACATATCGTTGACCCCTCAAATTCTAGCATGGACTAAAGGCACTAGGATCCTTAGAAGCAAGGGATTAACAGTCACAATAGTGTTCCTATACTTAAGGGGAACACAAGAAAGAGTTCTAGGAATTGCCACTGAGTCCTTACACCTCATCAGAGAGGAGGACCCAGAGGAAAGTTTGATATACACATTAAAGGATGCTTCAGAGATGAGGAGAAGGGGCACTGGGAGAAAGGGAGGGAGGAGGGAAAGGAGGAGGCAAAGGGGGGGAGGGAACAAGGAGGTCCAGGGAGGGGTGGAGGGAGGGAGGGGACAGGGGTTCCTATTATGTTTGTATTAATAGAATTTTTTAATAAAATATGAAAAAAAAAAGAGTAAGAGGTTTTTGGGGCTGGAGAGGTGGCTCAGGGGTTAAGCTTCTGCCTAGCTGGTGGAAGATCCTGAATTCGGATCCTAGACCCCACGTATAGATGCCGGGCAGAAGCGGGGGCAGCCTGCGTTTCTGGTCCTGGTAGGGCGGAGCCTGTGAATCCCAGGGCAGAGTAAACAAGGAGGAGGTGGAGGCGGTCCATGGTGGTTCCCGCATTCGCCTGTGGTTCTACACACACACACACACACACACACACACACACACACACACACACACAATTGAATAAATTAAAAAAAAATTTAAAAAAAAGAGTAAGAGGTTTTTGACGAACAGAATGACAACAGGAACACCTAAATCCTGGTCTGTCAAACTCCAAAGCTTGATTTAAATTATAAGATACTTCCTACACTATAACTTCAATGTAGAAGAGCAAATCTCCAAGGACTTTAAAACAATAAGTGGCAAATATGTCTTCACTATTCCAGGTCATAGAGACTGAGAGATACAATCTATGACAAAGAAAGAAACCAGGCTCATCTTGTGTCCTGAAGTTGGTTAGAGAAGAGCTCAGCATTTTCCTCACATTACTTGACTAAGTAAGACATCAATCAATTCAGGAGGCCTTGTCATGCATATTTATTTTCAGAACAGTCAAAGGCAGAAAGTGCTGGAATCCTCACATGGTCAACTCCTGCATTCTTGATTTATGGCACACTTTGATCAGTGTGCTGTGGCAGCTCTGAAGCCAGATCTTAAACCAGGTGGCAGAAAGATGAGGGCATGCTGATGGCTTTCCATTTAAAAGGGTTAATATACAGTCACACAAAACGCTTAGCTTTGGGAAATCCAAGAAAGTTACAAGTAAATGATTCTTTAGTTATGTTAGGCCAGACTGTGAACAAATTATTTAGCTGGCTATCAAACAAGGAGAGGTACTGTGTTTAGGATTTCAAAGACAAGCACTTTCTTTTCATAAAATGAAAATTCTCCTTTTCCCTGGGTCTCCAAGAAGCTTAATGAACTGTCCTGATTGGCATTGTTTTGGTGAATTTCATCTGTAATGAGAACTTGGTTGTCTGATTTGAAACTCCACCCCCCTACAAAAATCCTTCATTGGACCAATAACAGCAAATTTCTCTGTTCTGATGCTTCCTCCGCAGATGAGTCCTTACACTGCTCTAAGCTGGGTAAAGAAGCCGCAAAAGTTGACAGTTGGAAGTTTCATTAATGAGGCTTGCTGCTTTGTGTCCACATTTCTTTTCTGATGAGTTCTTTGCCCTCTTCCTTCCTCCTTTGACTCCCTTCCCCTTCTAGATAAAAACAATATTAAGCCTGAAAATTGGGTTGGCATTAGATTCTGTAAAATTCAAAAATTAAAAATTGTGTATTTAGGAACATTTTTAGACATAGAGACAATACTGTTTCCTTTAGCTCCAAAGAGTCCCTTGTGGGAAGGAGACTAAAAATGTGTACTGTGGACTTCAGTTTAACTCTCCTTTTTTCTCTCTCAGGCAAACAATAAGTTGAGTATTTAAAAATGGCCAGCTGTTTAACGAATTATTAATTATACATTTCTTTCTATCTCATTTTACAATCATGATAAACCCCAAATGACATATAATTCTTAGTTCTCCCACCTTCCTACCACACTTGTTCTTAAGTCAGATGGGACCACAGTTCAAATTCCTCAAAAAGACAAAGATCTAAATTACTTCCAGATATGCCTAGTAGTCTAAATTCTTACATTAATAACATGATTATGGCAGTGGTAGGCTATGTCAGTGTGCTTATCTATTAATATAGCTGCTAAAGGAAGGTAGTCACCTATAAAGAAAGAAAAAACAGAATGACTGCATGAGCAAAAGTCTTTTATACTTAATATCATCTGTGAGTCATTAGAAGAATTTAAATTGATTTGGAAGGGGTAGGAAAGAAAACTTGAGGCAATAGAATTTCAGTGTCTTTCACTTTGATGTAGTGAAAGTGAAGATAAAGAAGTTCCAAAGCTCAGCCAACTACCTATACACATGCTCTTGCCCAAGGCCCTCAGCCTTGAGAAACAACTTCGCCATCTCATTTTATTTCTAATAAAGTCAACACATATAAGGTTGCAAAATAAGCAAAAACTATTTTCACTCTACATTGACTATTATAACTCAATGCTTAGAATTCATGTATTTAGCTCAGCATTTGCACATAGTTCAGAACTAAGTACACGTATATCATTGAAGATTTGGTCAAGATAGGCCTGGAGAAAAGGTTCAGTTCAGGCAGTAAAAGAACCTGAGTTTGGATCCCCAGACCCCCTGTAAGAATGTCAAAGTGAGTGTGGTGGCCTGCCTGTAATTTTAGCCCTGGAAGGGGAGCATGGGAGTCCCACCCCACCTCACTCCCACCCCCCACCCTCTACCCCCCCATCCCCGAGCAAGCTGGCTGGCCAGAATAGCTGTATTACAATAATAATAAGAATGAAGAGCAATCAAGGATGATTCTCAGTATCACCCATAAGCCTCTACAGACACAACACACACACACACACACACACACACACACACACACACACACACATATGTGCATACACCTCATACACACATATAAAAAAAAGATTTAGTAAAGATAGCATTTACATGTTAAAATTAATACTGATTCAAAATCCTGCAATAGCCGATCACCATGATTGGAATCCAGGAACAGAGTTTCACCTTCACTATCAATGGACTATTGAACACATGGACAAGAGTTTTCCAAATCATACATACACACACTTGTGTCCACACGTACAAACACATTTTTGATAAAAATTATAGTATTCTTATTGAAGAGATTCTAGTTAAGAAAAACTTCAGAATTGTACAAAATCCCTATTCAGAGACTTTAAATTATTTTACACATTTACTTCCATCGCTCGTCTATTTTTTCAGTTACCATATTGTTTCTCAATATGGTCAAATCTGGAAGGCATTAATATCGTGTTAACTATCTGCTACTCAAAGAATGTTTGTTCTGGGTGTGAAAAGTCTAAGAAGGTTAAGCAAGGTGACCATGTGTCTTTTTGGGGGGGCAAGAATTTTGCCACAGAACACCCAATGACCCCAAGCATGTGTCTTTTTGCAGTCTTTGGATAATTTAATGTACTAAAATTTTATTATTTTTCAAATAATAATAAAACTTGAAAAGAAAGTCACAATAAGTCCGGAAGCATGCAGCTTACCAAATTTATTTCCCAATGAATATTTTTTTCTAGTCAAGCTGTAGAAGCCAGTCAGGAACAGATAAAAGCTACTTATATTAGAAGAATATTTCTCCATCAATATTTTCAAAACCATGATTTTTAAGACTATGAAGCACTGAAACATTTTAAAAGTCTCATAGCATTTAAAATATTATGATTTTTTTATCTAGAACAAAATGGTAACTTTTAAAGAAAAGATTACCCAATTACCTACATAAGAATACATTTTCATTACCACTAAACTTGGATGAAAAGCTTGCTATCATTTGGTTATTAAGCATTAATTTGGCACACAAAAACTATCCCTATCAAGAATGCACAATATTGCAACTGTGAATGACTGCAGCATTCATGGCTTATCACATGTTTATTTACATAGTAAGACTGTACTTTCTTACATTTTTCAATCACTCATATTCATCTTTCTCAATCTGGATTTCCATTCTTTCGCCTTCATATGTACAACCTTTTAACTTGTCCTTTATCATGTCATGTCTCTGAGCCTTAAAAAAGGCTCAATTACTCCCTCACATCGCTCATTTAGTGTTTTGAAGCATGAATTGTTTCTTGGCTCCCCTGCAGGTCTGAAACCCACAGCCATAAGTGACCCTTGGTAATCTTTTCTGACCATTAATAAAAAATGTGAATTTGTTCTCTCCTTGGGGGTTTGTGCTGCAGTTTCGTAGATCCCACGCCTGACTTCTGCTGTGCTTAACTTCTTTGTTACTGTTCATCTAGTTATCACGTATATTTATAAAATTACACATTTCTCCTGCTAGAATGTTAGACCCGCATTCTGAAGCAGAGTATTTAATAGCCCACATGTTAGTTGGGGATGTTCTGTCCACTATCAAATAGAAAGGTTGGCCTGACTCACTGTGTCCTGGATATAGAAATCTCTTTTCAAGGCTATGGCAGGAATGTAAACTGGTAGGAAGTCAGATTCTCAGTGCCTGTGAGGTAACTAATAACACTGAGCTCATCTTCTCGACTACAGAGGAACCTCCTACTATTTCACTGCTCTGCAAGGTCACCTGAAGACTAACATGCCCACCACTTGGTCCCAACTTGGAACCTTTCATCTCTGTGCTCAGACCTCCTCCTGCCAGGACACAGCGGTCAGCAGTTCTGCCTTTCCAGCCCACCAGGTACAGGCTATTAGACGAAAACAGAGCAAGATAGGAGGAGAACAAGAGCACATAACATGTGCACCACATGATGATCCCCCCATGGCTTCCACAGGAAGAGACTCTTGGAACAGACCGAGGGCTGCCTGCTTTCTAGCTATTTAAAAAGCACAGGTCTCTGAACAAGCAGAAAACGTCATAAAAGGAAACATTTCCTTCACTGGACCATGTCAGTTAACTGTTCAATGACTCCATTGAGCCAATACATTTTCTCCAGTGCAGTTTCCTAGAGGTAATGGGAAAACATCAAAATCCCTAGTAATCAGGGGCTGGAGAGGTGGCTCAGGAGTTAAGCCTCTGCCTTGCAAGGTGGAAGGTCCTGAGTTCGGATCCTAGACCCCACATATAGATTCCAGGAGGAAGCAGGGGCAGCCTGCGTTTCTGGTCCTGGTAGGGTGAAGCCTGTGAATCCCCAGGCAGAGTAAACAAGGAGGAGGAGGCAATCCATGGTGGTTTCCGAATTCACCCGTGGTTCTACACATACACACATACATACGCACACATGCACACATGCACAATTGAATAAATAAAAAAAAAATCCCTAGTAATCAAATATCCTCCTCCATTACTGTGAATTTGGGTTTGTTTTTGTTATTGTTCATTTGTTTTGTGTTTGGTATTCTTTTTGGCAATGAATCTTTTATCAAAAACTGTCAACTCCACTCCCTTCCCCCACTCCACCACCCGGGACCCGCGCGGTCCAGCCGGGCCTCATCAGGACCTAGGTAAGCTCTACCTCTGCCCACCCCCAGAACCCCAGGCAGCCCAAGGGACACAGCTCCTCCCACCATCCAGCCAGAGCCCGGCAGGGCGTGGGAGGAGGACACCCCCTCTGTGCCCGGGCCCTGCCCCAGCTATCCCCAGGTTAAATAGCGCCCCGCCAACGCACCATCCTCCCTTCCCCCACTCCTACACCTAGGACTTGCGCCTGGTCCAGCCGTGCCTCACCGCAACTGTAAGTTCCGTCCCTGCCCACCCCCAGAACCTCAGGCCAAATAATTCAGTTTAGTGAAAAACGCACAGAAATTGAAAGATCTTAAGAGTTAAAACGACAATGCCAAAGTCAAAGTGCAAATCCATGAGAAACAACACTCAAGTAAACAAATCTCCCACTGAAGGAATCAATCCCATAATGTTAGACCCCAACCAGAACAAACCCATGGAAAATGGCCATGAAAGCCTGACCCAGGATAACGACTTTCAAAATATAATCATTACCATGTTCAATACTATGAAAGAGGAAATCCAGGAGGAATTAAATAATCAAACCAACCGCTTTGAAGAGGAACACAACAGACACTTGGAGGAGTTGAGAAAAACAGTGCAAGAAAAAAAAACTGGCATAGAACAGTTAAAACAGAATCAAGCAGAGTTTAAAACTGAGCTAAAAGACAAGTTATCTTCAATCCAGAACTCCACAGAGAGTCTTATCAGCAGAACTAACTAAGCAGAAAACAGAATTTCAGACCTTGAAGATAATGTGGGAGTATTAACCAGCTCAATGGAAGAGATTGTTAAAGCCAAAAAGATACTTGAGAGAAATATCCAGGAGATATGGGACACCGTGAAGAAGCCTAACATGCGAATTCATGGAATACCAGAGCAAGAATCTCAAAATACCACCCCTGAGGAAATTTTTCAAACGATCATCAAGGAAAACATTCCTCGTCTAAAAAAAGAGAGGCCCATCCATATACAAGAGGCATTCCGCACCCCAAACAGATATGACCAAAACAGAAGCTCGCCACGGCAAATAATAGTCAAAACACTCCACATTCAAGATAAAGAACTGGTGCTGAGAGCTTCAAGGGAGAAAAAACAAGTCACTTTTAAAGGTAAACCTATTAAAATAATAAATGACTTCTCAGTCGAAACAGTAAAAGCAAGAAGAGCTTGGAGAGACATACTTCAAGTATTGAATGAGGAAAAATGTCAACCTAGGCTGATTTACCCTGCAAAACTATCAGTCATGATTGAGGGAGAAAGAAAAATCTTCCAGCACAAAGACAACTTAAAGAGATACATGTCCACCAAACCAGGCCTTCAAAAAATTCTAGAAATGATACTCAAGCTTGAAGAAAAAAACAGGCATATCCAGGAGAACAGAAGGCAAGTATAACACCATTAACAGCGAAGCAATATACTTATAAAAACTACTAAACATAATAAATGTCTGGAATTAAAAATAGTTTTTCCATTATAACACTAAATGTTAATGGAATTAACTCACCGATCAAGAGACACAGATTACAAATTTGGATTAAAAATCACAATCCATCAATCTGCTGCCTGCAGGAAACCCATCTCACCACAAAAGATGCCCTAAAAATAAAAGACTGGTCAACAATTCTGCAAGCTAATGGAAGCAGAAAACAGGCAGGGGTAATCATTATGATATCAGACAAAGTGGACTTCAAACCAAAGAAAATTATAAGAGACACGGATGGATACTACATTTTAGTCACAGGTACAATTCACCAGGAAGACTTCACAGTACTGAACATATATGCACCCAATACGGGCTCCTCCACATTCATTAAGAAAACCCTACAGGGTCTAAAGCAAGAAATCAACCCCAAAACGATAATTCTTGGGGACTTCAACACCGCCCTCTCAACATGGGATAGATCAACAGGTCAAAAGCTTAACAGAGACACTTTGGAACTTAATCAAACCCTGAAAGAAATGGACCTTACAGATCTCTATCGAACTTTTCACCCACGCACCAAAGAATACACATTTTTCTCAGCAGCACACGGAATTTTCTCTAAAATAGATCACATATTGGGCCACAAAACAAATCTACACATATACAAAAAAGTTGAAATTCTAACCTATCAGACCACCACGGCCTAAAGCTGGACATCCACAACACAACAAACAAGAGAAAATACACTAACTCTGAAAACTTAACAATATGATGCTGAATGAGAACTGGATTCAGGAAGAAATTAAAAAGAAAATTCAAGATTTCCTGAAAGCGAATGATAATGAAAATACAACTTACCAAAAACTCTGGGACATAATGAAAGCTGTCCTAAGAGGTAAAGTTCATAGCTCTTAATGCCTACATCAAAAAAATGGAAACATAAGAAATAAACAACTTAACAATGCAGCTTAAAGCTTTAGAGAAACTAGAGCAATCTGATCCCAAAAGTAGTAGAAGAGAGGAGATTAGCAAAATAAGGGGAGAAATATCTGAAATCGAGATTAAGAAAACGACAGAAAAAATCAACCAGTCAAAAAGCTGGTTCTTTAAAAAAATCAGTAAGATTGATACACCCCTGCTAAATTGACCAAAAGCAAGAGAGAGAAAACCCAAATTAACAAAATTAGAAATGAACATGGAGTTATCACTACTGATGCCCAAGAAATCCAGAGAATTATATCATCATATTTCAAAAAATTATACTCTGTGAAGTTTGACAACACAAAAGAGATGGATGAATTTCTAAGTAAACACAACTTACCTAAATTGAATCAGGAAGTTGTGAATTATTTAAATAGTCCTATAACATATAAGGAAATTGAAGAAGTAATCTCAAATCTTCCCACCAAAAAATGTCCTGGACCAGATGGATTCAGCACAGAGTTCTACCAGACATTTAAGGAGTTAATAACACCAACACTCCTTAAACTGTTCCATCAAATAGCAAAGGAAGGAACACTACCAAATTCCTTCTATGACGCTAATATCGTCTTAATCCCAAAACCTAATAAAGATTCACTTAAAAAAGAAAACTATAGGCCGATCTCTCTGATGAACACAGACGCAAAGATTCTCAACAATGTCTTAGCAAATTGGACTCAAAAACATATTAAAAAGATTATTCACAGGGACTAAGTAGGCTTCATCCCTGGCACACAAGGTTGTTTCAACATATGAAAATCAATAAATGTAATTCATCATGTAAACCAGTCCAAAGACCAAGACCACATGATACTCTCGATAGATGCAGAAAAAGCTTTTAACAAGATCCAACAGTCTTTTATGATCAAAACGCTAGAGACAGTAGGAATGAAAGGAACCTTTATCAATATAATAAAAGCTATATACAACAAGCCCACAGCAAGGATTATGCTCAATGGGGAAAAACTGAAAGCATTCCACTTTGATCAGGAACTAAACAAGGCTATCCACTCTCACCATTTCTATTCAATATTGTACTTGAAGTCTTAGCTGAAGCCATAAGACAAGAAAGGGACATAAGAAGGATTCAAATCGGCAAGGAAGAAGTCAAGCTATCCCTATTTGCAGATGACATGATCTTATACCTGAGTGATCCCAAAAACTCCACCAGGAAGCTCCTGGAACTAATTGAGAAGTTCAGTAGGGTGGCAGGATACAAAATAAATGTACAAAAATCAGTGGCCTTCCAATATGCCCGGAATGAAAGAAGTGAAAAAGCCCTAAGAGAAACAATCCCATTTACTATAGCCCCTAAAGAAATGAAATACCTTGGTATAAACCTAACCAAGGAGGTAAAAGACCTTTACAATGAAAACTTTAAAACCCTAAAGAAAGAAATTGCAGAAGACACCAGAAGGTGGAAAGACCTCCCATGTTCCTGGATTGGCAGAATCAACATTGTAAAAATGACCACACTACCAAAGGCAATATACAAATTCAGTGCTGTACCAATTAAAATCCCAAAGCAATTCTTCAAAGAAGTTGACCAAACAATCTCAAAATTCATATGGAGGCACAAAAGACCCAGGATAGCAGAGACAATCCTGAGTAACAAAAACACTGCTGGAGGTATCACCATACCAAACCTTACTCTATACTACAAATCCATAGTTGTAAAAACAGTCTGGTACTAGCTCCAAAATAGACACACAGATCAATGGATAAGGATTGAAGACCCAGATATAAGCCCACAAAATTACAGCCATTTGGTCTTTGACAAAGGGGCCCAAAGAATCCAATGGAAAAAGAACAGCATCTTCAACAAATGGTGCTGGCAAAACTGGATCTCCACATGCAGAAGATTAAAGCTGGACCCATACTTGTCACCATGTACAAGACTTAATTCCAAATGGATCAAGGACCTTGATATCAGGCCAGAGACTATAAAAACCATAGTTGAAAGGATAGGGAACTCCCTCGAGCTGATTGGGCTAGGCCAACAGTTCCTAAACAGACATCCAATGGCACAGTCACTGCTACCAACTCTCAACAGTTGGGATCTTGTGAAATTAAAGAGCTTCTGTTCAGATAAAGAGATTGTAACACGAGCTCAAAGGCAACCCACAGAATGGGAGAAAATCTTCACTAACCACATATCTGATAGAGCTCTACTGTCCAGAGTGCACAAAGAACTTAGAAAACTAAACACCAAGGAAACAAATGGCCCAATTAAAAAATGGGCCCTGGAACTTAAAAGAAACTTTACCAGGGATGAAATTAAAATGTCTAACAAATATCTTTAAAAAATGCTCCACTTCTTTAGCCATCAGGGAAATGCAAATCAAAACTTCCCTGAGATATCATCTCACCCCAGTCAGGATGGCAAAAATCCACAATACAAACAACAACAAATGCTGGAGAGGATGTGGAGAGAGGGGAACTCTCCTACATTGCTGGTGGGAATGCAGGCTCATACAGCTACTTTGGGGAGCCGTCTGGAGATTCTTAAAGAAATTAAAGATTGAAATGCCATATGACCCTGCTATTCCACTTTTGGGAATAACCCCCCATGTAGCAGAGGTTCGCCTCGATAGCACAAGCACGACTATGTTCATAGCAGCACTGTTTACAATAGCAAAGTCATGGAATGAACCTAAATGTCCAACAGTTGACGAGTGGATAAGGAAAAGTGGTGCATCTATACAGTGGAGTACTACTCAGCCATCAAAAATGATGAATTACTGGAATTTGCCGGGAAATGGATGTCATTAGAAACAATTATATTAAGTGAAGTATCCCAAACCCAGAAAGTTAAGTGCTGTATGTATTCCCTAATAGGTGGCTCCTAGTACCAAACTCACCAAGCCCGCATTGAGACACTCGAAGGAAAACCTATGTAATACAGTAATTGTAAGGATTATGAACAGGAGAGATGGGGTTGGAGGGCCACACCAGACACAAGGAGAGAGGGGACCATGTTACAGCAGAGAAAATAGGCCTCCATCAAGGACTGCAAGGGGTGACATACAGTGCCCATCAGGATGGAGTGAAGGGCATTGCAGGAGCAGCAAAACTGCAAAAGAAAATCAACAAACCACAATCCAGAACTTCAGAGACTCTATATCAACCACCTAGAACTAGGCCAGACTAATCTCCCCCCATCCTGAAGTTCAGGGACATTTGTGGAAGAGGGGGCAGTAAGAGTGTAAGAGCAAAAGGATGGGAGGAGCAATGATTTGCAAGATTCTCCACGCTAGTTAGGGCCGAAGCAATCATAATAGGACTTTGCATGCCCTGTGCAATGTCCAACACACTATTGACCTCACAAAGTCTAGCATCGGCTAAAGGCACCAAGATCCTTGGAGGCAAGGGATTGACAGCACAGTAGTGTTCCTATGCTTAAGGGGAACATGAGAAAGGGTTCAGGGGTTCCTATGCTTAAGGGGAACATGAGAAAGGGTTCAGGGAAATGCCACTGGGTCCTTGTACGTCATAGGAGAGGAGGGCCCAGAGGAGAGTTAGGCATACATAATAAAGGACTCTCTGGGGGGGAGGCACTGGGGGATGGGGAGGGAGGGAGGGGAAGCAAGGGGTTTGGGGGGAGGAGGAGGGAGGGAAGGAACTGGTCTACCTATTATGTTTGTATGAGCAGAAATAATAAAAAATGTATTAAAAATGATGAATTACTGGAATTTGCCGGGAAATGGATGTCATTAGAAACAATTATATTAAGTGAAGTATCCCAAACCCAGAAAATTAAGCACCGTATGTACTCCCTAATAGGTGGCTCCTAGTACCAAACCCACCCAGCCCACCTTGAGACACTCATAGGTAAATCTATGTATTACCTACATAATTTCAAGGATTATGAACAGGAGGGATGGGGTTGGAGGGCCACACCAGAAACAAAGAGATAAGTGACCATGTTACAGCAGAGAAAATAAGGCCTCCATCAAGGACTGCAAGTAAGTAATGTAACACCTGGTTAAGTTCACAGACATTTGTTCCTGATCATTTACAAATGAGGGGGTGTGATCTCACCAGAAGGGGAGGGCATATAGTCTGGCAGATAAAAAGTAACCATTTTGCAAATGGGTGATTGACCCCTCCCTCACTGAGGTTTCCTACTTTTATTACATCTACCCTTGAATGTGCTCTTATAATAAAACTACAGTTTAGCAGCTTTTTGTCTCTGGCTAGTGGGTGACATACAGTGCCCATCAGGATGGAGTGAAGGGCATTGCAGGACCAGCAAAACTGCAAAAGAAAATCAACAAACCACAATCCAGAACTTCAGAGACTCTATATCAACCACCTAGAACTAGGCCAGACTAATCTCTCCCCATCCTGAAGCTCAGGGACATTTGCGGAAGAGGGGGCGGTAAGAGTGTAAGAGCAAAAGGATGGGAGAAGCAATGATTTGCAAGATACTCCACACAAGTTAGGGCCGAAGCAATCATAATTGGACTTTGCATGCCCTGCGCAATGTCCAACACACTATTGACCTCACAAAGTCTAGCATCTGCTAAAGGCACCAAGATCCTTGGAGGCAAGGGATTGACAGCACAGTAGTGTTCCTATACTTAAGGGGAACACGGGAAAGGGTTCAGGGAAATGCCACTGGGTTCTTGTACATCATCGGAGAGGAGGGCCCAGAGGAGAGTCAGGGATGCACATTAAAGGACTCTCTGGGAATTGGGGTGGGAGGCACTGGGGGATGGGGAGGGAGGGGTGAGGGGAGGGGGAGCAGGGGGTTCAGGGGGAGGAGGAGGGAGGGAGGGAACCGGTGTACCTATTAAGTTTGTATGAGCGGAAATAATAATAAAAAATGTTTAAAAAAATGAAAGAAAAGAACCAGAGAGAAATTATAGTTGTCAAGCACATTTATGAGAGAAAAAACACAAAATGTAAGCAACAAAACAAAACAAAACTGTCAACTCCAACCAAAAACGATTTCGAGCTTTATTTTGATTGAAAATAAAATATATATTTACAGGGCACAATATGATGTGTCCACATTATGCAGAATGAAAGAAATTATATACACATAAAAATACAGAACTTGATTTTATTTGATTATTTCTCTGTCAAGCATAAAAGTTCATACAATTACATCGTGTAACTTAGTTGTGGGGGGGTGTATGTGAATACATATGTGCATACATGTAAATGGAAGAGGCTCAAACTCAGGTACCATTTTATATTCTTCTTTGGGAGATAGGATCTCACTGAAGCTGATAACTGATTGACCCAGACTGCGCAAGTCCTGGAGAGCTGCCTGTCTCTGCCTTCCAGGAACTGGGATTCCAAGCATGCAGCATTTTATGTGGGTGTGAGAATCAAACTCACGTCCTCACATTTGCACAGCATGCACCTTACTGACTGAGCCTCTTCCCAGCCCCAATGCATTTTAAAATTTTTTTTTATTATTAGTATTATTCATTCAACCGTGTGCATATGCGTGTGTATGTGCGCGCGCGTGTCTGTGTGTGTGTGTGTCTGTGTATGTGTAGAACCACGGACGAATTCGCGAACCACCATGGACGCCTCCACCTCCTTCTGCCCTGGGATTCACAGGCTCCGCCCTACCAGGACCAGAAGCGCAGGCCACCCCTGCTTCTGCCTGGCGTCTATACGTGGGATCTGGGATCCGAACTCAGGACCTTCCACCTGCAAGGCAGAGGCTTAACCCCTGAGCCACCTCTCCAGCCCCCCAATGCATTTTAAATAAGTACATTAATACTATGAAAAACAAACAGGAGACTGGAAGGCAACATTTCCCTAGAAGTTGTAAATGTTACCTCTGGAAGCAACATGTTTCCTGCGTTGGCTGCTGCCACCAGAAAGCAGATGTCAGCTTTCTCATTGGTTAATTTAGGAAGGTAATGAACAACAATTAAGCATCACCCTCTGCCTTCCTCATTTTATTTTAATACAATATTTTTTAAGGGCAAGGCTGTTTTCATATTTCTTGTCCATCTAGATCACACAAACCATCTCTGCTCCAGGACCAATGTGATGGGTACTTCAAGGAGCTTAGCTACTTGTGATATCTACTTCAATATCTCTTTGATAGAGATGATAGGAACACTTTGGGATGTACTTACAATAGCTGGTTAGGAAATGGTAATGTGCTTACAAATTCACCTTTACATCTAGGTTATTGTAGTTTGGACCAGACAAGGCACAGCAGGCATATTCTGAGATTAAGGAATGTGAATAATTTCTCTGTCCTCACCAATCATATTTCAATGTAAGGTCGAAAAGCTTAGAAAAGAGAAAGAAGTAGAAGAAGAGACTGACTACTGATATTTTAGAAAATAGAGTCAAAGTTGAAAATCTTTACCCAAAGAAAGTTCTCAATGGGACTCCTTAGGCTAACATTCTGAATGTAAGTTGTCACATTTCAGAGGTGTAATGGTTATAAATGTGGCCTCAGCAAGGTCACATCAATGACTTAGGAACAACAAGCGATGCTAAGCTTATGGAAGCAAATATTCAGCTTGATGACATAGCTCTGAGCAAAATGAAGACCTTGGATCCATACTTGTTACCTTCTTGGAAACTAACATATTCTGAAAATCTTTATGATTTGAAGTGCTTTTAAGTAAAATGGAGTTGAAGTCTAGACTTAGATTATTGTAAACATTTTTTGCCCTCATGAGCCTCAGGCAATTCCTGGAAAGTTTGTGAGGGAGCAAAAAATATTCTTTGTTTGGGATTCTTCTCCTGTGAATCTGTAAACAGCACAAGCCCGTTCTCAGACTAGCAGTAGCAAGTTAACCACCTTAGCCAGGAGAAATTTTCTCACAGGAGAAAATTTTGAGTTGATACTTCTAATGCAACTAGGAATGATCAGACATAAGTTTTTTTTCTTTTTAAAATCAGCTTGAACTGTAGAGTTATATATTATTCACTTAATTTTTCAAAATTTCACAACAATCCTGATAGCGCATGTCTACAACCATATCTACTCTAGAGGATGAGGCAGGAGAATTATAAATTCAAGATTGCTTGGGCCACAGAGAGAGCTCAAGAGCAGGCTAGGAGACTTTCACCAGACCCTGTCTCAAAGTAAAAGGTAAAAAACAGAACAAGAATTCAGCTCAGTGGTAGAACATTTGCTTAGTATGCTTAAGGACCTAAATTCAATTCCCAGTAACATAAAAATAAACAAATAAATGACCGAGGCAGGTGGATTACAGGGTTTATAAACATTACAGATTAAATTCTAAATTGATCTGGACAATTTAAGCTAGGTTTATATAGTCCTAGGTTGGCCCTAGATTCAACCTCCAGTACCACACACATAACACATGAACACTTCAAATATATTAAAAGTGACCTTACTTATAAAGTATGAGTTTAACATCATACACTGGCCACACTGAAGGCTATGTTTTACAGTCCTGTATGTCTGCATCACAGAAACATCATAAACCACTTTCACCTTTCATCAGTTTTAACATAGGTGCAAAGGAGTTGAACTTCAGTTGTCCCTGTAAATTTCAATGAGTTTATGCTCTTAGCTTTTCAGTTGAATACAACAATTCAATAAATGAAAGTCTCTAACCAATAAGTCTTGCAAGTCTTAATATAATGCAAGCTTAAGATTGATCCAAGTCTTTTTATTCTGTGTTATAAAAAATTTGGCAAATTGAGTCTGGAGAGGCTGTTCAGGGATTAAGCCTCTGTCTCAAAAGCGAAAGGACATGAGTTCAGATCCTAGATCCCACATAAAAACATGGGGTCAAAATGTCTGCCCTTTGCACTTCCAACCCTGGAGGGTGGGGCTAAGAAACCCCTGAACAGAGCAAAAAGGGATAGAGCGATCTGGAATGATTCCCAAAGTCACCCTTGGACCTATACACACACACACATAAACAGTGTCTTCTACTACACACACACACATACACACACACACACACACATACACACACACCAATATTTTTAAATTGATAAACAAAAAATGGCCCTTCCAAAATAGCACTTGTTCATTTTTAATAAATCAAAACCATGATACTTCAAATTAATACTTTTGAACAAAAGAGTGTAATGAGTGTATCAACCTGAATTTGCATGCCCCTAGGAGTCTAGAAACTCCAAATGGGGGACCATGACCCAAATATATTAGGTTCTAAAAGCATAAAATGAGACTATTAAAAGAAAACCAATTTTTCATAAATAAACTTTCAATTTGAAGCCACCTAATATTTCTTTGTCTAAATCCCAGAATTTTCCCTGTGGCTGAAATTCCACACATGGTCTCCATATCCCCCAAAGAAATGCCCTTTCCAGATGAGTTCCTGAGAACAGAAACATGTTTCTTCGAAGTCAGCAAGCTATTTATAAAATCTTCAGTAGCCCCCAAGGGAAGATTAATTGGTAAGTATAAAATTACTTTATATATAGTCTAGTAGTAGTTCTCTGTTCCCTTAAGCAAAAGAAGACAATGATAATCAAACTAAGACATATGAAATATGATCATTTTAATGTGGGTACTTGCCATAGAACAAGAAATGCTGCTAATTAGCTTTCATGACTTTTAAAATATATGAATCCTCTACTAAGCTTACAAACCTATAAATGTAAAAAATTATACTTCCATTACTATACTATTATTTAGAACTAGAAAAAACAACACCTCAAATCTTATAGTTGTTAAATTATGTAAGATTTTTGATATACAAATGGCTAGTGTTGAGTGCTAACATTTCTATCATTGCTTAAGAGCTAGTATAAACTGGGCAGGGGGAGATGGCTTAGTTGACAAAGCACTTATGCAAGTGTGAGGACCTGGATTCAAATCCTGAGAACCCACATAAAGCCAGGTGCAATAGCATGCATCTATAATCCCACTGTTTCTATAGCAAGATGAGAATCAGAGGGAGAATCCCAGAAGCCCACAGGTCATCTATTCTGGCATCTGCTACAGTAATCTCAAATGAGGTGGAAGACAAGAATGGACACCCAGGGCTGTATTCTAATATCCACAAGTGCATCACGGCTTACATGCACTACACTCATATAAACCATATGCATGCACACATCATACTCAAAAAACAAAACTTCATAGCAACTAAGTTAAAACAAATTCAAAAAACTTAAAATTAGAATAAACTGTTTCCCCCATGTGTTGATTCGTTTTCCTTATCTATGTAGCTTAATTTTTCTTTTGAATATCCATTTAAGCCACAGATTATATTCAGAAGACTGCTTTACCATGGTGTCCTGTACACATCCAACACAGAGGAAGAGAGGCGATAAAGAACTAAAGCAGACACACCAGTGTCTACCAGCTGAACACAGAATGACTTCATTTTTACATGCATATGTTTGCACAAATGTAAACTGACATGACTGTAAAAGCTGCTACATTGGTGCTTGGCTCAAACTAAGCACAAAAAAAGACCTCCCTATCCTCACTCACCCCAATAACCATATTCACTTTGTATTTTTAAGAAGTATTTATTTTACTGAATAGAAGCAGACAAGAGAAATGTGTTCATTTATCTAATTATTATTTCCACTCTACATGGCCACTGCTCCTTGGAAGGTAACATTCATGCAACAATCATTTATTGGAAGCATGAAGATATGCACAGAAATACACATCATATTCTGTGCCAGGTACTAGGAAATCAGGAGAGACCCAGAGCAAACAAGTTCCTTATGTTGACTGTGTTCACAGACAGGTTAATGATCTAGAGAAAATAAGTATGTACCCCTATGCTTGCAGCTCCCTGACTAATTTGTATGGTGTTTATGATGAGCCAGGCACTAATCCAGCAGTTTTACAAATTATGCCAGTTTGCTCCTTATATTTGTATAAACATACACATAAAGTCATTCAATGATTGATAACTAGAAAATAACATGACAGTGAGACTTATGATATCACCAGTAATTATATACATTAGAGTGTTTGACTAAAGAGCAACTGCTACTGGACTATGAAGAAAAGAAATTAATCTAGACAGTTATTATAGAATAAAAACAATTCCATATTAAGGATGAAAAGACACATTGTGGGACCTTTTCCTGGGAAAACATGAATGAACATCTACTCACTCCACATCCCTATTGTTAACAGGCTAAAGTAACTATTCTACCATAGTGCAAATGGGGACCAAGGAATTTATTGGACTTACAGCACATGGAGAAGAGGGGTGAGTCATGGGAGCAGGTGACTCCAAAATAGCCACATTGCCATAGATGATGAATTCCCCACAGTTGCACAAATGGAGTCCCGCCCTCACTTAACCTTCCAGAACCTGTACACTAAAACACCTCTCAAGATCCCCAAACCATGTGCAGCTGTGGCAGAATCACATACAGCTGGCAGGAGGTGTGGGCAGGAGCAGCTGAAACCTCAGGTGCAGTCTAATGACCTCTCTGTCCCTCTTCTGAAGGATTGTCTACAGGCCAGATCTAGAATACGTGAATATGCACAGCTGCCGTAGCATTGAGAGGGTCGCTTTTCTGCCATGTTGTGATACTGATAGGGAACTCAACCCCTAAACTAAATTCTACTGCCATTGAATTTCTATCCTTAATATGTACTGTGTCCATATTAATGAACTACAACATATAAATCAGCAGTATACATTTAAAATAGCTTGTGAATAAATTTGAGGTTAGCCATATTTGAATTTGAATCGCAGGAAAATTACAAATCATCCAAAATTATCTCCTCTATTAGATTTTCATGAAAATCAAGTAAGTGGCTTGACAGAGTCAACATCAACTTTTCTTATCAAAATTACTTAAACCGAGAAACTTGCCACCATGTCCCTTTGTAAGAACGTTCACTTTCATGGACTAAGGAATGTATGCTCTGTTGGATTAAACAGGGCTTATATGGTACTTAATGATCCTATGAACATCTTGCCTTTATTACCAACAGTAAAACATCTTTCCATGCAGACAGAACTGTATCTTCCCATACAGACAGAACTACATCTAGACTCATGGGAAACAGAAGCATCTACTTTTTTAGTAAATATTTGGTGAGGAGAATGTTGCCATTTACTCCACTGGCCTTACCCAGGCAATGAGGCTACTTATTATTCTCAGGAGAAATGGAACATAGATGCCCTCACCAATCAGCAAGGACCAAAAAAAAAAAAAGGTTCACCGAGAGGCATTTTTAAGCCATGGGAGCACTCTAGGCAGTTTGCAGCAAATGGGACAGAGATGGAGGAGGCCAGGTCACAGAGAACAAAAGCTGAGTGCCCAAAAGGGCACTCAGAAGCAGGGTCATTAGCCAAGAGCCTACATCTATTCAGCAATTCATACACAGAAAAAGAACTAACTTTAGATAGGAAGAAAATTTCATCTATTTTTATAAGCTTCTTAACCTTTCCTTTAACAATGGATTATAGAGAGGTGATCACGGAACTATTAACAAGACCAAGGATCTTATCACCCAGGGAATCACCAACATGCCCATATCCTATCTCAGCTGTTAGAAATATGTTCACATTACTGCTCTGAAACCAACATAGTTGTGTGATCCATCTACTATTTAACACATAATACTCACAAATTGCATCATACTGATGCTATTTTTTTGAAGATGCATTTCATTAATTGGTTCCATTGATAATGAGTTTTTTTCTTTTTTTACTTAAAAAGTAATCTTGTAGAAGTGGTCCTCAGACTTCCCTCAACTGACAAAAGGATCCACAGCACTAAAAAGGAAAAGCATGACAGATGCAAGATGAAGACAGGAAGGGTTATTCGGACTATCAGAGTCACCTCTACACCAGCCCTATATTCACTTGCTGCAGGCATGTTGAAGGAATGGGCAACAACAAGAAACAAGAGGCAGGGACAGAAAGGTTTGAATGAAAGGTTAAGAACAGTCAATAGACAATAAAACTTAGATTTTTAGGTAACAAATGCCCTAAAAATTCACTGCTCATTGACAGAGGAAGAGCACCTTCTCTCATTGGCACTCCCTCTTCTCACCCTATACCCTTCACTTTTCTGATTATGACAGCACAATGGAAACTAAAGCAAAACAGTGTATGCACACACTTGAAAAAGCCACTAAAAAACACACTTGAAAAACTGCCCATCCAATGCTACTGAATTCTTACACCTCACCAGAGAGGAGAACATAGAGGGAAGTCTGACATGCACACTAAAGGATGCTCCAGGAATGGGGGGGCACTGAGAGAAAGGGAGGGAGGGGGGAAAGGAAGGGGAAAAAGAAGGAGGGAGCCCGGGGATCCAGGGAGGTATGGAGGGAGGGAGGGGAATGGGGAATCTATCAAGTTTGTATGAGTGGAAAAAATAAATTAAAAAAATAAATAAAAATAAAATATATCATGAAAAAAAAAGAAAAACTGCCCATCATGCCCAGTCACTAGCCTACATCTGTGCCCATATGCTTTATCTGTCTTGCATCCTTGCTGCACCTTGTGTGCCTGTAGAGGACACCCTGGTTCTGCACTAGATCCTCTCTCCTGTGGCCAACACAGGACATTCCCCTCTCTGTGTCTATTGAAGCACTCTCACCTATAATTACTTTCAATACTAAAGAGTATATTAAAACCAAAACTTCTCTTCGCCTCATTTCCAAAGCCAGCTATCATTCATTTCTCAGTTCATTCTTTTTCCTCAAAAGAATTAGCCACACTTGCTTCCTGCAATCCTTCCTTCTTACATTCTCTAAAACTAAATCAATCAGGCTTCAGTTCAACACTCCTGTCTACTTTTCTTGAAGCTTCTAGGTAATCTTCCATACTACTGCTGAACTTAAAGAATTGAACAGAGGCTATCAATTCCCTTGCCTTAGAATAATTTCATTGGTGGTTTGCCAGAAGGTATACAGATGTGTCTGCCTATATGTGTGCACCCAAATATGTCTCATTTCCCTTTTATCTCATTCCTGATTCTCCTCTACTAGCAATTGCATGACACTTTTCCTGAGGAATGTTTATCTGCCTCCTCCCCATAGGAATTCATGATAGCCAAAATAGCAATTATGCCAAAGTCCAATTTGATGAACCAATGAGTTTATTGGGATTACTTACAGGAGCCTATGTGATCCTAAAGCTGGAAAGTCTCACTCCCAGCATGATTGATGGCCTTTCCATTTTACAGAAAGGGAATCCTCACTTCAATGAGCCTCCTTTAGCCAATATGCCCAAGCCCCCTCACAAACCTCAAGACCTAGAGGGTACCTATGAGGGCATGCATAATTTGTATAAAACTGGATATTAATGGCTGGGAGACACTTTAGGCCAGAATTACAGTGACTGTCCCCATCTTGTCTCTGATGGAACATAAACAGTCAACAGATAGGATCTTGATTATCTAAGACAAAGAAAATGGCTTCTTGCTCAGAGAAAGACACCAGAAAACATCAACTCCTCTTTATCTCCCTAATATCTAAATCTAAACTATGGGGTACACTGGTCTCAATCTTTATATTACCTTCTCTCTGTAGTCAGTCTTTGTATCACTTTTGTATTGCTATCGCAAAATTCCTGGCAGAAAAATCTCAAGGAAAGATGTGTTTTGACCCATTCTTTTGAAGCCTTTCAGGAGGGATGAAGTGTCTCAGTTGGCCAAGTGACTGCTGCCCAAACATGCAGACCTAAGTGCACAAACACCAGCAGCCATGTAGTGGTCAATGTGGCTGCACACTCTGCAGGCCTGCACCTCTAGCACTGAGGTTGAGAACAGCACACCTCACTAATCAGCCAGCTCTCTAACCATCCAGTCTAACCAATCAGCAAGGTCTCACTCAAGGAGAGAACCTGTCTCAGAACATAAGGAGGAGATCTGTAAGTTGCAATATGAATCACCATGGCAACAGGTGACCACCGGTGTAATAGTGGCATGAGTATCAAGGAGACAATTGGATTTGACAAGACCCGCTTGTCAAAAGGGTACACATATTGTAAACTAGAACAAGAACCTATAAAAAGGGGGGGGAGAAAAATCAATAAGGAAGTTAGCCAAAAAACCTAAAGGTAGGAAGACAGACAGACAGTACATCAAAGTACTCTGCTGGTAGCTGTTATTATACCCATAGAATAGGCACTTACAGTGGAAACCTTTGGGTCTAAAGCTGGACTAATGAAGGGAAATGCAAATATCAGTGGGGTGGCCTGAAGAGAGGTAACTTGATATACCACAGAGGTCTGAGAACCCACAGGAGTAGACAGGTCAGAGTGAACCCTGGAGTCTATAGAAGCACACAGATGAAGGGTGGGGAAGAGTAGGAGAGATTGGTGAAGGGAAAGGAAGGGGTTAAGGGAGGAGGGGAGAAAAGCTGGGATGAATACCCAATATGCTTGTAAAAGTAGAAAAAAAACATAAGGGGGAAAAAAATAGAGGAAGACACCTCATGTTGACCTCTGGCCTCCACATACACATGCACAGATGTGCATGCATATACACTGGCACTACATACATACACACACACACACACACACACACACACACACACACACACACACACCCCACAACATAACTAAATCAAAAGGTTTCAGTCCATTGTGATTGGGAATGCATGATTGAACAAATCAGCTTGTGGAACTGCTGGGAAACTGTGTAACCGCAGGCCAGGTATAACCTTTAAAGGCCTAATAGCAACTGCCTCTGCCAGCTAAGCCCCCGCCACACAAAACATGAGCCTGTGAAATCATTTCATTCAAACTATAATTCCTGCATGGTCTTGTTTGGTCTAATGGTTGTACGTAAAATTATTGACAAAATTCAATTATTTTTGTCATTTAGAATTAGAATCTTTTCTTATTCTTTGATAGTTTCCTACATGTATACAATGCATTGAAGTCACTGTCACCCCATTTGACTCCATCTCACTCTCCTCCTCCTATTGAAACTTTCTTCCCAGCCTGCCTCCCTCCTTCTTAAAGTCTTTTTGTGTGAGTGTGGTCCACTGAGTTTCAAAAGGCATGCCTGCTCATATGGAGGTATCACACCTCTGAAACCCAAATTTTTATCTCTCCCCAGACTCTACTCTGACCTCCAGAAAACAGATTTATTTCAGGGGCATCTTAATGTGTTTAAAAATGAACCCACACTTTTACCTCTTAGTCTCTTTGGTCCCATAAACAGCAACTGAATTCTTTGATCTGAAAAAAAACTATGGAACTTTTTTTTTTTTTTGGTCTGTGTGCCAGCGTGTGCATGTGTGGGGTGGGGGAATACAGATGTGCATGTATATTGGAGGGCACTGGGTGTGCCTATGGAGGTGTGAGGATGACACTGGGAATCATCCTGGATTGCTCTACCTCCTGGGATTTCCATGGCTCTGCTTTCCAGAGTTTGACTTGCAGGTCACCATTTCTGCCTGGTGTTTGTATGTGGAATGCAGGATCTGGATTCGGGTCCTATTAGGCAAAGGCTTAAACCCGGAGCCATCTCTCCAACTATGAAACATTTGTTTTCCTAGATGCCTCCCTCTCCTTTACCCCTCACACTCAATTTAAATCCTTTTATGTGTGTCCTAAAATGCATCCTGAATTTTGGTTTTCCTCATCAGCTTTACCCCTGAAGGCTGACCCACCTCCCAATCCTCTCTAACTCTCCACCTTGGTCCTAGTGTCCTCTCCACAAAACCAATGACAATTTATATTACATTAAAACATTACAATGACTTTCCATATCACTAAACATAAACTCAACTTGGGCAGTCTGCCTATGAAATCAAACATGACCTGGATGCCTGTTGCTCTCAGAATTTCAAGTGCTTTCCAGTTCAGTGACTGCTGCCTGCATGCCAGCCTCCCTACATGTGTTCAAGAATATCAGCCTGCAGCCAGTGCATCCTGCAATATAAACTAAATTGTACCTCACTCATAATCCAGTAATATCACATAATAATTAATTCTTTCATAAAATTTCTTCCTTTTTTATACTTCTGTGAATAAAAGTATCCAGTTGAACACTGGAAGAGTTGTTGCAGATGGCAACTCACTGAATTTCAATTCGCCACCTAAAACATGGCATTTGTAGACTCAGTGAATAAGCACAGATGAAATACTTCTTCTCCTTTTAATTCCTAACAGAGATGGAAACTTAAAGCAAACTAGAATTGCATTTATTTACCAACACTTCAGATATGCTGAAGTGTTTTTCATGCTTATTCTCATTAACATAAGAAAGGCTCAGTTTTAGCAGCATGTGTATCAAGGAGACAACCAAACTATCTGATCGGATTCCAAACTCTCTTGTCAAAATGGAACACATTCCTGTTACTGTTAACTAAAATAGGAACCTAAAAAAGGGAAGGAAATAGATCAATAGGGGGAAACACCAATGAACCTGTAAGTAGGAAGACAGTACACCAACCTGCTCTGTAAATAGCTACTATTATACTCATCAATTGTAAGACCACTTAACACCCACCCTAGAAATCTCCTACAAAAGAGGTAGAAATTTCAACACCCTGACAGGATGCAGTCTAGGGCAATAGAAGAACAACAAAGTGGACAGCAATGCCAGCCGTAATGCACAGTACCAGGGCCTCAGCAAGGCACACCCAGAACCAGACCAACACAATCTCCCCATCCTAAGGCTTTGGGAATTTCACAGAAGAGGGGGCAGTGAGAAAATAAGAACCTAAAGATGATAAGGTTCACCTTTGGAGAAGACATCCTACTCAAGGCAGTACTGCTTAATCTAGGAACTCAGTACAGTGAGACTTTGTTCGTATCAGACCTGAATAATGACTAACATATCAACTTGCCACCATAGAATATCAAGGAACTTAAAAGAGATAAGAATAAGCAGAAGAAATCTTGGAGACTAAAGCTAGATGAATGAAGGCAAATGCCCCTATCAGTAGGGTGGCCCAAAGAGAGGCAACTTGACAAGCCACAGAGAACTGAACCCCTACAAGAATAGACAAGCTAGAGGTAACCCTGGGAGTCACAGAAGCAGACAGTCAGGAGGGCATGGTTGATGGAGCGACAGGAGGGAAATGATGATGGAGGGAAGCAGAGATAAGTATTCAATATGCTTGTAAAGTAGAAACGCTTAAAAATAAAAAAGTAGACAAATCAGAATGAACCTTCGGGTCCACAGAAGCCGACAGGCAGGAGGGTGGGAGGGAGTGGAATGGATTGAGAAAGAGAAGAGAAGGGGATAGATGGGAGGGGGATGGAGGAAAGCAGGTATAAGTACTCAATATGTTTATAAAACTAGAAAAATAAAAAAAGAAAGGCTCATTTCTAAATACTCTTGATAACACAACTTGACACAGAATAAAGGGGAAGGGGGAGTTCTTTCAAATTCTTTCCCTGCAATGCCGATGAGTCCTTATACCTCACTAAAATGAAGGACTCAGAGGGAAGTTTGGCATTCACACAAAAAGATGCTCCAGGGAATGGGAGGGGTTAAAGGCGGAGACACTGGAAAAGGGAGGGTGGGGGGGGTGAAAGAAAGAGGAAAAGGGGGGGAGGGTGCAAGAGGGACTGGGGAAGGGTGGAGAGAGGGAAGCTTGTATGATTGGGGAAAAATAAATAAATATAATAAAAATTAATTAATTAATTAAAAGTATAAAAAATTTCTTCCCTGTATATAATCTGAACCCCGAGTAAACCAGAATAATATTTACTTAGTATTTGTTCTAAAGAATTACAATAGATTATATATTAATACTAATATTTATACTTATACAGAACTTTAATTAAAAAACTACCTTTTCAAAAATCTCAACAAAAAATAAATTAATGATTCAATTGTGGTTGAAGCAAATAGAAGGTGTTTTAGAAAGTAGCTGTTGTTTTGATTTAGTTTTTTACTTTGTTTATTTATTTGCTTTGATAAGGGATATCCATAGAAATTCAACAACTAAAATGAAATAAATTTTAGGAATACAAATTTAACTTGAAAAAAACTTCTTCCCATAATTTTCTTAATATGACTCTTTATATGATTACATCTTCTACAAAATATGCCATATATGACATTTTTTCATTACTGCAATTATAAACATTCTGTAATTATCTGCTCATCACAGTGTGATGATCTTGTTTTCCTCAACTTTTAGTTGGGAAGAGCAGAGAACTCTTGAGAGGCTAACCCAAAACAAACTGCACAAGCGCTGAACTAATTAGGCTCTTCCTTGCCCTTTGGAGATCCCTGAAAGAGGACACAGGTGAAGATGCAAGGCAACTTGTTCAGCCCACTGTCATCCTCCTTGGTCATGGTAGTTTATCTCACCGATTTCCTACTACTGATGAGTGAAAAGCATCCTGAGAACTGCCCAGAGATCAATCTGAAACTGACTTTTTTAAACAAATCTTTCTTTCCCACAGCAAAATCCTGTATCAAATTAATTGACTTGGTCCCAGGCTATGTATGAAACACAAAGAATGATCATCAGGACAGCAGTGAGGACCAGCTGCTCAGCTCGATTCTTCCTCCACATCCACCTCCACCCCTCCCCCTCCAGTATTCCGTGGAGAGCAGTCAGGTGGGCACTAGGTCGGATCCCACATCTTCTCCACGATCAGGGAACAGATCGCTAAGTCTAACAATCCCCTGTAGGAGCTGACTCCCAGCTACCCAGCGACTGGCCCCAATTCTGAAGCTTTATTGTTCAGCTCCCCCTTTGACCCATTCTGAATCCTTTCACTCGGTCCACTTCCTTAAAGTTTAGCTTTTTTTCCAGAGCAAGCTGAGATTGAGGAGGCATACAAGAAAATCCATGAGTCAAGAAGAATCAAAGATACCCACAGTGGAAGCATAACTCAACACAGAAAGCTTATGCTTGGTTTTCTTAACCTTTATTTCTATGGTGGGAGAAGGAGAATATGAGAACTCTTCACATCTACACATTTAATAAATGTCAAGTGCATACATAATTAACTGGAGTCACCCTGTTATTCATCAGCTCTCTAGGACTAACCTTAGTTTGTACCCTTTCACCACAGCTCCCCATTTCTCCCACTGCCAAGTCCCTGATAACCACATTTATTCTGTCTTTTTCACATCTAACAGTAATTTTGACACTTGGAAACACTTCCAAGTTTCTGGTTTAAGACTGCATTACAGTACAGACCAGAGCAGGATATGTGTACTCAGGACAAGAAGTGAGATTAGGGCGCATCTTAATGAGGAGACAGGAGAAGACTCTGAAGACTTTTCCTCTCTATTGCTTACTAAAACAGAAGGTAAATCCATTGCTTTGAATAGAGCGGTTCCTGTTCCCAGGCGTTTATAAAAGTTGCTAATTTAATCAGCCATTGAATGCTTACATATAAAACAACCAAAGGCCAAATCTTTAAACGAATTATCCTGATTAGTAAAAATGAACTACAATTTCAGCACTTTATGAAGCATAACAGTGAGAGTAGAAGAACACCAATTCTAGTATGTTATGGCTGAAGAATGGGGCCATTACGGCTCATTTGAAGTTGGACACCCAAAAGGAACCTGGTCAGAAGAAACACATCAAAGACGCAGCAAAGCATGACTTCAAAGGGCAAAGCCCAGCTATGAGCTTGCTGATGCAGAGCTCAGGTATGATGACCCGTCCAACTAACCTTTCATGGTGTCCCCACAGGTTCTGCTGATAGCAAACTTCCATAAGTTCACCTGGCAAGGTTCCCTTTCACACAGTAATAAATACGAACCCACAGTGTGACGTGACAGTCTCTCTGGAGGTCCTGAGCAAGGAAAGTTATCCAATCATGCTGAATCCTAATTATATCATTTTAAGGTTGGCATTAAGGTTAATGTTAAATGTGATTATGTTGTAAGCAACCAAAGAGTATGCTACCTGGAAGGTAGAAAGCCCTATTTCTGCTTGGAAATTACTGTGTTTTTGACTGGAAACCACAGTAAATAAACATTTACTTTCTGAAAATAGATAAGCCTACTACACATGTTGTTGATATTATCATTAGATTTTAAAAAGGTATTGAACATTGTCATGGAGTATTTCTATTAGTGAAGATGAACAAATTTATTTTCTTTTACTATTTTTCATTGGGTAGTTATCTCTAACCTGGGGTTAGGAGTTCAATTCCAGATTTTAAATTGTCCTGCAGCACAATTATGACCACTAAACACATTTGCAGACCAAATATATGACCTTACATACAAATATGTTTAAAAACTGACGTGTGCTCCAAAGTTTCCACTACGGTGATTCATGACTAAGATCTGGTTAAGTTAGAAGACAACATGTAGCTGTAAATCACGGGGACTTATAGATAATTTATCCTGAAGATTGGGCATTGTTTTATGAAAGTCATGGTTTTCTAGGAAATATATCTGGGATTATTGCTTCCACTGTTTGTTTCTGATTGAGTGTTTGTTTGCTTGTTGCCTTCTTGAAATGTAATCTTGTTGTGCACCTCCAACTGGCCTTGAAATTACTATATGGACCAAGATGTCCTCATAACTGCAGTGATCCTACTGCTTCTACCCCGATGTGTTAGAATTACACTATATGTCACCATATCTGGCCATATCTTATTCGTTTTATGTATAAAATATATCATATAACACATAGTAATATCATATTCACATGAAATACATAAAAATGGACTAGATTAAGACATTTACTTTTACTTCCTGGTATTCCAAAGGACATCTAAAGTTTCAGATGTCAAAAGCCTTGGAATGATTCATTTCATTAAAATATTTGAAAAGAATCCCTGAAATTAAACACAATTTTTTTCTTCAAGCCACTTATTCCACGTACTGGGAGAATTATTTTCCTAATACCCCTCTTCTCTTGTCTCAGGTGGTCCCATGTATACACCATGGATGAAGATAGCTGTTCACTTTAAGCTGATTAGATGGTCTGGGGATGCTCACTGGTGAATGCCTGGTACTTCTTCTGGTGACCCTGCACACAGCTGTGAGGCAGCCAGGACCCTCACCTCGCCACTGCCTGGAGGAGGCACACACCTGTGACCTCAGAAAAGATGCTGGACCTAAAGGGCATCCCAAGTCTGTGAGTCAACCTTGTCTAGCTATATAGCTAATGTTTTTATTTAGGAGAGTTTGAGATGCATTTTCTGTAACATATTAACATAATTTTGAGATAAATATTCAAAAAGGAAATTAACTTGAAAGGAGACAGAATTAGGAATTAAAGTGTGAACATATCATGAATTCATTACATTCATGCATAAATAGAAAGAATAAGAAAAGCAAATGAAGTATAGACTGTACCTTTATAAAGACTTTATAAAGACATCTTTCATTTGCTGAGTAGCTTACTTGTAGATATCTTGAGAAATTTTTTCTATGAATAGGATCTTTTCAAAAATGTACAATTAGCAAGTCTATCATATCAGCATATCATAACAATAGCACAGACACAAAAAATCAGATATATTTCACCTAGTGGTTTATGATCACGATGCAGTAAGAGACAAAATATTTACAGCATCCAAAAACAAATTGAGACAAGAGAGCAGGACTTGTTCCTGCACAGGTCACAACTCATATGACAGCATCCTTTTCCCCCACATATTTCCCTTCTTCCACCCCAACATTCCTTTGTGCTGGGCAGCAAGAATTCCCATCCATCAACATGCATCTCTTTATGAGTTAGCTCGGAATTTCCCAGATCCTTTCCTGTAGCTTGATCCTACTACCAATATCTGAACACAGCTATGTGATGACATTTCTTGTCTTCTATATTCTCTGACCCTTGGAATCACAAGTAACTTCTTCACTGTAAATTAGTATCATTGCTGAAGAGAAAAACTGAACTCATACAACAGAGTTCTATTGTCCCATGAGCAATCAGGATATTTAAGAAGTTTCTCTTAGCTTTTATAAAGAGCCACACTTAAGGACATGCTTCACTTTCCCTAGACTTTCAAAGCCTATGTCAAGATATAATCTTTATTATGTCACAGCTCCATTCCCAATCCTAGTTTTTAGGCAAAAGTTCTCTCACTAACCAAGCCCAAGCTGTCCAACTATATGCCCCAATTAGTCTCCTCCATTCTAAATTCTTTCAACTTTCTTTTTCTTTTTTTATTCAATTGTGCGTGTGTGCGTGTGTGTGTGTGTGTAGAACCGTGTGTGTGTGTGTGTGTGTGTGTGTGTGTGTAGAACCATGGGTGAATTCGGGAACCACCATGGACCGCCTCCACCTCCTCCTTATTTTACTCTGCCCCGAGATTCACAGGCTCCGCCCTACCAGGACCAGAAACGCAGGCCGCCCCCGCTTCTGCCCGGCATCTATACATGGGGTCTAGGATCCGATCTCAGGACCTTCCACCTGCAAGGCAAAGGCTTAACTTCTGAGCCACCTCTCCAGCCCCTCTTTCAATTTTCTTAATGCCCCATTACTGCTTAGAGTTTTAAGTCCCTTCCACAAATTATAAAAAAAAAAACTTACATTCGCCAAATTCTCATTCAGATTTTCTAGTTAGATAAAATAAATTACTGGCATGACTTCCTTTTTACATTTTACAACATGACTGCTCAAATTTCTAAATCACAAATGAGGCTTGTGATGCAGCTGATGCACAGTCCTGTCTCAGAGCAGAGGGCACAGTCTTAACTTCCTGGGACCCCCATGTACACCCTCAGGCTGGAAATCATCACTAGAACCCTTTTTTTTTTCTTCCCAGACTCGGTTCCTGGCCACCGGCTTTGCCTTCCTCTCGCTCATTTCTGAGACTCTACCAACTGTTGATATGGGGTACATATATGTGCACACACATGTCTGCATGTGGGTGGGCACATGGGTGATCCCCAACATTTCCTCTCAACAGGACATCTAAGGAGGTCAGGAGGAGAGGAAAGTATACCTTTACAACTTTTGAGTTTTGTGCCATGCATCTATGAAATCTATTTATCAATCAAAATAAATAATTTAAAAAAATAACCACCTTTTATCTTGCTGTACAGAAAACTTAATAAAGCATGTTTCCATGCTCAAGAGCCAAGGTAGATATATTCTTAAAATAATGTTTTTGTCAAGGAGAGAAGTGACCATGTTACAGTAGAGAAAATAGGCCTCCATCAAGGACTGCAAGGGGTGACATACAGTGCCCAGCAGGATGGAGTGAAGGGCATTGCAGGAGCAGCAAAACTGCAAAAGAAAATCAACAAACCACAATCCAGAACTTCAGAGACTCTATATCAACCACCTAGAACTAGGCCAGACTAATCTCTCCCCATCCTGAAGCTCAGGGAAATTTGCAGAAGAGGGGGCAGTAAGAGTGTAAGAGCAAAAGGATGGGAGGAGCAATGATTTGCAAGATACTCCACACAAGTTAGGGCCGAAGCAATAATAATTGGACTTTGCATGCCCTGCGCAATATTGACCTCACAAAGTCTAGCATCTGCTAAAGGCACCAAAATCCTTGGAGGCAAGGGATTGGAAGCCACAGTAGTGTTCCTATGCTTAAGGGGAACACGGGAAAGGGTTCAGGGAAATGCCACTGGGTCCTTGTACGTCATCGGAGAGGAGGGCCCAGAGGACAGTCAGGGATGCATATTAAAGGACTCTCTGGGAATTGGGGGGGAGGCACTGGGAGATGGGGAGGGAGGGGTGAGGGGAGGGGGAGCAGGGGGTTTGGGGGGGGGAGGAGGGAGGGAGGGAACCGGTGTACCTATTAAGTTTGTATGAGCGGAAATAATAATAAAAAATGTTAAAAAAATAATGTTTTTGTAAAGCAGTCATTTTCTTTAAGGAAGTCACAAGGGAAGTTTTCTTGTAAAGATTAGACTACATATTAACATATTATTGAAAATATAATTTAAAGATGTTTTCCTCATTGTGAACAGAAAATTTGATGGTTCCTACATGACTGGTAATTCCCATTCTAAACAAAAATTAGAGCATGATTTTCAGAGATAATATTTTAAATAGTGGTTTTACAAAATGTACAACAATTGACTGTTTTCCACCAGAATTAGAACCTAAAATACATCACTCTTTCTTTTAAAACACAAAAAGATTATTGCTATCAGTATAAACTGCTTTGCCAGTTTAAGGTTATACAAGTTAACACTTGTTAACTTTACCACAGGATCAATTAAAAGTATTTCCTTTAAGAAAATAATATCGTGGACTAGAGAAATGGTCTCATCAGTAAAACACTGCCTCACAAGCACAAGGAATATAATTTAGATCCCTAGAAATCACATGAAAAAGCAGTGGTATGTCCACCTAATCCCAGCAAAGGTTAATTGGAACAGAGACCAGTGAATCCTGGGAATTCACTGGCTAACTATTTGGGGAATTTGTAGACCAGTGAGAGACCCTCCCCGTCTGAAACAAAAAGTGGAAAGCATATTATGAATGTCTTAGGGTTGTCTTCTGGCCACAGACTATTACACATATGTGCAAATGTGTGCATATGTGCATCTACACATATGTGCACCCACATACATGAAAAAAGGAACAAAAAAAGGAATGGCTTTGCATTGGAAGACTTTTATGCACAGTGTTACACAAGGCAATCATGTCTTACATTTAAAGAAAAAACTGCTGTTAGCAAATATCCCATGCTCTTCTCTAAAAAAAAACAATGTATAGGAAAATCTTTATGATTATCAACTAAACCAGAAATGACTGACAGCCAATAATAGCTACATGTATTTTTAAGACCCCGAAACAGAGGACATCTGACAGCTGCCAAGTGCTGCAAAGTGAAAAGACAGCATAAATATGAAACAAATGTACAATATTCAGATTCCTCTGAGATTTTAATAATAGGCTAATTCTTAGGACATGCTGTGTTCAATCAGTGACTGGACAAAAATAGTCCCCCTTGTTAGGAGACCTTGTCCCAGAAGAGCTGCTCCTGCTTGCTAGTGAGGCTGAACCCCCTTGTGCTGGACAACCAGTCACCCAGAAAGTGTAAAACACTCCCATTCTGGTGAACCATTTAATTGGTTCAGGTTCATAAGATTCTAACTATAAGATTTCATTTTCTATGCCAACCCCTAACCGGTTCTTGAAAGAGTCTTGAATGACATTTTTGATCAGGTTTTCACTGCTTATGTCCAAGATATGGAAGACTTCACACAAAAAATATTCAAATTTATAAGGAAAAAAATTATACCCTACTGGGCTTTTTAAACCAAAAAAGAGTAAGATGAGTGGAAAAGAAACATTTTCAAGCATGCTAAGTTGGAGGAGGAGGGAAAGAAAAGGAGAAAATGAAGCTTTGGAGGGGATATTGAGCAAATATGAGAAGAGAAACAGGAAGAAAAAGAAGGAATGTGAGTGCGCATTATGAAGTCATAGCCCCCAGGAACCGAACTGTTCACCAAAAGAAACTGTGCACATGAGGCCCACCCAGGAGCCTGGATGCCCATCGTGTCTGAGTCTCAGACCACACCCTCAGGCTCATCACCTACCACCATGATCACTCACTTAACCACGCCTCCCAGAGCCCCAAACCACCATCGGGAAGTTGCTCATATTTGAGCCACATCAATACTCGGATACAATGAGACATGACTGGTAATATTCACATCTAAATCCGCATGCTTCAAATACAACAATACTTTTAAGTGTTTAGCACAATTTACAAATATAACAAAAAACTGGAATCAACAAAACTAACAATACATTCTCAAGCACCTCAATGCAGTAGAATGCTTACTTTCTTAGGTGTCAAAAATAACTACAAAAAAAAAAGCCTAATCTCATGCTTCAATATTATCTGCTACCTGTATATAAATATTCATAATACCCAGGTGGGGAACATTTATGCATATTTATTCGTAATTCCCTGTCTCCTCCCACTCCCCACTCTTTCATCTCTTCTCTCCCCTCCTCTCTCATCAAACATTTATTCTGTGCCTGCTGGGCTATTAACAAATCTGGGTCCATAAAACCTTCTGCTATGCAAAGACAACAAATGACCTAGTGTTTGTTAAACTTTTGCAAAGAACATAGTCAGTGTCACAGGGACACCACCAAGGGTGGGGAGGAGAATGTCAAGAGCAAGTGAGAATATCAGAAAAGGTTAAACTAAGGGTGCAGATTGGAGCTTCTATGAGAAAAAGATCAGCTGCTCAAAGATGAGGAAGAAAGAATTTCAAAAGAGGTCAAAAGAACACCCCAAAGATAGAAAGCACCCTGAGGAGTTTGGGGGGGGGGATGCAGAAGAGAAGTAGTGAGGAATGGTCAGACAATGCAGCTCTCTAAGGAGCCGTAGGAAGGCCATTGTTATTAACCCCAAGAATGATGAAAGACCATTGAAGGTCAAATGAAACATGATAATTGCAAATATTTGCTGATCATCTATTCCATGCCAGTGACTATTCTAGGCACTTGTAATAATTAACCGTTTTAATCCCCCTAACAGCTCGAGAAAGTAGGTACTATTTATAACTGCATTTTATAGATGTGGAAATGTACAGGAAAGCTCCTTTTAAGGATGATCAGGATTTGACCCAAGTTGCATCTGTTCCTAAGCACTCCACAAACGACCGAACTGGAGACCAACCTGATGGTGTGAGCCAGTTAGATACTCCATGTTACAAATAAACTCTCCTGGATCAACTCTGAAGACTCCAAATAAACTTCAGTATAAATAGCTCCAGGAGTAGATATTCTTTCTACAGTAAGTCCAAAAAAAGCAATACATAATCATTTTATTAGCAAATCATCTCATTTTCAGACACTATGGCAGAATGAAGATGGAAAAATTTCCCAAAGGTAACACCAATAATACACAATGCCTTCAAGAATTTAAAGAATAGGGGACAGAGAAGCCTAAAATTGGACATTATCCTTTGTCAAACACTATTGATAATGTTGAAAATTAGCAGGTAATTATTGAAAAGTGACTCCTCAAAACTATTTCAAATATTGAAGTTTAAAAACAGAGAGGCATTTAGATGGAGGTTTACTATCAGATGTTTGTGATTAGTATTGAGGCATCTGATTCTAACTACTATCAGTTTTCTGTCTGTCTCCTGTAGTTTAGACTGGTTTACATTGTTGGGTGTGTGTTCCCTGTCATTGAGGGGCTCATGGGGGGTATTAAACACATGGTTAGCTACTTGGAGACTAACCTCACTCCCTACTGTGTTCTATTCCTGTTCTATCCACCACCTGAAAACTTTTCTTACATAAAAGCCTTTTTAAACTGTTTACCTCTTTGGGGTCTTCTTCCACCCCCACCTCCTCCCTGGCTTGTGTTCCTTTACATTTGCAGGTGTTGTAAGAGTTTCTGTTGGATTACGTCAAACTGAATGTTTAATGCTAGGATCCACTTATAAGGGAGAACATAAAACATCTGTCTTACTGTGTCTGGGATATTTCAGTCAATATGATTTCTTCCAGTTCCATCCATTTGCTGGCAACTTTCATTAGTTCATCTTTCTGACAGCTGAATAGTATCCCATTGTATATATGTGCTACATCTGAACAACTAAACAATGCACAGTCTAGTGCAATGGAAGAGCAGTGAAATAGACAACACCAACTATCAGAGTACTGATAACCTTAAACGCTCAGCTGAAATCAGGCCAACCAGATCTCTTCTGATTGTAAGGCTCAGGGAATCTTGCAGAAAAGGAGACGGTAAAACCCTAAGAGCCTAAAGATGCGGAGGTCTACTGCTGGCCAGAACATTCCACTCAAGACAGGACTGCTGCATCCAAGAGACTTATCCTTACCAGACTTGCTTTATGACCGACATCCCCCCATAGACTAGCGAGGAACTCAGGAGTAATAACTACATGCAGATGGAACCTTAGCAGCCAAAGTGAGACAGATTAAGAAAAGTGCCCATCAGTGGATCTACCCAAGGAAAGGCCACATAATCTGCAAGAGGCCTGAGCCCATACTAATGCAGACAACCTGAAGAAAATCCTGAGCCCACATAAGTCACACTTGTACTGTGTTGCAAGCCAATCATTGTACAAGCTACTAAACAGCCACTGTCCCATCACATTCTGTCTTTTCCAGGATACTTCCCTCTTCAAGCAGCAGCTAGTTTCTCTATTCTCCTTTCCAATACCTTGCAGCCCATAATGATCAGAATGATGTTGAGTTTACCAATGTACACTCAGCACCTACCACACCCCTACTTAGCACCAATAAGTAACTGTTGAAAGAATTTCCTAAGAGCAGCACCATTAGGAAACTATGACCTAATGTCATAAATTGAGTGTCAAGAAGCTTTAAAAAAGATAAAGGTGTGCATCTCTGTAAAAATTGAAATCATGTGAATTTTACTAATTAGAATTCATCAGCTTCAAGTACACACTGTTTTAAGTTAAGAAAGCAGAAATGTGAGATAGACTCAGGGTGTGATATGTATGGGCAGATACATAATCTCAAACAAATGTACCTCTGCTTTTACTAAGACCTGCATCATAAACTTTCAACACCTTCTTTCATTCCACCACACCCATTCCACTTGGCAAGGTGCAGTTGCCTGTTCTTTGATAGTTCACACACACGCACCACACACCTCAACATAAAACCTGCAACTTAAATATCGCCCCTCAGAATAGAATGGTTTTCTTTTAAAAAACACACCTATTTTAAATTCATGATATCTTCATTTTCCAAACCATGTTCCAGGAAAGCCTGGTGCGGTCATTCCCACAGGCACCGTAATCGCTCACCTGGGAGGGTTGTCAAACACCAACTGAAGTCCTACCTCCTGAGATTCGAATTCAGCATGTCTGGGGTGGAGCCCAGGCAGAGGTGATGCTGCTGGTCTTGGTACTACACTTTCGCAAACAAGTGCCCTACTGTGCTGTTAACAGATGCTGGGGTGCGGGACGGCAATTCTCAAATACTACTCAAAAATATCGCATACACGGCATGTCTTCTTGCAATTTAGAATTACACATTAACCTCTTACAATAGTCCAAATGTTCTGCAGGAAATTGACATAATTTGCCTTATTTATCAAGGAATTATTTAACCCTGAAATTGTTTTATAAATTTGATTTGCTGCTCTGTAGAATGGGTTATGAAAAAAAAATCTATAATTGACTGTTTAAAACTGTTTTCCTTAAAGTATATTTCAACAGAAAGTGATTCTATCCTTGGCATTAATCCAACTCCTTACCACGTATGATTCCTGTCCAAATAAAATAACGGCACCTTAACTGCAGACCAGGCAGCTTATCCAATCATATATGTAATTCTCACGATGCTAGTTTTTTAGCTCTGGGTGCAAAGTAAATATCAAGATCACACAGGACTACGGTTAGTAGGCCAATTAATTAGAAACGGTGCAAAATGGAACACCATGTTGAATCCGAATTGCTGGAAGCCACAAATTCCCTTTCATTGGCTCACATTTACTAATAAAGTATGCTACAGGGCAATGGAATTAGGCACCTAGACAGGCTCAAGCCAAGTATTTTCTTAGGGATGATCTTATCTGGTGTTTACAAACACCTGCTCTGAGGCTGACATAAAAGCCACATCTCTAACAGGACTGAGTCACCTACAGGCATCACATTTCCCTTTCTCCTCTCTTTACTGCAAGCACAGCATGTGAAAAAGAATGAAATCTTTCACATGACAGTACAGCAAGCCATTTTCAAGTACTGCTCTGATAGGAGCCATACATGCTGCCACAGGAATTGCAAGAAAACAAAGGGGGAAAAAAAGAAAAAATTCAGTATGAACACAGATACCTAGTGACTATTTTATAGAACTCCGCCAGAAATTTTTCTAAAGAAAGAGACTTTTGATTCTGGTCTGGAACAATTAAGACAATTGTGCTTGTCTTAATTGTTGAATGTGTGAAAGAATGAATGAAAGGCACTAATTTGAGAATGAGATGCAATCAATGTTTGAGAAGCAGAGTTTGGTCTTTTACATATACTATTTTTGAAGGATTTTTTTCTTCCATTTCCAAAGGGCAATATGACCTTGCTTCACAATCCTATTAGTATCAGGAAAAGGGAATGACCACCAAAGATTCCTAAACTGCAGAACGAAGGGGCCTTTCTTGAACTTTGACTAATTAAAGCAGAGAGGCCATGAGAGAATTAAGAATGGGGAGGAGGGCTCTGGCTACATAGCACCCTTTAAGGAACAGTGCTCCTTTAATGAGAGAAATTAAATCACATTTCATATTGGAAAAAATCTTTCTTAAAACATATATATTTCAGAATTCAAACCTTGGGAGTTTATTTTTGTAATTATATCATTTTTGAAACTAATGATATGCTGTAGTTCTAATTATATAAATTTTAATTAAAGAATTTACATCTATTTGGCAGTTACTGCATTTTAATTCCTAAATTTTATGGGTGGAATTGTTACTCTTGGAAATGTAAGATTTTTCACTGAAATCAATATGACTAACTAGAAAACTACTGATTTCAGTGTCAATGATTTAATATCACAAGCATATATTTGCCCTTTCTTGTGGGTAGACAGAATGAAATTTTTCCCAAATTACTAATAACAGAGACTTCTCACAGGAGGTGAGGTAGCAATTATGCATCTGTTCTCATTTTTTATTATCGTGTAGAACTTTCCAGATGTTTCCTTCATTGGTATTGCCCTGATAATACATTTATTTGGTTATTTTTCTAGTAATAAGAATGGTAGAAGTAATTGAAAGGGAGAGAAAAAAATGTTTCTAGGAATCACAATGATCCCATATTTTTATTTTTTTTTAATTAAAAATTTCTAAAAACAGCCTTACTCCTGAAAGTGGCTTAACCAATAGGCGTCAGGAAAGCACAGTGGGAACAGAACAGAAGGCAGGGAAGGATCTGGAGACAACCTGGTCTCCAGAGAGTCTTTATACATTCCGACACCAGCTGAGTGTTATGAATGTACATATGACTGCATCAGACCTAAAAACGACGTGAGCAACAGTGCTGTAAGCTGCCACTTCTCCACTAGCGCAGTGCAGCCCAAACCATTGCTTAAGATCTCCAGTCAGGCCATTTTTAAAATATTGATAGGACAATTACCATGCAGGTCTTATGGGGATGGACGTACATAGCTACAGTGAATTCATGAATGCAACAGCCCTGTCATGCCTAGAAGATACTGTCTGGCCATGCCTGCCCTACTTCCAGCTCTTACATTTTTACTTCTCTCTCTTCAGTAATGAAGAGGAAAGATCTCAACTGACTCCACATCTCTCTGACAGGCAGATGAACATAAAGGCTGATGTGGAGGAAATGCAGGATTCTTTTCTCAGTGGTCTACCCACTGACATAAGATTCATGTTCCACCAAGGACTCAAGCACATGGCATCAAAAGCAAGCCAGACGAAACTCAAGTGTGCCACATGCACATGAAAAGACTTGAAGACAGGAAGGAGTCCAGCAAGGTAGAGGAGGGGAGGAGAAGGGACTGGGGATTAAGGTATGAAAACATTATAAATTCATAATATTCATACATAAGACACTAAAAAGAATAAGATCTACATATACATATATAAATGAGCAGCTCAGCTAATCATTTTTTAAGTCTTCACTGCACTACAGATCTGATGGCCAAATGACAAAGAGGTTTTGTGGGGGAAGGGATAAGGCAAGACTTTTGAGACATGATCTCAGAGCTAAGGCTGGCCTCAAACTTGTTCTGTAGTTGAGGAGGGCTTTGAACTTCTGATCCACCTCTCTACCTCTTCGGCAGTGAGGAATCAGAGGCATAAACCACCATACCCAGACTTATACAGTACCAAGGATCAAACCCACGGCTATCTGCATTTCAGGCAGGCTCCCTACCACAGGCTCCATCCCCAGCCCTCAAATGAGGCTTTAAACCGAAAGAACTACAGGGCTATTAAGAAGCCGTCTTTCTACCTATAGTCTTCTCAGACAGACAGACTTATTCTATTTCATCTCCAGTAGAAAACAGCTTTGAAAAGTAAATGCAACATTGGTGCTCAGCTGTACATGAAGGCTGGGCTGTCTGCAACAAAGGGTTCAGAATGTTCTCTTGGTTGTTCTTATTTTTTAATTCAAAAACCCTCATCATGATTCCCTCTCTTGTCTCTGAGAATCACTTTCTGTTCAAGAGTTCCCTAAGACTGAGATGAGGGTGGGGCTGAGATAGCTCCTCAAAAGACAGACCCCCCCAATATCAGATTTCCTCTGGCTCACACCTGTCTACTCAGAGCATCTGGCAGCCCACCAGGAGAAAAGCAAGTGTGGGAAGGGAAACAAAGCTAATTTTCCATTAAGTCAGTTTTCCCACCAACCCCCAACAGCAAAGGACCCCTACTCTTCGCCTAGTCAACTCCAGTGTTAGGCAAACTTTTGAACACTAGCTTGGCCTAAAATTCCTTCAAGAACCTATATTGCTCTTTGATGAGGTCAGTTTAGGATGCAATTTAGAAAGGATACTATGACCACAATAAAAAACAATTTCCACCTATTTCAAATGAAGCATTTAAAAGGGTTCCACTAAGAATGTCTACTTTATGGCATAAACACTGACTGCATGTGGAAATGGTTCCCTAACAAAAATTAACTCTGTAACATTTCATTTTTCACTAAGCCATGAATCAGAAATAAAATCCTATCTAAAGCACACATATTAGAAATATCATTTCCCACTTGAATGCAACCATTCATAACAGCTTTTATCTTTACCTTTAGAAAGAATATGAATATTAGCACTACAGATCCCAGTGATTTTTGCCCTGATTCAGACTAGAGACAGGGTGTTATCCAGGAAACTGCATCAGGCAAGCAAGTCCACGGATGCTTAGACTGGGGGGCAACCCCAGTGTGCTCACACTAGCCACCTTGGGACTGAGCCTCTGACAGTGACACTTCACTAAACTTTGTGGACTTATCTCAGACCAAAGTTATCACTGATGTCACTGCTGGGAACATCCAGGCAAATATGAGAGATGATATTCTCCACAACCCAAGAGAGCCAACCACACCCAGCCTCACCTAAAGAAGAAAGGAAAGAATAGTGGCTAATAATCTCCTCCTCTTTTCTCCTCTCTTTCTCTTCAGCCCTGTCCATGTACCTCCTCATTATTTTTTCTCTAATCTTCATTTTCATTCTTTCTTGTCCATGCATTAAGCGACACATATCCAACCACAATGTGATGGGATAGTCTACATTACCAAAAAAAAAAGTGTTCTCTGTTTCCTAGGACATTTTGATCAAAACAAAAATAATTGGGTACTGTTATAAACTGTAAAGATAAAACAGGTTTATAGAAAGGAAAATGAGGGGCTAGAGAGGTGGCTCAGGGGTTAAGCCTCTGCCTTACAGGCGGAAGGTCCTGAGTTCGGATCCTACACTCCACGTATAGACGCCGGGCAGAGAAGCGGGGGCGGCTTGCGTTTCTGGCCCTGGTAGGACAGAGCCTGTGAATCCCGGGGCAGAGTAAACAAGGAGGAGGTGGAGGCATCCATGGTGGTTCCCGAATTCATCCGTGGTTCTACACACACACGCGCACATACACACACGAACACAAGAACACACGCATACATGCACAATTGAATAAATAATAAAAAAAAATTTAAGAAAAAAGAAAGGAAATGAGGCTCTTCAAGAAGGGCTTTTTTGGGAGAATTATAATCTCATAGCTATGCTAGGGCCCTCAGTGGGAGGCCAATGGAAGTATGACAGAACTATTAGAGATTAGGAGAGTTACAGAATCACACAGTAGGCAGTGTGATGGGTTGAGAGAGAGAGAGAGAGAGAGAGAGAGAACTGTCAATTCTGTAAGATAAATCAAATTTCTGACTCATAGATTTTTGGGATGGAGAAAGTTCCAAACCATATATCTAGTCTATGTGCCAAACATCACAAAATAAAAGTAAAATTAGGGGAGTAGGGATGGGGCAAGCATACAGCTGTTGGGGAGGAGTGAATCTGCAAGACCACAGCTTTATGGACTCTATCCAGGGATAGAGACTGCAGGAGTCTGTCCCTAACTTCTGGAAGAAGCTCAGCAGAAGAAAGGTCACAAAGTAACAGACAGACGTGCTGTTATTTAGCAATAGGATCCCTGGACTGGAGAGATGGCTCGGGGGTTAAACACTTTGCCTTGCAAACAACACAACTTGGGTTCGGATCCCCAGATCCCACATAAAAATACTGGGCAGAAATGACCCTGGTAAGTGGGAGACTGGGAAAGCCCAGAACAAAGCAGTAAGAAAATAGAGCAAACACACACACACACACACACACACACACACACACACACACACACACACATAAGAAAGGGAGGGAAGGAAGAGAGGGAGGGAGGGAGGAGGGAGGGAAGGAGGGAGGGAGGGAGGGAAACTTGAGAGTTGTCTAATGCTATTACACAAAGGTAAGACAATCACCTTTTCCACCTTTGCCAAATGCTATGTAAGGACAATGCAAGAAGACGCTCATCTGTTGAGGACACTTGGGTCTTGGACCTCCCATCCTCCAGAACCACAGGTCAGTGAATCTGTTCTAGCAGTACAAATCAGGGTGAGACAATACGCAATGCAACACAGAGACATCAGAGCTATGTGATCTGAGGGAGTGTGGGTACAGAAGATTTGCCTATTACTTATATACATCCACAGGATATGATTGTACTTAAAGCAACCAATTTTTTTACAGTAACCACCGGCAAGTAGCACACAGACTAAAATTAAGAAAGCATCTATGAATCATGTTTTATTGTAATTAGCAACCTAGCACTTGTATTTCATTCATCCCTATCTCTATATTGCTTAATACAAACTTAGAAAATAGACATTCAAGAAATTTTCTGTGAAATTTCTATGTTATACCAAATTCCTGACAAGTTTGAGCTTTTTAAAGCTCTTTATCAGTAGAAATCACTTCCAACATTATCTCAAGCCATATGTTAACCCACTTGTATGAACTGTGATTGGTATTAAATATAATATTTAAGTTAAAAAAAACTTTCTATGAGAAATATATACACATTCTTTATAGCTAAATTTTAAATATAATTACTTTCTAAGAAAACTTTGCTATAACTATTTTTATTAATATTATACTTCAGAAAAGATAAACTTTACCTCTTAAGTGCTTTTAATACACCCTGGTTACAGAATACATGTTTCTAATTAGTAGGTTGCAACACTTCTGGCTTTATTTTCACTGCAATTTTCAGCGGCAATAAATTTAATTTCCAAAGAAAGTAGGTATAGATTATGGACCAAGGATAGCTATGTAACACATAAATAAGTCTCAGCCAGCTTTCAAGCATATTAAAGAGAGTTGTGAAATATATGTGTAAACATGAAATTCTGAAGTGCTAATCCAGTGACACCTAAGTATGGTCCTAGTTTATAAACAGTTGCTTTGGAAGCTTCTAGAAGCAAAGTCTGAGCAACAAAAACGCTGCACCCTGTCACAGCTGGGAAGAGTTAGAGCACGTGCAGTGCTCTAATGTTCTCTCTTAGAATTGCTTATTTTAATTATTATGTATTCCATACTTTGGAGAATCTAACTTTAGCAACTCTGTTATTTGGATGAAGTTAGCATTCACAGTCAAATGATTTTTTACTTTATGAAGTTTCTGGGTAGACATTAGAGTTAGTATTTATATGGTTAGCTAAAGATGAATCTACATTTCTGCCTTTGTTATTTTACCACTTGTATTTAAGAATTTATTTAAGAATAAATGAGTGACCACAATACTTATCAACTCATTAAGTCTTCAGAGAAAGGGCTTCTGTTGCAAATTATTCCCATATTTTATGAAAAAAAATCATGCTTAATCACAAGGCACTAAGTAGTTAAAAGCATTCTTTCATGAGAAAGACAGCATAGTCCTGAGAATAAACAATGGATGAACACATTCCCCATCCCTAATGAGCCTGTAACCTACTGGGAGGCAGAAAAGCCATCAGTCAGTCACTCAGCTGCTGGGAATCTGGAGCTATGCAGGGATCCCCAAGGAAACACCAGGATGACTGATGCGGTATTCTAATGTTTTTTCTAATTCATTTAAAAATAACTAATTGGGGTGAGGATACATCACAAATTCTTGTATCCCAAACACAGAATTAAAACTCCTTGTCCATACTATCAATATGTAATACCCCAAGAAAAGATCTATTTTTTCCTTTCCATGGGATAAAATGGGGAATTCACTGGTTTTCAAAGGGGGTGCAAAAAGATCACACTAAACAATATGCACCCCCAAACTCCAAGGATCTTATAGTTTTGTAGCTGATATTGACAATAAATCTGGGCAGACTCAATTTACAGAGCTACTTGCTAACCATGAGGTAAACTGGCAAGGGCTAAGAAGAGACCATAAGCTCAGAATGACAGACTTAGGCACTGTTCATTTTGGCAGGCACATTCTCTTCTAGCTAGAACTAAGTAAAATGTTCTCAAGCCAACATTGAAAAAAAAATGTGTCAGGCGAATTTTGTTCCACTACTAAGGTACTACCAACTGTGTCCAAAGCCCCCGTGAGCCCCTCGCTGAAAGGCTTGCTTCTCGCCCTTAAGCAGATACTTACATATTCTCACACAATCCCTGTCAGCATGTGCTTGAGAAGCTCAAGAGGGTCCAGATTACAGCAAAAGGTCACAGCCAATGCTATATTTGTGAAGGACTCAATAAGGGTCTCAAGTCTAGGTCCTCAGGGAGGAGGGAGAAGAACTTGTTTACACACAGTCAGAGTAAACAGCTGTTTAAGTGGTGTGATTGGAGGGGGTGCTGAAAGGGCCCAAGGCTAAAAATACTCCCACTGGCTGCGCCCCAGAGCCTGAAATTCCCACGTGGCTCCTCCTCTTCCCTCCTGAGTTCACATTGAAACTTTTACTAAAATGCAACTGGCCTGAGAAGAGGTGGCTCCTTAAACTGATACAGAACAAAATTATCTCAAATTATCTTAGTTCACTAATCATTTGCATAGCATGGCAGGCCTGTTTACATGGGATGCCAGGAAGAGAAGTTGTAAATACAAATGGGGATTTAGAACATTCAAGCATTTGAGTTTCCCCACTTTTGGAAAAAGAAAAGGAGAAATGTAGTATTTAAGACTATCATTCTAAGAGGACTCCAAAAATACTAACTTGTATATTCTGTCCAAAGCTAAATCAATATAAAATTAAACAGGCTTGAGAAAGTCTAGATGAACACAGGATTCTTTTCTGTAAAGATCTATTTATTCATCCCTACACAAAAATCAGTTGAGATTAAACTATTTCTTCAGATAAGGATACTACATGTTTAACTATCCATAATTATAAGTAATTAAGCTGGGTGAACAAATAACTTAGTGATAGAATACTTCTAAGACAGAAGATCTTGGTCAACGTTCAAGAGCATTTTAAAATTCTTAGAATGTCTACCAGAATGTACTTTTCTTTTTTTTTAATTTTTTTATTATTATTTATTCAATCGTGCACGTGTGTGTGTATGTATGTATGTATGTGTATGTACGTGTGTGTAGAACCACAGGCGAATTCGGGAACCACCATCGATGCCTCCACCTCCTCCTTGTTTACTCTGCCCTGCGATTCACAGGCTCCACCCACCAGGGCCAGAAACGCAGGCCGCCCCCGCTTCCGCCTGGCGTCTATACGTGGGATCTGGGATCCGAACTCAGGACCTTCTGCCTGCAAGGCAGAGGCTTAACCCCTGAGCCACCTCTCCAGCCCCAAGAATGTACTTTTCATGAGAGAAAGTTTCTGTGTGTTCTTGTCACTCCTGTCCTTTCGACATCTACAACAGTTGCTGACATACAGCTTCTGCTCATCTGGCACAGATGCTAAGGCTGAGGCTCAACAGCAAGGTGCAGCTCCTTCACGCTGCCTGGCTCTAGGCAGGGCATTCACCTTCTTTGTACCCCAATGTCCTCATATGCAAAGTGGGGGCAATGATAGTACCTACCCAGTAGAGGTATTATGATAACTGAGTAAGTTAGATACATAAGCCACTTAGAACAGTTCCTAAAATAAATGTAGCATCTTATATTTTATTTCATCTTTTAATAAATGAGGAGTCTTAGAAGATTAAAATAGTAGTACAGTATAAAATATAGACCCTAATTAATATTTTTGACTTACCATTCCCTACATTGCAATTTTTCTATCTTTATATGAGTTATTAAATGAATTTTTCAACTTGGTATATTTCTGACTCACAATTAATTGAAAAGTAGTTCACTCACAGAAGAGGAAGTGGTGAGATTATAAGAACCTAAGGGTGGGAAGGTGCACGGTTAGACAAGACATTCCACTCAAGGCTGGACTGCTGCATCTAGGAACTCACTACAGTAAGACCTGTATAATAACTGACATACCAACATGCCCCCATAGAATACCTAGGAACTCAAGAAAGATAAGAACATACACTGGAAACCTTTGAGTCTAGAGCTGTATGAGTGAAGGGAAATGGCCATATCAGTGGGTTGTTCTAAAGAGAGGTAACTTGATATACCACAGAGACCTGTGGGAACAAGAGTAGACAAGCCAGAGTGAACCCTGGGGTCCACAGAAGCATATCGGCAGGAAGTTAGGAGGGAGTGGGATGGATTGACAGAGAAGAAAAGTGATGGGAGGGAGGAAGGAAGCAGGGAAGCAGGGATGAATACTCAGTGTGCTTGTAAAAGTATAAAAATTAAAAAAAAAAGAACGAAACATTCTAACAAAAAAGGAAAAGGAAAGTAGTTCAATGTAAGTCAAGGAGCATCTAAAAGATAATGACGCTAATGAGCTGATCAGAAGATTAAGTACTAAAGAATCCTAACAGAGTAATAAAAAAGAGAATAAAAAGAGAAGCCCCGTTTTTATTATAGAACAGTAACACAATGTTGGTTCTCGATGTAACAATCAGTCCTATGAATAGAATCATCTAAAGAGCTTTAAGAAAGTCCCGCATTTTGAGTACATGGCAGTTTCAGCTTTTATCTATTTGATCTTTAAATTCTCCTCAAACAAATAGAGTATAGACCTCAATTAATAATTTTTGACTTACCATCCCTACATTGCAATATTTTCTATATTTATATGAGTATTAAATGAATTTTCAACTTTGTATATTTCTTGGTAAAGTACTCACAGCCAGCGTGATGGAGTCTAGTCTTTTCCAACTTAATAGAGATGAGGAATATCAAACTTTCCATCAGCTTAAGAAATTCCTATTAATGTAGTTGGAAGAGAAGATCAGGGCCATTAGAAAAAGTTTCTCTTTCTGCAAGATCCTAGCACATTTCTGAAGAGTACCCATTTCTGATCCCCCTAACTTGACCTGGAGCACATAGAAGATACCATCTCCTATCCTCAAGAAATCCTGGAACAAAGGAAACTTCAAATGTATCAGCTACAGTCAAAGACACTGGTTTGACAGAAACAAGATAAATGAGGAAAGATTTATTTTGGTGGTGGCTTCATTGTATTTAGTCTATTATGGTAGGGAGACCATGGTGAGGCAGCATGGGAATGTGTGGAGAAAGCTGTCCACACTGTGGTGGACCAGGAAGCAGAAGGTCAGACCAGAAATGACATGGATAACATTCCCTCAAGGTCCTGCCCTAGTGACCTGGTTCCTTCAGTTAGGACATAGCAGAATCTCCCTAATAGAATTGCCAGATAGAAGGCAAACATTCAGAGCATAAAGTCATAGAAACATTTCAAATAAGAACAACAGTTTATAAATTGACTATGGTGTCACCTGTTTAATTAAAATACAAATAAACTAAAACCATTTTATACCATACTATAGATCTTTTCAGAATTGTTGGCTGTTAAAGACAGAGGCTTAATTTCTGAGACAAACATATCAAAAATTCCCTAGAAAAATATTCAAAGGCTTAATTTTTTTTATTCGTTCCACTCATACAAAGTTGATAAATACCTCATTCCCTTCCCTCTCTCCACCCCTCCCTGGACCCTCTTGCTTCCTCCCCCTCTTTTCCCCTTTCTTTCCCCCCTCCCTCTCTTTCTCCCAGTGCCCCCCCCCCATTCTGGAGCATTCTTTAGTGTGCATGTCAAATTTCCCTCTGGTTCCTCCTCTCTGATGAGGTGTAAGGACTCAGTGGCATTGCCTAGAGCTCATTTTTGTGTTCCCTTTTAGTGTAGGAACACTATTGGGCTGTTAATCCCTTGTCAGAGGCTTAATTTAAAAAAAAATTCCTTGTATAATTTTTCCTTCATAGTTCTAAAAACTTCCACTTTATATTCTTCCTTAGTTCAAATTCTAGCTGTTTTCTAGGTGTGGAACTTGGGCCCATTAGTTTTAACGCCTCATTTCTGTCTGTAACCTGCATAATAAGAATCCTATGGGGCTGGAGAGGTGGCTCAGGGGTTAAGCCTCTGCCTTGCAGGCGGAAGGTCCTGAGTTCAGATCCTAGACCCCAAGTATAGATGCTGGGCAGAAGAGGGGTAAGCCTGTATTTCTTTCTGGTCCTGGTAGGGCGGAACCTGTGAATCCCGGGGCACAGTAAAACAAGGAGGAGGTGGAGGTGGTCCATGGTGGTTCCCGAATTCGCCCATGGTTCTACACACACACACATACACACATACACACACACACACACACACACACACAATTGAATAAAAAAAATTAAGAATCCTATTGCCTCCCTTGTGTAAATAGGGAAGGTAGTTAGACAGATGGCATTTCTGTTTTGGTCAGATATTTCAGTCACAGTAATGCAAAAGCAACTAATGCAAACAATTGGTACTAGAAAAGTAGAGTCATTGCTGTGACTAAACCTGACATATATTTCTTAAGCCTGTGGAATTGGTTTGTGGGAAGAATCTGGAAAAGCTTGGAGATAGAGGCTAAAGAAAGCATAGAATGCTGTAAATAAATTATAATGGGCAATTTCAATGGCTGTCCAGAAGACCAGGATACTAATATAAATTCATACAGTGACAACAAGGCCCATGAGGTTTCATGCAGGGATTAGTACTGTATTGAAAAATGAAGCATAGGTATTCATTTTACATTCTGACAAAGAATTATCAGTATTTTCCACAATCTTAAAATTTTGATTGAGGCTAAATTCAAAAATAATGAATTACTTTGTTGGAGAAATGTCAAGATAGTACAGCAATTGGGCTGTGACATGGTTCTTGCTGGCTGCTTTCAGCAAGGTTTACAGTGAGAATCAGGAAACCAAAGCAAAAAGAACTGAAAGATACAAAGTTTGAACAGAAAAGTTCATTTAAAGTGGCAAAAATCCATAGTTGCTTTAAAGATCAGTGACATTAAATGAAAGCCAAGCATGTTACAATGAGACAACAGGAAATATGTTTTGAATGTGGTATTTCAGGAATTAACACCTTACCACATCAGAGGCTCTGGGAAGAAAAACCAAACATTCACTTAAAAGACTTTCTTTTGTGGAAGAAATGTTCTTTACTTACAAAGGGAACCTAGGAAAGTGTTTACCAGGCTCAGCTACTCCAGCACTAGGGACCACTGAAGCAAGTTCAACAAGACCCATCTACTGCTGGAGCTTAAAGAAGTTGACACCATCCACATGGTTGCATAGGAACACAGAATCCAAGGATCCTGGAGACTTCCACCAAGATTCCAGAGAAAGTCATGAGAGTCTGGGCTATGCAACAATCCTTAATAGGACAGTATATAAAGCAGGGAGCATTGCGCCCTAGCCACAGTGAAGATCCTGTGATATTCAAGATGCCAGAAACATCTCCCAAGGGAAGCTGAAGACACCAAGCAAAGCCTTCTCAAAAGAGAGGTCATAAGTGCCATACATGGCAATGCTACAGGAGTGCAGCCAATGCCCAACGTGAGTTATAGGATTTGGTGTTTTCTCTGATGGGTGTAGGTCTTGTCTTGGTCCCTTTTGAAAACTGAATGTTCACTCGGTGCTGCTGTATACTGTAAGATTTTTTTTTTTTTTTACCTTATAGGTGTTCACTGGAAAGTTTTTTTTTTTAACCTTATAGGTGTTCACTGGAAAGTAAAGTAAAGTCATGGATACTCCTGAAGTTAGACTAGATGCATTTCACATTTGAGATGAGCGTATGCCTTTAAGGGCAATATAATGATTTGAATATCAAATATTCCTCATAAACTCACATTTAGATACTTAGATCAGCCGATAACACGAGTTTGGGACATTCGTAAACATCTGACTATATAAGGTGTAGCTGGAATAAGTAGGTCATGAAACAGCCAAAATATACCCTCTTCCCTTTCTTGTTTTTCTTAGGTATTTTGGTCACAGCAACTTAATTTTATTACTAACAGTTGTATTTTATAAGATGCTGTTAATGTTACATTTCTACTTACAGTTTAAAGTTTTATTTCCTAGGTAACTTTTTGTAAAGTATCCTCCTATTTTAAATCTTTTGAAATTATAAAGCTTTAATAATAAAAATACTTATTTCATAAATAACTTTCCTTATTTCTATGGGAAAAAGGCCTTTAGGTGCTGAAAAAAAAAGAAGTAAAGAATGGTCAATAACTTCAAAATACAATTCCTAATACAGAATTATTTCACTTCTAATTGTCAACTTTGATACCATGAAAGTAATGTGCATTAAACATAAGCTTTAATATTTTTAGGAGTAGTATTATCATTGCATTTTTTAGGAGTAGTATTTTTAGGAGTAGTATTATCAAATGCATTATCAATTGACAATTGTTTGCTTACAATAACTCATTAAGATATAATCCTATGACAAACAGACATATCTGTATTCATATATGGCTACTCTTCATACTTTGCACTAAATTCTAAGCAGGTTGAAAAGGTAAGTTGAAACAGCTCAAATCACACAGAGACTAGCACAAAGCAGAAGTACTTCCTAAATACAGGAAGAGGCAAAATGACAATTCATACAACAGAAAGAAAAGCAGGAGCAAGAACCAAACTTGATATAACTCTACCATACTAATAACCAAAAGTAATGATGGAAAATACTAATGTAAATCTTATAAAATGTCAGAAACTGCTACTTTTAGACAGATCTTTTTATCCTTTTTGTTCCTTTCAGTTTCGGTGCTGGGGAAGGAACACAGGTGTAATGCATGCCAAGCAAGCATTCTGCCACTGAGCTTATCCCAACCCTCACCCATTCCCTATATAACCACATAGCCAGGCTGTGGTATTAGTCATAGTTCTGTATGGACCAGACAAGGAAGTCCATGTGAAAGTAGTTATGTAATTTTCACAAGCTTACCCATGCAACCATCAGGTACAGTCCAAGCACCCAGGTTCCCATCAAATCAGCAAAACAAAAATGAGTAATATTACTGTCATTTCCAATTTATGAGCATTTCACCAATACTACTCAAGTTAGCAGAAGAAAAACATGACTGACTACATATAATAGGGGGTTATGCTCAAGTTTTCAAAGAAATCTAGTTAAACATTTCCAGAGGGAAAAAGCAGGTATTTCTTTTCCTAGTAATAAACTCTTAAGAATATAACATTGGAAATAACTGCAGATAGAGAGTCATTTAATGGAAAGTATTCATAACTTATGGCAGCACTATTTATAGCTACAATTCTTCAAATATCCATCCACAAAGATGTGACTGGTCATTTTTGTTTCATTACCCTGTGTACTCATTATCACCATACTGCAGCATAGAAAAAGTACCCAAAGTACATGCTTGATATGCAAATGAGCAAGACTCAGAGAGGTGAGGAAATAAAGGAGAGTGTTTCATTGTTCACGTGAATGACTTTCAAATTCAGTGTCCTGTCAATGCTGCTGTGCTGAGTGGCAAATACATTCTGTACTGGAAAATATCACTTAAAATTATACAGTAAGCAACATGAAAAGTGCCTGGACTAAGTTTTGACAAACAGCTAATAGCAGATAACAACCACAAACATTTATATGTAGTAAAATGCAACATTTAGTATATTTAACTCCTCCTCTGAACTCAGCAAGGCACGAGGCATTTTAAAACTTTCTTGGACCTGTATTATCTCTGGTTTACTCATCAGCAGGCCAGACACAGGAATAGTAAGCAACTTGCCTAGGCTAAGCCAGCTGACAAACTGGCCAACCTGAATATGCTCCACAGCCCACAATTTGTAATGACTAAGCAATTTAGCTCTACAGAATTGGATGTGTGACCCCATCAAAAACTTGCTGCTGAATAGCAGAAGACAGGCAAACATAGTAAGTGACATGTTTATTAGCACAGTAACATCATGGACTTAGGAAGATTTACTTCCTGAACCTCAAATTAAACATGAGCCATCATTTAAATGCCACTTACTATTAATAAAATAGCAGGCTGTTAAGCAATTTTGATACAACACAAAGGTCTCCAAAAAATGCATTTATATAAACAATCTACCTTTTCTTGCCCTTAATACCTTTATTCACATTAACATATTGGAATCTTTTAACATACTTTGAGTAGATGGCAATATGAGCTACAGGCTGTCAGTCTTAAATCAGCTCTCCTTCATTCTCAAAATATAATTGTAATATACTCAATCTCCTGCCCTGGCTCTCAGACTTGTATAGATAGCTGTGTGCTTGGCCATTTCACCCATGTTATTTCATAGACACAGCAATTCAAGATGATCAAAACTAAACCCCTGAGAATTCACCAACATTCTTGCATTCCCCAGGTTGACTGACACTGTTAAGTACATTCTTTCAGTCATATAGAACAAAAGCCTTGGTGTCATCCTTGACTCTGATCTTTCACACCATATATCTGGCCTGTCAGCACAGAGCCTCTGAATCTGACCACTGCTCGTCACCTCTCCTGTTGGCCTGGTCTTTTCCACTGTTTTCGCCTAACTGCATTACTGAAGCAGTCTTGCCACTCACTCACACCTTAGACCACTGCATTAGATACAGGGGCTAAATCTATCGTTTGTAAACCTGATCTTATATGTATACTTAAAACTCTGCATCCTGTTTAATACACTGAAAATTCCAAGACATTCAAAGCAGCCAGCAAGTCTCCCTGAATGTGCCTTCCATTCCCCCCCACCACCCCTTTTTCTTCTACAAGCCCTGTCATTCTTGTCCATGCTCAATGCCTGTCACACTGGCCTTGCATGTCAGTCCAATCAGGCTCCACCTCAGTCCTGGTCCTTTTTGCTCCTTTGTCTCTACCAGGCACACATGTGACCTGTCTCCTCACAATTAGCAGGTCTCTCCAATGTCACCTCTGAGAGCCACGCTTCAATCACCCTCCATAAAACAGCAGACCCTTCACCTGGCACATGGCCCCACCCTGCCTTTCTTGACAATACTCCACATAACTCTTATCGCCACCTGGCAGTGCACATGTTTTCTTATCCATTGAATGTATTGTCTGTCTTCCTCAAAAGATTCTATGTCAGTGGGGGTTTTATGATCTGTCTTTACATCATTTCTATGTATATTTTTATGCTTTATAAACACAATCAGAATCATAAGTAAATCATGTATAAAATAAAACCTTAGAGTGAAACACAAAATGTAAAGCCAGTAAGAAAAGTAAATGTGTCACTGTCCTTCTGCATTCTTATTTTGATATTTATTTTTGTTTTCTTAATTTTTTGGCACACAATGCAATTTACAACTCCATTTAAAATAAACTTATTATAGTTTGGGTACCCTATTATGCATATTGTTATACTTTCAATTTTTCATAAACAACTAAAAAAGGGAAAGAAATAAAATCTCAAAAGTGAACTGGTCAAAAGTTTTGCAGTTGCCTCTGTGAGTAACTTCTCCTTATCAGCATGAAACATGTTATTTGTAGAGCTAACAGCATTTCCTTTCTAAAATGCATAACAGGGCTAGAGAGATGGCTCAGGGGTTAAGACTCTGATTTGCAAGCACAAGTTTCTGAGTTCAGATCCCAGGTCCCACATAAAAATGCCAAGCAGAAACAGTGGTGGCCTGTACTTTGGGCCCTGGTAGACAGAGCCTGGGAAATCCCACAGCAAAGCAAAAAGCATGTAGAAGCAATCCAGGATGATTTGTGAAGTCACCACTGGTCCTCCACAGGGACACACAGTTCCTCTGATACATACATACACACACACACACACACACACACACACACACACACAAATAAAATAAAGTTTATTTAAAAATAATAAAATGCACAACAAATTACCTCATTGTCCAAATGAACATATTTCATAGATTCCCAGATGCCTATTAAAAAATAGAGAATCATAACTTTCTCACTAAAATGTGTAAAATCAGTCTGACCTGTCAAAACATGTGGACATTCCATTATTCCCCTCTGACAGCTGACCCCAAAGGAAGTTCTTTGGGCACACCTATGAGGAAGGCCTCTGCAGCCAGCCAGAAGACTGTCTCAACAGTATCACTGATGGAGAATGGTCCGGCCCATGGCGAGTGGGACCATTCTCTAGGTAGGCGGGAAGGTGGAAAGACCTGGTTGGCAGGCCAGCATGTTTGAAGACAAGCTAGAAATCAACACTGGACCTCTGCTTTTGCTGTGGACACGGTATGGTCTTTTGGCCTTTGCTGGTAACTCTTCTGCCGTCATGATCATCTCTAACCTGTGATGAACACAAGTCAGTCCCTTGTTCCTCTGATTTGTTTGGCTCAGATGTTCACTGCAGCAAAGGACTGTGAAAATTAAGATGCTCCCTAGCCCACAAAATCTCCCAATTCCTAGAATTCCAGGCACCAGCAATGTCTTGCATTATCACAGCTTTCATCCCTTTGTTTTCACTGGCTGTTCCTTGCCTTCTGTATGTTAACCCTTTTCCATTCGAGGGCAGCCTATTAGCCAAGAGGTTTCACCTCTCTTCTGTAAGTCTTACCATTTGCTCTAAACACTAGTCTCCTCCTTCACTGTTACATGTCTAAGAATGAGGATGAAGTGTTGAGTTCTACATATCAGGAGTTTCTCTCCATTTCTTTTTACTTTTTGTGTTTGTGTGTATGTAGATGTAGGTGTGTACAAGTGTGTGGGTGTGGAGAAGAGGGAACTTGAGTGTGGGGGGTGGACACCCAAGGGTGACTTCAAGAATTATTGTTGATTGCTCTACTTTCTTATTGCTTTGATCTGAAGTTTTCCAGGCCCTGCCTTCCAGGGTGAGAAGTGCAGGCCATCGCCATTTCTGCATGGTAGGATCTGAACTCAGGTCCTTTTTCCTGGAAGACAACGGCTTTAACCCCTGAGCCATCCTCCAGGCCTCTCATTTTCTCAGATGGAAGTTCTGGAGAGGACTGACTAGATGTGAGTTCAGGACATAGGAAGCAGATGATAAAAAATGCTTATTTGATGATGCGGATACAAAGCATTGCTTTCGGACGAGCAGACCACACGGCGAGGAAACTGAACAGCTTGAGATGTCATTTAGATATTATTTCTATCATTTCTGCATATAAATTTTCAAACTATAAAAGTTAAATATTATCAAGCTTTTAAACAGTGCAAACACTTATGAGAAACCTCTACTTCTCAAAAAAAAAAAAAACCCCTATAAATTCCATGAAAAAAATAACTGTCTACAGTTCTGAATATGGCAAAATGATGTTTATATGGAAACACTGGCACCACATTTTAGGAGAAAAGTGTTTTTGGCACTCTCTCAGAAGGAGCAATAAATCATTTCCTTCTGCAAATGAATGTTGTTGTGGGTGGGCCTTTCACATAGAATATGTTTGGATTCGAAGGTTCCTTCCCTGCCATTTGACGTTGCCATGATCAAGGTATACAGACCAAGCAGTTAGGAAGCAGAGACCACACTCGAGCATTCAGTGGAAGCCAAGTTTATTAAAAAAAAAAAAAGAGCCATCCATCCTATCTGTATTTAGCTTAGATCAGAGTATAGTAATCATATTAAGGTCATTTATTTACATAGAATGGTTTTAGGGACTGAAGAGATGACTCAGAAGTTAACTCTTTGCCTCACAAGCAAAAGGACCTGAGTTCAGATCCCAGACCCCATGTAAATAAAAACACCATGTAGAAATGGTGGTTGCCAGCACTTCTGGCCCTGGAAGACTGTGCAGCCTAGGAAATCCCAAAGCAAAGCAAAAAAGTGAAACAATCCAGGATGACACCTGAAGTCACCCTTGGGCCTCCACAGACACACACAGTGCCCTCTGTACACACACACACACACACACACACACACACACACACACACACACCACGAGTTACATTACACTGAGCTGCTGCTAGTCATCTCCAGGCTGGCACTCCGTAAGCGCGCAGTCCTCCTGGTCTGCAGTTGGGCAAGCACATGCACTTGGGTTCCAACCAAAGAGATGCAGCATGTGCAGCAGTTCCAGGCTTGGACCAGGAGACCCTGCAGTGCCCAGTGTCTCTGCTCTCCTTGTTCTTCAATAGATTTAATGAACAACAGCATCACAGGAACTTGATACAAAAGATGGTGGAACCATAACAGATTAGCCCGCACCCTGCAGTCCCTCCCTTACCAGAGAACCAGCCACTGGGCAGAAACCTGTTCTGGAACTCATGTGAATTAGAATCGAATTTCTTCTTTTTCCTGGTTGATTGCACATTACACTTTTTGAGATGTCCTGATTATGTAACTTATGATTAAATACACTAACTGGATTTGAAAGGTAGACTTGAGACTCTTTATCATCTATTAGTTCTTTATTATGCTATATTTTTATCCATGCCATTTTTTCTCACTTCTATTTCACAATGAATCACACAGAGATGTTATATGTTTTTGTTTTTTAACTAGGAACTTTTTTATACAATCTTCCTAACACCAGATAGATAGATAGATAGATAGATAGATAGATAGATAGATAGATAGACAGATAGATAGATAGATATAGATAGATGATAGATAGGTAGATAGGTAGGTAGGTAGATAGATAGATAGATAGATAGATAGATAGATAGATAGATAGATAGATAGATAGATGGATGGATGGATGGATGGATGGATGGATGGATGGATGGATGGACGGACGGACAGACAGATGGACGGACGAATAGTATAACACTCTAACTAATATAACACTAATGCAGATACTTAATGGTTGCATTAAAATATCACACCAAACTTAGTCTCACAGCAACACTCCAGTATAAAATTGTATTTCGGTTGCTTTTCTGTTTGTTGTGATAAACATTCTGAACCATGCAACCCAAGGGAGAAAGAGCTAATAAATTTTGCTTACAGCTACAGGGGCAAAATAATACAGTGTCAGGCAGAGAAGGCATAGCAACTGGAACAGGAGCCCAGCTGCCAGCTTGCTGCTGTTCTTAGGAAGCAGCGAGAAACTTCCAGGCTGCCACCACAGCTCTTCACCATCCTAGTAAAGAACAGTTCCCAGTAGGAACTATTTCCATAACCTTCCGCCAGCTGGAAACCAAATATTCAATGACCTAAGAATGAGAGGACAGGTCACATTCAAGCCATGACAGAAAGGAATTCAGTTAATCAATTAAATCCTCATTATGTGCAGCAACTCCATACAGAATGCAAACACAATTCTGTGCCCCATTTGAAATTCATACTTGGCATATTTCTTCTCTGTCTTTACTCTTTTTTTTAATACATTTTTTATTATTTCAGCTCATACAAACTTAATAGGTATACCAGTTCCCTCTCTCCCTCCTCCTCCCCCTGAACCCCCTGCTCCCCCTCCCCTCACCCCCCTCCCCATCCCCCGGTGCCTCCCGCCCTAATTCCCAGAGTCCTTTCTTGTGCATGCCTGACTCTCCTCTGGGCCCTCCTCTCCGATGACGTACAAGGACCCATAATCAACAGTTTCAAGAAATGCAGTCTAGGGGGCTGGAGAGGTGGCTCAGGGCTTAAGCCTCTGCCTTGCAAGTGCAAGGTTCTGAGTTCAGACCCTAGACCCCATGTATAGACGCCAGGAGGAAGCCGGGGCGGCCTGCGTTTCTGGTCCTGGTAGGGCGGAGCCTGTGAATCCCAGGGCAGAGTAAACAAGGAGGAGGTGGAGGCGTCCATGGTGGTTCCCGAATTCATCCGTGGTTCTACACACACATGCACACGCACAATTGAATAAATAAATTTTTTTTAAAAACTTACAAAAAAAAGAATGAGCAGAAATAATAATAATAATAAAAAGAAAGAAATGCAGTCTAGGGGCTAAAGAGATGGCTCATGGGTTAAGATTCTATCTCACAAGCAGAAGATCCTGAGTTCAGATCTCAGCTCACACATAAAAATGCCAGGTAAAACCAGTGGCTGCCCACATGGGCAACACCTGAGAAATCCCAGAGTCAAGCAAGAAGGAGGTAGAAGCAATCCAGGATGACACCTGTAACAGTTACTCTTAACTATCTCTGTGAGAGATCATTCAAAGTCAATCAACTTAAGGGAGAAAGGGAGATTTATTCAGCTTATAGTTCCAGAGGGGAGAAACAGTCTTTCACAGCAGAGGCAACATGGCTGGTGGCTGAAGCTGGAGGCAGGATAAGTCATTGCAAACATCCTTCCAAGGTCCCTTCCTCTTGGTCTTCTATTCTGTGGTTCCTTTTATCTAGGCTGCTACTGGGAGGTTCCAATCAGATCTAGAGAGGTTCCAACAGATCTAGGTGGTCTCACAACTGATCTTAGTTAATGCCAGATGTGGCCAAATGATACCCAAGATTAACTATCATAATACCTGAAGTCACCCTTGGTCCCCCACAGAGACATACATTGCTCTCTTACACACAATAAATAAATAAATAAATAAATAAATAAATAAATAAATAAATAAATAAAGTGTTTTTAAAAAAAGAAATGCAGTCTAGGTTACATCTTACTAGCAGGAGTCTAAGGTATGAAATATATTTTAGATGTTTAAATCTAGACTTTTAGATTGAATTGTTTCTCCATAACATGTAAAATACAACTCAAGAAATTTGCCTTTTTAGTATGATGAAATATTTCATCTAGGTCTACCTGCAAATCTTGATATATTCCTAGTCTCCAGAAAATGTGCCAACATATTTACTACACGTTCTCATTCACGACCAAATATAGAGCTTTTCTCTTTGCACTGATTTTCTGTTTCAACTCCAAAAATAAAAATAAAAATGATCAGACACTAGTCCAAAGGGAAAGAACAAACTGATCTATTCAGCTAGATGTAGTATTTGTTTGTACATCTTTAGACTATTTTAATATTTCAAAATAAAAAGGGGACAACCTCCAAAACCTGAAATACCTTTCATCTCAAGCATTTTGGATAAAGTATATTCAACGATACCTGTGTTCTAAATCTGATCTTTTTCATATCTCCACATGTTGCCTAGCATTCTGAGTATATCACGTTAATATGGCACTAATCACATCAAATCACACATCAAATACATTATGTGGCCAAATGAGTGCTGAACAAATTGAAGGAAGTCTCTAATGCAAAACAATACAAATTCTTTTATGAGCTTAGATGTAAATAATGCTAAAATATAGAATGCAAAGAAACATCCCTAGAAAGACTGAGTTTCCTGAGAATGAATAGATAATAGCAGCCTACAGAAGTCCCCCCCCCCATTAACTCCATCAGAGTTGATGCACAAGACAGAAGTAGGGAGAAGGATTATGCCATTTGGATTTTAGTGCTTTGCCAAACTGAGATTAAAATAAACTTTAAGTCAGACAATCACCACACAGTTGAGTCATGGCATTGATCTGCAGTCAGTCTCTTTTTTTTTTAATTTTTTTTATTATTACTATTTATTCAACTGTGTGCATATGCAGTGTGTATGTGCATGCGTGTGTCTGTGTGTGTGTGTCTGTGTGTGTGTAGAACCACGGACAAACTCGCAAACCACCATGGACGCCTCCACCTCCTTCTTGTTTACTCTGCCCGGGGATTCACAGGCTCCGCCCTACCAGAACCAGAAACACAGGCCGCCCCCGCTTCCGCCTGGCGTCTATACGTGGGATCTGGGATCCGAACTCAGGAGCTTCCGCCTGCAAGGCGGAGGCTTAACCCCTGAGCCACCTCTCCAGCCCTGCAGTCAGTCTCTTTTAAGAAGTAACTCAAGGGCTGGAAAGACAGCTCAGAGCTTAAAACCTTTGCCTTATAAACCAAAGAAACTGATCTGATCCCCAGCTCCCATATAAAAATGGTGAATATGTAGTGGCATCTAATTCTAGACCTAGAAGAAGAGTCTTGGAAAGCCTCGAACATAGCAATAAGAAGGTAGAGCAATCCAGGATGATTCATGATGTCACCCTTGGGCCTCCATAGGCACATAACTCAAGTGTCCTCTTGCACACACACACACACACACACACACACACATCAAAACAAAAGTGACTCTAGAGTGAACCATGCTGCTGAGTGTACCCTGTGATGGTTAGTATCATCAGCCTGACACAGAGCAGAGCAGCCTATAAAAAGCTGTTTTGCTTGCATAACTGATATGGGGATGGCACACTAACATATGCAAGTCTTAAGTTCTATGTCCAGCCCCACAAAAATGTTTTAATTGTAATATCTGAGAAATCAAAATGATTAAAATTATCATGGCATAAATGTTCTACTATAAGAGTAATCAAAGAAATGTAAAACTCAGTTTTTCAATTAGAAAGTTAGCTAACATTAATGTTAGAAATATAATCAATGGTGAAATAAACTGGAACTGTTATATACTACCAGTATTGACAAAAATAATTGCAAGTCCTTAGGCTAGTAGCCCTTAAATGGAATCATGACAGCCTGACATTGTACTTCTCTGACTTATTACAATTCTATTTTAAATAGTTATCATACAACAAAATCATTACCATATATAAAGCTGCTGTGCCTAAATTGTTCATCTCCAAATGACTTTAACTGAAAGGCAGTGTAACCAAACAAAATGTCTAATAATGTGGAAATGACTGATCAGAATGTGATATCAAGAAATCACTAAAATTATAGCTACATAATATTGTTTGCATAAAATATTATAATAATTATGACCAATCTAAAAATACATAATAAGAAATATGACAACTAAAATACCTAAAAGATAGTAGTGATATTCTTTGACTAATAGGAGTCATGGAAAACTTTTCTTCTAATTTTCTCTAAATTCTAAGTTTTCTATATTGGGTATATAATATGTGATTTATTTATAAATATGTATGTGAAATAAAGTAGAAAAGCCTAAGAACAATTTTGGTTTTTATAATTTAAAAAGCATACAAATAATCATAAATAATCACAAACGAGTAGTTTGAAAGTAACGAATATTACAAAACACCAATTTTTGCCAAAATTACTTCTAATGATAATTTACAAGAACAATGTGGCACTGGAGAAAAAGTCTGGAGTTCTGATTATTATTTGTTATATCAAATGCAGAAACAATAAATATCAAAATTTAATTCTAGATTCATCTCCACAGTGTCATCTTCCATGGTTTTAGCTACTCAGGGTCAACTATGGTTTGAAAACACTAATAAATTCAATATCCCATATGTATACATTGCATAAGTTTTGCACTCTTCTCTGAATAGTGTGATAAAACTTCATGCATCCTACTCTGTGAACCCTCCCTGAAACCAGTGAACCCCCACATTATACACTCTCCCCTTCCAGTAGTCTGAATAGCTTTCTTGGGTATCACACCTGTCGGTATGCTGTAAACATCACAGTGTTTTTGTCCAAGTATTCTTTACTTTATTTAATAATTATTCCAAAACCCAAGAGTGATGATGTGGACCAATGAGTGGTGCTCAGGCCAGTTAAAAAGTGCTACCTAAACGCTAATATGAAAACTTGAAAAAAATCCTGGAAATAAGTGCTGTTCTCATTTTACTATTGAGAAAGTTTCAGAAAGCTGGAGTTAACTAGTGTCAGGTTCAGCAGCCAATAATCTGTTACATAATGATAACTACCACTAAGTAACTCTGCTCAAATCCAAGTATGTTAATTCTGTACCTGCCACAGAGCTGGTCACTGTCCACATTGTCTGAAGTCACTGGGTGCGGAAAGGTACCTTGCCTTGGTCTCAGTCTGAAGTTCACATGCCCCCCCCCTTCAAGGTCACCTTAACACAGCAAGAATGCCATTCTATCTGGTTTAAAAGAATAGAGAGGTTAGTTTTCTCCAGTCAAGCTAAATGGAATTATTCTTACAAGTCATCTACTAAAATGCACTACTTGGAAAAATATGTGCTGATTTGCAATGGATTTCAAAATGTAAAACTGCTACTAGTATCCAGCCAATGGAAACATCTGACAAATTGTAGCCTAGAGGAACCGGGAGCATCTAAACCATATGGGAAACATTCTTCCATTACGCTATTATCACTGACTACAATATGCCAGCTCTGTTGCATTTATTCACTTCTTCATTCTGTATGCTATGGCTACTATGTGTTAGGATATAGACATTTCAAATAATTAAAGGTCTAGGACAAAGTAGAATAGATTTATCCATTCCCAGGCTAAACGCCAGGGTCTCGCCACAATCTTTATCTGTATGCACATTGTATTTCCCTATTAATTCTCCACTTCCCATCAGAACTACATCATTGTGCTTGATTTTTATATTTATAACCCATGTCAACTGTGGTGAACAACAGCTTATGACTTATCACGACATTATAAATTCATTTCACTGTGGCTCAGAGATTCAAACCACTCCCTGTGGGAGAAATAATCTTCCACAACTGCTCCAACTCTCACAAATCTTCCGTCATGAAACACTTATTTTCTTAGAAAATAAAAAGGCAAGGTTGTTTCTTCCCATGTTTATCAATTTTTCAGACATGTTTTCCTTCACTGACCAAAATACATTTCATAGAGGCAAAGTTTAATGTAACCACCATAATGTTTAGTCTAAGAATTTAAAAAATCATATTCTTTGAGTTTCAGTACCATATTTTATTAAATTACATATATATTATTGTTTCCTTTACCAATAAAGGCAATATTATATTTTGATGCTCAGTACAGATTACAGAAATCATTATTTAATTTCTTTAAGTTCATTTCTCTGTTCTCACATAAGGTACACAGGGATGGTGTGTCAGTTTCTCCTAGTTCTGATATTCTTTTATTTTTGCCAAAATGTTAAAAGAATTTTAATTTATTTTTATTCTTCTAGAATTTCACATAAAGAGTTTATGTCATTTTCACTTCTTAGCACCTCCCACATTCTCTCCTTTCACCACTACAAACCTTCTTCCAGAACAGTCTCCTTCATACTTCCATGTCCTGTGTGTGTTTCATCTGGGTTGTCTGTATTGGCACATGCCTGAGCATTTGCTGGAGCACAGATGATATATCAGTACGTGTACTGAGCTCCCTTTCTCCCATCTAGCATTAATCATCCACAGTCTCGGAGGGAGGTGTAGTGCTTCTTGAGACTTGTCCCCTTCCATGGCAAAATGCTGACAGTTCAAATCTCATGCAGGTCTTGTGGAAATAAACACAACTGCAGGGAATTCATGGGTACAACAGCTTGGCATGTCCAGAAGACACTGTGTGGCAGCAACTTCTTTCCAACAGTCTCCTTCACACTTTCATGTCTCTCTGGGATGTTTCATCTGAAACCCTCACCTCCCTTCAAGCTCTTACATTCTTAACATCCTGTTTCCAGTGATCTTCACTGAACCTTGGGGTGGGCAATGATTTAAATGTCCTGTCTAGTTCTGATAATCTGTGACTTTTTAATTACAGAGTTCTAAGTCTTTCTATATTCCCTTTTCAGTATAACATGTTTCTTCACTTTGTAGATCACAAACTCTTAGCATTGATATTTATTACTTCAGACAGCGTACATCCTGCCTATTTCTGACCATAACAAATTTGAGAAATAGAAAAACATAGATATGACTAATATTTTACTTTCCCTCTGCAAAGAACTGACAGAGAAGAGATCCCAAGTGAATCATTTGCCTGCAGCCAAGGAAATCTTTTACTCTCATATTTAATCAGAAGAAAAAAGGCTAGCTGAGCCTAAAAGGCTGGTTGCTTAGGGGTAGAGGTGTGTGTGTGTGTGTGTGTGTGTGTGTGTTGTGCGTGTGCGTGTGTTACAAAAAAGTTTCCATATCACATGAACCACTTTACCAAAGAGTAATTCCCCCTCCCAAAAATGATTCTACCTAGAGTTCAGTTCAAAGAAAATATATTTCCTTTGGAAAAAAACACCTTCATGACAGCCTGGTAATAGTCCTTGGCAAAAAGACATTACCAAGCAAATAGTATAAATAGCCATTCAACTCTGATTTCTCTTTAGTTTTAGGCTCTGACAGGCCTGGCTGTGCCCCTACTCAGATTATTAGGTATGGCCACAGCTGAAAAACTGTATTTCAGTAAATTCGGTAGATATTTAACTTTTGTTCTTAGGGAATACTTCCCAGTCACTTTTTGTATTTCTCCGCAGAAATTGTGCCTTTAATAAGTTAATATTGTTGCAACACTTTGAAAGGCAGATAATCTGACCATGAATTTATTTTGGAAGGAATAAGCTTAACTATCCAATATAAACCAGTCCTTGAGAAGATAGTCTGGAAAATCTGGCTCGAAGAAACTGAGCCAATCATCTGAGTCGCTTCTTTACCACTCCTAATATATCACAAAATATTTATGTGGTTTTTACCTTGTGATTACTAATCCTATGACCTTTTCCCAAACAGGCCAAGATTTTATCTTGGTGATTAAGATTTACCACAGAAGAGACATCTATGCAAGACAGAAAAAATGCTCAACTTCTGACATCAGAAAATTATGCTTTGTATCCAAATGAGAGCTTTACAAATCATGTCATTATATATTCAGACTGCATTAGAAAAAAACCCTCTGCTCTTTCTTTCCCCTCTCTTCTGAGCTAAAATTTAAAGTCTTACCTAGAAAGACTCTAGAAGAAGAGAAAAAGGAGGGACAGAAAAAAAGGAAGAAGAAGAGATAGTTGGAATGAGCAGACATACAGCCATCCTCCACTTTCAAGTCTCAGTGCATTCTCGGGCTCTCATCCTCCATAAATTCTGACACTGTCAATGTCACTATCAGTCAGCTCTCCTAACAGTGCCATACTACTCCACAGGGCAACTGAGCTCAACCAGTGTCATCAACATAGAGGAAAACTATTACCATTCACCAGAACAAAAGAATACTCTAAAATAAGATCTGCAGGCTGGAGTTCACAGCCAGATGTTCAAGACTCCTGGGTTCCTGTAAAAGCCAGGGAGGAAGAGGGTCAGTGAGGATGTATACCATAGGGGTACGCACACGTCACAGCTATTGGTATGAGCTACTAGGATGAGCAACTGAAGCTAAATGAAGCAAACAGCACTTAGAAAGATGAGGATACCCCGGTAATGAGGCAAGCAAACATAGGCATGAGGTCAAAAAGTCTGTATGTGGTCTCCTCCATCCTTGCCATCATACAATGTACCTCCACCTCAGTGAAATGCTAGGAAGATGGATGAGGTACCTTAGATATGAGGTACTTAGACAGACTGGCCTAATGGTTACTCTTTTCCTTGCTGAGCAATAAGGAAGTCTTATGAGGAAGTCAATGCATAGTGCTGCGAAACTATAATCACACACAGGGGACTAAGGCAAGAGGATTGTGAGTTCAAAATCAGAGGGAACTACATATCAAGGTTCTCCTAACAAAGCCACCCAACAAAACACAAAGTGAGAAAGCTCAGATTCATTGTATAAAATGCAGTGCACATTTCTCCATGTGTCCAAGTTACAGCATAAGAGCATCCGTGATCCCTATGAAACATTTTCTTCTAATCCTAACAGAACTGCCACTAAGTCCCTCCTTCGAGGACCAGTTCTAAGTCTTTATCAGTCTTTCTGTTCAACACATTTAAGTAAACTCTACCATCTTTCAAGGTTCAGCTCAAATTCCAGATTCAGCACAAAGCCTTCTCTGTTTTCACTCTTTCTCCTCTCTCACTGACCTCCCTGTACAAAGATAACCTGACGCTAAATTGAACTCTTAGGATGACAAAGATCTCTAATAAAAAGCAGCTACTGAGGAGTTTCTCTGAGGTCCAGCAGTTCATTTGCTTCTAGTAGAGCCAGCATCTGGTGCCATCAGCACCACCTCTGACGGCAGCCCCGAACCAGGCCATTCTGCGGTCAGTCATGACCTCAGAGAGCAGAAAGCCCAATACCCAGAAAACTCCATGTGGACAGTCTTAATTACATGGGGCAAATACATACACCTAGATACAAAAGTATGCCTCTCAGCCAAAAATAAACAATTGTAGATACTTTTTACCAATATTCCTTGGCATATATGTAACTCATGTGCAAATAAACATGAAGCAACAGAATCCTCTAATCAGAATTAAAAATAAATTCTCTCGACTTAATGCAAAGTTTCACAGTAAAAAAAAGAAAAGGTTGATCAAGCTGTTAGTACTCCCAACTCTCTTGAGCATATATTCATTGATTCTGCAATGGATAAACTACAATAGAAAAGAGCTACAGTTGGTGGTCTGAGGAAATGGCTTAGTAAGTAGCAGAGATGTACACACAGGAGCAGACAGGACGGTTCCTAGGACTTGTTGGCCAATCACTAAGCTATATAAGCAGCTCCAGGTTCTGTGAGCAATCTTGTCTTGTAAAAATCAAGTGAGGACTAAGTATCAAGGAAGACACTGGATGTTGACCTCTGCCCTCCTTATACACGTGAACACATATACACATACACTCACACACTCACAAGAGAACTTCAGTTGGTTATGTTCTATTTTAAATTGCTTCCTAACATTTGATTTCACATAAACCATGCTCATACAAACTGTTAGATCTTCAAGGACAGTGACTACATCAGAAAACAGAAGTAAAATCCTTATCGATTTTTAAATTTCCTTTGAACCTCAAAACAGCCCAATCAAGAAAGCAAAGCATTAGAGATTTGATCCTGTATGAGATGGCTAACCTTAGTTGTCAGTTAGACTGGATCTAGAGTAAACTACAGGACAAGCCATTCAGCACACCTCTGAGGGATTTTCTTCCTTCCATCCTCCCGTTCTTTCTTCTTTCTTTCTTTTGCTATTTCTTTCTTTTGTTTTTTCTTTTATTTTGCATGATAAAAGAAGCACATGTGTATGTGTGTTTGTATGTATGTGGGTGCATATACACATATGTGCACATTGTATGGAGGCCCAAAAGTTGTTGTGAGACACGTTCTTTGATTGTTCTCCATTTTTACTATTAAGTAAAGGTCTTTTTATAGACTTCTTTTTTTTAAATTTTTTTCTTATTATTTATTCAATTGTGCGTGTTTTGCGTGTGTGCACGTGTGTGTATGTGTGTGTGTGTAGAACCACGCACAAATTCGGGAACCACCATGGACGCCTCTACCTCCTCCTTGTTTACTCTGCCCCGGGATTCACAGGCTCCGCCCTACCAGGACCGGAAACGCAGGCCGCCCCCGCTTCTGCCCGGCATCTATACGTGGGGTCTTAGGATCCAAACTCAGGCCCTTCTGCCTGGAAGGCAGAGGCTTAACCCCTGAGCCACCTCTCCAGCCCCAAGTAAAGGTCTTTTGATGGAACCAGACTGTGACAGTTAATCCTGGGTGTCAATTCGACACACCTGGTAGCAACTAAGATCAGCTGAGACCACACCTGGAAAGATCAACTGAGACCAATTGAAGGGATTATACCCACCCTAGATCCCATTGGAATCTCCATAGACCTCATAGGAACCTCCAGTAGTGGACCATATAAAAAGGAACCACCAAAGAGAAGAGACACTTTTGTACCTGTGCTAGGAATCGGTCTTCCTTCCGGCCGCCCGGTTTCTTCAACCCTGTAGCCTTCCAATCCTCCAAGTCTTCAACTACACTAAAGACTTTCTAGGGATCCTCCAGCTTTCAGCCATCACTGACTACTGGACTGAGCTACTGGCAGCCATCCTCAGACTACCTTGGCCATATCTGTAAGCCAATTCAATACATTCTAAATATATATATATATATATATATATATATATTGGTCATGTTGATTCTGCATCTGTAGAGAACCTGACTAATACGCAGATCTTGTCTGTCACTTTGGCTAACTAACTGGCTTGCCAGGCAGAGTCCTTGTCTTTGCCTTCCAAATGCTGGGGTTACAAATGGCTGCAATGGCTACTTATCACTTATGGGTTCTGGGGATTAAACCTGTGAACATAGCACCGGACCCACTGAGTGATCTCCTCAGCACTGGAGGAACTTAAGTGCAAAAACCCACCCTAGAAGTGGACAGCACCTGTTGTAATACCAGATAAAGCAAGTCAGAAAGAAAATTTTTGCTCTTACCCACTTGCCTTCCCACCATGATGGTAAGCACATGTACCCAGTTTGCATCTTGCTGGTGCGTTCGTGCATGCTATTCCTGCTGGTGCTACTGCTGTTCCATTCTTAGCTGACGTCGGAACACGGCTTCTTCAGCCTTACAACATGGACAGAAGACTAGTTGCTCCCAGACCCCCAGTATCAGGTTGGGACTGTTTGGGCATCAAGCCTCCACAACTGGGTTCTCAACCTCTCCCGCGTGTAGATGGACCTTGTTGAACTACCCAGGTCATATCCTGGAAGTCAATCTGATAAATCCTATATGTATATATCTACATATGAAATATGTATGTAATATATTCTTTTAGTTCGTTTACTCTACAGAATTCTAACTAATACATAGGTAAAGGACTAGTCTGTGAAGTCATATCGACAGCAAGTGGCAGAGGCTAGCAAGATAATGCAGGAATCCCGAGACGTCTCTGTGCTGCTGCCCACTTAGTTCACAGCAGAATTTTGTTCACTCCAAGTGCTTAACAGCCTTGTCTTATTCACTAACAGCCATTTGCTGACCAAAGAAAATAGTAAAACAACAAAAAGTGCTTAAAATAGATTTGGTTCCCACCACAAGTAAATACTTAAATAATCCTTAAAGTAAACTTCTAAGATTGGGATATTTACTGGTCCTGAAACAGCATAAATCATCTCCCATACACTCTTCAAAAACGAATTCTAAACTAATACATTTGCATGTCTCAATCTGAAAGTTCTTCCTGTGAAAAGATTTCTTATTATAAAATTGTAAATGTGCTAAAAGAGCAATTTCCAACGTAGTAGAGCCATGGGGCACTGAAACTGCCCGGAGTCTCTTCCTGTCAACACAGCGATGAAAGGATGCCTTCTGCTGAAGAGACCACAGTTGAAGGAGACACGCTGAAACTAGGAAGAACATTCATTTCAGCCGCACACTATCTCATTCAATTCTGCTTCACTGCAGGAAATACACCCAAAAACAAGAGAAGGAAATTCAGAAATTAAGAAACTTACAATAAGTTTAACTGCCATGTCAAATTTTTCTCCTTTTAACTTTGCATGACCTGCTCAGTTACCAACATATCATTGACCCCCTAAAGACTAGCATGAATCACAGACACTAGGATCCTTAGAGACAAGGGATTAACAGCCACAATAGTGTTCCTATACTAAAGGGGAACACAAAAAAGAGCTCTAGGCAATGCTCTGAGTCCTTATAACTCATCAGAAGAGGAGGACCCAGAGGAAAGTTTGACATGCACAGTAAAGGATGCTCCAGATATGCGGGGGAAGGGGGCACTGGAAGAAAGGGGGGGAAGGAACGGGAAAAGGGGGGAGGGAGCAAGGGGATCCAGGGAGGGGTGGAGGAAGGGAGGGGAATGAGGTAACTATCAAGTTTGTGAAAATGGAAAAAATAAAAAAATCTTGCCAAAAACCATTAAATTTTTTTTTCTCCTTTTAAAATCCAATGTTTGCTTCCTCTTCTACTAGGAAGTGTGAAGGAATTTCTCAGGGCATCCATAGCCCTGGAGAATGAGAACTGGGTGGGCATTATGACCCAGCACAGTGGCTGTGCATCTATTCAGGTCTGAAACCCAGAAACTTAACCTTTTCAGCCACCAAGAGAATAGAGAAAGGAAGTTTTCACCCTGAGTGGAGGAAGGGGAGTCTGCACTGGGAACTTCATTCTCCACAGACACTCTGAGTGCTGGCCACTGCTTTTGTTTTGCTTCAAACTTGGGGAGGAAAGCTTCATGAGATTATCTGAAACACATACACTGAACTTCCCAGCATGTTCAATTGTGTACACTAAGTGTTAATGACAAACGACTCCTTTTCTATTTTTCTCTCTGCACACTCTTTTTTGAAAGAATGATACGGGTGCACAATGCTCTTGCAACCCATTGATCTACTTGCAAGATGGGGATGAGTGCTGATGCCCAGCAGAGTATCTTTCGGTGTCTTCAGTCATAAGGACTCAAAGATAAATCGCATTTGGCAGCTCTCAACCTCTCAACACTCAACACCTTGGACCATCCAGAATTAAACTTCCCACTCTGCAGCTGGGCTTGACCGGCACATGTCACCAGAACGGTTATCAATTAAGACAGAGGCAGCAAACCTGCCAAGGGTCTGTCAGTTAATAAAAAGAAATGGGAGATAATGCTGCTTTATAGTCCACAGCAAATGTCAGTGGGAGAAAGAAAAGGCTGGGGATCCTTACACAGCTGGATATTTTGGGATGATGATTATATAGTGGTTTGGAGCACAACTGTCAACAAATCCTGGAGATTCGGTACTAAAATGTAGATACTGTAGCATCAGCAAAGGCTACTTCTTGTCTTTTTGTCTCTTTAAAATAATGTGTTCTTTGAGAGATACAGGACCAAGTTAAAGGGAAATGGTAATGAACCCTAAATAATACTCCCAACAGCAATGCCAATTTTTGCCAGAATTGTCTCTGATAACAAATACTTTAAAATCTTAATAGCAATATCAATGGCAAGTACTTTGGAATTTTGAACTCTTAAGGAAGAGAGAAACGGAAGTATGTGAGACACTTAAGGTCAATGGGTGGAGTGCTTTCTATGCAAGCATGAGGACCTGCATTTGGACCTGTGACCCCAGCTGCAAGGTGTGAATACATGCAGATCCTGGAAGCTTCGGGCTAAAACATCAAGCTTCATAATAGCAAGAGATCCTATATAAATAATAATGATAAAGTGGAGCGAAAGGAAGACATTTCTGGCTTCCACATAAACAAAATGGTCAAATGCAACCCCAGCACATGTGTACACATACATACACTACTGCTTATGATGCCAACAATCTTCCACTTATTAAATTTGACCCTGCTTAAGTTATAACTTGGTTTTATCATCTCCAAAATGGATGAGATTAGATGAAATACATCAAACAGCCACAAATGCTGTCTTTGATCAAAACAATGTCTGGCATATCTTAAATATAAAATGCTAATAATTATAATGAGAAGGACAAGAGCTATTTCCCAACATACTACCGCAAACAGGAAATTCCCACGGCAAAGGTCTGTACTTGGTGCCACAAGAACTGCTCTTTGGAAGCAGAAGCTGATGGTTTCAACACATGATGCTATTTGCCAGTCTAACTCTTTAACCCATGAAAATGTTTGCCAAACACACCAATTAATAAGCATCATTTAGAATACTTGTGACAAATGCAAATGAGCAGACTTCACATAACCATACTCATTCAGAAGATCTTCAGAAAGGACCTGGAAATGCAATTTAAAAACTCCTCTGGACACAAATGCATGCATACACACATACACACACACACACATACACACACACACACACATACACACGCACACACACACACTCTGACCTTCACAGTTTCTACCATCTCCCAATAGTCCTTCACAGATGAATCAATCAATCAAGTCAGAAGATCCAATCACTTTCCAAAGGCCCTCCTCTGAGCATTGCACTGAAGAGCAAGAATGGCACATGTGAGTTTTGCTGGAGAAAGCTCTGAAAGGACATATGAGCCTTCAGTTATTTTGACATAGAGTCTATGTCTTAGAATGCAGACTACAATCCCCAGTTAGTCTATGCTTGGACCTTATTCAAGTTAATCACTCTGGAAGTAATGAGAAATGAAGTGAAAAGATTCTGAAGTGAATAAGCTTCATCTTACAAAGCAGAAACCTCAGATAAAGTCACTGCATGGAATCCCAAGGTGGAGGACTATGTTCTCTGGCTCAGATGACTGAAGGAAACTTGAGGGCTCAGTTCCCCCAAGGGTCCGGGGCTCTAAATCCTCTTCTTCTTCTACCAAGCCCTGTCTCCGACATTAATGGTCTTTCAAAACTGTACATAATCTAATTTTGCAGGCTTGTCATACTTATAGTTTTATCTTGGGCCTGATTTTTCAGCACAGTATTCTCTGTGGATACAGAAATGAAGTGTCTCTGACAGGAATAACAGAGACCCTCTGGCTTTGACAGTGGGCTTTAAATTGAGTGTCTACGGCCCTGTAACCATCTTTCTTTTTTAAAGTTTCAATACCGCCAAACACCCAAATCCTTTCTCAGTCAGGGGCAGTAGTTATGTGCTTTGCTCTTCACCCACACATCACACCAAGTCACCGGCATGGAAAGCTGTAGCCACCATGACGCCACATTCTCCACAGGTTGACGTTATTAGTGTAAGGTCGCTAATAGGTAGTGCTTATTGTCTCTGAAGAGGAATTCAATGCACACGTAGAACTCTATCATAAGCCACATATCATTAGCCACAAGTAGTTTTGCAAGAATTTGCTTGCAATCACAGTTGGAAGAAAATCTTGACACCTCATGATTAGGATGCTAACTACTGAAAGACAGGAAAAGGGACCCTGGAGGTAAGAAAGCAAGATGGTACATTAGCAAGCTGTGTGAGCCTTACAAGAAATCATGGCTGGCTACAAATTTCAAGGCTTACCTCCACAGAGGCTTAAAGGAAGTATCTCCCTTTCCTTCCTCTTCCCTCCCAACAACCTACTCAGTGGTAGCAACACAACACAAGCTCCTGGTATTTGGAGGCTATACTACCTGGCCTCTCTAAGCAGTTGCTGGGAAAGACTGTAGGTCAGAGAGTCGAAACCTTGCCTTGAATCTGTTGTGTCTCCTAGACCAGAACCCATGTAAAGATATGCCAAAACAAGTAAGATATGCACAGCAGGGTTATCAGCCAGAAATCAGTAAAGCCTGACACCTAACAAGATTAACCAAGAGCATTCTGGGGAGACTGCTCAGTGGTTAAAGCCTTTGCATCACAAGCAAAAGACCTGAGTCAGATCTACAGATTCCACATAAAAATGCCAGGTGGAGATGGCAACAAACTGTAATTCTGCCCCTGGAAGGCAGAGCCTGAGAATTTCTAGAGCAAAACAGTAAGGTGAAAGGGTAATCCAGGATGATTTCCAGTGTCAACTTTGGGCCTCCACCAATACATACACTTAAATACCCTCTTGTATACTCCCCTATAAAATTAGCCATCACCTGGACAAACATTAAATTAAACAAACAAAGTTCACAAAGTAATTATTATAAATATGTCTGAATAACTAAAGGAACCTGGCTTAAAAGTATAAAGAATGGGCTTTGGAAATTACTTAGTGCTGGCTGCACAAGCAAAAGGACCAGAGTTCAGATCCCCAGAGCCTACATAAAATACCCCAGGGGCAGGGGGAGGTAGGATGGGTGGATGCCAGGCCACCTGCAACTTGATCCTTGGAAAAAGGAAACAGAATGTCCAAGCAAGCTGACTGGCCAGGCTAACTTTATCCACAGTCTCTGGATTTGATTAGAGACCCTGTCTCAAAAAGAATAAGGTTAAAGAGTAATTGAGGATGATTTCCAATATCAACACGGTGTTTCCACTTGCACGTGCATGCACACACACACACACACACACACACACACACACACACTTTGTCATGCATGCAAATGTGCATATACATATGTATGTACTCCATGAAAAATAGAAAATTCTGAAAAGAAATAAAAAATGTAAAGACAACAGTGTCTCATCATACAGGAAATAACAAAACCATAGAAATTATTTAAAAGTGAAAATTCTGGGTACAAAAGTAAAATAGCCACATTAAGAACTGAATAGAGAGATTTGCCTCTGATCTTGTAGGACATTTCTTTATTTTATTTTTATTTGAAGGGAGCAGAGAGAGAGAGAGAATAAGCACATGCCTACCACAGCATGGGGGGTTTACTTAATTTTTAATTTGCAAAAGATATGCAGATCAGGTCAATAAAAGTTATACAATCTAAAAGTATAGGTTGTAATTAATGAAGAAAATGTATGGATCCTCAGAGAAATGCAGGCCGCCATGAGGCACACACACCAAACGAAGCTACCGAACACAAAAGAGAAAATAAGGGAGCAAAAGTGTTTTAGAAAAGTAAGAGCTGAAACCTGTCCAAATTGATGAAATATTAATTAAAAGAAGTAATCCAGGAAGCTCAGTAAACTTCAGGCAGAATAAACACAAAGAGATACACACCCAGATACATCACGCTAAAAATACAGAGAGACAGGAAAGAAAATATTTTCAAAGCAGCAAAACAAGTATGGCTTGTCATATACAAAGAAACACCATTAACGGTTAATTTCTCATCAGAAACGATGGAGAATCGGAAGGCAGTGAATTTATACTATTCAAAAGACTGCAAGAAAAACATCCTGTCAATCATGAATCTTAGTCCATCAAAGCAGTCATTTAAAAATGAAGATGAAACATCAGTCTAAGCATGTCTATTACCATGGATTAAGGACGGGATGATTTGGATATGGTATGGTCAAATTTAGTTGTCAACTTGACTGAATAGAGAAACACCTAGAAAATTAGTCAAGTGCATATCTAAGTGTGTCTACACTTTAATTCTTTTTGGTTCCTTTTGGAGATATGGAAAAATCAGGACAAAAGGCAAATTGTAATAAAATAAGCTTATAAGGTACGGAAAAATGGTAACTTCATACTTTGCTGGTGGGAATTTAAACTGCTGTATTCAACTTAGAAAATAATACAGAAGTTCTTCGAAATGTTAAACACTAAGCTTCCATATGACCCAGAAAAGTCACTTCTGGGTATATCTCCATGAAATAGGAAAATATGCATCTATACCATACTTTGAATGTATGTTATTAATAATAACATACTCATCAATGTAAGTGTAAACAACCAAATATTAATCAACTGATGAATATGTGTTACATCTATAAATGGAATTAAGACAATGAAATTTGATTTAACTGACAATGAAAATTAGTACTGGTACAGTCTACAATATGTACTACATAGGTAGATCTTGACAGCATTATACTAAGCGAAAGAAGTTAGGCACAAACGATCATTTCTTGTGTAATTTCATATATGCAGATTGTACAGAATAGACAAATGCACAAAAAATTTAAATTACTGGCATCTTACAATTAGTGGCACTGGAAAAAGCAATAAAATAATAGGATGCTAATCTCATTACTGAACATATATGCAAAAATCTAAATGAGATTAGAAAACCAAATCTTAGCAGCCTAAATCAAGTACATATTATTACCAAGGTGAGATTATAAACACAACAGCATAGCATGGAAAATAAATAAATTGCATCCACATAAAGAAATTAAGGGGGGAGTTATTCAAAGATATAAAAGACAAATAAAATGATTCATTTATGATTAAAGTAAAATAGTATGTTACAAAAATAAAAAATGATTGTATATGTAAACCTAGAAACAGAGTGAGATGTACTCTCAGAAGAAAATCCCATATAAATTCTCATTTTAACCACATAATCCCTGCAAAAAAAAAAGGAAAAATAAGTCCTACTTTTGTTTCTAATCTGTACTAATTTATGGTTTGCAGCCAATACATTAGGATACGAAAAAGAAAGTATGAATTCCTGGAAAAGAAACAGATAGAATAACAGTAATCACTTATTATTTAAAGTACTGTCATTACATGACTAGAGGAGCGATGACTCAAGGGTTAATTTTTGTGTCCCAAGCAGAAGGTCCTGAGTTCAAATCCCAAATCCCATGTAAAAAGACCTGGAACTGTTCCAGATTCACATGTAATTTCACTGAATTTTTGCTGATATTCAGAAATATAAATGTGTATTTTGAGAAAGTTTCATAATGAAACTAAATCAGAAAAAATATCAATAGCCATCTCAAGATGGAGAAAACTATGTAAGGAAATATACCCAAGATTCAGAACAAAATGTCAACAATGAGGGCTGTCAATTATTACAAAAATGAAAACCAGACCAATGAAACAAAATTTAAGAGCTTAGTAAGATTATGTACAGATAATATGGATATATATGCATACAGAGATATAGATTAATTTATAACTCAAAATCAAAATTCACTTGCACATTTATTAAGCACAATAAGAGATCACTATGATCTTGGTGTGGACAAGGATGATTTCAACAGGCACAAAAATATAAACCATAAGAAAAAAGTCTCTTTCCTTTTGTTTTTTTTTATAGTTTCCGCTGAACATGCATTCACTGAATAATCGGATCTTGTAGAACCAAGACACAGCAAAATAATAAATGACTGTATTCCACCCTTTGTGGTATTAAAATTTGTGATTTCTACCATCTTAGTAAGCATGATTTGGCCCAAAATACAAATGCTGAAATGCTGTGTTATAGAAAGCATTAAATTCTTCCAAGTATGATATTACAATTCCTTTCCAGAACTAGAAGGAAAACTTTTGCAGTGAGCTAAAGAGCTGCTATCATGTCTGGTATCATGCTGCAAAGGAAGGTGAACTGCCTTATGTTTATTACTTGTGAGTTAAACAATACTAACATTTACCTCGTTAAAGTTAATCTTCACAAAAAAAAAGAATTGAGGAAACGGTCTTATGAAATTTAGATTGAACTTAATATAAAAGAGGGGTCTTAATCTGCTATTCTTCAATAAAATATTTTCGAGGATTTTCCTGTTTTTATTTCATATAAGTATATAAAATTTTAAAATATTTTTAAATAATATACACTTCAAAATTATTTTAGAATGGCTAATGAAAAGACAAAATTGAAAGCTTCCAAAAGGAAATGTTCAGACTTTAAAGAAAAAAGTTAATAATTTCAGGCTCTGTTAATAATATTTGAAACAGATGTCTATCTGCTTTCAAATCCAAACTGGATCATGGTTTGCACAGTTTAATAAAACTTTAATTAAGGCTCTGCAACAGTGTAAACCTGATCATGTCATGAAATTAAACACTTGCCTAGTATTAACATCTCCTCAAACCCAGTAATGCTAAAGCTAACCAGACATTTCTTGATTCAGCCAAAGAAAACTGTCATTCAAAACAGAAGAATACATGATCTATCCTCCTACTTCACTCAACTGTGTGAGAGGGAAGCTTCTGGAAATAAGATGGGGGTTATCACAGTGCTTTTAAGAGATTCTTATTTCTAATGAAGCTCTTATATTTTGCTATGAACATAAACATATTTACTATGAACATCTATGGCATAAAATGTTTGCAGCTATAACAAATAAGAAAATAATTTTATAAGAAAATAATTCCTTTTTAAAATGGTTTGGCTTGCTCTGCAAACTTTCCTCATTCCATTTTAGTTGGACAATGTCATATAAGTCACTTGGGAAAGTATATGTCACAGAACTATCTAAAACAGAGGGCAAGAGAGGGCATGTACTGAAAAATTGCTAGGTGCTGGACTAGTTCTAGGTACTGGCAATCACAACTACCTTATGGAATGGATATTTTATCATTCTTGATTTGCAAGACAGGGAACTGAGCGATAGAGCCTATCTACCAAGTCAAGTACCTAAGAATTGCTTGTAACCTCAGTCAAAATGATATTTTCCTATTTCACATCTCAGAATGTACTTCCAAAATCAATACTACCAATGATACATTTTCAAATCCTTCAGATTTTCAAAATTAAAATTTCCATAATTGCAGTGAAATCAAGGTTAGAAAGACAGTCAACATCAATCAAGTTTATTTAGACATTGTTTTTCATATTATAAAATAGGTAAAGAAATAAAGTGCAGTTTTTTACATCACATATAGTTAAAACTTCAAGAATGGGAGTTTACCAGTTTAACAGCTTTTTGTCTCTGACCGGGGGTGACATACAGTGCCCATCAGGATAGAGTGAAGGGCATTGAAGGAACAGCAAAACCGCAAAAGAAAATCAACAAACCACAATCCAGAACTTCAGAGACTCTATATCAACCACCTAGAACTAGGCCAGACTAATCTCTCCCCATCCTGAAGCTCAGGGAAATTTGCGAAAGAGGGGGCGGTAAGATTGTAAGAGCAAAAGGATGGGAGGAGCAATGATTTGCAAGATACTCCACAGAAGTTAGGGCCAAAGCAATCATAATTGGACATTGAATGCCCGGCGCAATGTCCAACACACTATTGACCTCACAAAGTCTAGCATCTGCTAAAGGCACCAAGATCCTTGGAGGCAAGGGATTGACAGCCACAGTAGTGTTCCTATGCTTAAGGGGAACATGAGAAAGGGTTCAGGGAAACGCCACTGGGTCCTTGTACGTCATCGGAGAGGAGGGCCCAGAGGAGAGTCAGGCATACACAATAAAGGACTCTCTGGGAACTGGGGGGAGGCACTGGGGGTTGGGGAGGAAGGGGAGGGGGAACAAGGGGTTCAGGGGGAGGAGGAGGGAGGGAGGGAGGGAACTGGTCTACCTATTAAGTTTGTATGAGCGGAAATAATAAAAATGTATGAAAAAAAGAATGGGAGTATATTAGCAATTCAAGGAAGTAGTAATTAAAAACTGATACAGTGTAAAACAGTAAGGATACAAGAGAAAACAATCCAGTAGAGATAGGGAGAGACTCTGTTGAACACATAACTTACGCAGTGTTTTCTAAAAATGAATTATGATAAAAGAAAGTATGGCATGTATACACAATTGAGTTTCATTCAGTTACGAAGAACAAAACTGTGTCATGTGCAGGCAAACAGACTTCCAGAAGTCATCATATTTAGCCGACTCAGAAATGTAAATGCGTGTTTTCTCAAATGCGGAACTTAGGCATCAAAGTAGAAGGAGGACCAATTGGAACCAGAAGGTGTCAACAAAGGGGAAAGAGGACAGGACAAAGCAAACGGGTTGAAAATGGTCCAAGAACATGATCTGCTTGAACTGTAGAAGGACTGCACACTAAGAAAAATTGCAAAACTTTGAATTAGGAAAGTAAGTGCAGCACTATAAAAAATTCATAAACAAAATTACACACAGGGCATTTATGAATGGGAATTATTTTGTTCATTTCAATCCAACATCTAAAAAATGTACATATAAAAAGGGAATTATCTTGCTCTATTTCAAATTCTTTCTTGTTCCTGATTCAAGGGTTTTAGTATTCAAGGGGGGACATTTCAGCATTTTTTAAGAACTACAATTTGTCCTTTTCTTAAAAGACAAAAAGGACATGAAAAACAAGTTAACTATAGGATTTAGAAGAGGATTCCTGTTTTATATCAACAGCAAATGCTCCAGGATGAATTGTGAGGGACTTAGATGATTTGTCTTCTCAATCATATTTTCTTTAGATTAATAAGAGTAATTTTCCTGTTTGCACATGCTGACATCCTATAGAGACACAGAGGCATGCTGGAATTAAAACTCTGGAGTGGATAATGTAGAAAATACTACTGCAATCTCCACATACATAAAGCAATAGAGTCGGCTGTTACATACAAATACAGTCTCTTAAATGTATGAATCAACTGTGAAAAAAGTAAAATGCCTCAACATTTAAAGAAATCTGAACATTAGCCAACCACAGAATGATATAAAAGATGATAATTTTAAGAAAAGAACACAATGGGAAAAAACTTCTGAAAGAAATATCCAGTTTCAGGCCTTGTCTTTCTATTCAAAAGAGTTTTAAGAAGAAACTTAGTGTGGATATAGTCAAAGGAACAACTTAATTAAGAAGACACAAGAGTAATTATTCATTTTGATTAAAATCATTTATTTTCTGGCAAGTATTATGTATTTTGCCCTTTTAAAATTGACCATTATCACCCAACGCAGTGAAACATGAAGATAAATCTGGTATCTGAACAAAATCTTTTCAACAACTGCTTTGAAGTACTTATAAAATAATTCCATGAAAGAAATACAAAATTGATTGTGGCGGAATGATTTTTCTATTGACTAAAATTTTTAACTATGCTCAAGTACATGTTTATCCATCAGAGCATGACTATAATTTACACAATTTATTGTGCATCAGTATACAGTGTAAGTAATTTTAAAACAGCGTTATGATAAGGACTTAGATTGCAAACATAGTTTCACTCTCTGAGATTCTGAAGACCACCAGGAGGACAGAAATTGGATGTGTAACGGTTAGGCTCCTTCTGAAGTTTTCCTACTGTGAATCCAAGGGACCAGAATGCAGCCCATCAGACCCAGAACGGCTAAGTGACTATGGAGAGGATTTCCTATCTAACGTTAGCTTGAGCACCCAGAACTAATTATGACCTTTCCTGCCCTCCCTTCTCCCAGCCATGTTCTTTTTCAACATACTGCTTGATTTCCTCCCCTGGAAGACTGAACTAAGGTAAAAAAGCTAAAAATAAGAACAATAAAGACACTGAAATATATTACTCTCATCTCCTCCCTGTGATGAGACATTGCAATGGAATCATTATTTGACCTGAGAAATGAGAACACAAAGATGATTTGAATTATATGAGATTATGAAAGTTAAAGTAAAAAATAATCCACTAGTCCTTCCTTATTATATGGTTTCATAATAAAATTATGAAGGACCAGTCAATGTTTTAAATGGCAGGTAAAATTAAAACAAATAAAAGGAAATACCCTTGACAAGCATTACAAGCCTCCAGAATACGCAAGGTCGCAGAACAGAGGTTGCATCGTTAAACCCAGTAACGCGATTTTAAAATAAGCTGGATCATTAGCGAAGCAAATATCGGATTATTTATGTTCAACATAAATATGATTTTCCATAATGGAAAATTATATTTTGACTGTAAGGAGTTAGTAAGGAAGCATTCTATTTGTTAGAAATTACAGTGTAACTTACTATGTTTTTTGAGGTATCTGTACCCTTTTACAAAATCCAGTGAACTAGCAAAAAGAAATATTTTGATTCATACACATAGCACCTCTACTATTTTAGACTTAAGTATTAAAATGAAAAATTGCCATTTTACTCTTAATGCTAAAAATCCATCTTAAACCTCACGCTCACCATGGTGCTGGGCTCAGTGTAGGATGTATGTTTAAAATGGTCATTTTGAAAATTGAAGAGTTCTTTTGTTTTTAATTTAGCTGAACTCCTCTGCCGCTGCATTCTGGTCTTCAAAAATAATAGTATCATGCTGAAATCAAAAATAAGGTTTCTTTCTAGAAAACACATGTGAAGACATGAAGCACATCATGATTGACAAGACAGTGAGTTTCAGCAGTTGTCAAACCAGCCTGAAAAATGGAACAATTGTTACGTCTCCATCCCTTGGGGCATTCTGAGAGCAAGTCACAGATGACCATCCAGCATTGTCTGTATGACAGAAAAAAAATTGATTTATAAATTTCAGGGTGAAAAATTCTTCTCACAGGTCTTTATGGTGGCTTCTGTACATTTTTTCTTAGTTCTGGATGTTCAGCATCAACTCTCCTTCAAGCCATACAATTAGCTGTCACAATGCTCTCATCACATTAAGTACACAAATGTTCATTTTAGATAAGCTCGTTAATTTCAGGTAAGTATCATCACATTTAAGTGTACGAATGTTCATTTCTGATAAGTAAATGATAGTGAGTTTTTTTGTATTGCAACATTCTAATTTGAGCAAATTACCTGAGTTCTCAGACTTCCTAACTTCCCAAAATGATATTATAGTTAATCCATGTTAACTAGCCTTCATATCTACGTATCCCCCAACATATTCCACTCCTACAATATATGATATATAAGTGAATTTTAGTCAAATGATACCTTCATTCTAGAAAAAGAATCACTGAATTCTCTGTAGAGAAATGGAACATAAGAAAAATGGGGATTATATCATGTAACTTTAAAATATTACTTCAAACGCTTTAAGTATTTTCTCTTTTTTCTATTCATGATGCTCAGGATGAATGTGGAACACACACATACTAGGCAGGTGCTCTACTACTGAGCCACATCCCTGGCCCAACATTTTCTCTTTATTCATTACTCTTTTTTGACTATAATAAATTACCCTTCTTTAATTTTGATGTTTTCTCTTCTTGAGTTAATTGAGGTCTCTCACCAACAGTGTGCTCAACTAGATTGTTGGCTAGTTAAGGTTCTACGGAGATCTGCCTGACTCTACCAGGATCTATCTGCCTGTCTCTGCTTCCCCTGGTGAGAAGGGTACGCTACACCTGATTTACTCGTAAGTATAGAATCCAAAGAAGGTCCTTATGCATTCTCAGCACTTCACCCACTGAATCACTGCCCAATCCAGAACTACATTCTTTTGCTTGTCTGTTGCTTTTTTTAAAATTTAACATTATTTTGACAATTTCATACATAATGCAATATATCGTGATCATATTCTCTATTACTTCTTTTATCCCTTCCCACTCCTGCTGACATCCTTCTTATGAACTAGTGTTTCTCTACTTTCATGTCATTTTTAAAGCATAAATGAACAAGGAACATATGTTTGGAATTTCTTTTTGGGTGACCCGCTGAGTCTAATAAGGGTTGTGTGTATTAGCACGTTCCTGGCATTTACTGAAACATAGATGATACACCAGTGGAAACACCATTCAGTCAATTGGCCACCTTCCCACAGCCAGTAATAACCATCAACATTCATTCAAAGAAGGGTGAGGTCACATGAGCCTTATCCCCATTCATGATGTAATGCTAATGGACCAAATCTTGAGCAAGTCTTGTGCACATTATCACAACTCTATCACAACTCTGAATTTGTGGCTTTAGTGACCTTTTCATGTCCATAAACACTATTTGGTAGTAGCCTTCCCTACCTCTGGCTTTGATATTGTTCCCATTCCATTTTCCTCAATATTCACTGAGTCTTTTTTTTTATTTGCTGAAATTGATTCTTTTTCAATTTATATTAATTAATTTTCCCCAATCATACAAGCTCAATAGGTACCCTTGTCCCCTCTCTCCCTCCACCCTTCCCCAGTCCCCTTTGCACCCTCACCCTTTCCCAGTCCCCCTTGCACCCTCCTTTCCTTTTCCCCTTCCTTTCACCCCTTCCCTCCGCTACTCCCAGTGTCTCCTCCCTCTCCCCCTCCATCCCATTCCCTAGAGCTCCTTTTGTGCAAAAGCCAAACCTCCCTATGAATCTTCCACTCTAGTGAGATGTAAAACTCTTCACTGAGTCTTGAGGGTGGAAGATTCATATGTCCTATTCAAGGTCTAGTGTTCCATAGTCTGTATTTTGTTCAACTATGATTCTCTATATTAGACATTGTCCATTGGAAAAATGGGGGCAGGGAGGAGTCTTCCTGGATGAAGGATGAGAGATGCACTGATCTATTATTTCAAAAATAAGAATTTAGAAGGTGTCTATTTAGCACATCAATAATGATAGTGGTGAGGTCTTGACTAGGACCCATGACCTCCCAATGTATAGATTCTCAGCTAAGATTAGAGTACCAGGCATGTGTGGCCTCCTGTTGAGCCATTCTTTAAAGATTAAGAATAATGAAAAGTTTGTATGAGTGGAAATAAAATAAATAAATAAATAATGTTTGGTTTCCCCCATAACATGTTCATGTTACTATTGTACTGATAGGCACATTGTAGCCAGGCTGGCTTTTATTGTACCTCTCAGGATTCATAGGCAGGTAATACTGTTGATGGCTTACCTTCTCTAGTGCCCTACATATTACTTCCCATGGTTCACCTGCATAGTTGCTGATAAATGACCATCAAATGGCTTAAGGGAAAGGAGTTTATTTTCTCTTATGATTCCTGGTTACAGTTCTCAGTCCAGCTTGATGGGAAAGCACGAACCAATACCAGGGCCGAGGGAACTGACCACACCATCACCATGTAACAGCTGAGAGATGGATGACCCTTTCCTGCCAGACCAGCATGTATGGCCAAGTGAACAGAAGGATGCCACCTTTCTCAACCAGCTCTCAGTATTTTATTCACCTGTTTAGGACCTAGTTCTACCCACCATAGGCTGAGCCTTCTCCGTCAGCTAGACAATCTCCTGCAGGTTTGCTCTGGGCTTAACCCAACCACTAATTCTCCACAAATATGCCCAGAGCTCAAACCCTCAACCATCAAGTTGACCCCTGTGTTTAACTATGACACATGGTTATGAAATCTAACCAGCAGGGAGGAAGCTTCCACCTTATTTCCAGTTTGACTTCTTCATATCTTGTGCCCAAAATGTGTACTGTCTTCAGCAATGGAATCTTACCATCAAACCAATCCAAATAGTTCTGAAATATTCTTTCATTATCCATTTTTATCTTCTGCTCTAATAGTGCCTTCCATATACAATTACCAGCTCATATATTGACACGTAAGTCTCCAACTCACCTCTAGAGTCTTTAAAAGATTAAACTTTCCCTGAGACTGAAGGACAAAAATATTTGTTTCAGTCACTAGCCAAACATGTGGCCTCTGGTATCTGAATCTGGCTTTAGCAGAAGATATTCTGGTGAAAACAAAGGTTCTGCCTACTGAAATTGACTACGTCTATTAACCAAGAAGATGAAAACCCAGACTTCAATGAATGGGCATACAACAATAAGCTATGGTGCTATGTTTAACTCATACATGTTTTCATTCTAACTATACTAAATCTCTCCTCTTTCAGTTTTTTGTGTTTCCCTATTTTCATCTTATGATTACTACTTAGCAATCTGACAAATTTGTACATACGTATGCTAATGTACAAGGTTACAGATTAATTCAGCAAGCATAATAATGAAGGAGTACTGGCTTTGAGGTTTTTGTAGACTAATCATATGGTGGCAAATTAAAAACCATATAGAGCTTTAAGGGAGAAACTGGTTGATATAATCCACTCACTTTAAAAAAAAAACACTTTGACAAGGCACTGACAAAAGTTATTGAAAAGCACTTAGTCATCGAAGGATTGGATGAACCTTCACTGGAAAAACAAAAGCAGTGAAAATGTATTACTTTGGCAATAAAGCTGCAAATAGAGAAGGTGCTGGAAGTGGTCATATTTAAGATCTTTACAATGATGTAGAAGAGGAAGTGTAGATTAAATTCTCCAGGTCTATGAAAGATACTAAGATTTTCCAGTATATGAAATGCCAAGTCAGCTGGATAACCTACCAGATTTCCAGCACTTTATGAGCTACTAGGGAGAAGACGTAAGGTAAGACTCAATTTGAGAAGCTATAGGGTTAGGTACTTTTCAGGATAATAATGAGCCTTAGTTGTTATAAGAAAGAGAAAGAGAGGGCTGGAGAATGGCTCAGGGGTTAAATCTTTGTCTCACAAGCAGAAGGTCCTGAGTTCGAATCCCAGGTCCCATATAAAAATACAAGGTGGAAACAGCAAAGGCCTGTACTTCTGGCCTCTTTGGTGAACAGAGCCTGGGAAATCCCAGAGTGAAGCAAGAAGGAGGTGAGGTAGAAGTAATCCAGGATGATTCCTGAAGTCACCCTTAGTCTTCCACAGGGACACACAGTGCCCTCTGCCCTCTGATACACACACACACACACACACACACACACACACACACACAATAAATAAAATGTTAAAAAAGAAAGATAGGAAGAAAGAAAGAGAGAGATTTAAAAGTCACTTTTGGGATGTTGCCCTAATATGTTCTTGTGGCCCAAAAAGTTAGCACAGGCATGGACATGACTTTAGAAAGCAAAGCATAATTCTCCTCATATTTAAAGTAGAGTTCAGGTTGTAATTGTAACTCAGTGTCAGAACCTTGCCTATCATATGAAAGGCCCTAAGTTTCATCCCCCAAGCAAAAAAACACATTTGAGCAAACACCAAAGTGAAGGTTCCTCTTTTCTTGCAGTCTAAGTCCAGCTCTGATCCCACAAAGTCTCCCTCTCCGAATACCTGAATTTTAAACTGTTTGAAAAAAAGAAAAGAAAAAATAGAAAGAAGAAAGAAAGCAAATGTATGAAATGATCTAGTGGACCATTAGACCATCATATAAAGTCAAGCAACAAAGACATGCCCGTTAGAAAGGCAATAGCAGGGCTGGCAAGACAGTTCAGTGAGTACAAACCAAGATGGTCCTGCAGTCCATGTGGTAGAGAGAATCAACTTCTGAAAGTTGGCTCTATACACATTGACTTACACACACACACACACACACACACACACACACACACACACACACACACACACACAAACTTCGATTCTCTCCCTTCTCTCTCAAATACAATTAAAATAAAGGCTACAAAGAAATACAACAGGTAAAAAGGCTAAACATTACACAAAAAGCAGAATTTGGGACAGAAAAAGCAGAGGTAAAGAATCACTGTCATACCTCCTCTAGATGCATTAGAATGTCTACTTAGGTTGATGAAAAGATAAAGATGGTTGATGAAGAGATAAAGTCAAGAAATGAGTCAGTTAAAAAATATTCATCTGTCCTAAAAATATAACACACAGTTTTATAATAGGAGATTATTGTGGTTTAGATTGAAGAAAACTAGGATATTTGGGGGCAATACTAATTTTAAATGAAATTGTGGAAGTCAGATATGCAGATACATGCCTGAAATTGCAGCACTCACAAGGCAAAGATAAGATCAGGAATTTGAGACCACCTGGGTTGGATGAAACATGGTTTCCAGAAAAGGTAAAACTGCAGTACATTGACACCAGCTGTCTCTAATACATCCCTGATGGCATCACCTCAGACAGAATAATGGACAGAATCACCTTGATGCTTCGTCCATGTCTCAGCAATGTCTCCTTTCCATATGCGATTTATGCTCTGCATTTATTCCCTGGAAGTTTATCATCAGAGAAACTAAACATTGTCCTCTTCAGAGCAAGACTTGATTATCTCTTTCACACTCTTGGATTTACAATATGGTATCAAATTCTTTAGTATTACATAAATATTTAATTTTGTTTGTAAGAAAGATATTAGTCACAAGCTAAAGATGTAAAATGTTATTGTTAAACTGCATTATACCTTTCAGGTTTAGAAGACATAAGCTAAAAAGGGAATTTATAGCCTCGTGCTAAACAGAGAATGTTAGTAAGTTTGAAGAAAAATGTTTAAGAAAGGACAAGAGCAGGTTTCAAGACATATATCTAAGTGTGTGAAATTTTAAATAAAATAAATGTTTGAGAGGTTTTGGTGATACTCATGTAATAGTTGAAGGTTTTTATACATTGACAAGAATGTGTGGTACTAAAATAAAATATTCAAATATTTACAAAATATAAATAAAAGTATTTGCTATTGTTAGCCTCTTTGTCCATGGGAAAAGCTTTTTTAAACATTTAAAACATGGACACTTCATAAAAACATTTTGCGTGAAATTGTATAATAACTAATTTTCTAATGACATTGAAGCACTTTCGCTGTTGGCTTATATTATTAAGCATGGAGGGAGGGGTGAGGGGAGGAGGAGCAGGGGGTACGGGGAGAGGAGGAGGGAGAGAAAGAGGGAACTGGTGTACCTATTAAGTTTGTATGAGCTGAAATAATAAAAAATGTATTAAAAAATTAAAAAATTTAAAAAAAGACATGAAGACTATGCCTATTATATGCAAACTATCGTGCTTCTTCAGTCAAAACTGTAAGTGATTAAACAGGGATGACCCTAGTTTGAAAATCCTCTGGGTGTTCAGGGGAAAAACCAATGCTGAAGTTTTCTTTGACTCAGAGAAAAGGGAATCATGGAAAGCGTTTTCACCTTAAGTATAAAAATGAGACAGAGACAAGAAGAACACAGGGAGAAAAGGAAAAAGTGGAACAGAACAGGGAAATTGGACAGCAAAAAAACTGAAAATGAGAACTTGTATATTTTCGAAATGCGGAAAAAACTGCAATTCTACAATTCAAATTGTGGCACATAAAACAAAGTTTTCCACTTAAAAAGGTTAATTTTATATTTAAGCTGATACATCTGAAGTATTCACAAAATGAAGACATTTAGTTAGAGTCCTTCTGCCAAGCAAGCAAATCATATTCCACACTTAGGATAGTAGAGGAGAAAAAAACCTTTGAAAGCTGAGTTTTTAAGGGTAATTTTGAGTTTATTCATGGTTCTTAAAATGGCAATTAAAATGTAGTACACTATTTTTGATGAGTCTGAAGTACGGAATGTTTGGAGGCAATGGATCTGTTCTGTAAGAAGCCTCTAGATGCCTGACATTTTTACAAACAACAGCACTTACTTGTTAGTAAAAATGCCCAAAGTTATAGCTGTAAAACACTTTGAAGAAATCGTTTTATTACATATATGGCTGTTTATCTAATTTCCAACATACTCTATAGAATGTTAAGCTAATAAAATTCAAACACGCTTATGACGTTCTGAAATAAGATTTTCTTGTAGCATTTATATTTAAGGACAAAGCACATGTTATTTCATAAATCTGCATAATTATGGTGTAGGAAATGCCTAATTTGCCTTTGAAAAATCTCTAGGATTTGATGACTGAAGCTAGAAGTGAATCAGGTCCACTGAGAATTACTAAGAAAAACATAATCAAACATAAATGCTGCAGAATAAAGATCATTTTCCAAATTGGTTCCAGAAACAGCTCCTAGGTAAATTTCCCTGAAAAGCTAATTTAATTCAATTAAACATCGCAGCATGCTTTTCCTCTCAGAGAGGGTTAAAATATTTTTCATTTGCTACAGATGCTAAAAATAAGCATTTAAAAGAGTGATTAAGTTAATCAAGAGAAATGAAGTTTCAAAGTTATAGGCTGAGGACTCATGGGTGACAATGGCATGTAGCAGGTACATTCAACTGCCCTAGCATCCCTCCTCTATGACATGCACCAAGTAAAAATGCACATTTCATATGTGGAAAATGTTTACAAGATGATCTGTCATAGTATTTTCTTCTCAAATTATCAGATAAGCTTGAACATCCTTTTTTATTATTTTATTTTTCTAGTTTTACAAGCATGTTGAGTACACATCCCTGCTTTCCTCCATCCCCCTTCCCTCTCATATCCCTCCCTTCCCTTCATCAATCCATTCCACTCCCTCCCACCCTCCTGCCTGTCTGCTTCTATGGACCCCAGAGTTCCCTCTGGTTTGTCTACTCTTATGGTTGTTCAAGCCTCTTGTGGCATATAAAGTTGCCTCTCTTCAAGCCGCCCCCTAATAAGAAAATTTCCCTTCACTCATCCAACTTTAGTCCCCAAGATTTCCACTGTATGTTCTTATCTCTCTTGAGTTCCTCTATAGTTTATGGGAGCATGTTAGTAGGTCAGTCAGTCATTATGCAGGTCTGGTAAGAACAAGTCTCACTGCAGTGAGTTCCTAGATGCAGCAGTCCTGCCTTGAATGAAATGTCTTGTCCGACAGTTAACTTTCCCATCTTTAGGTTCTTACCTCCTCCTCTTCTGCAAGGTTCCCAAAGCCTTAAGATGGGGAGAGATGAGGTTGGTCTGATTCTGGTTGAACCTTGCTAGGTTGCCAGTACACTGCATTATGGCTGGCCATTTAATGCTACTAGAATCCTGCCTCCAATATACAATGATACCAATGAAAAAATTACAGATTAGATAAGGTATGGAGAATGCGCAGTGGATGAGACCACTGCTACAAGCATGAAGAGCTTATGTAAAAGCAAGATAGGCAAGGCAGCCACCACGATCCCAGCACTTGGAAGGTAGAGACAGAGGGCCCCCAGGGCAAGCTGAATAGTTAGACTAACCAAGCAGCAAATTCTGAGTTCAATTTAGAGATCCTGCCCCAAGAAATAAAGAGGACAGGAATGGAGGGAAAAAATAGCCATGCATGCACACCCTCATCTGTATAAACACATGTAGACACACACACATATGCATGTGTGGCACTCACCTACACACACATATGCACACACTCATCTGTATAGACACATGCACAAACACACACGTACACATATGCACACTCACCTGAGACACAAACATGAAGACACGCAGAAATTCACACAACCACCTGTGCACACGCATATGCACTCACCTGCATGCATGCACACACAGACACACCCATATGCATACTCCCCCATAAACACATGCACAAACACATGTGCACACACTGAACACATGCCAAAAAGCAAGTTAACAATAGATCTGGAGTAATAGTTCAGTTAGTAAAGTGCTTGCTGCACATCCATGAGGACCTCAGCTCACTCCCCAAAGCCCATGTAAAAAAGTCAGGTATGGCCTGTAATCTCAGTGCTGAAAGAGAAAGCTTATTGGCCAGGCAGTCTAACCAAATAAGCAAGCTCCAGGCTTAGTAAGAGACAATGTCTCAAAATACAAAGTATAGAGCAATTTAGGAAGACACCTGACATCAATCCCTGGCCTATACACACATACACACACACCACACGCACACACACACACACGCATGCACACACGCATGCATATATATAAATTAGGCAATAAATTTATTTTGGAATAATTTGGGTTTCTATAAATAATTTTTCCTGGTGAATGTCACATTATATAAACACACTCGCAGTCACGCTGGGTGAGTAAGTAATACCTCCAAAACAGCCTGGTCATGGATTCTTTCTAGTCCATCTGGTTGTTGGCTTTAACGCTGAAATGACTCATAAAAATGAAGCAACCTGAGGTCACCTACTCCAGGTCCTTCGCACACAACTGCCAGCCGCTTACCAGGTGGTTCCAATTTCCGAGAATACTTAAAATGAGGGCGAAACTTAGTCCGATACACCGTTTCATTTCATAATGTCTCTGGCTTCAAAATTTGGTAGGGAAGGAAGGAAGCTCTTTTGAAATGTAGATTCCAAGTCATGTGAAGTCCAAAATTCCCCCATGTCTTGGGTTGAGAGTATTATATAAACAGAATTGAATGGAAAGAGAAAGGAAACAAAGCCTCATTAGGTTCCCAAATTTGTAAGAAAACCCAAAATGTTAGCAGTGACTATTTCTGCATGGAGAGTGATTGCTTGTTAGCTTCCTGTTCCTTGGTTCACATCAATGAGCAGGTATTCTCCACAGTTAGAAAAACTTCATAGAGGAATACCACACCGTGAAACCTTTGGCCCACTGAGCCTCCGTGGCCCAGGAAACTTAGGCATAGATGGGTCAGAAGTCTTTGTCTAAAAGGGAGAAAAATGTTCACTCTTACTTTTCCAAAGAACAAAAGAAAAAAATATTTTAATAGAAACTATAGGGACTAGGTGTGCATAAAAGCAAGTGATCTTTTTCAGGAATTAACAGTCCTATGAAAATATTTAGTCAGTTTCTGTATCAATTTTTTATCAAAAGTATGTTCAAAGGAACATTAAGTCCACAGATATATGCAGAGAAATACACAAGTTCCACAGTCAAATGCACCACTTAGTGACTGATGTGGAGCATCTTCCCATAATAAAATCTCAGGAAAGTTTCCAGTTCAAAACATCAGTGATTATCTGATTATATTGATCGTTTCTTCACTTGCTTGTCAACTGCTTCTGTGGGTTTACGCTGTCTGTTGCTTTCTCAACGAGTTTTGCATTTTTATGTGTTTATTTTGTATCGTTCTTTGGGGAGAGTTTCATGTAGCCCAGGCTAACCTCAAACCCATTCTGTAGCTGAACATAACTTTGAACTTCTGATCCTTTTGAATTTCTGATCCTCCAGCTTTCATATGCAGAGTGCTGGGATTATAGACAGGTACCAAAGAGAGACCTAGATTATGCAGTGCTGGGAATCAAACCCATTCTTTGCACATGCTAGACAAGCACTGAGCTGTGCCAGCCCTTAACAGTTTTACAACCTCAAAACCCTCCAAGGAGAACTCTACTGATGTCATTCCATTGTACAGATGATGAAGTGGAGACACACAAAGTTCAGGAACATGTCCGAGATTTCACAGTGAGGAAGCAGCAGAGGTCCAGTCAAACCCACACAAACTCAGGAGCTGCAGTCATTCAGCACACTATGCTGACATTCCACATCTAACATTCCACAAGATCACAGGCTCAGGTAACAAAGATCATCCAGGGTAACTACTGTTATATGTAAATTGCTCGTTTGAATTAGTAAAGTAGATCACATAAATTCTAGCCCCAATTTTTCACTTAATATGTAATAATGTATAAATAATTAGCCATCATCTTAAACCTAAAGATTTCCAAAATGTGTTCTTGTATAAGAAATGTGATTAACCAGATGTCTCATTGACATCTGGTTAAGTTCACAGACTTTTCGTTCCTGATCATCTATAACTGAGGGGGTGTGATCTCACCAGAAGGGGAGGGCATATAGTCTGGCAGATAAGTAACCATTTTGCAAATGGGTGATTGACCCCTCCCTCACTGTGGTTTCCTACTTTTATTGCATCTACCTTTGAATATACTCTTATGACAAGACTCTAGTTTAACAGTTTTTTATCTCTGGCCAGGGGGTGACATCCAATGCCCATCAGGATGGAGTGAAGGGCATTGCAGGAGCAGCAAAACTGCAAAAGAAAATCAACAAACCACAATCCCAGAACTTCAGAGACTCTATATCAACCACCTAGAACTAGGCCAGCCTAATCTCTCCCCATCCTGAAGCTCAGGGAAATTTGCGGAAGAGGGGGCGGTAAGAGTGTAAGAGCACAAGGATGGGAGGAGCAATGATATGCAAGATACTCCACACAAGTTAGGACCGAAGCAATCATAATTGGACTTTACATTCCCTGCACAATGTCCCAACACACTATTGTCCCCACAAAGTCTAGCATTTGCTAAAAGCACCAAGATCCTTGGAGGCAAGGGATTGACAGCCAAAATAGTGTTCCTATGCTTAAGGGGAACACAGGAAAGGGTTCAGGGAAATGGCGCTAGGGTCCTTGTATGTTATCGGAGAGGAGGACCCAGAGGACAGTCAGGCATGCACATTAAAGGATTCTTCGGGGATTGGGGGAGGGGAGGCACTGGGGGGTGGGGAGGAAGGGGTGAGGGGAGGGCGAGCAGAGGGGTGTGGGGAGGAGGAGGGAGGGATGGAACCGGTGTACCTATTAAGTTTGTATGAGCGGAGATAATAAAAAATGTTAAAGTCTCAAAAAAAAAGACTAAAAAAAAAAAAGAAATGTGATTAAATTCTTTCCCTCTGTCGTTTAACTTTATCAGCTACCATAAGTCAAAGGGGCTTTGTTGAAATAAAGATCTATGTGACTTATGCAATTCCTGTACTCACAGATTCAAGAATCTCCTAATTTCCAAATGCTATTTATGCACTAGCATAATTACCTACTCTAATTTTATTCTTCATGCCAATTACACTGATTTGAATTTTTATTTATTTTTGAAGTTTTCATATACGAACAGAATGAATATATGTCTTTGCCCCCCCCAATACATACATACCCTCCTTTTTCATTCACTCCCACCTTCCTTACCATTCACCAATCCAGGTATGTCTCCTGCTGTAATGTCACTCTGCAAGTGTGGACCACAAGCCTTTTTTGAGGTTGCCTGTACTGGCAGGAGTCCCACATATGTGGTAGTGCAAGTGGTCCTCCAGTGGAGAGAGCTACAGGTGAGGTTGCTCCCTTCTCTCATCTGGTGCCTGCCCCAAGACTCTTGGTGTGGTTGTTTCTCCTGAGATCTTCCTTGTCTGGGGGCACATGTTGATTTGTCAGCCTTTATGAGGATTTGGGGAGGCAGATCTCATTGCAGTGAGCTCCTGGATGCAGCAGTCCTACCAATCACGCTTTTTAATAATCCTAATGAAGAGAACCATGACTGAATGTTCCTTGGTGAACAAAACCATGTTGCTTTTTAACTATGAGGCTATTTATTAATCATTTCAAAGCGTATATATTATACATTATATATTGATAGATAATGGTGTTGCCAACATTTCACCAAAATCTTAAGATGCACCACACGGCCCTGGATTACTATTGAGCATAAATGATAGATGGGGGAAAGAAGAGCTATTTTCCTCAATGGTCTACCATTGACACATCATCTATGTTCCAATAAATGCTCAGTGCATACCAGTACAGGCAACCCAGATGAAACTTAGGGGCCAAACACATGAAAAGATGTAAATGTTTTGTGGCACTTTTTCCACTGAGCAGCCATCATGACCTGTAACCCAGTCTTAGTAAATAAACTTAGTAAGTAAATTTCCTTAGTAAGGAAGTTCCCGATACTAACAAGCTAGAGGGCAGGGCTTCCCCCAGGATGTGAGAAAAGAGTAAACACCAGCTGGGGAGGAGACTCTCCTTCCAGCTAGGCAGTCTGAAGAAATCTCAGAGATGCTGCCGGAATAGCCAAGTAGTTCAAAGACTCTGGAGCAGCAGTGGGGGAAAGACCTCAGAGCAGCCTAAGAATCTGGAGGAGACTCTCCAGGCAGTGATCTTCAGGGGTGCAGCTTTTGTTTGCCTCACCCATGCTGGGGGAGGCTTTCTAGTGATGCATCTACCCTTACAATGTCCCTGCTCCTGTCAGTAACCCTTACCTTATCCTGTAAAACTTGTTGGTTTGTTGTCACATTGGTCTGTGGAGAAACTCCTATGTGGGGTGGGAAGGCGGTTCTGTGGCCCCTCCCCAGGAAAAGTAATCCACACAACAGAAAGTAAGAGAGAGACTGGTTGGGAAGGTTTGCTGTGGGAAAAGGATGGGGATAGGACTGTGTAATAAGAGATGAAAATAAATACACTGTAAAAAAATAAATTTAAGAAATAAAAATGAATAAATAAAATGAAAGATGAAAATGACAAATTCATTTCTTCATGCATGAAACTGACAAAAAAATTAAACATTTAAAAAATAATGGCATTGTTAATGCATGTGTACATGAAAATGCAAGCCACAAAATGATGGGAATGCTTTTATTTTTGTCTAAAATGCATAATGCAGAAAAAATTAAGGGAGACATATGTAGATAATGATTGTAGATAATGATACAAAGCAATACATATTCTTAAAGCTAATCTACAATTTCTAATTTCCCTGCCAAAAAGATTTTCATATATGTCCCAGAGAAAAACTTTTATAATCTACATACCAAGAACAGCCACTTACACACATCCCACCTTTGACTTGCGTATGATCCCACACTTTCACTCTCCTCACAAACTCAATTTATAAACATTACATTCATTTATTTCTCCCCCAGGGCATCCCAAGCCAGGCAAAGATCCACCTTTTCATATATACAATGTCTAACCTAGTACCTGGGCCCAAGCAATAATTCTGTAAATATGCCCTGTACTCATGACTGCAAAGTGAGAAAATGAAGCAAAGCCCAGCCATAGAAAAGACAAGTTACTAAGTAACCTATAAACTGATAGACAGTAAGAGATTTGTGATGTTGCAGATTCACCGACCAACATGGCCCAAATAACACTACAATTTGAGAAGGAAAGACTGTCCACCAGAGATAAGGAAAGTCAGCTACTTAATCATTCCAACATGAGCTAAGAAAACCCTACCTTGCCTCCTATTCCTTCAGATCAACCAAAGCGGCTTTGTCTCTAAAGAACAGCCTAACCAGGTGTGGGCAAAGCACCTCACATAGCAAAGCAAGGTGAATAAAGCAAAGCTACTCCTGCAAAGAGTAGAGGCACACAGAAGTGGTTCTGATTAGAGGTGCCTTTTAATGCAGAAACATGAGCAGCCCACGTTGCTGGTCCATCTGGGCTCCCCAGTGACCTACATCATCTGAAGTCATGGTGTTTCATCTGGTTCTCTTCCTGAGCAGACAGCATCAGGTAGTTCAGGGTAGTCCTGGAGGCAGAGAAGATACCTGACATAGCAGCCAATGAGAGAACTTGCAGGGATAAGGTAGGCAACAGACATGAAGAAGCAAGAGGGACACAGAGTTTGAAAAGAAGTGATCCATGTATCTAGGGAGAATGGCACAACTTGTAACACTCACTGTGCGAAAGTGTCTTTGAGTTCTGTGCCACATTCTGTAAGGAGAGGCAGGACCTTAGGAAAACCCCTGTGTTGTGATGCGTATGACTCAATGTGTATTGGGCAAGAGCAGAAGTGATGCTTGTTTCCAGAGAAAAAGCTGTTAACTTAGTACCTTTTATAGATGATTGTAAGATGCATCAGTTAGATAAAACTCAATGATCTTCTAGTCAGAGGTTAATTTAGACAAAGCTACTCTCATTACGACTTCCTTGGGATCGCTACAGAGTCATTAATCATCAAATTAACTAGTGACAGATGTTTCTGTACTTGTTTAAGTCAGTATCTATCTAAGTGCCATAAAAATGACCAAAACGTTTATCCAGCTATCTCCAGACCACAAATGTTACATAAATATATATATTAGATTGTATCTCCCCACACACACACTAGCCGATAAGCAAATATAATCAGGGAAAAATATTCTAAATGTTGTACTTTATATCTTCTGAAGATGTAACCACATGTAATCATTTACTCGTTGAAAAGAAAGAGAAAAAATAAAATCAGCCAAATTTAGTATCTGATATCCTTTTAACTATCACTGTCTGCCAGTTGTCCAGTAGCTCTCTGCAAAGATCTGGGCTGAATGTGATGAAATCCACATCTCCCACTTAAGCTGTACAGTAAAGTCTTCCAAGGAGTTTCTCCCAAGCTTTCAAAGCCAGCAGACACCAATGTTGCTCAAACAATAGTGGAGGATTTCTACTTTGCTTTCATTCTTCTGAAACCAGACCTACCCATGCAAGAGGGAGGAGGATATACCAAGGGTTCCTTTCCCATATCATTTTCAAAAGAAGCCATGTATCTGGGCACAGGACCAGCCCCAGCCCTAAGAACATGCCACACTTCCAGGATGTACTGCAGATTCCCACAGCAAGAAGCTTGCAACCAGAGTCATCTGAATAAGATAAGGCAGAAACTGACAAAAGATGCTGAAATGTGCCATTTAAAAGTCAATGTACATTGCATACTCAAGGTTACAAGTTGATTCCCCAGAATTAAAAAAAAAAAACTAGTGAATTGCTTCTAATTTTCTTTACGAAAGTTAGAATGGAAGATAATTCACCCCAATGATCGTGCTCTTCAGTGATAAGAATGTCAGATCAGTGTCTCCAAGGTTCCAGCCTTAGCCCAACTTACAGCTATATCATTGTGGTAGCTTCCCACAGTAAGTCACTGCAAATGCTCCTGCTCACCGGAGATGGACCTTCTAAGACATATCCACTCACTTCTCTTCTTAAAATCCTCCTGGGTGGAATGGGGGAGGCGGCACTGGGAGAAAGGGAGGGAGGGGGGAAAGGAAGGGGAAAACGGGAGAGGGAGAAAGGAGGACCGGGAAGGGGTGGAGAGAGGGAGGTTTGTATGAGTGGAAAAAATAAAAAAAAGAAAGAAAGAAAGAAAAAAATCCTTCTGGGTGTTCAAAAAATGAACAGGAAATAAGATGCTTCCAGCCCTGGGTTTGGCTATCACTCTGACATCATTTTCTGTCATGTCCCATGACTGCAGGAATCCAGTCATCCTGCCCCGAACAGTGGATGCCGGGCCTTTTCATCCAGGGTGTACTGCAGGATGTTCACAGCTACCTTTCTTGGGGTCAGAAACGTCTTAGAAGTCCTGATAGGAAGTTGCACAATCACCGCAGTGACATCACCCTGACTCTTAATAGCAATTTTTTTTTCTATTCAGAATCACCTTACACATATGCTTGTATGCTGTTCAGTGTTTTCGTTCTCTACAATATAAGTTCAGTGAGGAACTCAGCTGCAGTCTCCCTGCAGATTGTAGTGATGAGGTCAAGAAGAACTGCTCAAATATTTAAGCAAAAATATTGGGAAATTGACATATATTGCTTAGATATCCTAAAAACTGAAAACGAATTATCTGATGTAAATTATACATCATCCTTTTCATATTACTATAGATGAACTTTAAAAATACCCTGAAGTAGCATTAAAATGTCACTCTGTCTACAGCAAATGTTCTCATATTTTTTAAAAAATTTTTTATTATTATTTATTATGGATGTATTCAATTGTGTGTGTATGTGTGTGTGCGCGTGTGTGTATGTATGTGTGTGTGTGTAGAACCACGGACGAATTCGGGAACCACCATGGATGCTTCCACCTCTTCCTTTTTTTACTCTGCCCCGGGATTCACAGGCTCCGCCCTACCAGGACCAGAAACGCAGGCCGCCCCGCTTCCGCCTGGTGTCTATAAGTGGGGTCTAGGATCCAAACTCAGGACCTTCCGGCTGCAAGGCAGAGGCTTAACCCCTGAGCCACCTCTCCAGCCCCCATGTTCTCATATTTTGTCTCTTCATTACTTTTCTTTTTTTTTTTTTTTAAAAAAAAAAAGGCTTTCACCTCAAATTCAACTATTAGGTCAGTGGAAATACCCTTTAAACCCACATTTCTAGCCCTGACCCCTTTCTTCTTTGAATTTTGGCTTGCATTTATGTATATAACATGACACTTTGATTTCTGTAATGTAAATGGAAAGAAAAATTAGTATCTCTCAAGCATTTCAGTGCCTCCTTTTACTCTAAATACTTTTATCTACCACCCTCCAGTCATCTACATTGAAAAGATAATAAGTGTATCATCATCATGAACTTCTAGAACTGGAAAGGAAATCAGAGATCTGCCGATATTTTAAGAGCTTTTTTCTGCCTTTTTTTTTTCTTGACACAGGGCCGTGCTGTGCAGCTCTGGATCATTGGAAACTTTCCATGTAGACCAGGTAGCCTCAATCTCACTGCATTCCTCTTGCCTCTGCCTCCCAAGTATTGGGATGATAGGCATATGCCACCATACTTAATGGTGATAGCTATTTTCCAAACATAAGTTGGCAGGTAGGTCAGATACATAAAACAGATGAATCTACAGATGAACTTGCTACGAGAGATAATCTCTGATTAAAAAACATTAAAAAATAGCCACTGATGTGGCCCAAACTTTTTTTCTCCTTCCCCTATTCAATCCATACAACAAAAGTTGTAGGAAATAAAATATAAGTCCTGAAAGCTTAAATCTTTTTTGTAAGGAGAAATAACTATTCTGTCCAAGAAGGCACAGAAGAGACCAGAACAATACCAAGATCAAAAAAAAAAAAAAAAAAAAAAAACAAAGAGTTCAGGGCAGCAACTCAGTCAATAAAGTGCTTGCCATCCACCATGTACTGAGTTGGGTTCCCGCACTCACATGCAAAGGCAGTTGTGACAACATGCACTTGAAAGCCCAGCAGTGGGAAGATGGAGACAATCCCTGTGCATTTCTGGCCAGCCAGCCTTGCCTAAGTTTCAGGTTCCAGGTAAGAGATCCTTTCTCAAAGAAAAACAAGTAACTCCTGAGGAACACCACAGGGATTGACCTCTGGTCTCCAGACTCACCACACAAGTGTACACACACATGGACATGCCACACACACACACCATTACACATGCACAAAAGGAACATGTATAAACATTCCCTCCATTTATATATAGCACAAATGACCACTAATTTCTACAAATTGATAAATTCCACTTTAATTGATTGTCACGGAAAGAAGTCTTTAGATTTTTTCCATTGTTAATGTTGGCTTCCAACTCCATATAGTCTTATTCCCTTTGTGAAAGAAAGCAAGGCTAGCTGGTGATAATCACTCTGCCACAGTGATGACAGCCCAAGTCTCCCTTGCCCAGCCAGCAGGATCCCTGCAAGCCTGCCAGGCAGCATTTCATCTGCAATATCAACATACTCATCTTCATCTGTGATGTTAATATACTCATTCATTCATAGATCTTGGGTCTGCTGTTATTCCATCCAAATGTGTTTCCCTTGACCTGCTGAACCCAGAATCAAAATGAAAGAGAAGCAATTGTCCTGCAAGAATTTCTTGAGGAGCTACCCAATGTCAGGCTCTGTATGGGGCATCGGATATACAGAAATCTCAATTCCCTGACATCATGGTCCAGGTGAAGGAAAGCTACATCAGAAGTTCTGCCACAGAGAGGTATCTCCTGGGAAAGGTGAAGCCTGAGAGACAGAACTGAGGGGCTTGTGAAAGTCAGGAAGACTCTGCTAGTTAGCAATGAGTTACGTTTGGATTTTGTTGGCAACTGGGAGTCAGGTTCTCAGGAGGAGAGGAAAAAGTCCTGTACATACCATGAGATGTGCACATCTGAAACTGCTTCATATTCTTAAACCAACCAATTCAGCATTTGTTGGTAATAACAATACTTTATCAGACTGACTCACAATTTTCAAAATTTACAAGGGAAAAGTCGATTTCCTTTTAATAAATCATGTTTAATGACACGAACATTTTAAGGCATATGAGCAGGCCAAGAGGGCTGAAGTGGTGGGAGCACATCACTCAGGGACGATAACCTAACAGGGTGTCTCAGACAGAACTGCTTGACTGGCGTTGGCAGCACCTGACAAAGCCCCTATAACCAGTGACGGTTCCCCAACATGACATCAGTCAAGATTTTTAACTCACCAAAACTAACATTTTCATTTAAAATCACAAATCGGTGCCATTAAAATTCATCACCAGCCCCTAGCACATGAGTAATGAGATCATATCAACTTGTGTCATGTGACCAGAAGGAAAAAAGGTGGTTTTCTAAACGGTAATTCAGATTGAACAAATAACACACTGTATCAAGTTTTGTAGCCCCAGGTCATATTTTGCTAAAAACAAAGCTACATTATACATGTCTAAAGCAAATAGTAAAAAAAAATCAGAGCAATTAATTCCCCCTAGTTTTCTATAAAAAGCTATCACTAGGACAATTTGCTTACAGCACACAAACTTTCTTCTTGAATCATACAATGATCTAAGTGTGTAATAACTCACATATTTCACTAACATGTAATATCCGTCAAAACATCCTTATAATGAGAGTTTTCCAAAGAAATTATTGATCCCTGGAACGTCTCATATTTTAAAATTACTGACAAATCCTTTCCTATTTTCTTTGCAGTTAGACATAATTCTTCGTGATCACTAGAGTGTAAAGAGGTATAAAAGTACAAGGACGGAATATTTTCTTAAATATAAATGTCCCGTCGACACGGAATATTTCCCATAACTTTCCCAAAACAATAATCAGGGAAGTTGTCACTGAGATCCTAAAATACATATGTCAGAAAGCAGAAATTAGTCCACATCAATTGAGTAAAGGGAGAGGTTTCCACTGCGTGCTTTCTGGGATTATTTTCCAATGCTCGCAGCTGCACCCTCTCATTACTGGCTGAACCTTTTGTGTCTCCAGAATTCAGGAACCTTTTCTCAGGTGGTTCTGCTTCGCTGCAGATATGTCTGGAACGTTCTCAGTTACACCACTCTCTTCTTCTGTTTCCTTTCATTGGCACCTTTGTGGCTGCTCAGCCCCTGACCTCACCTTGGCGGAGGTGAGCCACTAAAAGAGCACTCCTGCTAACTCAAGGAAAGCACAAGGTCCCTATTCAGGATCCAGAGTACCCAGCCGCGGCTGGCTAGGATGGCTCCCAGAAACGAGACACCCACCAGACCGCACAGGCTCCGGAGGGTCAACGTCCCCAAACCTAACACCGAAAGGGACCGATGTGGACAGACAGGAGGACGGGAGAGAGGCGCGCGGAGAGCGAGCGATGGGGGCGAGGCGGGCCGGGGAGGCAAGGAGCAGAAAGTCAGTGAGAAAGAAGCAGAGAGCTGTTGGGGGCAGAGTGGGAACAGCGAGGGAAGGGGCCGAAATCGGGGGACCAGAGCGAGGCAGAAGGATGGACTGACGGACGACTATCCAGGGGCTGGCAAGAGAGGCAGCGGCGGCCCCCAAGGCTGAGCCCGACCACCCCGCGGCCCGCCCTTCCTCGCCCGCGGGTCCCGGGAGGCGTCCGAGGCAGGTGGCTGGTGGCGATCGCCCGAGGTCCCCCGCAGCCGCGCGGTGGTCGGTTCCCTCCGGCTCCCGGAGCACATGTCCCTCCCGCCCGGGAGCCGGCGCGGGCACGAGGCCCGGGGGGCTCGGCAGAGCGCGCCGCACAAAGCCGGAGCCGCCCCGCGGGGTCCCCAGCTCGTCCCCCAGGAGTTCCCGGTCCCCCCGCGCGAGGACCCGCCAGCCGCGCGCCTTACCCGCCGCCGCGCCCGGATCACGCACTCCGCGCCGCCCGCACTCGGCGCCCCGCGACCGGCCGCGCCGTCAACTTCTGGCCGCCGCCGCCGCCGCCGCCGCCGGACTTTTCTTTTTTTTCTTCCCTCCCGCTCCGCAGCAGCCGCTGGAATTTTTTTTCACTCGCCCTCTCCAGCTCCCACTAGTGACTGCAGCCAGCGAGCCAAGCACTTAGCGGACGGATTACAACGCCGACGCGCTGCCCGTGCGGGGAACCAGCGCCCGGGCTCAGCACATCCCTGCCGCGGCCGCTCCAGAAGCGTCCTCCGTGGCGCTCCCCGAAGGCCTGTTCCAAACCCCCTGCGCGTCTGAGGAGCAAAAGACCCCTGAAAATGCGGGAGGTGGAGAGCTGGAAGGCGCTCCAGTAGGCATAGTGCAGGGAATTTCAGAGGGTCGGGGCCGGCGACGCTTGTGAGAAGTTATGAAAACGTTGGTCATACACCTCGTAAAAATAAGGGGGTGGGGGGATGTAATACACATCCAATTAGGTCTGCAATGGGGGGATTTAGAAACCTTGAGGCATACAGTTAGGCTTCTTGGGAAAATGAAATGCTTCCTTTCTACAGGTATCTTGAAACTGTAAACAATGAAAAGTAACAAATGATTCCATTTGTGACTGATGAAATTGAATAATCCGTAGTGCTTGGCTTGGCTTTACTTTGTGGTCTCGCGCTGGGTCTCTAGGTGTTCCTACACTTCCAGAAGTAGATACAGGATAAGGTGACTCAGAGGGTCTCTAGAGATTGGAGATTTAGAGAACAGCTAACCTTTCACATCAGCCATTTTGCCCTGTCTTTTCTTCTAACTGCCTTTCAGATGCCTATTCAGAATAATTTATTACTTCCTTTTGTAAATTTTTCATTTCAAATATATTGATAAGTCCTCCGGACCTCGCTAAGAATGTAGTTTAAGTAATATCTTTACACAATTCCACTCTCAAGTAGCTCTCTTCCTATTTCTTGTTTCAATTATTCAGTTATCAGTTCAACTAGTCTTTTGTTCTTAATTGTTGCTACTGAATCTTTCTAATTCAGACATTAAGATAAAATATTTTCAGTTACAAATAAACTATTCACTTGACTGTACCTTTATTTTTGCAGCAACCACTTGAAACAGGTGGTATGCTTGATGTTCGTTGATGAGTTTCTAAATTGTGGACATGTTTTTTCCATCAAGTCGATGTTTGGGTGTCCAAGAAAGTCTATCAGCCTCATAGTGTATCTACATTGCCAAGCTATTAAGAAGAAAGATGTTGGTAGAAAAAAAATTTTTTAATATGTGAAATTAGTTGTTGGCATCATCTCATCTCCTCTGATCCCAGGTCATGAGAATTCTAAGGTACAAGCCACCCTTTTGTCATCTCTCCTACCCATCACCACAGTAGCCTCACTACTTCTCCTTCCCTCTATCTTCTTCCTCTTTCCAAAGTAAGGATCTAATCATTGAATTTGCCTCTGCCATCTGATCCACAATCAAATTTTCTGTCATTTCTACCAGGTGACTTACATTACAGTGAGCAGGCATTCTCTCTCTCTCTCTCTCTCTCTCTCTCTCTCTCTCTCTCTCTCTCTCTCTCTCTCTCTCTCTTTCTCTCTCTGTCTCTCTTCCTCCTTTCCTCCCTCCCTTCCTTTATAATGGCTATGGTGACCTGAACCAGCCTCTCCTGCTTCTGTCCCCATCCATGCCATCCATGCCACCACAGTGGACTATATCTTCTCTCTGAAATCATAAACCAAACAAATCTCCCTTTTTCCCTTAGGTTGTGTATGACTGTTGTCTCAAAGCAACAAAGAAGAGTTGACTGCAATACAGGATCTTTAGTTAGAACTTCACTTTTTTTTGCACTTTCTTGATAGGAGCTTCTACCTTTCCCTACCTCTAAATGATTACCTAAAGTACATTCACCCTGCAACCTCCTGTTTTAAATAAGCCGTCTTATTATGTCCAAGGACTTCTGCAGAGTGGCTTAGCGGAGGTGCCTACTTTTTGCCTTCTTGACGTTCCTTGGGGAGTAGCATTGACCTACCTGCAGTGCAGTTCCTGGCACACCACACTTGTTCATGTTCTTCTGTCTGCTTAGAATATTTATTTAATTTTATAGCTCCCATCAGGACCATTCTATAGAGTTTTTCTTTGATGTTCCCAGTCAAAAGAGTTCATGTTCCATGCACCAGTAGTGACTTGTTCATTCATCAATTACTATGTTTCTCATAAAAGCTTTATTTTTTAAAAGAATGGTTTGCCTCTTTTTCCTATGTTTGGAATTTCCAGAAGCAAAGGCAGGGTTTAAAACTCAGATATTAGTGGTCTGCATGCCATGGGCATTTGATATTGATTGCTGTTGATTAGCTCCGAGGCTTCCCCATGGCTGCTTAGATGACCCTCCCAGGTGCAGCTTACTGTCATGGAGCCCTCCTGTGCTTCTCTTTCAGCCAGAGTGCTTTTTAATACTCCCCCCCCCCATCTTTCCTGAAGATTTTCAGAAAAATTTCCTTCTGATCTGGGTTTTTCAAGTCAATTTCTTACAATGTCAGAGGATGGGAATTACAAGAGAGAATATTTACCACCCCCTTCATGAAATGTGTTAGTAATTCACACAGTACAGTGGGTAGAGTCCATCTTTGCTCTTTGTGCCTTCTCCAACAAGCCTTATAAAGGAGCCACAATCTTCCCAAACATTGACATCAGCTAAAGAGTCAAGCGCATGAGTCTGTGGGAAGCACTCACATTCAAACCATGGTACCACAGCAGACTCTGCAAGGTCACCCTCAGACTGGGGAGATGCTTCCCATAGAGGCACCCGATCCCTGCTTTGCAATCTAGGCCCTGAGGTCCTTAGTGTTAGCAGCCAAGGGCAGCGGCTGGGGATGCTGAGGACTTGGGAAGCAATGGTGCCTGTGGCTTTCAGGATTTCCTTCTTTTGGTTACTATTTAAACTCCTTGGTGAGGCCTTCTGCCAAGTTTTAGGCTTCTTGAGAAACCTTCTCCTATGTTTCTACATTCCTCTGGCATTTTATTTGAAACCACTTTTGCCACCTAGAAATGAGCAGGGTTTTTAGCTCATGATCAGATTTTTTTTTCTTATTTTGTAACAGAGTTCATGGTAAGGTAATAACTCCTATCACAGCGGTATTGAGCAAAGATAGATGAACTACCATAGGAGTTCATACAGTGGGGAAGAGATGGTAAAAACAACTCTAAGTTTTCTTGATACTTCATGATTGTATATTTAATGTAATTGGCATGAAATTTTAGAAGTAAAAATACCAACAAAAATTTAATTTGCTATGGTTTGAATTAGCACACTGTGATATTTCTCTCTGACACTATTGGTGGTCACCATCTCACAGCTAAAATCCTGGTCTACCATATTTGCTTAAGTCAGCTCTCATTCTGTGGAGTTTGCACTATGCCTTTGCTCTGAACAAATCTGTGCTTTTACAACTGAAATAAATAAGTAAATAAACCTTCAATAAATAAGTAAATAAACTCTTCAAAATACTCTTCTATAATAACACTTTCTTATATTCTGCAGATTTTATTTGGTTTTGTAAAAATGAGCTTACCTATGATAAGAAGTAACACAAAATTTATATGTGTGTGACAAATTTATTTATCTTACAAACTAAAGGAAAGTAGGATGCTCACATTTAAACAGACACCAACCATGAGCCATGAAGAAAAAGAAATACCAAAATAACTTCATTCTGTTTGAAAAAAAATGGCATTTCATTTGTGTCTTTCCTGAATCTTTTAAATTTCTTTCTTTTCTTTTCCTTTCCTTTTTTATGCTTGAGATAGGGTTCTTGCTAAGTTGTCCACGCTGAACTCAAACTCCCCGGCTTCCACCTCTGCCTCCTGGGATGATAGGCATTTGCCCATGCCCAACTCATGAATGTTTTAAAATTTCTAAACCCAAGCATCTCTCTCTCTCTTTTCTTGTTTCTGGACTTTCCTGATCCATACACCTACAGAATTCCTAAAAGTGAAGAATTAGGAAAAACTTCTGTAACAAAACTTATTTTTAAAAAGCAATTCTTCCATCTGTTTCTTCAGAGTTTCATGTTCCTGATGACTTTTTTCCTCCTAAGATGATTGCCAGCCTTGGAACTTCTTGGTGTTTTCCCTGAATCACACAATATTTACAGCATGCACCTTGGGAAAAAATATACAGCAACTATTTCCTCCTGTGCTATTAACAAAAAAAGGCACAAATGCTCATTAAAAAACTATTTCTGTTTAAAGTATCTGAAAATGATGAACTTTTTTATCTTAATAGCTAAAGACCTGTTGTTTCACCCTATATTTTAAGTTAATAGTATTGTTCGAAGTTCTGCTTAATATAAATGCAAAAAGCTTCATATAGATGGACATGGGAGCACAACCCCATAATACTAGACACTCAGAAAGTTAAGGTAGGAGGTTTAAAGGCTCAAAGCCTGCCTGGGATACACAGTGAGTTCTAGGCCAGTCTGGCAAACTTAAAAGAGAAAAGTTGCTAAGAAGAGAGAGAGAACATACTGCTCCACAGGTAAACCCCCTAGCGCACCCCCAGACCCTAGGACACCGACTCATGCCAACTCCTCCCACGAGCGAGCCGGAGCAGCACCCAGTCTACTCTGGGCTAGGGAAGGACCCTAGGCCACACCCCAAGTCCCAGGTGAACTGTGCAACAACTAGAAGCTCTGCCTTTTCTGCCCGGGATGTGCCTGATCCAGGGAAGACACACTGCTCCTCAGAATTCAACAGAGTCCAAAGAAAACTCAAGCAAAGCTCTAGGGGACAAATGACATACATCTGAAGTCCTCTAAAATCATCCTATCACATGGGAGAGATTCTTCACATCCAACTCAAAGATCAGTAAACCCCCCATTTTTTATCATCCTGTTCCTTTCAATTATTAGTCACTGTAGCTTAACTTTTCATATAGCCACCCCAAAACATATACAACTTCAGTGACTATACCATTCACTCTCATATAGCACCAAGGTACTAAATCGTAAAAGTGCACTACCATACTAATCTTCACTCCCTGACCACTAAACCTGACTTAATTGAGGCACTATCAGTTTAATAGCCTCATCTAGGAAATACCAATAATAACAGACAGGCAAACACTAGTAATAACTGCTCAAGAGTAGTAATACCAACTAATTCAGTTCAGTCAAAAACACACAGAAACTGAAAGAAAGTCTTAAGAGATAAAACAACAATGCCCAGGTCATACTGCAAATCCATGAGAAACAAAACCCAAGAAAACATATCTCCCACCAAAAGAATTACCCCATAATGATAGATTCCAACAAGAACAAATTCACAGAAAATAACCAAGAAAGCAATACCCAAGAGAATGACCATGATCATTACCATGATCAATACTATGAAAGAGGAAATCCGGGAGGAGTTAAATAACTGCATCAACCACTTTGAACAGGAACACAACAGACACTTGGAGGAGATGAGAAAAACAGTTCAAGAAAGAAAAACAGACACAGAGCAGTTAAAACAGTCTCAGGCAGAGTTTAAAATTTAAAAAAAAAAAAAAGACAAGTTATCTTTAATGAAGAACTCAGCAGAGAGTCTTATCAGCAGAACTAATGAAGCAGAAAATAGAATTTCAGACCTTGAAGACAAAGTGGGAATATTAACCAGCTCAATGGAAGAGGTTGTTAGAGCCAAAAAGATGTGTGAGAGGAACATTCAAGAGTTATGGGACATCTTGAAGAAGCCTAACATGCGCATTTGTGGAATACCAGAACAAGAATCCCACAATGCCACACCTGAAGAAAATTTTCAAATTATCATGAAGGAAAACTTTCCTCATCTAAAGAAAAAGAGGCCCAGCCATATACAAGAGGCATTCTGCACCCCAAACAGATATGACCAAAATAGAAACTCACCACAGCAAATAATAGTCAAAACACTCCACATTCAAGACAAAGAAAAGGTACTGAGAGCTTCAAAGGAAAAAAAAAAACAAAAAACAAAAAAAAACAAGTCACTTATAAAGGTAAACATATTAAAATAACAAATGACTTCTCAATGGAAGCAGTAAAAGCAAGAAGAGGTTGGAGAGAAGTACTTCAAGTATTGAATGAGCAAAAATGTCAACCCAAGCTGATACACCCAGCAAAACTACCTGTCATGATCGAGGGGGAAAGAAAAGTTTTCCATCACAAAGATAATTTGAAGGCTTACATGTCTACCAAACCAGTCTTCAAAAAATCCTAGAAAAGATACTCAAGCTTGAAAGAAAGAATAACCTTATCAGGAGGACAGAAGGGAAGTATAATACCACCAAAATCTAAAGGCCAAATAATACACTTGCAATAGCCTCTAAACATAAAAAGTGTCCAGAATTAGAAGTCATTTCTCCATTGGAACACTAAATGTCAATGGAATTAACCAACCAATCAAAAGACACAGATTACAAATCACAACCCATCAATATGCTGCCTTCGGGAAACTCATCTCACCATAAAAGATGGGTACATCCTAAAAATAAAAGGCTGGTCAAAAATTCTGCAAGCTAATGGAACCAGGAAAACCAGGAAACAGGCAGGAGTAATTATTATGCTATCGGACAAAGTGGACTTCAAACCAAAAAAAATCATACAAGATACAGATGGATACTACATTTTAGTCACAGGTACAATTCACCAGGAAGACTTCACAATACTGAACATCTATGCACCCAATACGGGCCCCTCCACATTCATTAAGAAAACCCTACAGCATCTAAAGCAAGAAATCAACCCCCAAACAATAATTCTTGGGGATTTCAATACTGCCCTCTCAACCAAAAAATACACATTTTTCTCAGCAGCACACGGAACTTTCTCCAAAATAGACCACATATTGGGCCACAAAATGAATCTCCACATACATAGGAAAGTTGAAATTCTAACCTGTACCCTATCAGACCACCATGGTCTAAAGCTTGACATTCACAACACAACAAACAGCAGAAAATACAATAAGTCCTGGAAACTAAACACTATGATGCTGAGTGAGAATTGAGTTCTGGAAGAAATCATAAAGGAAATTCAATATCTCCTGAAAGCGAATGATAACGAAAATACAACTTACCAAAATCTCTGGGACACAATGAAAGCTGTCCTAAGAGGTAAATTCATAGCTCTTAATGCCTACATCAAAAAAATGGAAACATCAGAAATAAATAACTTAACAATGCAGCTAAAGCTTTAGAGACACAAAAGCAATCCAATTCCAAAAGCAGTAGAAGACAGGAGATTAGCAAAATCAGGGACAAATATCAGAAATTGAGATAAGGAAAATGATACAGAGAATCAACCAATCAAAAAGCTGGTTCTTTGAAAAAAATCAATAAGATTGATACACCCATAGATAAATTAACCAAAAACAAGAGAGAGAAAACCCAAATTAACAAAATTAGAAATGAAAATGGAGTTATGACTACTGATACCCAAAAATTCAGAGAATTATAAGGTCATATTTCAAAAATTTATATACTATGAAATCTGATAACACAAAAGAAATGGATGAATTCCTAAGTACAACTTACCTAAATTGAATCAGGAAGTTTTGAATTATTTAATAGTCCTATAACATATGAGGAAATCGATGAAGTAATCTCGAATCTTCCCACCAAAAAATGTCCTAGACCAGATGGATTCAGCAGAGTTATACCAGATATTTAAAGAACCGATACTTCTTAAATTGTTCCATCAAATAGCAAAAGAAGGAACACTACCAAATTCTTTCTATGAAGCTAATATCATCTTAATCCCAAAACTTAATAAAGATACACTTAAAATAGAAAATTATAGGCTGATCTCTTTGATGAACACAGATTCAAAGATTCTCAACAAAGTCTTAGCAAATCGAATTCAAAAACATATCAGAAAGATCATTCATGGTGATAAAGTAGGCTTTATCCCCATCACACAAGGTTGGTTCAATATATGCAAATCAATAAATGTAATTCACCATATAAACCAGTCCAAAATCCAAGACTACATGATACTCTTAATAGACTGCAGAAAAAGTTTTTGACAAGATCTAACAGCCTTTCATGATCAAAACCCTAGAGACAATTGGAATGGAAGGGACCTTTATCAATATAATAAAAGCTGTATACAACAAGCCCACAGCAAGGATTATGCTCAATGGGGAACAATTGGAAGCATTCCCACTTCGATCAGGAGCTAGACAAGGCTGTCCACTCTCACCACTTCTATTCAATGTTGTACTTGAAGTCTTAGCTGAAGCCATAAGACAAGAAAGGGACATAAAAGGAATTCAAATCGGCAAGGAAGAAGTCAAGCTATCCCTATTTGCAGATGACATGATCTTATACCTGAGTGATCCCAAAAACTCCACCAGGAAGCTCCTGGAACTAATACGGAAGTTCAGCAGGGTGGCAGGATACAAATAAACGTACAAAAATCAGTGCCTTTCCTATATGCCCAGGATGAAATAAGTGAAAAAAAAAAACCTAAGAGAAACAATCCCATTTACTATAGCTCCTAAAAAAATAAAATACCTTGGTATAAATCTAACCAAGGAAGTAAGAAACCTTTACAATGAAAACTTTAAAACCCTAAAGAAAGAAATTACAGAAGACGCCAGAAGGTGGAAAGACCTCCCATGCTCCTGGATTGGCAGAATCAATATCATAAAAATGACCATCCTACTAAAAGCAATATACAGACTCAATGCTATACCAATCAAAATCCCAAAGCAATTCTTTAAAGAAATTGACCAATCTCAAAATTCATATGGAAGCATAAAAGACCCAGGATAGCAAAAATAATCCTGAGTAACAAAAACACTGCTGGAGGTATCACCATACCAAACCTTAGTCTACATTATAAATCCATAGTAATAAAAATAGCCTGGTACTGGCTCCAAAATAGATACACAGATCAATGGATAAGGGTTGAAAACCCAGATATAAACCCACAAAATTGAAGCCATTTAATCTTTGAAAAAGCGGCCCAAAAAATCCAATGGAAAAAGAATAGCATCTTCAACAAATGGTGCTGGCAAAACTGGATGTACACAAGCAGAAGATTAAAACTCACACTTGTCACCATGTACAAAAATTAATTCCAAATGGATCAAGGACTTCAATATAAGGCCAGAGACTATAAAAATCTTAGTCGAAAGGGTAGGGAACTCCCTCGAGCTGACTGGATTAGGCCAACATTTTCTAAACAGAAACCGAATAGCACAGTCACTACAACCAACACTCAACAGATGGGATCTTATGAAATTAAAGAGCTTCTGTTCAAATAAAGAGATTATGAACTGAGCAAAAAGGCAATGCACAGAATGGGAGGAAATCTTCACTAACTGCACACCTGATAGAGCTCTATTACCCAGAGTGTACAAAGAACTTAGAAAACTAAACACCAAAGAAATAAATGGCCCAGTTAAAAAAAGGGCCTTGGAACTCAAAAGAAACTTTACCAAGGAAGAAATTGAAATATCTTTATAAATATTCTATATCATTAGCCATCAGGGAAATGCAAATCAAAACTTCCCTGAGATATCATCTCACCCCGGTCAGGATGGCAAAAATCCACAATACAAACACCACCAAATGCTGTAGAGGATGTGGAGAGAGGGGAACTCTTACATTGCTGGTAGGAATGCAGGCTTATACAACTACGCTGGTGATCAGTCTGGTGATTTTTTTAAAAAGTTAAAGATTGAAATGCCATATGACCCTGCTATTCTAGTTTTGGGAATAATCCCCCATAAAGCAAAAATTCACCTCAATGGCACAAGCACGACCATCTTCATAGCAACACTATTTACGATAGCAAAGTCATGGAATCAACCCAAATGCCCAACAGTTGATGAGTGGACCAGGAAAAGGTGGTACATTTATACAATAGAATACTACTCAGCCATCAAAAAAGATGAATTAATGAAATTTGCCAGGAAATGGATGGAATTAGAAAATATTATACTGAGTGAAGTATCCCAGACACAGAAAATTAAGCTCCATGTGTATTCCTTAGTAGGTGGATCCTGGTACCAAACCCACTTAGTGATATGTTCAAAGATAAATCTCTGTAATACCTACAGTAATTGCAAAGATTATAAACAGGAGGAAAGGGGAAGGACAGCCCCCCTCCAGAAACAGGAGAGAAGGGATCATGCTACAGCAGAGAAAATACCATCAAGTAATGCAAGTAAGTAGTGGAACATCTGATTAAGCTCACCCACTTTCCTTCCTGGTCACTTGCAACTGAAGAGATTTGATCTCACCAGTAAGGGAGAACATAGAGTCTGACAGATAGATGGTAACCATCCTGCAAATGGGACACTGATACCCCCTCACTGCAGTCTCCTACTCTTATTCCACCTACCTTTGAATCTACTCTTATAGTAAGACTCTATGTTAACAGCCTTTTATCTCTGGCTAGAAGGTGACATCCCATACCAATCAGGATGGAGCCAAGGGCAGTACAGTAACAGCAAAATGGAAAAAAAACAACAAATCATAATTCAGAACATCAGAGATCCTACATTAATCATCTGGAACCAGACAAGCCAAATCCCTCCCCACCCTAAAGCTCAGGGAAATTTGTGGGAGAGGGGGCAGTAAGACTGTAAGAGCCTAAAGAAGGAGAGGTGCAACAATGCACAAGATACTCCACATAAGTTCGGGCCAAAGTAACCATAATAGGTCTTTGAATGACCTGCGCAATGACTGACATAATATCAATGACCCCCCAAAGTCTAGCATGAATCACAAGCACTAGGATTCTTAGAGTCAAGGGATTAACAGTCAAAATAGTGTTCCCATACTAAAGGGGAGCACAAGAAATGTCTCTAGGCAATGCTACTGAATTCTTACACCTCATTAGAGTGGAGGATGCAGAGGGAAGTTTGACATTCACACTAAAGGATGCTCCAAGGATTGGGGGGAAGAGGAGGGCACTGGGAGAAAGGGAGTGTAGGGGTGTAAGGAAGGGGAAAAGTGTTGAGGGAATAAGGGGTTCCGGGGAGGGATGGAGGGAAGGAGGGGACCAGGGTACCTATTAAGTTCACATGAGTGGGAAAAAAATAATTTTAAAAAAGAAGAGAGAGAGAGAGAGAGAGAGAGAGAGAGGAGAGAGGCAGAGTGAGAGAGGGAAGAGGAAAGGAGGGAAAGAGGGGGAGGGAGGAAGAAAGGAAGGAAAGGAAAGGAAGGAAGGAAGGAAGGAAGGAAGGAAGGAAGAAGGAAGGAAGAAGGAAGGAAGGAAGGAAGGAAGGAAGGAAGGAAGGAAGGAAGGAAGGAGGGAGGGAGGGAGGGAGGGAGGGAGGGAGGGAGGGAGGGAGGGCTCAGAGTTATGACTCTGCCTTGCAAGCAGAAGATCCTGAGTTCGGATCCCAAATGGTGGTGGCAGCCTGCATTTTTAGCCTGGGAGCCTGGGAAATCCCAAAGCAAAGCAGAAAGAAAGTAAAAGCAATATAGGATGCTTCCTGAAGTCACCCTTGATCCTCCACAGGGACACACACACACACACAACACACACACACACATAGTTTTTAATGTTTAAAAAAAAGAAGGCTGGGCTCGTAGCTCAGTGGCAGAGTCCTTGCACATGCAAGGCCCTGGGAATTAAGCCTCGGACTAGGGAAAAAAAGAAAAAAGAAAGGAAGGAAGGAAGCTTTAACGTGGTGCAATCTTAAGAAAGATGCTGAATATGACTGTGCTAACTGTAAGAAGACATTTTAAAATGCCATGTTGACAATCCAATGGTAAGAATACCACACACACATTGAAATGATACACTGTGAAGGTTTCCGTATTAGAGTTTTCTTGAAGTTCTAATTAGAGCTTCATTAGAGCCTATGGATTTCCAAGCCACAAAATCAGCTCAGTGGTGAGGTTTATGAAATGCTACAGGATAAAGCATAAATACTCAAAGCATCTGGAAATTTCATATAACTCTCTAGCAACACCCTACACCTTGTGAATACTACCACACATTTATCTGTAGTGGAGAGGGCAAGCAAACCATGGATAGGCCAAAGTACTTACAATGTGAGCTATCATTTTACTCCTCTTGCTGTTAGAAGGAGACATTTATAGAACACAGAGTTACCTTGGAACAATGTCTTCTTGTGAAACAAGATAGCTAAACCTAATGACCAAAGATACTCTATAATCCAGTTCACTTCCTTAAATGTCTTTCACTGTTTTTCAGTTATGGACAGAATAACATCAATTGGGAAAAGTTCACTGCAAAGCTGTCATGAAGTTCTATCATAGACACAACATTTGTGCTTGGTTGAAATTCTAATAATAAGAGTAAAGAAATACTTTGAGCCTTACTCTTCCTTTCTATCTCTTGAGGATTTTAAAGCACTTAAATTATATTGAATTTTATCACCCTCCTCTGCCAGTACGTGAGCTTCCTTAATTGGGACCCAGATCTTTGAAGTGTCCCCAACACACTATCATGTAAACTCTTTGCTCTTCACTGACATGAATCAATATTAAAACATGTTTGCTGAATACATATATCACAAAGAAACAAATGGAAGTTTAAAGCCATGTTGATATTTTTAATATGAATCCTGAAATATCAGATTATCTTTCAAACCCCAAGTACCAACCTTGTAGAGGCAGAAAATCAACTGAGGTGGCTCATGTCTGTGATCCCTGTAAATAACGTTGCAGTAAACATGATCAACAGCTATCTACTTAGTATATTAATCTGAGATGCTTACATGGAGAGATTGCTGATCATGTGAAAAGTTTTATTTCTTTTATCTTTAGAGAAACTCCAACTACTTTCCACAAAAGCTATACTACTTTACATCCCAAATAACAATGTATGAGAATTAGATTTCTTTCTGTAATTTTCACAACACCTGTTATCTTTAATCTTTTCTATTCTAACTGGTATGAGGTTGGCACTTCATTTTACATTTAATTTGCATTTCCCTGACAATTATTGATGTTAAGAATTTTTTTCATATATCTGTTGGGTTTTTTTAGAAAAGTATCTAATCAGATCCTTTGCTCCTTTTTAATTGAGCTATTTGTTTAATTGAATTGAGTTCCTTGAATATCTTAGATAATATCCCTTATTAGATGATAGTTCTCTATTGGAAATATGGTTCTCAGTCATTTCCATTGCTAAACAGAAGTATTTTAGCTTGATGGAATACCATTTACCTATTGTTAAGCTCCCTGTACTTTTGAGGCCTGTTTAAAAAGAATCATGGCCCAGATACAGTTTTGGATTTTATGCTGAAGTCTTTAATCTATTTTGATTTGAAAAGTTCTGTACATATGAAATGAGAGCTTTAATTTCTTTTTGTCTATACTTGGACTTCCAAACTTTTCAACACCACTGACGAAGAGACTTGTCTCTTCCCATTGTATTTGTTTCAAATATGTCAAAAATCAATTGGCTGCAAAAGCATGGTTTTGTTTCTGAGCTTTACAAGCATTTCCAATTACTCGCCACAGTGTTCCCGTGAATCACAGCTATTTCTGAAACGTGTTCCCTCAAAATTATTGATTTTCATAATTCCTACATTCATCAGCTTAGCAGTTTCATATGTGGTACATAGTATTTGTGAAGGAAGATAGTATAACTGTAACCAAGGAAACAACCTAAATATTGTTTAACAACCTCATGGCGTAGTTGGCACTTTAATGGTCTTACACTCCAGGATGAATCCCCAGAGAGAATGATAGAAAACTGTACATGCAGGAGGTTAACAGAAAGGGGCCAAAGTTAGAAATTCAATTACCTACAAGCTTTACTATCTGTTACAGCAAAGGATATAAACTTCAGAATTTTTTGGCACTCTATTTTATCACTTTACTTCCTAATTGGCAAATAACTGGTTAAAGACAGTATTTCAGTACCTATGACACAACAGACTTCTGATTTTCAGATTCCCAAGTTTTACTATGGTGTTAAAAAAAGCATATATATGACCATTACCAGATTTAACTGTATTCAGCCATACTCCACATAGAACCTTTGAGTTTAGAAATCCCTAGTACTAGGATTTCTGCTTCTTCCAAACTAACTTTCAAGAAATTATCAAGATCCTGGATCTTACTTGTTTATATGATGTAGATTGAGAATGTGTCAGCATAAATGTAACAGGTGTATGGAAGACTTGAACAGTTGAATCTGTCACAGTCTAGCTATATGTACTTCTGTAAGTGTAGGGAATTCAATAAATAGCAGATCACAGGACTTTCTCTTACTGTATTCCTAACTCTTTTAATTCAAATCTAGTTCGTTGCCATCACATGGGTGTTGCTGTGAAGAGCTCAGCTCAGCAAGGAACAACGGGAGTGTCATGAGCTAGGACCTGTGTACAGTTCTACTTTAACCACAATGGTCTGCTCAAACAAAACATTTCACATCTCAGTTTCCGCAATTGTGCACATATAATATCATAAATAGCTTAAGACTTGACACTGGTTCAGCCAACACTTTCTTAGGTTGGCACGCAACCTAGGGAACAAAATCTTATATTAACAAAGTTCTCCTTCAGAAACAACCACAAACAGAACCTAGATCTGTAAACTTTCTGATTAACACTTTGGTTCTCATACATAACCAACATTTTGTTTAATCTTAAAATTAATCTTTTATCTCTCAAAGACTTATTCTCTCCTCATGTTTGCTTTAGATGGCTAATGCTGTTGATTTTGCCATTAAAAATTGTACGTGACCCCAGCTTGCAACACGCCAGCACAGCCACCACATATGCATTATGCACCTCTCCCTAGATCATGGTGTAATTCATGTAATTTCCTCCTTCATTTTTTTTATAGAGGGCCTTGTAACATCTAGGTTTCACCTCAGTGTGGGGTATAGTCTTTCACTTCAATTTTCCTTTGGGAACCGGTATATTTTCAGAGAAGCATATTACTTTATGCTAACTGGACTACACCATAAGGAATGAGCACCATGACGACTTCATTCCCAGGACGTTATCAGATCTAGTGAACAACAGAACTGCTGGTGAAGTCAACATCAAGGGCCAGCAGGAATTCGAAAAGCAAGTCAGCATTCTGCTCATCCTGTAGTAACAACTATTTATTCGCACCCCTATTGTGGAGTGACTTAGAGTCCTTTAAAAAGTCACATTTTTTTTTTCCGGTGGTGTCACCACAATCAGAAAAGGGAGAAAAGCAATATAAAGGAGTTTCGTGGAATGACTTTACTTTAGGAACTCCTTGAAAAGTTAGAAAAAATTAGAGCAGGGCATGCCCCAAGCTGAAACATATTCAATCCCAAGAAAATTCTCATACAAGTTTAATTCACATGAGTAAATATTTTGTCTATGTATTTGACAATATAAAGAACATATGCAATTGACTATCTGAACTTTAGACTTTTCCCAATTACTTTCAGCATCATTAACTCAATAAATAATATGCAGACTGACAAAATGCTAGATATTGAGGATATATTAGGCAAGACAAAAATTCCTGTCCTAATTAAGTTTATAGTCCAGAAAGGTATTTTAATTGATAATTGCTAAACAATGTGGTACAATACTTGTAATATATAAGCTTCCATGCTAGAAGACACACTTACAGCGTGAGTAGGAGAGAAAAACAGGTTCTGGTGAAGGGATACTTGTTAAGTCCTCAGAGAGCTTTAGACTTTAGAGCCTTTCAAACGAGGGGACCTTGAAACCAGAATTTTAGATGACAGGCATCTTCTGGAGGTATCCACAGCTTAACTAACACCAAAAAGGCAAATTCCACTTGGCTGGACAAAGCAGGATGTTCCAGACTGAGAATGCTACAGGCCACATCAGAGGCATCTTAAGAGTCAGATCTGCAAGAATATCAGCTTTTGGTGACTGAACTGGAGGATTTGCTAGAGAAATCTGTAAAAACACTTGTATGCAGATCCTCAGGATCCTGACTGCAAACGTAGAAAAAGAAGGACAATAATGGAATGTCAGCCAGGCTGCTTGGGTTCAAGTCCTGGTCAGACTCCTACAAGCTATGTCGTGATGACTTTAGGTGTGCTGATTCATTCCATTATTAACCTGGCTAACCTGGGAATCATATTTCACATTCTCCTTCCATGAATAGTTCTCTGTGATCACTGGACAAATAAGGAACTTGTACAAGGATTAGAGGTGGAAGAGAGGCTGCAGCCTCTGAAATCAATGCTGGGTGCAACGTAGCACAGGCGCAGGAGCGCTGGAAGGTCTCAACTTCTCCTCACTCTACTCCATTCCACTTTCACCTCATCTTGACCACAGCCCCGTGACCAGAAGCAGCTCTGGACCAACGCGAAAAGACTTCCCACAGAGTTCCCAGCCAGCACTTGGTCCATTTGTTTGCTGGATGTGCCTGGCTTGCTATACTGACTGGTGGGAGATCCCGATTTTGCCTTTCAGACCCTCTTATTCTTACTACTCACAATGGCCCATGTGTGCATTCTTTAATCAATACTACATATTATTAGTCTTTGTCTAATACTTTACCTTATTTAACCAGAGTAGATCTATTTACCTGGACAATGTATGAGACATACTGCCTAAAATCTTCTTTGCCCTGACTTAGTTTAAGAGAATGATAGAAGCTAGAGAGATGCTTTAATCAGTGAAGTGCTTGCCATGAAAACATGGAAATCTGAGCTAGTGCCCCAGAACATAAAGTTGGACATGGTACTTATAATGCCTGTGCTGGGGAGACAGCAAAAAAAGAAAGCAAATATCACCTGAAAAATGTCTGAGGTTGATCTGTGGCCTTATACATTTATGTGCACGAGCAGACACACACACACACACACACACACACACACATACACACACCAATAATGATTAAATATTACCCACTTACAGAACTGTCTTGAGAAAATCATGTGTCTTTACTAAATGTGAGTTATTTCTAGGTTCACACTTCACCTTGGGGCAAATAGGGAGTCTATAAAATATTTTAGTGACGTGATAAAGATTTATGTTTCAGATAGTTTATTATGTTTCAAATAGTCTGGTGTCTATCGGAGAGGCAAGACTAGAGTCAGACATGTGGAAGCCTGTCACAGTAGCCAGAATCTGAAACCTTGGCAGCTTTAACCGAACTAGTAGCAGCAGTACTGGAGGTCAGTGGGCAGGTTCGAGAGCTACTGAGAAACTAGAAGTAGTAGGTCTTGATAGATGAGTCAATATGAGATGGAGAAAGGAGCAGCAGAATGAGGGTTGACATTGAGACCTATAACTTTGAAAATGGTGAATTTGGATGTTATTTTCTGAAAGAGTAAAGATGGAAGAAGAACTTGTTTGGGGAAAAAATGCTGAAATTTTGTCTTGTGCATTATGAGCTTGAAGTGTCCTTGAGATATTTGCACGGAAATATTACCAAAGGTACTACATAAACTGGGTGCCCTGAGTCTGGAAATCAGTCATGAATTTCCACACTTTTATTCTAGCATTAACCCATGTAAGTTGGATATATTTTCAGTAGGCTTCATTAAGTCTGAGATACTAAATTTTCTCTTTCTTTTTGTACATTGTATGTATTTGCTTATTCCTTCGCTGTGCTCCAACATTTCTAAAACGATTTGCTCTCAGGAAAATATTACACGCTTTATGATTCCTTGACAGTTTCATACATGTATGCAATACATTTAAGTCATTGCCATTCCAGGTCATCTCATCCTGGAAAGGGAAAGAGCTCGTGAGTCACCACCTCTCTCGGAGGGATGACTGAGGTTCACCAGCTGGCTGTTAGAAGGGGGGTTACTTTCTTCAGTGGTATGCCCACTAGCATACTGTTCCTGTTCCAGTAAGACTTAGGCACATGTGAATGCAGGCAACTCTGATGAAAACTTTATACTATAAAAATTTAGAAGTCTCCAAAAGATTTTATGTGCATTACTGTTGAGTTGACATTAAGATGAGAAATTAAATTTTTAAAAATGTGGATTCATTTTGAAGGAATAACAAATCTTTACCTGGTGATGTACATATTTCATGAAAAACATCACTTTTTGAAATAAAACTGAGCTAAAAGCAGCATTGAATTTTAATATCTAACCTGATAGAAGACAGCCATACTTCTCATATCAACTGCTGAGCCATTCTGCTTCCGCATGCACACCTTGTAGTTCTGGAAGGCTCTGAGATGCGCGGAGCAGCAGCAGAAATGCAGTCAACACTCAGAAGTGTTATGAACACCATTTTGATTTCACGGAAAAGCTGTTGAAAATCCAGGATCCCCAAGTTGCACTTTAGAATCTACTGTTTTCATGACCATGAAGTCACAGAGATGATGCCTGATGTTGGGATGATCAAAGGACCACAGGCCAGTCTGCAGAGATATCACCCTGATGGAGAGGGAGTCAACAGGGGCAGGCAGCAGGAACGATGTCACCACATAATGTGATGGGTCCTGTGAATGAGGAATGTGGAGGGAAGGGTTATAAGGTCTTGAGGTAGCTTTGGCAGGTGTAAGTAATTCAGATCACACTTGTTCTGTTGTGTGAACAGTTGGGGGAACATTTTCATAAGAGAGTACTTAAAATAGCAAGTACTAGCGAGCCAGGATTTAGTCACCAGTAATAGAAATACAAATGTTACCTGAATGCAGTAAGTGAACTTTTAAACTAAATATTACATTAATACGGTAAGGGAACTTTTAAACTAAATATAACACGTGCTGTTTGTTTTCTACAGACATCTATTCTTCTTTAGAGAACAAACAAAGCAAAAACAGTCTTATCTGGGTAAACTGTGACCTAGACTATATCCTTTATATTTCAGTGTCCTTTACACATAAACCCTGTTATATGACTGATTTCTGTTCAGTGATATTAAAGTGAAAAGTGTTGAAAGGCTTTTTAAAAATAAGTTGGCCAAGCGTGCAGAAGCACTTATGTTTTGTCTTCCTTCTTCCTGCTGCTTTGAGGATGTATATAACAGAAACATGATCTAATTAACACACCAGAAACTCTGCACTTAACACAGGAGCACATGCACTGTTTTCAAGCACAGAGAGAACACTGATAATGAACATCGTGCCACTTAATGCAAATATTAATGTTATCAACATTATTCATTTCCAAGTATTTCTGTTATTCAGACCATGAAGGGTTTAAACACGGTTTCTCAAGTATCTCAACATTTTCTTGGGGAAAACAAGAGGGGAGAGTTTTCCAGCCTCTCTAGAAAGATGACCAGTGTCACCAACTGACTGAGCTCCTGAAGGAGCCCCTGCCTTTTGAGTGGGACAAGTCTTACTGAATTTCCAGGATGCTCAGCATGTATTAGAGGCAGTAATGTTGTTGGATGCAGGACCTTCAGGTATTGTAGGAAAGAGTTAAGCACAGGCTAAGAAGATTAAATCTCTGAAAGGATCTTAGATCAGGTAATCCAGGAGGCATCAGGAGGCTTCCCTTGCTAATGTCATACAAATACCTGGGGATCTTGTTAAAGTGGAGATTTAGCAGTTGTGGGGTGGGGCTGGACATTTGTTTTCTTTTTAACTTTCTCTCTGTGTGTCTCTCTTTCGATCTCTATCTCTCTGTCTTTTTCTGTGTGTCTCTCTTTGTCTCTCTCTAATTAAAAGGTTCCTCCCACAAAGGCTGTACAGAATAGGTAGATTGGGCGAACCTGAAGGTTACTATACTATGTAATATAAGCCAGATATATGAAGGCAAATACTACATGATCGTACCTATGCAACCTGTAAGCAAGCTCAGAGATGTAAAGAGCAGAAGAGTAGACCATACTTCCTAGGGAATGAAGGGAAGGAAATGAGGTGGCAGGGGAAATATGAGTCAGAGGGCACAAAAATACAGTTGCAAGATGAATAAATTGTGGAGAGCTAATGCATGGAAATCTAATTGAAATTACAATGAATAATATGTATGGCTTATTTGAAATTTGGTGAAAGAACAGATTTTAAATGTCCTCACCTCTACCTCCCATTTTGCCAGCCACTGTGCACTGTGGGTGCTAATGAATGTGTCAATTTGGCAGTGGTAGTCAGTATACTATAAATGCAAACATCAAACCATTATATCATATGCACCTGACATATGCAGTTTCAGTTAAAAAAAAATCCAGGTATAATAACAATGGAATAACCCTTTTCCCCTAATACCAAAGAAGCTAAAAAAAAAAAAAAAACTTGTAGAAAGCTCCCTTTGATCAGGGCCTAGCAATTTGACTTGTCTGAAAGAAAAACTGAGAATATTTAAATATTTATTACCAACAAGCTCTAGACATTGATGATTCTGCTGTAGGCCATGGAACTGATGGTGAAGCTATCAACCTCAGAATAATTTCTGTGTATTTCAGTTATTATGTTCAGTACATATTTCCTAACGGTGCATTGTATTCCATATGAATGCTAGACTCTGGAGAATATAATGAGCAGATTCCTTGCCCTGTTCAGTCTTACTGCTTGTTAGGGAACCAACTGTTAAAGATTTACACTAGTTGATACTTACTTGTAAAATACATAAATACCTACATTACCTGGCACACAGAAACTCCTCAATGAATATTTGAGTGAGCTCTGATCGTTCTCAAGAAGCCAGCTCTACCATGTCTAGATTTCTTGCCTTCTTGATGCTCTATGAATGCTAACTCCTCAGAATTCCTACAGTCTGCTGTAACCCTAAAGTCACTTCCATAGAATAGTTGCATTCTAACTCTTTAGACTTTATGAAGAATGGAAAGTCAGAATACCCCACCCACACTTTTAGACTTTATGAAGAATGGAGAGTCAGAATACCCCACCCACACTTCCAGGGCAACATGCTCACTTGATTTTGTTAACATTTATCTGCATCTACTTCAGTTTTCATTGCCTTACTTTGTAGCATTCTGGGAGCCATCTTAGTCTCCTTCTTTCATCACTAAAGGCCTTTGATGGCACCCTGTGGCACCCACAGACTATAAAGACAAGAAGTCAAAGGAAAGTCTCAGAGGCAACATGTGGGATATAAAGTTATTACAACTCTCTAGGAGAGAAGATAAGGGAAACAACCCTACTAACAGGACGAATGCAGAACTGGCATGTCAGGAACCAGCCATGTTGCTCACAAGATCAAGGGAAGATGTGACCCGTGAGCCCCCAGGGAGTTAGCATGCAGATCCTCACTTCCACAGGTATGTGCCAAAAGTTCAAGGCATAGTCTTGGGCAATGACTCCACAGTTAAAACGCTGACTGCACAAGCAAAAAGACCAATGTTCAAATCCTCGGGTGAGGAGGCCTGCCTGTGATTCCACCCCAAAAATACCCAAAAAAAGTTAGCTCACCAGAATAACCCTATCAGACTGCTTTGGGAGTAAAGACCCAGCTTTCACAGATAAGGTGGGAGAGATAATGGAGGATGATTCTTTTTTTTTTTTAAACATTTATTATTATCTCCGCTCATACACCAGTTCCCTCCCTCCCTCCTCCTCCCCCTCCACACCTCTGCTCACTCTTCCCTCACCTTTCCCTCCCCACCCTCCAGTGTCTCCCCTCCCCCAATCCCCAGAGAATCCTTTAATGTGCATACCAAACTCTCCTCTGGGTCCGCCTCTCCAATGACTTACAAGGACCCAGAGGCATTTCCCTGAACCCTTTCCTGTGTTCCCCTTAAGCATAGGAACACTATTTTGGCTGTCAATCCCTTGCCTCCAAGGATCTTGGTGCTTTTAGCAAATGCTAGACTTTGTGGGGTCAATAGTGTGTTGGACATTGTGCAGGGAATGCAAAGTCCAATTATGATTGCTTCAGCCCTAACTTGTGTAGAGTATCTTGCATATCATTGCTCCTCCCATCCTTGTGCTCTTACACTCTTACCACCCCCTCTTCCGCAAATGTCCCTGAGCTTCAGGATGGGGAGAGATTGGGCCGGCCTAGTTCTAGGTGGTTGATATAGAGTCTCTGAAGTTCTGGATTATGGTTGTTGATTTTCTTTTGCAGTTTTGATGCTCCTGCAATGCCCTTCACTCCATCCTGATGGGTATTGGATGTCACCCCCTGGCCAGAGATAAAAAGCTGTTAAACTAGAGTCTTGTTATAAGAGTATATTCAAAAGTAGGAAACCACAGTGAGGGAGGGGTCAATCACCCATTTGCAAAATGGTTACTTATTATCTGCCAGACTATATGCCCTCCCCTTCTGGTGAGATCACACCCCCTCAGTTGTAAATGATCAGGAAGGAAAAGTCTGTGAACTTAACCAGATATCTCATTGCTTACTTGCAGTCCTTGATGGGGGTCTATTTTCTCTGCTGTAACATGGTCCCCTCTCTCCTTGTTTTTGGTGTGGCCCTCCTACCACATCCCTCCTGTTCATACTCCTTGCAATTACTTTATTACAGACATTTATCATCGAGTGTCTCTAGGTGGGCTGGGTGGGTTTGGTACTAGGAGCCACCTATTAGGGAGTACATACGGCACTTAATTTTCGGGGTCTGAGATACTTCACTCAATATAATTGTTTCTAATGACATCCATTTCCCAGCAAATTCCAGTAATTCATCATTTTTGATGGCTGAGTAGTACTCCATTGTATAGATGTACCACTTTTCCTTATCCACTCGTCAACTGTTGGACATTTGGGTTGATTCCATGTCTTTGCTATTGTAAACAGTGCTGCTATGAACATAGTCATGCTTGTGCTATTGAGGTGAACCTCTGCTGCATGGGGGGTTATTCCCAAAAGTGGAATTGCAGGGTCATATGGCATTTCAATCTTTAATTTCTCCAGACGGCTCACCAGAGTGGCTGTATGAGCCTGCATTCCCACCAGCAATGTAGGACAGTTCCCCTCTCTCCACATCCTCTCCAACATTTGTTGTTTGTATTGTGGATTTTTGCCATTCTGACTGGGGTGAGATGATATCTCAGGGAAGTTTTGATTTGTATTACCCTGATGGCTAAGGAAGTGGAGCATTTTTTAAGATATTTGTTAGACATTTTAATTTCATCCCTGGTAAAATTTCTTTTAAGTTCCAGGGCCCATTTTTTAATTGGGCCATTTGTTTCCCTTGGTTTTGTTTCCTTAGTTTTCTAAGTTCTTTGTGCACTCTGGACAGTAGAGCTCTATCAGATATATAGTTAGTGAAGATTTTCTCCCATTCTGTGGGTTGCCTTTGAGCTCGTGTTACAATCTCTTTATCTGAACAAAAGCTCTTTAATTTCACAAGATCCCAACTGTTGAGAGTTGGTAGCAGTGACTGTGCCATTGGATGTCTGTTTAGGAAATGTTAGCCTAGCCCAATCAGCTCGAGGGAGTTCCCTATCCTTTCAACTATGGTTTTTATAGTCTCTGGCCTGATATCAAGGTCCTTGATCCATTTGGAATTAAGTCTTGTACATGGTGACAAGTATGGGTCCAGCTTTAATCTTCTGCATGTGGATATCCAGTTTTGCCAGCACCATTTGTTGAAGATGCTGTTCTTTTTCCATTGGATTCTTTGGGCCCCTTTGTTATAGACCAAATAGCTGTAATTTTGTGGGCTTATATCTGGGTCTTCAATCCTTATCCATTGATCTGTGTGTCTATTTTGGAGCCAGTACCAGGCTGTTTTTATAACTATGGATTTGTAGTATAGACTAAGGTTCGGTATGGTAATACCTCCAGCAGTGTTTTTGTTACTCAGGATTGTCTTTGCTATCCTGGGTCTTTTGTGCCTCCATATGAATTTTGAGATTATTTGGTCAACTTCTTTAAAGAATTGCTTTGGGATTTTAATTGGTATAGCATTGAATTTGTATATTGCCTTTGGTAGGATGGTCATTTTTTTTGGTTTGAAGTCCACTTTGTCCAACAGCATAATGGCTACCCCTGCCTGTTTCCTGGTTCATTAGCTTGCAGTATTTTGGACCAGCCTTTCATTCTTATGATGTGCCTATCTTTTGTGGTGAGATGAGTTTCCTGAAGGCAACAGATTGATGGGTTGTGATTTTTAATCCAAGTTTGTAATCTGTGTCTCTTAATCGGTGAGTTAATACCATTGACATTTAATGTTATAATGGAGAAATTATTTTTAATTCTGGACATTTTTTATGTTTAGTGAATTTTGTAAGCTTACTATTTTACATTTATGTTTTTGTGGTATTATACTGCTCTTCTGTCTTCCTGGATACGGTTGTTTTTTTCTTCAAGTTTGCGTATCATTTCTAGCATTTTTTGAAGGCCTGGTTTGGTGGACATGTATCCCTTGTATCCCTTCAAGTTGTCTTTGTGCTGGAAAATTTTTCTTTCTCCCTCAATCATGACAGATAGTTTTGCCGGGTATATCAGTCTGGGTTGGCATTTTTGCTCATTTAATACATGAAGTACGTCTTTCCAAGCTCTTCTTGCTTTTACTGTTTCCACTGAGAAGTCATTTGTTATTTTAATAGGTTTGCCTTTAAAAGTGACTTTCTTTTTTTCTCTTGAAGCTCTCAGCACCTTTTTTTTTGCTTGAATGTGGAGTGTTTTGACTATTATTTGCTGTGGCGAGTTTCTATTTTGGTCATATCTGTTTGGAGTGTGAAATGCCTCTTGTATTTGGATGGGCCTCTCATTCTTCAGTTGAGGGAAGTTTTCATTTATGATAATTTGAAAAATTTCCTCAGGTGTGGTATTTTGAGATTCTTGCTCTGGTATTCCATGAATGCGCATGTTAGGCTTCTTCAGGGTGTCCCATATCACTTGAATGTTCCTCTCAAGTACTTTTTTGTCTTTAACTACCTCTTCCATTGAGCTGGTTAATTCTCCCACTTTGTCTTCAAGATCTGAAATTCTATTTTCTGCTTCGTTAGTTCTGTTGATAAGAGTCTCTGTTGAGCTTTGGGTTGAAGATAACTTGTCTTTTAGTTCAATTTCAAACTCTGCCTGAGATTGTTTTAACTGCTCTATGCCTATTTTTGTTTCTTGAACTGTTTTTCTCAACTCCTCCAAATGCCTGTTGTGTTCCTGTTCAAAGTGGTTGATGTGGTTGTTTAATTCCTCTTGGATTTCCTGTTTCATAGTATTAATCATGGTACTGATCATACTTTGAAAGTTGTTGTCTTGGGTCTGGCTATTTTCTGTGAATTTGTTCTGGTTGGAATCCATCCTTAAGGGGTTGATTCTTTCAGTGGGAGATTGGTCTCCTTGGGTTTTGTTTGTCATGTATCTGTATTTTGACTTGGGCATTGTTGTTTTGTCTTCTAGGGCTTTTCAGTTTGTGTGTTTTTGACTGAACTGATTTAGTTGGTATTACTACACTTGGGCAGTTGTTACTAGTGCTTGCCTTGGGGTTGGGTATGTTTGTCTTTTGTTATTGTTATTTCCTAGTTGAGGCTATTAGGCTGTTAGTACATCAGTTAAATCAGGTTAAGTAGACAGGGGGTGAATATTAGTATGGTAGTGTACTTTTACGATGTAGTATTTTGGTGATATGTGAGAGTGAGTGGTGTATTCCCTGGAGTTGTATATGTTTTTGGGGTGGCTGTATGGAAAGGTTAATCTACAGTGATTAATATTAGAAAGGAACAGTAAGGTGAAAAAAAAAGGAGGTTTACTTATCTTTGGGCTGGATGTGAAGAATATCGCCCATGTGATAGGATGATTGTAGAGGTTTTTCAGATGTATGGCCTTTGACCCTTAGAATTTGCTTGAGTTTTCTTTGGACTCTACTGAATTCTGAGTAGCAGTGTGTCTTCTGTAGACCACTTGTGTGGGTCCCCGGTGGGCCAGAGAGGCAGAGGGGCTGATGTTGTTGGCAGAATTCGTCACTGGGGCCTGGGACTTGGCTTAGTGGCCCTCCCAAGCTCCAGGGATGGAGGAATGTGAGCAAGTCCTGCCCTGTTGGTCGGACAGGTGGGCAGGAGGAAGAAAGGGGCTGGGGCCCCGGGGCGCAGCCCAGGCCAAAGCCCGAGGCAGGCCGGGGTGTGGCACAGGGACCCGGGGCCACCTGGGGGGCTGGGTGGGCAGGAGGACTCACTCACCTGGGGATGGTGGCCCGGACCGAGGCGGCGCTGGAGGGAGAAAGGGGGCTGGGACCCAAGGGGCGCAGCCCAGGCCAAAGCCCCGTAATGGAGGATGATTCTTGACATCATCTTTGGGCCTCCATAAGCTTGCGCATGCATACATGTCTGCACACATGCACACATACATACACATATGAATCCTACATACATGAAAGAAATTTGAGTCATGGATATCACCTCCACAGTACAGCTGAATACCAGCATTAAGCAAGTTGGGCAACATATTCACCTGAGGTCCAGTGGTGGCAGGCCAGAACAAAAACACGTGTTTCTTCTGATGAACCAATCTTCTTTTTTTGAACAATGATACTGATTTAGAACATCAGCAAAGCAAAATCTACTTCATTCATAAGAGAGAAGAATTCAAGAGAAGTAGGTACCCTGACATCATTTTTCTAATTTACTTAAACTAATCATTAAGTATCAACCACCAAAAAAACAAATGTTCCAGCAAGTGAGAGCAGCCAGGTATAGGGTCTGAGACAGGACCCTTCCTTTGGAATGGTCCCGTGAAAGGGGAAGGAGTTGTGTAAACAAATGTCCCCATGCACTGTGGCAAGTACAACAATGAACCTGTGTACATAGTATTAGCAGGTGGTGATTAATGTGTCTTTTAGGGATAGGTGTGGAGCAGGTTTTTCAGATAAAATGATACTTGAGGTGAGCTGAGCTATTTTATCAGTGTCTGTGAGCTTACACCGAGGTGACAAACACTATTTTATCTCTATTGACTTAACACATGCACTGAAGTTCAACCCTCTTTCCCCATTTTGGATCCAACGCTGTGTGGCAGAGAATTACTGCTCAAGGTAGGCGTCAGGTGCCTGGGTGACAGGAACTCAATCTCCACTGCAACCTGCAGGAGAGCTGAAGTGTGTAGCGGGGACTCAAAAATCTGTCACTCCTCTTAAAAATGTTAGTCTGATGTATCTGCTTGCAATATCTTGGAAAAAGAGAGTCACTTAGTCACAGCTAAGTTAGAATGGAAGAGGAGAAAGAGCAAGCCAATGGAATACCACCTGGAAGCAGAGAAAAAGATCCCGCAAACAGCTCTAGGGATCATGAATTACTAAGTATGAGGGAAGCCATGCTGTGTAGAGAGAAGGAAGAGATTCTATATAGTGTCACTTAAGGTCGACTTCTGGGTACAGACAGACCAGGGCATAGATGGAGGGTCCTAGATGTTAGAAAACAATCAGAAAAGTAAAGCAGACACATACTGATAAGGCCGACTGAGAATATTGCAGCGTTCAGACTCTTTTTGATTATTAATTTTAAAAAAGCACTTATGCAAATATTTCTATCTAATCAGTAGATCCATGGTGAATTGGGGAATGGTAAATGACGATTAAAAACTACTTAGTGCCTCCCTTCCCCCACTCCGCCACCCGGGATGCGCGCGCGATCCAGCCGGGCCTCACGGCGACCTAGATAAGCTCCGTCCCTGCCCACCCCCAGAACCCCAGGCCAAATAATTCAGTTTAGTGAAAAACGCACAGAAATTGAAAGATCTTAAGAATTAAAACGACAATGCCAAAGTCAAAGTGCAAATCCATGAGAAACAATACTCAAACAAATCTCCCACTGAAGGAATTAATCCAATAATGTTAGACTCCAACCAGAACAAACCCACGGAAAATGGCCATGAAAGCCTGACCCAGGATAACGACTTTCAAAATATGATCATTACCATGTTCAATACTATGAAAGAGGAAATCTGGGAGGAATTAAATAATCAAATCAATTGCTTTGAAGAGGAATACAACAGACACTTGGAGGAGTTGAGAAAAACAGTGCAAGAAACAAAAACTGGCATAGAGCAGTTAAAACAAACTCAAGCAGAGTTTAAAACTGAGCTACAAGACAAGTTATCTTCAACCCAGAACTCCACAGAGTCTTATCAGCAGAACTAACGAAGCAGAAAACAGAATTTCAGACGTTGAAGATAAAGTGGGAGTATTAACCAGCTCAATGGAAGAGGTTGTTAAAGCCAAAAAGATACATGAGAGAAATATCCAGGAGATATGGGACACCCTGAAGAAGCCTAACATGCGTATTCATGGAATACCAGAGCAAGAATCTCAAAATACCACCCCTGAGGAAATTTTTCAAACGATCATCAAGGAAAACTTTCCTCATCTAAAAAAAGAGAGGCCCATCCATATACAAGAGGCATTCCGCACCCCAAACAGATATGACCAAAACAGAAGCTTGCCACGGTAAATAATAGTTAAAACACTCCACATTCAAGATAAAGAACTGGTGCTGAGCGCTTCAAGGGAGAAAAAACAAGTCACTTTTAAAGGCAAACCTATTAAAATAATAAATGACTTCTCAGTCGAAACAGTAAAAGCAAGAACAGCTTGGAGGGACATACTTCAAGTATTGAATGAGCAAAAATGTCAACCCAGGCTGATTTGCCCTGCAAAACTATCCGTCATGATGGACGGGAGAAAGAAAAATTTTCCAGCACAAAGACAACTTGAAGGGATACATGTCCACCAAACCAGGCCTTCAAAAAATCATAGAAATGATACTCAAGCTTGAAGAAAAAAACAGGCATATCCAGGAGAGGAGAAGGCAAGTATAACACCATTAAAAGCGAAGCAATATACTTATAAAAACTACTAAACATAATAAATGTCTGGAATTAAAAATAGTTTCTCCATTATAACACTAAATGTTAATGGAATTAACTCACCAATCAAGACATACAGATTACAAATTTGGATTAAAAATCACAATCCATCAATCTGCAGCCTGCAGGAAACCCATCTCACCACAAAAGTAGGCATGCCCTAAAAATAAAAGGCTGGTCAACAATTCTACAAGCTAATGCAGAAAACAGGCAGGGGTAGCCATTATGATATCAGACAAAGTGGACTTCAAACCAAAGAAAATTATAAGAAACATGGATGGATACTACATTTTAGTCACAGGTACAATTCACCAGGAAGACTTCACAATACTGAACATATATGCACCCAATACGGGCCCCTCCACATTCATTAAGAAAACCCTACAGCACCTAAAGCAAGAAATCAACCCCCAAACGATAATTCTTGGGGATTTCAACACCGCCCTCTCACCATGGGATAGATCAACAGGTCAAAAGCTTAATAGAGACACATTGAAACTTAACAACCCTTAAAGAAATGGACCTTACAGATCTCTATCGAACTTTTCATTCACACACCAAAGAATACACATTTTTCTCAGCAGCACACGGAACTTTCTCTAAAATAGATCACATATTGGGCCACAAAACGAATCTACACATATACAGGAAAGTTGAAATTGTAGCCTGTGCCCTACCCGACCACCACGGCCTAAACCTGGACATCCACAACACAACAAACAAGAGAAAATACGCTAACTCCTGGAAACTTAACACTATGATGCTGAATGAGAACTGGATTCAGGAAGAAATTAAAAAGGAAATTCAAGATTTCCTGAAAGTGAACGATAACGAAAATACAACTTACCAAAATCTCTGGAACACAATGAAAACTGTCCTAAAAGGTAAGTTCAAAGCTCTTAATGCCTACATCAAAAAAATGGAAACATCAGAAATAAACAACTTAACAATGCAGCTTAAAGCTTTAGAGAAACTAGAGCAATCTGATCCCAAAAGTAGTAGAAGAGAGGAGATTAGCAAAATAAGGGGAGAAATATCTGAAATCGCGATTAAGAAAATGACAGAAAAAATCAACCAGTCAAAAAGCTGGTTCTTTGAAAAAATCAATAAGATTGATGTACCCCTAGCTAAATTAACCAAAAGCAAGAGAGAGAAAACCCAAATTAACAAAATTAGAAATGAACATGGAGTTATCAGTACTGATACCCAAGAAATCCAGAGAATTATAACATCATATTTCAGAAACTTATACTCAGTGAAGTTTGACAACACAAAAGAGATGGATGAATTTCTAAGTAAACACAACTTACCTAAATTGAATCAGGAAGTTGTGAATTATATAAATAGTGCTTAACATATAAGGAAATTGAGGAAGTAATCTCGAATCTTCTCACCAAAAAATGTCCTGGACCAGATGGATTCAGCACAGAGTTCTACCAGACATTTAAGGATTTAATAACACCAATACTCCTTAAACTGTTCCATCAAATAGCAAAGGAAGGAACACTGCCAAATTCCTTCTATGAAGCTAATATCGTCTTAATCCCAAAACCTAATAAAGATTCACTTAAAAAAGAAAACTATAGGCCGATCTCTCTGATGAACACAGATGCAAAGATTCTCAACAGAGTCTTAGCAAATCGGATTCAAAAACATATTAAAAAGATCATTCACGGGGACCAAGTAGGCTTCATCCCCGGCACACAAGGATGGTGCATACGCAAATCAATAAATGTAATTCATCATGTAAACCAGTCCAAAGTCCAAGACCACATGATACTCTCAATGGATACAGAAAAAGCTTTTGACAAGATCCAACAGCCTTTTATGATCAAAACGCTAGAGACAGAAGGAATAGAAGGAACCTTTATCAATATAATAAAAGCTGTATACAACAAGCCCACAGCAAGGATTATGCTCAATGGGGGAAAACTGGAAGCATTCCCACTTTGATCAGGAACTATACAAGGCTGTCCACTCTCACCACTTCTATTCAATATTGTACTTGAAGTCTTAGCCGAAGCCATAAGACAAGAAAGGGACATAAGAAGGATTCAAATCGACAAGGAAGAAGTCACACTATCCCTATTTGCAGATGACATGATCTTATACCTGAGTGATCCCAAAGGAAGCTCCTGGAACTAATTAAGAAGTTCAGCAGGGTGGCAGGATACAAAATAAATGTGCAAAAATCAGAGACCTTCCTATATGCCCGGAATGAAAGACGTGAAAAAGCCTTGAGAGAAAAAATCCCATTTAGTATAGCCCGTAAAGAAATGAAATACCTTGGTATAAACCTAACCAAGGAGGTAAAAGACCTTTACAATGAAAACTTTAAAACCCTAAAGAAAGAAATTGCAGAAGACACCAGAAGGTAGAAAGACCTCCCATGCTCCTGGATTGGCAGAATCAACATCATAAAAATGACCATGCTACCAAAGGCAATATACAAATTCAGTGCTATACCAATTAAAATCCCAAAGCAATTCTTCAAAGAAGTTGACCAAGCAATCTCAAAGTTCATATGGAGGCACAAAAGACCCAGGATAGCAAAGACAATCCTGAGTAACAAAAACACTGCTGGAGGTATCACCATACCAAACCTTAGTCTATACTACAAATCCATAGTTATAAAAACAGCCTGGTACTGGCTCCAAAATAGACACACAGATCAATGGATAAGGATTGAAGACCCAGATATAAGCCCACAAAATTACAGCCATTTGGTCTTTGACAAAGGGGCCCAAAGAATCCAATGGAAAAAGAACAGCATCTTCAACAAATGGTGCTGGCAAAACTGGATCTCCACATGCAGAAGATTAAAGCTGGACCCATACTTGTCACATGTACAAGACTTAATTCCAAATGGATCAAAGACCTTGATTTAAGGCCAGAGACTATAAAAACTTGAGGAACTCCCTCAAGCTGATTGGGCTAGGCCAACAGTTCCTAAACAGACATCCAATGGCACAGTCACTGCTACCAACTCTCAGCAGTTGGGATCTTGTGAAATTAAAGAGCTTCTGTTCAGATAAAGAGATTGTCACACGAGCTCAAAGGCAACCCACAGAATGGGAGAAAATCTTCACTAACCACATATCTGATAGAGCTCTACTATCCAGAGTGCACAAAGAACTTAGAAAACTAAGGAAACAAAACCAAGGGAAACAAATGGCCCAATTAAAAAATGGGCCCTGGAACTTAAAAAATTTTTCCAGGGATGAAATTAAAATGTCTAACTAATATCTTAAAATATGCTCCACTTCTTTAGCCATCAGGGAAATGCAAATCAAAATTTCCCTGAGGTATCATCTCACCCTAGTCAGGATGGCAAAAATCCACAATACAAACAACAAATGTTGGAGAGAATGTGGAGAGAGGGGAACTGTCCTACATTGCTGGTGGGAGTGCAGGCTCATACAGCCACTCTGGAGAGCCGTCTGGAGATTCTTAAAGAAATTAAAGATTGAAATGCCATATAACCCTGCTATTACACTTTTGGGAATAACCCCCCATACAGCAGAGGTTCACCTCGATAGCACAAGCACGACCATGTTCATAGCAGCACTGTTTACAATAGAAAAGTCATGGAATCAACCCTAATGTCCAACAGTTGACGAGTGGATAAGGAAAAGTGGTACATCTATACAATGGAGTACTACTCAGCCATCAAAAATGATGAATTACTGGAATTTGCCGGGAAATGGATGTCATTAGAAACAATTATATTAAGTGAAGTATCCCAGACACAGAAAATTAAGCACCATATGTACTCCCTAATAGGTGGCTCCTAGTACCAAACCCACCCAGCCCACCTTGAGACACTCATAGGTAAATCTATGTATTACCTACAGTAATTGCAAGGATTATGAACAGGAGGGATGGGGCTGGAGGGCCACACCAGAAACAAGGAGAGAAGTGCCCATGTTACAGTAAAGAAAATAGGCCTCCATCAAGGACTGCAAGTAAGTAATGTGACACCTGGTTAAGTTCACAGACGTTCGTCCCGGATCATTTACAACTAAAGGGGTATGATCTCACCAGAAGGGAAGGGTATATAGTCTGGCAGATAAAAAGTAACCATTTTGCAAATGGGTGATTGACCCCTCCCTCACTGAGGTTTCCTACTTGTATTACATCTACCCTTGAATGTGCTCTTATAATAAGACTCCAGTTTAACAGCTTTTTGTCTCTTGCCAGGGAGTGACATACAGTGCCCAGCAGGATGGAGTGAAGGGCATTACAGGAGCATCAAAACTGCAAAAGAAAATCAACAAACCACAATCCAGAACTTCAGAAACTCTGTATCAACCACCTAGAACTAGGCCAGCTTAATCTCTCCCCATCCTGAAGCTCAGGGACATTTGCGGAAGAGGGGGCGGTAAGAGTGTAAGAGCAAAAGGATGGGAGGAGCAATGATTTGCAAGATACTCCACACAAGTTAGGGCCGAAGCAATCATAATTGGACTTTGCATGCCCTGTGCAATGTCCAACACACTATTGACCTCACAAAGTCTAGCATCTGCTAAAGGCACCAAGATCCTTGGAGGCAAGGGATTGGAAGCCACAGTAGTGTTCCTATGCTTAAGGGGAACACAGGAAAGGATTCAGGGAAATGCCACTGGGTCCTTGTAAGTCATCGCAGAGGAGGGCCCAAAGGAGAGTAAGGGATGCACATTAAAGGACTCTCTGGGAACTGAGGCAGGAGGCACTGGGGGATGGAGAGGGAGGGGTGAGGGGAGGGGGAGCAGGGGGTTCGAGGGGAGGAGGAGGGAGGGAGGGAACCGGTGTATCTATTAAGTTTGTATGAGTGGAAATAATAATAAAAAATGTTAAAAAAAAAAAAACTAGTTAGTATCACTGTGATTTGAAAAGAAACTAGTTAAGAGAGCAGAGTCCCTTTGCATACTCTTTGGACTTCTAGGGTCAGGACCTTGAGCTAAATAGGTGTGTGGATATGGATCAGCTCTGGCTAGTGGCTCTGAGAAGTTACAGCCTCAGGAAACAGCAGGGGACTTAGTTCTGTTTCACCCCAGCTAGAAAAACCACAGATCCCCCCTGTGGCTTAAAGGTAACTGGGGATTTGTCTTAAAATTAAAAGTAAATTACTTACGTTAAAGATGCCCCAGGGACCACTGGGTGTTCCATTATTATTTTAAAGTAAACCAAGCAGAACTCTGAAAATTACTAGAATACCTCTAGAGAATTCACTGGACCATCTCCCACTGTCCATTCAACAGCTGGTTTATAAAGGAACTTGCATGACTTTGTATGTCAAACTCATGGCTTTCTCAATTCAATGATCAAATAAAGAAAGGGTCTACAAATAGAAAACAGGAACAATTATGTTGTACTTCCAATAGACATTCACTAGAGAGCTCAGATTCAAACTACATTATAATAACTAACAACTCACCAAGGCATAGATCGATGGTGATGATGATTAGATAGATAGATAGATAGATAGATAGATAGATAGATAGATAGATAGATAGATAGATAGATACATAGATACATAGATACATAGATACATAGATACATAGATACATAGATACATAGATACCCAAATCTATTTCCTTATTAATTATTCATTCATTCAAATTTCTGTCAAGTTTCTCATCTGAATCTCAAACTAGAAAATAAACACACAAAGCATACCTAGTAGGTGAGCTTCCTGGCTTTTGATGGGTCTATGAAGCTGGAAGAACACACTAGATGGATGGGCCAGTCTCTCCTTCCCAAATCTTGGTCCCACTACAATCGTGACAAGGCTTTATGCTTTAGGAAGCTGTACAGCTGTATTCAGGGACTCTAGATGCTGTTTTTAGGAGGGATAAGACCCAAAGCAAATTATGGTGGAGAGAGAAAGGGCATGTCTCCCTTTCTGCATTAACATACATCAAAAACCTGCTGGCCTCCAGATGAGCAGAAGACTGCATGCCTAACAAAAACATTAGCACAGTCATGCTTAAACAGCTTCTTTTTTTTATTTCCGCTCATACAAACTTAATATGTACACTGGTCCCCTCCCTCCTTCCACTACCCCACCCCCCTGCTCCTCCTCCCCTCCCTCTCCCTCCCCATCCCACAATGCCTCCCCCCGCCCCCGCATCCCCAGAGCATCCTTTAAATGTACATGCCAAACCCTCCTCTGGGTCCTCCTCTCCGAAGAGGTGCAAGGACCCAGCGGCATTTCCCAGAACCCTTTCCTGTGTTCTCCTTTAGCTTAGGAACACTACTGTGGCTGTCAATCCCTAGTCTCCAAGGATCTTAGTGCCTTTAGTCCATGCTAAACTTTGTGGGGTTAATAATGTGTTGGACATTGCGCAGGGCATGCAAAGTCTTATTATGATTGCTTCGGCCCTAACTTGTGTGGAGTATCTTGCATATCATTGCTTCTCCCATCCTTGTGCTCTACAATCTTGCTGCCCCCTCTTCCGCAAATTTCCCTGAGCTTCAGGATGGGAAGAGTTTAGGCTGGTCTAGTTCCAGGTGGTTATATAGAGTCTCTGATGTTCTGAATTATGGTTTGTTGATTTTTTTTCAGTTTTGCTGCTCCTGCAATGCCCTTGGCTCCATCCTAATGTGTATTGGATGTCACCCCCTGGCCAGAGATAAAAACCTGTTAAATTAGAGTCTTGTCAAAAGAGTATATTCAAAGGTAGATGGAATAAAAGTAGGAGACCACAGTGAGGGAGGGGTCAATCACCCATTTGCAAAATGATTACTTTCTATCTGCCAGACTATATGCCCTCCCCTTCTGATGAGATCATACCGCATCAGTTGCAAATGATCAGGAAGGAAAGTCTGTGAACTTAACCAGATGTCTCATTACTTACTTGCAGTCCTTGATAGTGGCCTATATTCTCTCCTATAACATGGTCCCCTCTCTCCTTGTTTCTGGTGGGGCCCTCCTTCCCCATCTCTCCTGTTTATAATCTTTGCAGTTACTGTAGGTATTACAGAGATTTGTCTTTGAGTGTGTCTAAGTGGGTTTGGTACTAGGATCCACCTATTAGGGAGTACATACGGCACTTAATTTTCTGTGTCTGGGATACTTCACTTAATATAATTGTTTCTAATTCCATCCATTTCCCGGCAAATTGCATTAATTCATCATTTTTGATGAAAATTTTGATTTTAGAAAAAGAAGCTCACTACTTAACAAAACAAATTCATTTCCTCACATAGATTAAAGTTAGACATCTGGCTTTCCCCACCCAGGCCCACCCAGGCCTCCTCATCATTTTTGATGGCTGAGTAGTATTCCATTGTATGAATGTTCCACATTTTCCTTATCCACTCGTCAACTGTTGGACATTTGAGTTGATTCCATGACTTTGCTATTGTAAACAGTGCTGCTATGAACATGGTCATGTTGTATGGGGGGTTATTCCCAAAAGTGGTATAGCAGGGTCATATGGCATTTCAATCTTTAGCTTAAGAATCACCAGACAGCTCGCCAGAGTGGTTGTATGAGCCTGCACTCCCACCAGCAATGTAGGAGAGTTCCTCTCTCTCCACATCCTCTCCAGCATTTGGTGTTGTTTGTATTGTGGATTTTTGTCATCTTTAAACAGCTTCTAATGTATGGCTATCCAAAATGGGGCTGGCATAGTGACTATTCCATTCAAAGTCCAAAATACATGAAAGTGGTTTAAAGGTAGAAAAATTAGTCACTGTGTATTACTGCTTGTGTGACTTGGACATTTAAACAAAACTTAGATCGTAATTTATTTAAGCATATTTGCTGACCATCTAATATGTTTGAATACTATTGCATATATTTTAAAAGATTTTCAAGAAATAAATAAAAAGCCACTGTCTCTGATAGTTTGACCTGAAATCCTAGCTTTCCTTCTAGCAGTGTTAGTCCATGCATTTCCATTTCTAGGGACACACATACACAACAGGCACTTGCTTTAACCATATTACCTTTGAAACAGAAATGAATACTAAAATCCTCATGGGTGCTCTTTTCCTGACAGCATAAGTGATAAAACAGAAAAGATTTTCTCACTTTCCTTCCAAATTCCAGGTAGTAGTAAATAATAATAATAATAATAAAAAGAGAAAGAAAGAAAAAATTTGTTTCAATAAAATCGGTTTTGTGATCGAGTTTTGGTGACGGGGTAATTTTTCCTTTTGTGTTCAAGTATGTTGCTTACTTGTCATGTGCTCTGCCCACTGAACGCAACTGCCAAGCCGTGATACTGAGAACCTAGGAGCGTGTGAAATATACAGCTTGCCCTCACACAATTTAAGTGTGAAGGTCACCGGACACAGGTGACTCACTTACCAAAGTTTGCTCAGTCCAGAGACCTGGATCTCCTACCTGAAAATAACCAAACCTCTAGAGAGGCTTCCCAGAAACAAACCACTTTCCACATACGTAAAAGTGGCCACTTCACTTTGAGGTTTAGTTTCAATCCTACAAACCAGCACAACATAAAAACTCGAAGAAAGAAAAAGAATTCAGGAAACTGCCAGCAAAGTCAACTTTCCCAGTCAAGATCCAAATATTCCAGGTTTGCCATACACATAAAACTTTTTATACTATTGCATTGGAAAGACTGTTTCCAGTGGCTCACCCTTTTTTTCCTTTTCTTTCTTTCTTTTTTTTTTTTAAGCCTGTAAATATCTTAATACCTTGGATTGTGCTTCATACTCTTTCTCACCCTGGGCATGAAACTGTTAAGCTTCAAGTGACAGATTTTTACTTTAGAAAAAGAAGCTCACTACTTAACAAAACAAATTCATTTCCTCACGTAGATTAAAGTTAGACGCCTGGCTTTCCCCACCCAGGCCTCCTTCCCTTAACTAAGCTAATGTTTAAGCAGGCGTTTATCTGGTACCCAGACAAAAATTACATCAGAGGTCCTTTGTTCAACATCTTTTCAGAGGTGAGAAATGAAAAAGCACTTTAGCAGAAATTGATTGAACCAAAAATCTTGGCATACAATGAAGCTGTTCCTCACACGGTTCTCAGGACTGACGCAAAGTCCAGGTCAACAATTAAGAAAGTACAGTGGTATTTCAGAACCAAAGCGTATTTTTTAGACTGCAACTAAAAATATAACTGTTTTATATAATTACTAAAATTAATCTACAGAAGAGCAAATCAAATGGAATGTAGGTGTGCTGAGGTCTATATTCAGAAGTTCATAGGGAATATTTGCACACTGATCATATTGCCTAGCAACACATTTGTCACAATGTAGCCCCTCCTTAACTGATAGATGACTTAAACATTATTCTAAATGTTTAAACTATAGATGTTTGACCCTGTGATCAATTCGGACTATTTTAGAACGAGTTTGAAGTCACAGTAAGCATCTTATTTTAGTCATAATAAAATTTATTCACCCTTATGAAAATTATTTAACTTATGTGTCTCTTATTAGATACTCATTTTTTATGAATGAGATTGTATGCTTTTGAATAGAGGAAGTCACTTTAATTATGCACTAATAAGAATATATTATTATAAGCTACTCTGCCACTTTTTTTTTTTTTTTTTTTTTTGCTTTGCTTCAGTGTGTTTTTAACACCTGGGAAAGTGACTTCTCTGTTTTAAAATTTGGGATGGAAAAGCAATTATATTTTAACAATGTTTCAGTTATACATCTCATGAACTTTGTAAAAGTGAACTCAAACTCCTGCTGCTACACAGCACAGATGTGTTGCAGAATCCAATATGAGCATCACACTCAAATGCTGGAGGCAGAAAGCACCCCCATGTGTCTGGCTTCAACTCTGCCAGTCACATGGCCAGTCTTACTACTCATGGGTGAACTAGTCAACTTACAAAACAAAACAGCTGTAGACATTGCCATTAAAATAGTCCAATTGTTTCTCACATTATTATTCATATTCATTAAGAATTCCAAAATGTTGCTACAGCAGAGATAATAGTCCACCATCAAGGACTGCAAGTAAGTAATGAGACATCTGGTTAAGCTCACAAACTGTCCTTCCTGGTCACTTGCAACTGATGGCGTATGATCTTACCAGAAAGGGAGGGCATTCAGTCTGGCAGATAGAAGGTAACCATTTTGCAAGGGGAGACTGACCCACCCCTCACCGCAGTCTCCTACTTTTATTCCATCTACCTTTGAATCTATCATTATAATAAGACTTTATTTTAACAGCTTTTTATCTCTGGCCAGGGGGTGACATCCAATCAGGATGGAGCCAAGGGCATTGCAGGAGCAGCAAAACTGAAAAAAAAGTCAACAAACCATAATTCAGAACATCAGAGACTCTATATCAACCACCTGTAATCAAGCCTGCCCAATCTCTCCCCATCCTGAAGCTCAGGGAAATTTGCAGAAGAGGGGGCGGTAAGATTGTAAGAGCACAAGGATGGGAGGAGTAATGATATGCAAGATACACAAGTTAGGGCCAAAGCAATTATAATAGGACTTTGCATAACCTGAGCAATGACCAACATATCATTGACCCCTCAAAATCTAGCATGGGCTAAAGGCATTAGGATCTTTAGAAGCAAGGGATTAACAGTCACAATGGTGTTCCTATACTTAAAGGGAACACAAGAAAGAGTTCTAGGAAATGCCACTGAGTTCTTACACCTCATCAGAGAGGAAGACCCAGAGGAAAGTTTGATATACACATTAGAGGATGCTTCAGAGATAGGCGAGGGGGCACTGGGAGAAAGGGAGGAAGGGGGGAAAGGAAGAGAAAAAGAGGGGAGGGAGCAGGGAGGTGCAGGGAGGGCTGGAGGGAGGGAGGGGACAGGGGTACCTATTAAGTTTGTATGAGTGGAAAAATAAATAAATAATAAAAAAAAGAATTTCAAAATGCTCCTTTTACATGTTGATGCCAATTTTTCAATGTTTTTCTTGTGGGTGGTGTGAGCATGTACATGAAGAGGGGACTGTGTGTGTTGATGGGTGCCCAGGGTGACTCTGGGAATCTTTCTGAATTGCACTACCTCCTTTGCCTTGTTCTGGGTTTTCCCAGACTCTGCCTTCCAGGGCCAGAAGTGAAGGCCACCCAGAATCTTTACATGGTCTGAACACAGGTCCTTTTGCTTGTGAGCCAAAAAATTTAACCCCTGAACCATTGCTCCTATATTTTTTATCTTAAAAGAACACAAAAAAGACCAGAGAGATGATTCAACAGATAAAAGCACTTGCCATCAAGTTGATAATCTAAGTTCAATTCCCAGATCCCTCCCCTCTAACATACACAATAACCAAATAAAAAAATGTTTAAAAAGAAAAAGAACACAAAAGCAACAGTGATAATTGAGCATTTTGAGCAATGAAAAAAATATATCAGGAAACCTATGTCTGTTGTGTAAGAAAGAGAAGTTGATTTTATAATGCATGTTAATTGAAGCCTGGTTTGGGCAGCATAAAAAATTCAAATATGTATTTTAGTAGAACACTTGTAAATAGGTTGTTGGGCTATTACATCAACTAGTATAAAACTGCTTGTTAGAGTTTATGAAATAAAAACACCAGCATCCAAGTGGCAAGTTTGAGCAGGTATAGGATGCACAGCCAGTTCTGTGGCTTGTCCCATCTTCTCTTACAGGAAATGAAGGAGGAACAACAAAAAACACAGAGGTTCTGATGCTTTTAAGTACAGCCTTAGCTTTCCTGACAAGTGTCTTACAATTCTGCATGCATTGTAACAACCTGGAAACTTGCTTCGACAGGTAATTTGTCATAATTCAGTGACACAGTCCTATCCCTATTTAGGAAGTGGCCAGAGTCAAAACAAACAGTAATTAAAAAATAGCTTAATAAAATGCATGTAGAATATCTTGTCAAGACAATTTTATTAGCCACAGTTATACATAATCATAAATTATACAGTGCAATCTAGGCAAGGCCATTTGTTACTAATGAATAAGAATTAAAATCAAATTATCTTTAATGAGTTGAAAAGAGAGATTGATGCTTTGATCAAGAAGGAAAATGAACAATATCCAACCAAACAACAACAACAACAGAATCTTTCTATAAGAATTCTAATTACAGTAACATTCCTCAGGTTGCACCCACTTTAAGGTACTGTGAGCAGGAAGCTAAGGTGAAAAGCTAACATCTAGCTGGCCCTCTTCTGACTAAGCTGCACTCCTAATGGGGGGTCTATGCCTACCCATAACAAGGGACTCCCTTTGGATTTATAAAAGCCCTTGTCTAAAAAAGAATGCTCAATGTTTCTAGAACTCCAAAATTAGCTAGCATGCATTGAACAAGGGTGCACAGCCATTCCAAGAGTCTGAAGGGCTCAGAAACAGGGAACAAAATCCTTTGCGCTTGTTCCTTCAAGTCTTGTCCTTAGGAAATCATTGTAAGATTAGTCGTGGCAGTTGTTTCATAAAAGTGTCTAAAATATTCTTAACACTCCTTTCTTCAAAAGTTAGAACCCAGTTCCTCTGACCTTGAATGTGGAGCAATCTTAATGTGGACTCGCTTCTCAGGGACTTTGTGTGTACGGGTCACTGTATGAATTCAAGGGCCAAATCCTAAGAACAACTTCTGCTTGCCTCCCTGTTTCTTAGGTCACGAGCCGTGCTGTAAGTAACCTCAGCAGTTGTGGATTGGCCACATGGGAGAAGCTGAGGTCCTAGCCAGACACCTACAGGTCAGGGAAGTCAAGCCCACAACCTGGTAAGACTTCAGTTGGCCCGAGGGCAGCTGACGTTTTGACTGTAGGTTACAAGAGATTCAGCATCTAGGAGAGAGCTCTTCTCATTTCTGACTCGCAGAAAATAGGAAGAAAATGTGCATTGTTGTAAACCATCAAACATGGGGCAGTTTGTCCAGGAAGAAATGGACAACAAATATAGATGCTTTTTTGGATTTTGTTTTTTTATGGATTTTTTTATATTACTGTCTATAACAGCAAAGTAGAAGAACTAAACATTCAGCATCAGAAGGTGATTAAAGTATTATCATTTGGCTATTCACATGACAAAGAAGTAGCAGTCTAAAAAGATATGCCCAAGTAAGAAATAATAACAGAGAAATGAATGCTAGTAAACAGAAGCATGATTTACAGTGCATTGGGCTTAGCAATTCCATCCCATGAAATATAGCCCTAAAATGTGCGTGTCTACAAAAGAGAATAAGTTACTCTAAAATAGAATGTAGAAGCAATTTTCTATGAATGAAATACTCAAGAATTTTTTTTGTATATAGTTACCAGATTTTGGATAGTAAGTATTTCTATCGTCAAGACAAAACAGGCAAGTTGAGGAATTAGAAAGGTAGAGAGGTTCTCTGTAGTATTTTTGGAAGTGAACTCCTCATGTTTAACTTCCCATTCATTAGAGATTTACTGTTCCCCCAAATGACCATATTCCATTTTTAAGTAGTTTTACTGAGAGAAGACTGTTGTTTATACAAACTTGAATTGCTTCTTCTATACTTTCCATCTGAAATCTTGAGGGGAAAGCACCTTGTATGAAATCACAGATGAAGGAAGATTTCATTTCTGTTATTCTTTATAGAATGCTCCAACGCATAAAGCATAAGATCTTAACTTGTAGAGCTTTATATTACTGATCGATCTAGTTTACTTTCAAGTATAAACGTTGCTTTGTTCATTCCGAACCTCCCAAGAGACTCCTGACTATAACTTAGTAATTACAATTGCTAAAATTTATAAAGTTTAAAAAGATGTAATAAATTTAAAAAAAACATTTCATACACAAGTGAAAATTTTTCTGTAGTTATTTAAAAGAACTTGCTATTGAGTTAAGATGGGTTCTGGGAATCTGTATTTTTAGCAACATTCTTTTCAGATGATTCTGGCCCTCATATTATGCTTTTCAAAACATTGTTTCTGAGATTTTGTAAGTTTACATGCTCTTGCCCCAGAAAAACAGTCATGCAAACTGCCTACCATTTTAAGACTACGCCCACCATCTACACTCAAGGATGATGATTGATGGTGGTCCACCTGGAGCATCTTCTCAGTAGCATCATTTCTCTTGAGACCCCTGTCAATCAGTTCATTCTTCAAATCTACCCACTGTGTGCAGTCATAGAAACAGTCACTGTGAGTGGGTCATGGTAGCTCCTTCTTGTGCTTCCAGCACTCTGGAGGCAGAAGGATTACTCTGAGTTCAAGGCTAGCTTGGACTACAAGTGAAACTCTGTCTCTAAGGGTCAAAAAAAAGAAAAGAAAAGAGGGAGAGAATGTAAGGGAAAGGAAGAAAAGAAAACAAGCCAATCCCTATTATAAACCTAAGTGAGAGGGAAGGCCTCAGCCTTACTGCCTCGAGCCAGCCACAGATAGAAATCAATACAGCTGTGCATGTGTAAGCCAATCATGGCACAATGCCAGGCTCTCTCTCTTGAAGACACTACAATATGTGAGATACTATAGAACATACAACTAAAAAATGTTATCTTAAATGTAATAGTTGGGCTGAAGAGATGGCTCAGTGGCTAAAAGTCTGAGAGAGAGAGAGAGAGAGAGAGAGAGAGAGAGAGAGAGAGAGAGAGAACTCTGCATGCCTGTGGAGGCCCAAGGGTGACTTCCAGAAATATCCTGGATGGCTCTACCTACTTTTGAATTTGCTTTGAGGTTTCCCAAGATCTGTCTTCCAGAACCAGAAATGCAGGCTGCCACTAATTCCTGCCTGGTGTTTTGATGTGGGATTCAAGATCCAAACTCAGATACTTGTGTTGTCCAAGCAAGACTCTCTCTCTATCTCTCTGTCTCTCTGTCAGTCTGTCTCTCTCTCTCTTTCACACACACACACACACACAAACACACACACACACACACACACACACACACACACACACACACACATATACACACACATCGAAGACAGAAGAATCTCCAGTATTTGTTGGCCAACCAGTCTAGCCAATCAGCAAGCTCGAGGTTCAGTGAAACCAGATCTGCAATAAAATAAAATAAGACAGTAATTGAGGAAGATACCAGATATCGACCTCTGGCCTTCACAAACAGGTGCACAGATATGTATGTATATCAGTATGTTTAAAATGTACATACACATGAACACACACATGTGTGTGATTAAACTAGTTAAACTGATTTGTTTCAGGATGTACAGTATGTAAAGGAATGGATGGGCTTTCAAAAAGAGTGAAGCAATCCTTAGTTATCTTCATTGAGTAAATATCACCTGATGTCTACTATAAACTATATATATAATTATATATTAAAGTGTTTAATAAACTTCAAGTCACTGATCTCTATTCTTAACACTTGATAGGTCTATTGTTAAAGAAATGGTCAAGATGACAAAGAATGGAAGTGCATTTACAACCTGTGGGAGAGAATTTATTCTAACCAGTGGATATCATCTTTAAGGAAACTTATCTTGCCATTTATTCCTGACACATATGTATCATGGACTCAGAAAGATTAGGAGACATTACTCTAAGGTAAGAACAGACATTTCTGGTTTAAAGTAGAAGCTTGAAAAAATTTTCTGCAGTTTACTGCATGTGAGCGATTTCTCGGAAAGCATCATCAGAATTAATTGACTCAGTCTTGATAAAGACCCTTTTTGAAAGATGCCTGGAAGATTGGGAAAGTTAGCAAACCAGACATTAAATGTCTGCCTGCTAGTCTCCAGTGGGGTAAGGCAGAAGAGACTTGAGCCAGCAGGTGCACTTCAAACTCAGGCCTTTGTCCGTTCTGCCATTAAGGCCTAGCATAGCTTTTAAAACTGTGAAAACCAACAGAAAGGAAAATTCATCATAAGCCAAATAAGGAAAGATGTCCTGAATTGGGGGGAGAGGAAGGTGGATCTGGAAAAGTGAGCTGCTGACAGACCTTGGCTCCATGATGGTGTCTTACAAAAATCTGAGCATTCTCATGAAAACTTCCAAATATGGCGGGAAAGAAACTGAGCTGACTTTATGACCATCATCCTCTTCTAGCTGAGAATTACCGGAAAAGGTCAGAGCAGAAAGCAATGGAAAGGCCAAGAACATATTTCCCAGTGCTAAAGGTACAGAACCTCCATTAGGAGCTGCTGCAGATGGGATGGGGAAAAAGTCCCGAGCTGAGGTCATCTAGCTGAGCCTGCATACTATCCCACCCCATGATTCCCTTAACACACAGACAAAAGTGCAGGAATAGAGAGTGCCTCAAGCCATACGTGTGGAGGAGTGGCAGGGGGGAATGTGAGAAAAACAACACTTCAGATGCAGTGGAGGAGAGCTGAGAAGTCACTCTCACTTTTTCACATAGCAAGTAGACAACCTGGGGAAAGTCAGGTGTAAATAATACAAGATGCAGGTGCACATTGCGCAACATGACAAGCCAGGAACAAAGGTGCCAAGGGGACAGGACATCCAGAGGGTAAGGTGCTTTTCAGGCAAAAAAGTATGTAGATGTCGACACTGATAACAAAATAAGGCCACAGTGGTGGGAAAAGTACCATGAGAAATAAGATGAAGCAAAGTGAAGGGGTCGGGAAAACAAGTAAAGTTGAAAATAAGGTTAATTGAAATCTCTGGAGCAAACAGTACAAATAGGAGATATATATGAATACATAATAACCCAAAAAAATTCCCCCCAAATGAAGGAGAAAACAATCTCAGAAGTTACCAGATGAGTAAAATTGGATACGTGTGTGTGTGTGTGTGTGTGTGTGTGTGTGTGTGTGTGTTACCAAATGGATGCTTGTGAATGTGCAATCAGGTGCACATGTTGCCAACTGGGTGGTTATTTGCTGTGTGTGCACTTGCATAAGTATATGCGTGTATATGTGATGTAAGGGCAATCCCGGCTATCATTTCAAGTGTCATCATCTTGATTTTTGAGATAGGTATCTCAGAAGCTGGAACCTACCAAGTAGGTCAGGCTAATTGGCCATCAAGTCCCAAGGATCCACCTGTCTCTGACTCCCTAGCACTCGACTAATATGTGTGAGTCACGATGAAAGCCCAGCTTTTATATTCATGTCTAGAGACATACTTGCCAAGGAAGCAGTTTACTGATTGGGCCGTGCCCCCCCCACATACACACCGACTACAAACAACAGGTAAAATATTAACTTTCTACTCAGAAAAATCGGTCTAGATTCTTAGTATAGTTACAGAATATTTAATAAGACCCAGAAAAAAGGTACAATACTCCCAGTCAGCAAACTGTAATTTTAAAAGTCAATGAGATAATATTGACCTACAGTTAGAACCAGTCAAGATGTTCAGATATAAGTGCAGGTAGAGTTTGCAAAGATGCAGAAAGGAACAGAGGAATGCAGCACTGTGAGTTTCAGTAAGTAAAACTTAGAGCATGAAACAGAGGAGCTGGGGCGAAAGCAGATGGTAGGCTGAATAAATTTATTAAGATTAAAAAAGAATGGAAATATGTTCTATAAAACAGAAATTGGGGGTGTAGCAGTAGAGTTTAGTGGTATAGCCCTGCCCTGGATTCATCCTCAGCACCACAACAAAAGAACAACAATGAAGCAGAATGTAAATGTTGCAAGGCCAAAGAGGACAGAAACAATGTTTTAGGCTGAAGAGATGGCCCAGTCGATCAAGTGCATGAGGACTTCAGTTCCAATCCCCAGCACCAATGCAAAAGCCACGTATGGTACCATGTGCTTGTAATCCCAGTGCTTGACAGTCAGAGACAGGAAGATCCCTGGAACTTGGATCAGTCAACTAGTCAGGTGGATGAATTTCAGGACAGTGAGATTGTGTCTCAGAAAATAATATAATCAAGAAGACACCTACTATCAACCTCTGGCCTCCATATGTATATAAGAATGCACATTTGCACACACTTGGGTGTATGCACACACACACACACACAAACGTCTGCCACACATATGGATTGAAAAACAAAACTAATGGTGCAAATGACAGAATCAGGACATGAGAATAAGAAAGAGACTGGAGGAAAATGCTCACAGCCAATTGTTTTAAACAAAGGATCAAGCCTCCAGTCTACAAGGATTTTTAAAAGACTCATGGCAATACTAGTTTTTATAACACTATTTTAAAATTGCTTTCTAGCATTAAAAGAGTTTTTAAAGAAATGGTATCTGCTGAACTCGATGACTGTATCATAAGGACATATAATATATGCATTCAGCAATTCTCTTCCACTCAGTTTTTTTCACACAAAATTAAATTTGATACTTTTTTATGTTAAAACAAGGTATTATAGTGCCAGAGGGATTTTATTCAAGGAGTCCTCTTTTGGCCTAGGCATAGGTATGTGAGGTGTGTGTATGTGTATTCACCTGGGTCGTGACAGAAACATGTGAGTATATAAGATGTATATGTATTTGTATGTGGGTGCTGTGCAGGTATGTGGGTGATGTTAGGTTTCTTCCTTGATCGTTTTCCACTTTATTTTTTGAAGCAGTGTCTCTTAACTGAACCCAGAGCTCACCAATTAACTAGACTAGCCGCTCAATTTGCCCTGGGGATTCTATCTTTGCCTCCTGAGTGCTGGGATTACAAAGAGCTGCCAAGCCTGCCTGTCTTTTATATGGGATCTGGGGATCCGCACTCTGGTCCTCACACTTGTTGGGCAAGCACCTTATCCACTGAGTCTTCTCTCCAGCCCCATGTCTAGTTATTTCTGCATATTTATCTAAGAAAATATTTCGGTTGCTGTTCACATAATATTAACAATGGTTATTTGGGAATGTAAGATTTGGATTGATATTTTGTTTTGCTTTCATATATATTTTTCTGCATGGATTTATAATTAATAAATATGTACCATTATAAAACAAGATAATGATTGATTGGATGAAAAGAAAAAAGAAAAAGAGAAGAAAGGGAGAAAAGAAGAAAGGTAAGGAAAAAGAAGAAGGGAGGGAAGAAGGGAGGGAAGAAGGAAGGGAAGGAGGGAGGGGAAAGAAGGAAAGCAGGGAGGGAAGGAGGGAGGGAGGGAGGAAGGAAGGAAGAGAGGGACAGATGCCGAACTGACTAATTCTGGGTAATAGAAATGTAAAGAACTTTTCTCTGTTAAAAAAAAAAAAAGTACTTGAGACCAAGGGATCTTTGAGACATAGTTTTTTTATTATTATTATTCAATTGTGCGTGCGTGTGTGCAGAACCACGGGCGAATTCGGGAACCACCATGGACCGCCGTGTCCATCTCCTCCTTCTTTACTCTGCCCTGGGATTCACAGGCTCCGTCCGCCCTACCAGGACCAGAAACGCAGACCGCCCGCGCGTCTGCCCGGCGTCTAAGGATCCGAACTTAGCACTTTCCGCCTGCAAGGCAGAGGCTTAACCCCTGATCCACCTCTCCAGCCCTGAGACATTGGTTTTTTTGAGCCATAAGAGATGTTAGCAGATAGAAGATCAAGTCTAGGACAAGTTCCTACAACTGCCAGACAGCAAGACTAGACCTCAGGTAGACCTATGTCCATTAGACCCAGCTAGAATGTTTATAAAGAAGATCCAAGGAAGCAGTTGCCTAAGGTGATCAAGCCACAGAAAAGAGGGGCGGGAAGCACAAAGCCCCAGGAACAGGACAGGAGCATATTACATAAGAAGTGCTGATTTTTAATTGCTTTGGGGTGTTAGCAGGATGCAGTGAGACCTGGCAATTAATCACCTGGTTTCAGTCAAGACTTTCTGGTTGCTGTTTGGTTGATTTGTTTTCTTTTTAACCCTAGGCAGCCCAGATTGGCATTAAATTTGCTATCATCTGCTTCTAACTCCTGAGTGCTGGGATTATAGACTGCACCGCCACCAAGCTGCCTTGAGTCAAGGAACACATGTTCAGGAAGGTGAAGTAGTTATTTTGTTGGTTTTGACAATAAATGTTAATTAACACCCCCTCCCATTTTCAGTTCTTCTGAAATTAAATTTTAGGACATCTTGGAATTCTTCTTCATCACTCCCTTAAATTTGTCTGTCTTAAATTCCTAATAAATGGAAAATAAAAGAATTCAGTGCGCTACAGACAGAACTTCATTCATAAAACCAGAGCAATATCCAAAACCTACACATGGTTAGAGTGAACAGATATTGTTTTGGAACCAAGGACTTTGGCCCTCCTAATTTGAGCCCTGTGTACTCTGCCCTCTGTATTGTTACTGCCTTAATACAAATCATAACGCTGCCTTCCTACCACTTCCTGCCCTTCCATGACCTCTACCAATACCTCTATAATGTTTGAAATTTGAGCCTAGTTAATTCTTCCCTTCAAGAATTCCCGATAGAAACAAGATGATGGAAATCTAGATTCCCTTATAGTTTGCCTGACTCAACAGATCCATGAGAACTAGCAAGAACTTGTTTCATCTGCACATAGGTAAACCAGTGCACCAAACAAGAATGGAAGTCTCATGAGCATCTCTCCTACTCTTGGATGGCTTGGGATGATTCACAGATGGTATGGTGCAGGTCATATTTTCCCTCCAGTCTCCCATAATGAAGTAGTATATCAGGGGACAATGTGAGATTATGATGCTTATATCTTTAGGAGAATCTTGAAGCAGCCAAAAGACAGAGCAAAAATTCTGAAGGTAAAGATTCATGTCATGGAGGCAGAACACAGACTGAGCAAAATGCCTTCCAGAGCTACAACCAACTGACTTTTAAATAAGATTTGGGAATCTGAACTCAAGTCTTTTTGCTTTCAAGGTAAAGGTTTTAACCACTAAGCCATCTCCCCAGGTTGATTTTTCTTTAAATAAAATTTTCATTGTATGGCAAATGTGTAGATCTCTCTCCTACCATATGATTTTTAAAGTCAGGAAATTAGGGGCTGGAAAGATGATTCGGGGATTAAGACTTTGCCTCAAATGTAAAAGGAGCTGAGTTCAAATCCCAGATCTCATGTAAAAATGTTAGGAAGAAATGATGACTGCAACCTTCACTTCTGGCCCTGGGAGGTAGAGTCTGAGAAGCCTCACATCAAAGCAATAAAGAGAGAGCAATCCAGTATGATTTCCAAAGTCACCCTTGGGCTTCACAGGCACACCCACTCAAGTACCTGTTTACACACACACACACACACACACACACACACACACACACACACACATAAAAAAAAGGTCAGGAAATTATAAAAGGGCTATTAAGGAAGGGGGAGCTTTACAGATAAGAGGTAGAATACAGGTGTCATGAAAGGAGAATTGTGGAGGGAAAGATTTAAAGGAGGAGGAGAATGAGGGGCTAGTGTATCAAAAGGGATGGAGAGGGATAACTGACTTAAAGATGTATGATAAAGCCACATGCAATTGACTAATCTATTATGCTAGTTAATGATAAATTACTGGAATTTGCCGGGAAATGGATATTAGAAACAATTATATTAAGTGAAGTATCCCAAACCCAGAAAATTAAGCACCATATGTACTCCCTAATAGGTGGCTCCTAGTACCACACCCACCCAGCCCACCTTGAGACACTCATAGGTAAATCTATGTATTACCTACAGTAATTGCAAGGATTATGAACAGAAGGGATGGGGTTGGAGGGCCACACCAGAAACAAGGAGAGAAGTGACCATGTTACAGTAGAGAAAATAGGCCTCCATCAAGGACTGCAAGTAAGTAATGTGACACCTGGTTAAGTTCACAGACATTCGTTCCTGATCATTTACAACTAAGGGGGTATGATCTCACCAGAAGGGGAGGGCATATAGTCTGGCAGATAAAAAGTAACCATTTTGCAAATGGGTGATTGACCCCTCCCTCACTGAGGTTTCCTACTTGTATTATGTCTACCCTTGAATGTGCTTTTATAATAAGACTCCAGTTTAACAGCTTTTTTTCTCTGGCCAGGGGGTGACGTACAGTGCCTAGCAGGATGGAGTGAAGGGCATTGCAGGAGCAGCAAAACTGCAAAAGAAAATCAACAAACCACAATCCAGAACTTCAGAGACTCTATCAACCACCTAGAACTAGGCCAGACTAATCTCTCCCCATCCTGAAGCTCAGGGACATTTGCGGAAGAAGGGGGCAGTAAGAGTGTAAGAGCAAAAGGATAGGAGGAGCAATGATTTGCAAGATACTCCACACAAGTTAGGGCTGAAGCAATCATAATTGGACTTTGCATGCCCTGCGCAATGTCCAACACACTATTGACCTCACAAAGTCTAGCATCTGCTAAAGGCACCAAGATCCTTGGAGGCAAGGGATTGGAAGCCACAGTAGTGTTCCTATGCTTAAGGGGAACACAGGAAAGGGTTCAGGGAAATGCCACTGGGTCCTTGTAAGTCATCGGAGAGGAAGGCCCAGAGGAGAGTCAGGGATGCACATTAAAGGACTCTCTGGGAATTGGGGCGGGAGGCACTGGGGGATGGGGAGGGAGGGGCGAGGGGAGGGGGAGCAGGGGGTTCGGGGGGAGGAGAGGGAGGGAGGGAACCGGTGTACCTATTAAGTTTGTATGAGTGGAAATAATAATAAAAAATGTTTAAAAAAAACTACAATAAATGAGACAATTAGAACAGAGATACCCCATACAAAATGGGAAAGAAAAGAGTTTGATTAAAAAAATTGGGGGGCTGAAGAGGTGGCTCAGGGATTAAGCCTCTGCCTTGCAGGCAGAAGGTGCTGAGTTCGGATCCTAGACCCCATGTATAGACATATAGACGCGGGGCAAAGGCGGAGGCAGCCTGCGTTTCTGGTTCTGGTAGGGTGGAGCCTGTGAATCCCGGGGCAGAGTAAACAAGGAGGAGGTGGAGGCAGTCCATGGTGGTTCCCGAATTCGTCCGTGGTACTACACACATATACACACACACACACATACATACATACACACACACGCATGCACGCATACGTGCACAATTGAATAAATAATAAAAAAATTTAAAAAAAAGAAAAAAATTTGTCATGATGATTTGTTCAAGGGTAGGATATATCCAAAGACAGAGCAAGAATCTGGATTGAAGGCCGTTACTGGAAATATTGGGAAGAGAAGATGCTTTTCCACTGGATTGACTATGTTTAAAAAATGTGACTCTGAGACCATCAACAGCCAATTCCGACTTTACTTTCATGTAGGGGCAGCTGAAATCACTCCTGCTTGTGGACGCCCCCTTTCTCAGCCCTAAGGGATTTCACCTTTAGAATTAGCCTGAAAACTTTAGACAAATACACTAATCTCTTACCAGTGTCACAAAAGAGCAATTTTCATTCACATCTCTGGAGGTAAGATCCATGCGCTTGCTGTGTGTGTGCGCTTATGAATGTGTGGATGTGTGTGCATGAGTTTGCCCGTGTGGGTAGAGGTCAGAGGTCAACATCAGGTGGTCTTCCTTAGGCACTGTTCACTTCCGTGTTGAAGCAGGGTCTCTCACTGGCCTGGACCAGCTTGCTAAGCAGGTTAAGCTTGTTGGCTGGTGAGCCCTAGGGAATCCGCCTGTCTCTGCCCCCCAGCACTGGAATTATAGACATACACCCTCACTTACCCAGCTGTAGGATCAAACTCGGGCACTCGCTCTTGCCTAGCAACGAGCACCCCCCAACTTTAGCAGCAATATGTTTTAAGGCTCCAGAGATGACTTCAGCATGCTATGAGGCTTGGGCATCCTGGCTTATGCCACTCACAGATATCCCCTTACTTCTCCTAGCAACTGGTCTTGCTAAGCATGTGACCTGGTGCAGCCAACATTCCTGGACCCAACTGAAGTCTTTGCAGTCAGAGATACCCCAGTGACTTTGCTTCTTAGCTACAAACCTGAGCCCAGGCAGCAAAGGGCTCTTCCACTCCTTCTTCCTGCTGCGAGCAAGTTCAGTGAGAGACAAAGGCTACCAAATTGTTACCATGAGGAGACACATGTCTTGATATTAAGAGAAGACTGAATGTAAAGGGAAGAAGAACCAGCACCTATGGGGACAGGCTGTTTTCCCATGGATCCTTAGTACTGTCTACCTACCTGTTTCTCACTGAGTGAAATGTCTTTGTTGGATGTTTGATACTTTCTGTTGAGAGTATTTCCGGTAACTTCCTACCTGATAATGTACTTGAAAAACGGGCTTTATAAAGGTCACAAATCTTAGGAATAATCCAAAAAGTCCTCAGGACAATGTACTTATAACCATCAAGTGGGCACCCCCCAACTTTTACAATCCCTAGAAACACTGTAGCATTCGTTGGTGTATGAGAATGAACTCAGCCAAGCAGTGCTTCTCCAATCCTCACTTTTATTCTCAACAACTCTGGCTTTCCTAATGCCACAGTGGTTCGCCCTTTTCTTCTTCTTAGTTCTAAAATCTGTCCAGATTTGCCGTGGAGAATCAGAACCAAACTTGTTCAGTGCAAATCTGCCTCCCTCTCTGCGGAAGTTAAGATGCATCCTTTAATTAGCTGAAGAGGACAGTGCCCCTGAGTCAGCACTCTGTGTATTACACTATATTCTTTCAAGAAATGACAACTGTTTTCTTGGACTTCAGTGTTTTTTTTTTTTCCAAAATAAAATTACTGGGTAAAAAGATTAATCTTCTTCTCTGCTCTTGAACAAGTTGTAGTCTTCCACTGCTGTTTTGGTTTCTCATCTGAACTCTCCTTCCTTGGAACATACTGGCTCACATAACTAGGAGTCTCCCTTTTAAATGATTTCTGATACTGTGTGAAAGACCTCGGCTTACCCCCGTCCTGCAACCTTGTCTTGGTTTCATGCCATCTTCCTGGGAGTGCAACTTCTGTTCTTTCTTCTCCCCCCAGTCTATTTTGCTTTATTATGGACGGGCCCTTTCTTTTTCACATTTTTCAAGGCTTCTAGCCATCTCCTATCTTGGGTGCTATCTTGGAGATCACCTTGTGCAATATTTCATTTCTGGTTGGATCTCTGACATACTCCAGGCCACCAAAGAGTCTAAACCTCTAGTCAAGATCTGTGAATGGTCTGAGATTTCACACTCCCAAAAAGCTGGCAAACTAGACTGCTGAATTTCCATTACACCATCGGAAGACATGATGGTTTTGAATTTGAGACAAGTGAGCTTCTTGCATAAATTTAGTGACAGCCAGAGGATCAGTGTTTTCTTACAGCAGTTCCTAAAGCCCTGGTTCTCCTAGGGCCATGCAAAAAGTGACATCTGCCCATCTGTAGCAGGAGCCAAAACAGAAAGTCTGGAATGTTGTTAATTATCTTGTCCATGAAGCATGCCTGCTCTTAGCTCCAGAAGTAAATCACTTTGAAGATGGCTTAAAACTATGTTTTCCAAGATGGCCTCCTTGGCAGAAAATCATTACTCAGAAAAGATAGTCTACGGCACAAAGCATTGCTACCTCTGTTTGGAAGACATGAAGAAATAAGAAGGGCGTATAGATAACTGTCCTCCACTCCCACTATAAATAACATCTTCACATAACTACCCCTTAGCCAGTCCTGCCATCTCCTTTCTGGGATGACTGTTGTGTCTCTCTCTCTACCATCATCCACCTAAAGTCTGTTCTCTGCACATACTCACCAGAGTGCTGTTCTTAAAATATACACCAGACTGTCTTAAAGGCTCACCTCCAGTGGCCTCCCATCACACTTTTTCTAACACCCAACATCTTAGAGTGTTAGGGTTTGTGTGCTCTGGCTCCTGCCTTCTTAATTTTACTTCAACTTCTTGTACTTTCTCCCTTATTCACTTTGCTCCAAGCCCTGGTTTGCCTTCTGTTTTCTAATACCCAACTTCCAAAACACGTATGGACTCTTTCCCTCCATTTTGATTAACAGGCTCCTACAAAGGGCAAAGCCATCGCCTCCTGCCTGAGTTGTTGTATGAGATATTTTAACTGTTCCCTCCACCTCCAGTCATCATTCTCCATTTTAACCTACTGACAAATTTTCTTTAAAATTCTGACCTATCATAACCTCTTTAACTTAAAAATCAAAATGGCTCCTAGAGGTCAAATTTTAGTCCAGTCCCAGTTTACTTCGTTCTCATTCAACCTTTCTTCTTCACATTGGAGATGGAACCTTTGTCCCTAAGCCACAGTTACTGTCCTTATTTATTTCCATGCTGCTGTTCAATCGAACTTCTCACCTACAAAAACCACTTTTCTCTGCTGAGTAAATTTCTTATTCATGCATGAGCCACATCTAGAATCTTCTCTGAGATAAACCTTTATTCATTCAAAAAGAACTAACCTATACTTCTATTTATCATCATACATTAAAAGCTTGCTTGCGTGGTCATCAGTCGAAATAACCCCAACATGTTCAGGAAATGAGCATAATTTATTTAGTTGCAGCATTTCTAGACTTCAGCCCAGTGCCAGGTTTTTTTTTTTTTTTTTTTTTTAACTAGTGCTTAATGAATAAAGTAAGCCAGCTGAGTTGGTCTTCATGAAAGTTCTTTTTTTTTTTTAAACTCTCCATCTATGACAATATGGTCAAAAGATCATCAAGTAAAAAGACACTTTAGACATGATTAGTACAATTGTTTTTATGGGTATTAAAAACTAAGACCCTAAAAAGAATGTGTAAAACTACATGAAAACTCAAAGAATATTTGTTAAAAAATAAATATTAATTCACTAGCCTTTTTTACCAAATACCAGCCTTTGCAAAAGGTAGCATGTTCATTTATTTCTCCATAATGTCATCAATGGGATATCTGCTTCATTGTATACAGTTTATCAGGCATTCCATCCAGAGTGTGCATCTGAAGTTATGCCACAGGTTCAAGTTATTGGACCTCGTCATGGCCCCTGGCACCTTCTCCTGCAGCCAGCTCCTGGCTGCCAGGCAGAGGAAAAGATTTTATTGCCTCCTTAACACCTTCTGGTTACTCTAGGCTCTTAATTTTTCTCCCCCAGGGCTGTTCCTGATGGAAGGCTGTGCAAATGTCTCCATTCACCAAATGGGAGCCAGTTGTTGTGTCAGGTCGCCCCACTACAGAGCTGCCTCCTCCTGGAAGTAACTCTGCATCCCAGCAGCACTGGTTTCTGATACGGACCATGCTTTTTCAGGACAGATTCCCTCCCTCATATATCAACCCAGTTTAGAAATTTGAGTTAACCTAGCTTCCAACAAAACTGTCATTCCTTTAGTCAGAGCACTTTCCTAGTTTTATGTTCTTTTTTCTTTTTTTTTTTTTTTCTTATTGTGCCAAGTCGCCTTCTATACACAGATCTTTGCATTGGCACAAAATAGTTTCTAGCTTTTCCAGCTTCCATAAGACATTTGAATAGATTCTCACAAAGCTCAGACAGCCTGGAATGGGATCAGATGACATCAACCCATCCATAAAACACATGTGACCTGGAATACAGCTAAGCACTATTGTGTGGACATCATTTTCCTGGTCTGAACATGGTCAAATGGTTAAACATAGGAGGTTAAACATTATGGGAAACTGAATGAGGGGTATACAATAGCTATCTCTGCCTTTGAGAAGCTTTTCAGTAAGTCTAAGTTACCTCAAAATAATTCAAAAGAAGAAACATCATAGAACTCTAATAAATAAGATGCTCGGGCTCTTTATCTTCTTCAGTTATTCCAAGCAGGAGAAAGTTGAACAGTGTCAATGTTTTGTACATTTATTATCTGTCCATATGAGATGAAGCAACTAGATAAACAGTTCCTGTTTCAGAAATTTAAGATGCCTTTGCTGTCCACACCGTACCACATGGGAGCTATCACACCCTGCCTGTGTGTCCTCACATACCCAGTCCATGGTGCCCATTGTTCTTACGGTGTAATTTGTGCATAGGGCAGACAGTGTTCCATTAGAAGGACATCTTAAGGACTGAAGCTATAACTCAATGGCAGAACTCATGTCTAGAATTTACATGGTCTCTGGTTGGGTGCCCAGCTTGAGCAAAGAGAAAATAAGTGAATTTGTGTATATTTTGTTGGACCTTGTTAAATGGGTAGTCACTGTATTTCAACAAGAAAACTAAGTCCTTGAGATGTTAACTGATTGACGGGGAGGCAGTGCCCAGATGTCAGGACACGGAAGAAGGCACAGGGCCCTGTATTAGGACATCACAGGCTGCAAATCAGCTTAGGAGCAGAACAAGACATCCTTCCTCGAGTTCTCCGAGGCCCAGCCATCACCCAGAGGCACCTAATGTGGATAGACTCAACACTGGGGATTGCAGAAATGAAAGTCTATCCATTGCTTTCCTTATGAGGAATTACAGCTTCAGCCCTCCTGGTAAAGTCTCTTCTCAAGACAGAAAATTCTGACAATTCTCAGAGACCCTACTTTTCAAAGGGGGGAAAAATTGTTATTCCAATGCATTTGCTTTTAAAATATACAGCAATTAGAGCGAGCCATATCATTTGGTGGGGGCTGACAGACCACCCTTAGGTTTTGTCCACTTTTGAAGACCATGGGAATTCTTGGCACTCAACTTTCTGTTTTCACAGCTTTGCCACAGCACCTGTTCCAAAAGCAATTGGAAGGGCTTGACTGGATCATGGTTCTTAATTTTCAGCTCACAAGCAAGAATGTTTGGGGGTTTAAGGTATAATGCTGTGTTTTACAGTGTAAGCACTGAAGCTTTTACATGGAATTATACCCTAAAACACATCTCAGGATTCAGTGAAAACATTGTATTTCAAAGGGATTTTTGTCCCTTCTGCAAAAAGACAAACACAAGGGTATATGATAACCATGTGAGGAGGGAAAGTACATATTTGTAGGAGCTTTTTATTGTTTTGACCTGTTCATTAGGTTGTAAATGTTTCCCTTATGGAACCCCAGAGAGTCAATAATAAATGTTGTTTCATCAAACAATGAAAGAATCAATTAAGGAGTAGCTCAGGATTTCAGACACTTGCCACCCACATGAATCAAGCTCCCTTCAACTTGGACTCTGGGTGTGCATTATTCATTAAAACCTCAAGAATATAATTATTACATACTAATTAATTCACTGTATACACAACATAGAGTCCAGAACTGTTAACTGAGCACTGGTCAAGTTCTTCCAAGGAGGATTTGCACCAAAATGGCCAGGGAAAAGGGAGTCTTTTATAAGACTGTAGCTCATTTGCAAACTAGCAAGGAGAGATCATTGGGGGTCAGGACAGACTCCACCCTCTGGGTTGAAAGACTCCATACCTAAGATGAAATTTACTTTAAAATATAAAGTTCATCTTTCCTTTAACAATCCACTCAAAATGGTAAAACTGGACTAGTGAGATGGCTCAGCAGGTAAAGGTGCCCGTGTGCAAACTTGGTAACCTGAGTTTGAAACCACATGATGGAAAAAGAAAACAAACTTCTGAAAGTTGTCCCCTGACCTTCACACTTCACACAAGTAATGTGACATTCCCTCTCTACCCCCTCCCTATCTCTCTTCCCCTCCCTAACTCTCTCCTTCCCTCCCTCCCTCCTTTTCTTCCTCTTTCCCTTTCTTCTTCTCTTACTTTCTCTCTCTCTCCCTCCCTCTCTCCCTCATCCCTGCCTTTCTTTTTTTCTTCCTCTTTCTTTGTCTCTCTCTAATAAATATTTTTTCAAAGATCATAAAGGCAGGTGACTTAGTAAGACAATGAGTGTTTGAAAGAGCAGGTTCCAATAGCTTGCCATGAAACAGGGAACAGGAAGAGGCACACAGGTTTCCAGAAAGTATTGACTGGGTAGAGAGCAGTTCTAGGAGTTGAAGATGTTTGAACAGTGAGTACAGTGAGTACAGGGGAGTAACTAGAGGGTGGGATAGGTCTGCCAGGGGAAGTGACCAAAACACAAGTGGTTATTGGTCACAGCTAGCCTCTTGAGAGTGAGCACAAAGGAAACATAGACAGTCACACTGCTTGCTGCTAATCCAGTAGGCTCTCATTCTGCCTGGCAGAATGCATCATGCATAATACACCTCACTTGCCATACACATCCTGTGTTCCTTCAGAGAATTGTGTGTGTGTGTGTGTGTGTGTGTGTGTGTATGTATCAGAAGATACTGTGTGTCCCTGTGAAGGACCAAGGATGACTTCAGGATCATCCTGGATTGCTTCTACCTCCTTCCTGTTTCCCTCTGGAATTTCCCAGGCTCCACCCACCAGGGACGAAGAGCAGGCTGCCGCCATATCCATCTGGTGTTATGTGGGACCTGGAATCCACACTCAGTAGCAGAAGATACTGAGTCAGAGGCATCTCTCCAGCCCCAGAGAATTCTTTAGTAGACAAAAGAAGAAATGGAGTCAGCTCTCCCACATGTAGAATTTAAGAAGGAAACAAATATTTGCTTATCCACTTTACACAAAGTCCAAATATCACATTAAAAGCTTTCTCATAGTGTCATCATGAGGATTATTCCCATTTTAAAAACAGATTTTGAAAAACTACATATTTAAATTTTCTGTTATCTTTACTAAGGCATTAATATACATCAAGAGGGGATGGTGGTACTGAAAGGAAATTTTTTTTACAAGTATGTCTAGAATTTTTTAACAGTTGCTTTCTCTTGTCATAAACTAACCAAGAGCAGCAGAACAGTCATTTCAAGCAATTAGAGAACATCTCCAAGTCCTCAGTATTTATTTGCTATAAATAAACTTTTCTGTCCTAGAATTATAAAACAACTGTTTCAGACAGTGTATTCTTATTTTCATTTGGTCAAATTTTGTTTAAACATAGTGGGTTAGCTTTCAAAGGTCTGTAAGCCTGTTACCTAGTCCCAAATGGAGTCCAGAACCACAGAATACTTAGAAGACATTTTCCAGCTATCATCTACCACCCCAGTAGTATTTCCATTAAAGTATGTTTTGGCAGACAAAACAGAGCTGATCAAATCTTTAAAAACCTTAAAAATTATAGTAAAGCATATTTCCCAATATAGTCAATATATTCCTAAGTTATAACATTAAAAGACTCTGAAAAGTCTACAATCTCATTTACTTAACAAAGAAAACATTTCTCGTTTGTAATACTCATCCAAATATCACCTTAGTTACTGAGACCATGTTGTACTCTTGGAAAGAAGAATACTAAGAAAGTTTAGTGAACCCTACAACTCCTGCAATGCATAGTGCACATTGCTACATTGCTGAAGTGTACCACACACAACAACTCCTGTGAAGTGTACCACACACCACAACTCCTATGAAGGAGTTGTGCCAAGCTCATAAAATTCAATACCACAAACTTTCAGTTTTATACTAAAAATATAAAAAGTAAACAAATAAGAACACATTAAGAAATTATGCAGAAAACCCATTAAATGTTTAAGGGACAATAAAACTGCCACCAGCTCATTAAATAGTCTCTTGGAACTATTAGATCCAGAGCCAATACTTCCAAAGGTCCTGCAATGAAAATGGGGAGCAGAGAGGAAAGAGAGGGAAGAAAGAGTTCTAAAATGCAAAATTATTGAAAAATGAGTTAGAAAATAAATGTGTGTTGTATTCTATGCATTATATCTACTCGTAGCATCATCTGCCATGAGCAAAATAATTACCACAAGAGGGCGGGAGAAGTTATTACTCAAGATGAAACTAAGTATTTAGAAAACCTTCCAATTCCGTAACAGAAACCTAGGAATACATAAGCTGAGAGAATGATGTGCAGCCTGCTGCAAACAGCTGGGAAGAGAGGTGCATACTGTGTTCTTAATGAGGTTCCTGTCACCATAGTTTCTTGATGAAGACAGGCAATTTGGAAAAGAAAATGAGATCATTCTCAAATGCAGTCTGCTGTGTGGAATGCGAATATACTTTGTAAATCAGGAAAGAAAGTTGATTTAGATGATACGTTTGTGTGCTGTTAAAGCGAATGTCATCTTCTTATTCTAGTATCTTCTGACAGTGTAAAGGATTGCTTTCCCCCAATTTTTGAATTATTTAGAAGGAGTGGTTGAATCTCAGAGAAGTCAATTCAAGTAGCTTTTATTTGTTAGAAAGAAAGTGGAATCTCAGTTTTCTAACAGGTGTCTCACAAGTGTGCGTGGTACATAAAAATGGAATCACGGGGCTGGAGAGGTGGCTCAGGGGTTAAGCGTTCGCCTTGCAGGCGGAAGGTCCTGAGTTCGGATCCCAGATCCCACGTATAGACGCCAGGCGGAAGCGGGGGCCCGGGGCAGAAGGAGGTGGAGGCGTCCATGGTGGTTCGCGAATTCGTCCGTGGTTCTACACACACACACAGACACACACACACGCATGCACATGCACACACACATGCGCCCAGTTGAATAAATAATAATAATTTAAAAAAAAATGGAATCACGCTCCGGCATCTGGAGACCAACACCTCTCTACAGTCATCTTTGTGTTTCTCCATTTAAATAGGATCCAAAGCTGTTTTTAAAAAAAAATAGTGCATATGAGGACTGGAGAGGTGGCTCAGGTGTTAAGCTCTGCCTTGTAGGCAGAAAGTCCTGGGTTCGGATCCCAAATCCCATGTATAGACGCCGGGCGGAAGCGGGGGCGGCCTGCGCTTCTGGTCCTGATAGGACAGAGCCTGTGAATCCTGGAGCAGAGTAAACAAGGAGGAGGTGGAGGCAGCTCATGGTGGTTCCCAAATTCGCCCATGGTTCTACGCACACACATACACACACACGCACAATTGAATAAATAATAATAAAATAAACTTTACCAAAAAAAGATGGTGCATATGCATAGGTCAGAAGACCTTTGGAAGGTAATTCTTCCACAATATGGGCTTTTGGGGATTGAACTCAGTTCTCCAGGTTTATGAGCTGGCACCTTACCCACTGAGTTATCCCACTGGCACAAAGGCCATCTAGTTTTGAATACTGACTTCATCACATTAGTCAGAGTCATGCATAATTTTTTAACTCCAAGGTTAGGGGAACAATATGGAATAAGGGGCATAAAGAATGTATGAGCCAGAGGTTAGGGCCACTAAACAGTATCTTCTGGCCATGACACAGTTATTGTACTCATGAACTTACTGAGGTTACAATACACGGGACCTGTGCAAGATTGGGCCAATCATCATTCCTCATGTGTGGATGAGGGACCACAAGACTACTTGAGGAACTATGGGTGCTGAAGAAGGGGCTATTATTTTCATCAGTGGTATAGACACTAATCAGTTGCCCATGTTTCACTAAATCCATTCTCTCAACCCATGTTTACACAATCAAAATTAAACTGTAGGCCACGAGAAAAAAAGAAGAGAAAAAAAGACATCAAGAAGAGGGGGCTTTGATAGGAGAGTTTCATCAAGAGAGAATGATGGAGGGGATGAGAAAATAATGAGGGTAAAGATGAGCAGGGTTTAGTATATGTATGTATGAAAGAGATGCAAGTGAATCAAAAATTAAAATGAGAGTAAAGCAAATACATGGAGGTAGTCATTTTTCACTTTTTATTAAGAATTTTTCATATACAAACAAAACGAGTTTCTGTCCATGTACCTTCTCCCTTCCCTCCCACCCCTCCTCACAACTTCTCCTGCCTGTTCTGCAGTGTAAGTGGCTCCACAGGTGGGCAAGCTCCCTTCACTTGTCTGGCATCTGCCCTAGGATTCCCACTGAGTGTAGTTGCTTCTCCTGAGATATCCTTGCTGGATTCCCATTAAGTGTAATTGTTTCTCCTGGGTGGTCCTTGCTGTTCCATGGGGGAATGTTGATACGTCGGCCATTGTGTAGACCTGATGGGAGCAGGTCTCATTACACTGTGCTCCTGGATGCAGCAGCCCTGCCATAACTAGAGTGACCTGGCCAGCAGTGTATCTATCCATCCTTAAACTCTTACAATCGTACTGCTTCTTCTTCCACAAGGTTCCCAGAGCCTTGAGATTGGGAGAGATTTGGATGAATTTATTAGGGCTGAACATTCTAGGGTTACCAATACTATTTACTTTGATCAGCTGTGGTTTTCTGAGTAGAAGTAGAATATTTAATGTAATGGTAAAATATTTAATAATTAATTCAAGAGTATATAATAGCTCTAAAATTATATGCATATAATAACAAGCTTCAAGAGAATAAATCCAAATAACAAAATTGAAGAGAGATACATAGCACAAATATGAGAGCTATATGAGCAATTTAAGAAAACCAGTAAACAAGTAACAGAAAGCTTAATAGAGATTTATACAATCTGGTCAACAAACAACTTAAAAGAATGTGGATGTTTGCACCACGGTGGCTGTGTTGCCTCCTACACATGTGCTCATGGTGGCTCTCTCCCTATTTCTCTAATCTTAAGCTATCTCCTCTGCTGTGACGTTCTCCCACCTTCCAGCTGTGGTATCCTCCTTGCCTCCTTTGGATGGAATCTCAAAGAGTTTCTTTCCTCTCTTCTAATTTTTTATAAAATTCCTGCTGTGGACCTCCAAAAGAGAAAAAAGATTAATATTTCTCATATAAAATGATACAACTCTTTTTTTTCCAAGAAAATGTGATAGACTTATCACTGATAAACATAATTAACCAGAGCACACCTTATTTTGCTTAACCAAACCCAAACTAGAGCTGGTTCTCAAATTATGATCTTTAGCAATTAATCTAAATATAGATAACACAAAGAATTCTGCAGTATTAGGAAATTACATCCAAATGATTCAAGGTTCAAAGAAGAATTCAAATGTGTGTGTATGTATGTGTGTATAGAACCACGGGCGAATTCTGGAACCACCATGGACGCCTCCACCTCTTCCTTTTTTTACTCTGCCCCGGGATTCACAGGCTCCGCCCTACCAGGACCGGAAACGCAGGCCGCCCCCGCTTCTGCCCGGCGTCTATACGTGGGGTCTAGGATCCGAACTCAGGACCTTCCATCTGCAAGGCAGAGGCTTAACCTCTGAGCCACCTCTCCAGTCCCTGGGTCACTGGCTTTTGCTCTTTTTTTTTAATTTATTTTTTCCACTCATACAAACTTGATTCCCTTCCCTCCCTCCAACAGAGACCACTAGCACCCGCATCTGAGACAGATGGATTCCTGCACCCACACAACTGAACCATGTGCTCTAAAAATATTTCTGAGAATGTACTCTATCTCTGAATTAAAATTACATTCTTGGAATACAAAGTTGCTTTTGAAAATTATTGTAAGTGTCCACAATTATTTGAGTATTCTGTAATTTTATTTCATAAAAACTGTCACATTTTAAGAAAATCTCCCAAGATCAGCCTCTGATCCCCAAGCCAAAGAGACTCATACTTTATCACAGTTTCCTGCTCAAGGAGAAGACATTCACAATGATAATATCTAACATTTTAAAATGTTTTATTAGGTACAGGCAGTGACATATTGTTGTCTATAAACTTTAAAACTCTACAAGATAAGGTAATAGTATCTACATCATTTAACAGATAGTTAAAACTGTGGTTCAGATGCATTAAGTTTCCTCAAGTTGCATTTCCAGTAAGCAGTAAGGATAGAACTGGAATCAAGAAAGGTGGGTGTAAACACCATATAGTAACGGTGGCAGCTAGAGAGTACGACCAGTGTCAGAACCTTAAAGGTGATACTGACATGCAAAATGGACTTTGAAGATATGATTACACTATGATTAAGGAAAGGATCTTATTATTTGTTTGTTTGTTTGTTTTTTGAGACACAGTGTCCTGTATTCCCGGATGCCTATGAATTCACCAGTGGTGACCTTGAATTCCTGATTCACCTGCCTACACCTCCCAAATGTTGGATTACACACGTACAACACGTGCTTAGTGCTGCACTAAGGGTCTTAAGATAGAGAGGGTCTCCTGGATGATCGAGGCGGCCTGCTGTAGTCAAAAGGTCCTTACATATGAAAGAGGTAAAAGAGTCAGAGGAAGCAGAGACCACAGTGCCATCATTGGAAAGTGTCCTGAGCCAGAGGGACGGTGGTTGGTCTCTTGGGGCTGAAGAATGCAAGAACACAGTCTTTCCTTAGACACCACAGCAGGGTAAGACACTCCTTACATGACTTGGTTTTGTGCTAAAAGAGCCACTTTGCACTTCTGATTTCCAGAACTGTAAGATAATATATTGTGCTGCTTTAAGACAGGAACTTTGTGCAATTTCTTGTACAGAAGATAACATTAAAATAGTAGCCAAAGAGAATGACAATATGCTAGTGAGTAATTCAGAATCTGATTTAATGTCTAGAAGTATTCAGCAAATATTTGTTGAATCAACAGAGTTGGATATGTAATGCCAAAACACAAGATGCAAAGGGACACAGATATATTCCAGATTTGGAAGTAGGCTCAGTTCTTGTGCCTGCCAAGCTGACGGTGATGCTGAATAAATATCTCTCTGAGATGAGAGTATGTGCTAAGCTTTCAGCCATGGCCTCAAGCTTTAGGTACCATACAGTCTAGGCCACTCTCAGATTGGGTAGGGACAGAACGCAGGGCCTCATTCACACTAGGCAAGTAGTCTACCCCTGCTACCCCCAGGCATGGTAAATACTTACTGAATATTTACTATGTGATTGAACAAGACAAACTGGATTTTTGTTTTCACAGAGTTTATATGCAGACAGGGGAGGCAGCAAACAAACCAATCATTGTAAACAAATAAGTGGGTAATGAGAATTATGCTAACACCAGAAGGAAAAAGAATGGTGGTCAGCTGAATCCAGCTAGAGATTTAGGGTCAGTTATAGAACATTGGGGTAGATTTAAAATGTTTTTGAAGATGATTTACAAATGATAAAAACCATGTAATTTTTTAATGCAATGAATGTAAAGTAAATATGCTTAAAGTGGCATAAAAATATGAATTCATATTTTTATGCATGAGCAATCACATTATCATTTTAGAAACTATAAAGATAAACCTGACGGTCTTCATCTGCTTAAAGCCCATCTATTAACACTCAACCTCCTCACGTGGCCCTTGAGGTCCTTCATGACCTACCTTAGTTCTCTCTCTCCTCCTCCTGTTATTTCTCTAGGGAATCTCCTGTTCCCATTTGCCCTTTGGTTAACTGTCCTTCAACAGGTATTGACTGAGCATAAGCTTCTTCCAGAAGTCATTTCTGGTGCCATATCTGGATGAACTGTGTGCTGACCGCTTCCTTGGCACGCGAAGATGGCTTACTCGTTGCCCAGTAAGTCGTGGCTCCTCTAGAGTATGGTATGGGTAAAAGCTGAGTCCTTGTCCTGCTCACTGGGGACTTCACAAGGTGAGAAAATTGCCTTGTGGTGGAAGGAAAAGGAAGGAGGTGGTCTGTGAATGGGGGGAAGAGATGGATGCACCCACTTGCTAAGGAGGAGAAAGAATAGGAAGGCCACAGCTTGTAGCTGCACTCACACCGCAGCTGGCCAGGGTGAGCTGGTATAACTCACTGGCGTTGACAGATCAGAGTGCTGCGAACTGATTGTACTTCCCAAATTCCTATGTTGACACCCCAAGTTTCAATTTGATAACATTTAGAGTTGAGGGTTCTCTGGAGATGATTATCATGAGAGAGGAGCCCCATGAATTTTTAGTGACTTAAAAAGAGACGTGAAGTCTCCCCCTTTACCTCCCCCCCTTTTATGCATTAGTCAGGAAGAAGTACTTCAAGAGGAAATTGCTGGTACTTGGAGCTTAGACTTCCAGCTTCCAGAACTAAGAACTGAATGTCTATTTAAATCCTCAATATTTTTGTTATAGTGACTTGAACAGACTCAGCCGAGAGTGAGGCAAGAATTGGTTATAAGATTCACCCAAGAAGTGTCCTTTTGCAATGGAAGATCTATAATCCAGAGAATCCCAAATGGCTAAAGAGCAAACTAAAGTCCCTGAACAGGACATCAAAATCACTATCCATCCCAAGACTCAGGAATCCTTGCAGAAGAGGGGCTGAGGATGGGAAGAGATGCTGCCCCCCCACGTCTGTCCATGACCAGTATTCTCTGGTCATACCAGGACTGCCGAACCCAAGAGCTCACTGTGGGGACGTCGACTTCTGCTAGACCCCCACAATAGCTGTTTAGCAACATTTCTCCATGGACAAGGAAGGCTCTTGGGAGATGCTAGGCCACCCTGAGAGATGGTTTGGAACTGGTGCCCGGACAGAAGAAGGGGAAATTCTTTAGTCCATGGTTTGCACACTGGTGGGCTTGTTCATGCCCCAGCAGGTGCCCGGGCACTTACCATTGTAGGTGTCTTGGACTAGGCCTAGTGCATCACACATGCAAGGGGATGTGAGTGCAGGAGGGAGACTGGTTGGAAACAAGAAGATGTAGGATGGCAGGGGGAGGTTGGGTAGTAAAGTGAAGACACTCAAATACAGTGTATTTGTGTATAAAAATTCCAAAAAATAAAAAATAATAATTGAAAAAAAAGAATTGGTGCTGTAACTCAGCTCACTGCTCATCATGCTCCGTGCCCCAGATGCAGCTCTGCATCTGCCCTGAGAGATGAGCAGTTTCCTCTTATTGCTAAAAGGCCATCCTTGCCTCCAAGATGTCCTCCCTGGGGACTATATGCATAGCAAACAGTCACCTTTGTAAAAGTCTTATGCCCAGCAAGTAGCTGTTGCAACATGTCTATACTTAAAGAGTGCCTTTTTTTTTATTATTGATACAATGGTCAGATACAGGTTAGCTAAGCTCTACCAGACCAGGCCTCTGCACAAGTTATCAACCCTCATCTATTGAGTTTCCTGACCAGTGTCTACGTCTCACAAAGGCCTTCCAAAGCTTGTGTCCAGTAACCCACTTAACATGCACATAGAATATTTTCAAAACTGTACCAAGTCTAGGTTTAAAAATCCAGAAAGCAGGGGCTGGAGAGGTGGCTCAGGGGTTAAGTTTCTGCCTTGCAGGCGGAAGGTCCTGAGTTCGGATCCTAGACCCCACGTATAGACCCTGGGCGGAAGCGGAGGCGGCCTGCGTTTCTGGTCCTGGTAGGGCGGAGCCTGTGAATCCCAGGGCAGAGTAAACAAGGAGGAGGTGGAGGCAGTCCATGGTGGTTCCAGAATTCGTTCGTGGTTCTACAGACACGCACACACACACACACACACACACACACACACACACACACACACACACAATTGAATAAATAATAAAAAGAAAAAAATTTTTAAAAATCCAGAAAGCAGCACCACTGTTGTGTCTCTTAAAAAACTATGCAACCATGTCTGCTCCCGAAAGCCTGGTAGGCGGTGCTAGAGGTTCTAGAGATGCTGTTGTGCTCCTAAATCTCCGTGTTCATACTGGGCCTTTGTGCATAATACCCTTCTGAGGCACACTTGTAAAACTGCAGGATGCTGGTTTCCTTACACATAATATAATTCTCACAATGGATATTTAAAATTTATAGCCAAATCTCCCACATGAAGGTGGTCTGGCAGGCATAATTTTTTCCTTCTGTACATAAATGACTATTAACTTGTTGGCATTTTGCAGACAGGTTTTGATGAACTATGATATTTTGCTTAAAATCATTCCAAGAATAATGTCAGGCTTCATAATTGCCTTGCCTGTGACCACCAGCGAGCACGTCACCTCCAACTGAACAGCTTGTACTGAATGGAACCCACTGCAACCCAACCTTGGGCAGGGATGTGAATGGGGGGCACAGGGCAGACACTTTCTGCAAAGGGTTGGGGAATGGGATCAGAAGGGGTGCACACTAGACTATAAATAATTCAGGTCACTTTCTACCATTGTAGGACTATGCCATGAGAATAATGCTTGTGGGATCTTTGCAGACTTGAAAAAAAAAACTGGCAGACAGTTTAATGTGAAAACAAAGCAACAATCAAAATGCAGTCACAGTGACAATAAAAACATTTCAGTTTGTAGATTGGGACTGTGTAGCACACAGGACCCCCAGTGCTAGACTGTTAAAATGTTTCCTCATTTGGAACAAAATCAGACACTTTTGTAGCATTTATTCCTGTGAAAACAAATGGATATATGTCAGCTGTTAGACTGCCAACAATCTTTACTCAGGGAAAACTGTTACTCTGAGATGGGCCCTCTCAATTTGCTTTAATATTAAAATGGCCTTTCCTTATGTAATGCTTTCCACAGGGGTGGGTGATTTCTACCAATCTGTGGGAAGATTAAAAACTTTCAGCCTCTGTGGTTGCATGTATAGCTCTGTGATAGAGTGTTTCCTCAGCAGGTTTAAGGCCCCAGGTTCAAGTCCCAGTAACCTCTGAACTTTGTTTACTAGAAGTGTTGACATTACATGGAATGAAAAGCTCAGAGTCCCCTATTCATACCATTCCCCTGTCCTATCCATTAACCCACATGGAATGGCGTTGGCCATGTGAGAGGCTCATGTTCCCAGTGTTAACAGACAAGTTGCATGACAATTAACACTCACCAAGTAATATCAATCATGAAAAATAAAAGGGAGGAGAAGAGAGAGAGAGAAACAGAGAAACAGAGAAAGAGAGAGACACACTAACCTATTGGGCCCATTGTGCAGCATTCAGTTCCGTTAGGACCTATGTTCAGAAGCTTTGTGTTCTTGGACAGGGTTGACAGATACTTTCTGACACATCTTCAACAATGGACACACCCCAAGCCACACAACCTTGGGTAAAAATTCTTTTTCCTAGATGGGTTTTCCGTCTACAACTATAAAAACAAGTGTTGGACTGGGCTGCTTCTGAAATCCCTCCCAACACCAACATTTCAGACCCACTAGCTGCTTCAGCTGACAAGGAATGCTTTGCTGCCTAGAACAGCTCGCTAAGTGGGAAGACTGGAATGGAAGTCAGTGGCGAGAAGGGCCGCCTGCAATCGCATGCAGTACCCTCGGCACTGTATGGGAAGTTGCTTTGCATCACTGACTCCACCTTTCTCTTAGAACTTTCCTGTTGGGCCAGCAAGAGACTCAACTGGTAAAGGTGCTTGCTGCTAAGCCCAGTGACCTGAGTTCCATCTTTGGGACCCACATGGTAGAAGAGAGAATGGGCCTCAGAACATAGTCGTTCTCTAATTTCCACAAGTATATGATGGCATAGAAACATATACACATACACACATACACACACATATGCATGCATGTGCAATAATAACTAGATAGGTAGGTAGGTAGGTAGATAGATAGATAGATAGATAGATAGATAGATAGATAGATAGACAGACAGATAGGTAGGAGAGAAAGAGAGAGACTGATAGAAAGACATATGTATGCCACAAAGTATAAGTGGAGGTCAGAGAATAGATTTGAGAAGTCAATTTTCTCCTTCCACCATGTGAAATTTCAGGGCTCAAGCTCTGTTCTCCAGGTTTGCTAGCAGGTGTCTTACCCACCATCCCGAAGACAGTTTTTCTTTTACCTTCTTTGAGTCTTATCCAGACTCCATCTGAATCCAATATTGACTATAGAGAAAGGTGTGGAACAGGGGCTTTGCAGACAGATTTTGACACAAGTTTCTATAAGGTCATTTGCTAGTTAGAAAGGAACTTAATGATTGTGAATCTCAATTTCCCCAGTTTGAAAATAGTGTGAGTAATTTACCCCTGCTGTGTAATGAGGGCATTTCTCTGGCTTCGCAATCCGGAAGACCATTTAGACACACCTTTGTCTCCCACCTGCACTGCTCTTAGCTCCTATGTGAGCAGAGCTTTGTGCAACCGTCAAAGTCCCCTCACATTCTGCCTGTGGCCCCTTCAGAACCATGCCCACAGGGGCTGTGTTTCTGCTTTATCTTTCTCCCATAACATTTGTTTTTGCCATTGTCCAAACTTAGCCTTTCTCTTTCTGTCATACTTCTGCGATGGTTCTGCATTGAAAATGGTCTGTTTCCTTTGTCAGAACCTACCATGAATCAGAGTGAAATTATTCTCAGAAATTGTCTAGCTGTTACATTTTTGCTTAAACTGTCATCTTCCCTTATATGAAATCATACGAATTTATATATTCTCCCTGATGTGATAGGAAACCTCCATGCAGGATCATTCAGACTTGGAAGAGTGTATGTTTTGGATGGTGATTTTTGTACTATCCAAAAGGATCAGTTTCAATTGCTGCAAATAGGAATCTTTCTGCTCTTTAGAAGACGATGGTTTCAATAATTAAGATAGTGCAACATGTCATATCACAGCTGCTTCCTCTTGTACATGAAGTATAGCCCCAGCTCTGAGCTGCTAATAAGATCCTGTTCCAATTCTGCTAAGGGCAATGTCCAGACTCCATGGTGAGGCACTGCGGATTCTCTATGGTGTACAGAAAACCCAGGAGTGTTTCTCGTCAAAGCCTTGCTTTTGTGATAAAGCCTACACTCGGAGGAGATAAGGAACGCCCTTCTGGGGCAATCCATTTCAATATCTGTCCAGCCTGGGCTTCTCTGGAGATTTATCTGCACAAAGTTCCCATGATGTCACCTAGAGGTGGTGATCTGGCAAGAGAATTAGATAGAAGTGTTTGGGGGCGGGTGGAGAATTAGCCTGACAAACGATTGGTCAATGAGGGTACTAGTTGGGGGAACACAGCTCTGGCTAGCCTTTCTCACTGGGGTATGTGATCTGTTACCAATTGCTCGTAACCTTTCGAAGCTCGTAAAGCCTAGCCACACAAAGGCCCAAATGTACGTGATGTACCTGGAGTTCAAAGGGAACAAACAGCGTCCCGAGTATAAAACATCTTTATGTGTGCTTATGAGGGAACTGTCTATAAAGCTTCACAAACTTTGTTAGGTAGCCAGAAGGTGGTTTGGAGAACAACGTGAGTGTTGTCTGGCTGGACAGTAACTTGAGAAGACAAGCAAGGACAGGGCAGAGGACGGGCCACCCCGGGAAGTCTTTTTGTCAGGGGGAAACAAGGCCCGGAGGCCTCAGCCACACCTTCAGTCTCCTCTTCATTCTCTAGGGCAAGGCCAGGATGCCAAGGTCAACCCTCCCAGTCCACACTTTACTGATACAAACATCCTCACATTACCTTAGGGATAGACACTCTTTTGTCTTGAAACTGCTTCTACAGAGTTATTTTTTCAAGGAAAACATAGCTGGACTAGGGACTCCAATGTGTTTTCCCGAGGCTTTGTAGCTCTCTAGAACAAGAGAGAATTGCCTTCACACAGTAAACCAAATAAATGAGCAAAACGCCAGGGTCCCAGAATTTTGCCGTCAAGTTCCATAGCCCTTTTTTTGTGGGAGGAGTGGGAAGTCTGTGGGAGGAGGCAGAAGCTATTCCCATCACCTGTGTAGGCCAGGCATGTATGATCTCCCGTGTCCTTCAATAACATGTGATCTCTCCTGTTTCCCGCCATTTTCCCTCACTGCCTGGGAGGACCATCTTCTTATTGCTGATTTTCATAAGGGGTTACCCCAAACCCAACCCAGAAACAGCAAGAAACAAGGAAAGGGAAATTGAAGACTACTACATTTGTATGATGGAAATTAAAAAGAGTCTAGACTTGTGAAATTTCATCAAGATGGGAACTACATAATTTTTCTTACGAGCCAAAAATAGAGTGCTCAGGAAGCCTTGCCCTGTGAGCAAATCACAGTAAAAGTCACAGATGGTTAGTAATGTTACCCACAACATACTCACGCCTTGGAATTTGGTTCGCCAGTTGCCAAAGACCTGCCTCAAAAGTAAGGAAAAAGACAGACAGACAGAGCAAAAATAACATGCACCAACCTAAAGAGCCCCTTAACTATTTATCATCAGAGTCAAAGCCAGAGTCTGTAGCTGGCCTTCTTAGATGACCTTCCCGATTCCTGCCCTCCCCAATCTCCTCCTGCCGCTGCTGGCTGCAGCCACCCTGGCTCCTGCTGTTCTTTGAACATGCCAAGCTTTCTCCTTTGCTTGGAACAACTTTCTTCCAAAACTCCATGAGGTTCGCTCCCCCACTTCCTCTGCCTCTCCTGCTCTGCAGCTCCAGACTTGAAGCCCTATTAACTGCAGGCCATTTACCACCTGAGGCTATTTGGATTCGATGTGCCTCTCCTAACTAGAATGGAAGCCTTAGGAGCTTATTTACTACTAGACCAGAGTGACTAAAATGGAGTATGACTGTCTCCCTGTTTCATGGTTTAGTACTTTCATAAGTAAACACATGAAAGGGTATGTAGAGTGTGTATCCTTTCAACATGCTGCTGAAATTGATGTTTTCCTCTGAGGAAATGGTGATGACTCGAAGTAAATCATGGTCTTTTCTACCCATTCTGCGTGAGAACACATGGGCCATTTTGTTACTGACATCTCTCATGCACGATTGACACAATTCCTTCAAGAATCCAGGGCTTAGAGACTCCTCAAGAGGAACAATTCTGTATGATGTCTTTCACTGACTGAAGAGCACATATAGATTTCTCTTCCCATCCAAGAAAATATCACCGTAGTTTCCAAGCGATGCAAAGCGAGAGTGTACGCATCAGCGAGGGGCAGTTCTGATGAAATGATCTGAGCTTTTCTCTCATCCCATGGCTTTGTTGATTCAGCGGTGTGCTCATCTATCACCTCTTTAAGTGCTGTGTGAATCAGAGGCAGTGCCATTTTACTGTTTCCTAGAAGACTCTAAGTCCTTGAAACTGCAGAGTCCTCAGAGGTGGGAGGTGCTCAGTAGGAGCAAATATCATTGTATCATAGGGAACCAAATGGACAGTCATCTCCCAGAGTCTGGGAAGCCAGGGAGGAGCTGGAAAGCAGAAGACTAGCCACGGATTCAAAAGAAGGAATATTGTGCTTATGGCTCCAGAATGAAACAGCATCCTGGAATCTCCATTACTCTGGTGAGCACGGCATTCCTGTTGGCCTCTGTCCAAGCAGGTTTAGTGGGAAATATATTAACACCTGCAAGGTGGTCCCACAGCAAGGTCCCCGAGGACAGAGGTTCCAGTATAGCTGAGGAAGGCAGGAGGGACCTCGCGGAGCTTGCTGCTAAGTGACAAGGCACTATATCATGTAACAAGCTGCAGCTTTAGAACGGGAGGAGGAGGAGGAATGATTGAAACCCCAGGGTCCCACAGATGGACATGGAATGAGGCAGCAGGGCTGTCCTCTGAGAACATAATCTACATACCAGAACAGGCGTGGGTTTGTTTAGGTCTGAGCCATAGCAACAAATTCTAGCATCTCAGCACTCTGAACAGCTGTACTGCAGGGGCCTTTGGGAAAGGTGACCGTGGGGTTCCTGGACTCCCCAAACTCTGGGCTCTGTTGTATTATAGCTTCAAACAGCACCTAAGTGTTAAACCTTCAGTTCATTTGTACAGCCCAGCTAAGAAAACAAAGCAAATAACTCCCAGACCTCCACTGTGTGGTTGTAGACAGCCTTTCTTTTTCCCTTCTCCTCCCAGAACAAAACAGGTTGCAATAGTTGGGGGTGGGGAGGGGTCAGCTTATTACCTTAAAGGGGGGTGCACTGAAGAGATGGATTATGATTGAAAAGAAGAACAAACATATTCTTAAGGAGGAGGCCAAGTCACCATGGGAAATGTTGGGGGGCCATGCATCATGCAACCACCACCATTCACCACCCTCAGAGGTAGTGAGCCTAGAAGATGTCTAGAGACCTTCCAGCCCAGGGAACTACAAATCTTGTTTCCAAGTTGAGGGAGAAGGAGTTCCTTGGTGGTTCCGCAAGTTAAAAATACCTTCTGCTACAAGTCAAGAAGTTCAAGTATCAGTCCTTTTCTGTCCACTTGTTGCACATGCTCTGTGTAAAGGAGTTACTGAAGAAAAGTATGAAGACCACGGATCTGGTCCATTTTTATACAGCACCAAGCATTCACTGGTCAGAATTGGTCAAGTATCTCTTCTCAGGTCTAAAGAAATAAGTAGTGGCCTGAGGTGTCCACCACTTCTGACTTTTGTTAGAATCACAAATGTGTTGGCTCAAGAAGAGAGTGAATCTGGAAAGATGAAAAATAAATAAAACCTAATTCCAAATTCCTCAGTGGGCTTTTATATCCATGCAGGTATTCTGGACTGTGGCTTAGTCAACGGCCCAAAAGCCAGTATTCTATTCTCCCAGAATCATAGAAATCTTGAAACAAAAGTATGCAGAAAGAAAAAAAATGCAACATTTCTGGAACAGAACCTATTTTATAAACCTATACATGAAATCTCTGACTTTAGATAAAATAGGCAAGAAAATATTAGTGCCTATGTGTAAGCTAAGAAAGTACCTTGCCATGTTGATTCATGATGCCCTAGCCAGAGGAGCCCTCTATGGGGACAGATTGATAGAAATACAAATTATTTGCCCTACTCCCCTCAATACCAGCTGACTCGGTGTTTGGGAGATGGGGTCAGGTCTGTCATGGAGCAAGAGTCCCCGGGCACTTGTCCCTTCTTCCCATCAGCATCAGTGACCTGTGTAAAGCCAGGAGCTTCCCAAAGAGCGGGTTCCAGTCTTGTGAGACCCCTGCTTTTTATGGTGAGAGTTGTTGGAGATGCAGATTTCATCTTGCTCCATCAGTGGCCCACAATGCCATATGAAGCCCTGGATCAGAGAGGAAAGGCACACCTTAGATAGTTACGCTGAGGAGAATAAGGACCATCCAGTGTTTTCAAAATAGCATTAGGTAAAATAGGAAGGAGTGTATGGCCAAATATACTTGGAAAATCAACAGTGACAGCTTTTTTTTTTTTTTTTTTTTGCTTTTCATGACAAGGATACTCATATAATTGTGCACAATGTATCTCTGTTGTAGACAGTTGATGGTAATCCTCAAGTTTATGTTGGGTTCATTAAGCTGAGTAGAAGAAGTCCAATCACATATTCCTTAATACTTTATATTCTGAATATGGTATTAGCTGTTTGCATTGTTTTATGACTGTTATCTTCTTTCGTGTCTTAGAAGAGATGACTGCATGAGCTTTATTAAGTTCACCATCTCGCTGAAGTGTCTTTCTGGAGGACACAGGGTATCTATGTTCCAGGAGAGCAGAGGGACACAGAAATGAGAAAATGCAGACTCGACCTGCTAATGTCGCTTTTCCAAGGTCCCAAATTCCCCAGTGGAGGGAATGTCCGTTAAAAAGTTAACTTACTGGCCACCAGGCCTCTCAAATGTGTGCCACGGTGCATCTGTAGAGATCAGAGGTCACTTATGTATTTGGTTCTCTCCTTCTACCTATATGAGGGTTTTCCTGGAAATTGAATTCAGGTCATCAAGTTCATACAGAAAGCAGTTTTACCCACTGAGTCGCCTTCTTGGCCCCTTGTGCATGCCTAGAAATCACTATGCAGCCTAGGTTGGCTCAAACTCAAGGCAATTCTCCCATGTCAGCCTTCTGAGTGCTGGGATTATGGTCATATGCAATGAAATTAGAGCCTGTGAGATAGCTCGGTAGGTAAGGCACATGCTTGAAAAACTGGTGATCAATCCTACTTGCAGTCTGTTCGTGTGTCAAGTGCCCCCCCCAGATGCACATGCATTTGTATGTGAAACAAATAAAATACTGAAAAAGAAATTGATAAGATTGTCCTTAAAGTTTGAAAAAGATGAAAATAAAGAAATAATGCTCTTATGGGGCTGGAGAGGTGTCTCAGGGGTTAAGCTTCTGCCTTGCAAGCGGAAGGTCCTGAGTTCGGATGCTAGACCCCACATATAGACGCCAGGCGGAAGCGAGGGTGGCCTGCGTTTCTGGTCCTGGTAGGGCGGAGCCGGTGAATCCCGGGGCAGAGTAAACAAGGAGGAGGTGGAGGCGTCCATGGTGGTTCCCGAATTCGTCCATGGTTCTACCCACACATACATACATACACACACATACATACACATACAGGCACACATGCATACATGCACAATTGAATAAATAATAAAAAAAATTTAAAAAAAAGAAAGAAAGAATGCTCTTGGACTCATTACAACTTGGAACTCAATCAGAGTCTAACCAGGTCACATTTCTCAACGTGGACAGTCAAGTCCCGCAGGTTTCTGAGGCATGAGAGATGGCAGAGGTATCTAAAACACACTGTTCCATCAATGTTGTTTTAGCTCATTCCCGTTTAAGAGCCTAAACATGTAAGTCATAGCAGTCCATTCACATATTTCATAATGTCTCATTTTCCGAACAAAGGATTAGCAAGTTGAATGTAAGAAGCAGGTGTGAGCACTCACTACAAGCCAAATCCTTACCACCACCCAGACAAGTCTATAATTCCCTGCACAGGACTTGGCATGCATGAATGCTGTTTCAACGTTTTCCAGAGCAATCACTCAGAAGGTCACAGAGCCACATCCTATCCAGACGTCCACTCTCAGCGGCAGAAGTGTCTGCCGATGACCTAGGGATCACACAAAACAGATGTGAGGGCAGGTGGGTTTTTCCAGCCATGCTTCAGCAGACTTAGCTGCGGTGTTTCTTGCTACTAAACAGCAGGGAGATTTCATTTCAATTGAACTAAAACCAAGAGCCTTGTGTAACCCTGTCAGAGTCACCAGACATATCCATAGTTTCGCTCCTCTCTCACCTTCTAGAACATCTTTCATTCTTCAGTCTCACGGGCCAGGATCTAAATCCATCACAGTGACAAGGTAACGTTACTGGGTGTCAACATCCCAATTTGTTTTCTAGCATCTTAGAAATAGGTACCATGGACTTCCTACAACTTTCTAATCAGTTTAATAACATGGGGTGCTACCTCACTTCACACCAGCCCTCTTTCATGAATCCTGCGGCTTTTGTTGGGCACCCACAACCGATGGACTGTGAAATGTAGCGCAAACACAAAAGACAGCAAATGGCACATTGCAGAGGGGACTGTCGCGTCGCAAATACCCTGGAAAAACAGATGGCCTAGTGTAAGCCTCCCAAATATTGACATCTGTGTGGCCAGCAACTGCTGGTCAGCCGGCCAGATAGATGCAGCTTGCAACTGCTGCAGGTTCCGTAAAGTCAGGTGATTCCTGGCCCCATCCTTCGCTGGTTGCACTCATGGAAACCAACCCTTCCTTAAGGACAGGGATCCAAAGGAAATGGGACTAAAACACAATCTTCTCCCAGCTTCGTAGAAAAACCAAATCTCAGATTTTCTAGGTGTGTTTTTAGAAGATCGTTTCCCTGAGTTTTCATTTCTTCGTTGTCTCTAAAATGTTTTATTATTGGTATTTTTGTAATTATTAGAATCTAGCAGTAAACTAGCACACCCTTTCATAGCAGATAATAGAGCACAACAAATGTAAATTCTGATCACTACTCTGAACTTGATCTTTCTGTTTAGTTTACTGTAAAGAGGGCATTATCAATCTCTTGGAGCAGAATATTAAGGTGATTGATTTTCTTTTATGACACGACTTAAGGTTCATCAGTATAATGTCTATAAGTTGAAATCCTGCTACCAAACTTTTGAGAATGTTTTTTTCAATTTAATTGTAGGAAAAACACTAAAATAGAAGAATGATCTCATCTAAAAATTGTAGACATGTTCTAGAATATCCAGTATACAAAGCCACTCTGACTAGACATTTAAAAGATAAAGCTTGAAAAACACGATTAGCACAATGTTGTAATTACTTTGATTATTGAAAGTACATTTCCAAAGGATTTTTGACCGTAAAGAAGTTAGGATTTTTTTTTTTTTGAGATAGGGTCTTATGTGACACGGGCTGGCCTCAAACTCTGTGCAGCCAAACATGACCTTACATTTCTGATGCTCCTATGTCCACTTCTCAAGTCTTAGGATTCCAGGTGTCTAGCATGATTTGGTTGATACACGATTGACCCCAAGGCTTTGTGCACTCTACCAATTGAGCCACATTCTCAACCCACCCTCCCTCCCCCCCTTCTTTCATGGGCTCTCTGTCTGCAGCTAAGGCTGATTTGAAACTCAGCTTGTAACCCAGGTTATCCTTGAAATCAATCCTCTGGCCTCAGCTTCTACAGCGTTATGCTTACAGGTGTTAAGCTACTATACATGACTAGAATTTGTTTGACTTTGTATGTGTGGTGCTGGGGATCAAGCCTAGACCTTGCTATCTGTGATAGAATTTGACAGCATGTAGGCAGGTGTTCCAGCACTGATTCCCCCAGCCCTGGCTTCTGTTAAATTCTGCAGCTCATCAAGAATACACAGCGATGATCTGCATTGTGGAGGTTCCCATTTAGTCAAGTATCCAGTTATTTGTACCCAAGTGTGTCAGTTACTAACTTCATTGACTTTCATTGCCAAATCTCCCCTTCAGTGATGGGACTCCTAGCATTTCTCCTTCACTAAGTGTTAAGCTGAGTCAGCTGAGGGAGGAGAAACACCCCAAAGCAGGAAGGGTCCCCCACCTCCCCTCCACCTCCTCCCCGATTCCACGTGCTATGTTTTGGTTTCCTGTGAGCGCCATTGTGCTGTGTATCCTGGCTCAGCTGTGATCCTCTTGCCAGATTCTCTGTATTTCAGGCAGAATTTAACAGGGCAGAACGAATGGCAAGTGTCTGGTGATAAACCACAAACAGTTCGATATATTCTGGAGCCTCTACTGGGAAAGTTCCATGAATTTTGCTCTTCCTGTAAGCATTCTCAAGTAAACAGTGGCGGTACTTCCAGGGGCAGAATGACATCGACATAGGCTCGCACACTTAAACAAATCTTTGTGCAAAAACTAATACTGCGATGGTTATTGAGTCCCACTTGCCAAGAGAAAAGTTAGTGATAAGCTAGGATCGCAGACTAAAAGATACATCTGCAAGTGCTAGGGACTATTAGAGTGCTTGGAACAAATCAACAATGGAGTTTTGAAGTAAAGGAGACCCACATTAGCTATGAGTGCCTGACAAACAAAATTTTAAAAATGAGATGGGTGTGGACAAGAAAATACAAACCCAGTTGTACTTGAACTAGGGAGCAAATGTGACAGGTTAGGATATAAAAAATGAAAAACTAATTTGTAGGCCAATTAAAAAAAAAACTTTGGACATAAAAGCTAGACACTCTCTCCTCTGAAACACCAATGCCTAAGAGACCATGTCCATCAATTCATGGGTTTGGCACAGAAGTCGTTTTCCGGGGGAACTGCATTTACCATAATTGAGAAATTGAAAAATTACACTCTCTGTGAATTCTAAATTGTTTTAATTTTTCTCCCTGAGGCCAGTGATCAGCGGTTTCCTGACATGGAAATGTTTTATTCTTCTACACTAAACAACGGCTCTGAGCTTTATTGTGTGCAATTACATGCAGTTAAAGGCGGGAGAAAAATTGCTCTCTTGGCAAGATGCAATGGAGGAGGGCTCTCCCAGTGCCCTGCCATTAGTGCCAATCACCGCGTGCACCTTGCCTTCCTCCAGCTCCATGTTCAAGGGTTACAAGTCACACCTTTCTTACTAATCACTCATGCAATCTTGTCACCTACTCAGACAGCCCCTAAATCATAGAACCGAGAGAAAAAGTTCAGCGCATGGGCTGAGCCAGCTCAGTGGGTTAGGTTCTTGCTCCCAAACCTGGTAACTTGAGTTCAATCCCCCAAAGCCCACATGGTGCATACATGGTACGCCTGTGCTCTCTCTCTCTCTCTCTCTCTCTCTCCCTCCCTGTCATATATATTTTTTAAAAGCTCAATAATATACCACAGGCAAAATGTTGTACTTTAAATTCTCTCCAGAAAATAGTGTTGGGGAATTAGACACTTGTCACATTAAAATTAGTAATATTCGTAAGCGCGGTCATGATCGCACACTCCTGTACTCCCAACACTCAGGAGGCCCAGGTGGGATGAGCTCAGTCCCTGGACCAGTCTGAGTTATATCAACATCCTGTCCCAAGAGAAACAAGTACAACAAAACACAAAGCCAAATCAAGATGTCTATCTTCTCTCGCAGAGCAGCAGGCTTGGCGCTCAATGAGTTAAAGCTCTCATTCACGCAGTCTAAAGCCCACCAGCCTGAGATTGCTGTTAGGTAGCATGTGTCCGGCCCCTTTCCTCTGTTAAATTTTAAATACTGCACAGGAACCATTTTCCCTGTGAGGCTCCCACACTTAGGATGAAACCTTCTCTGCGGAATTTTGGCACCCTATTAATTAGTGGTTATGAGTGGGAGCTGCTCTCTCTCAGCAGCTCCTATTCTGCCATCAGTCACGTGTGATTCTGTAATAAATTTCCACGAGGCAAACTATTTCTGGTAATTCTCCCTAATTAACACCAGACCTGCTAATAATACATCAGTACCTATGTGTTTCTGATATAACCAAGATCTTGTCTGAGAGGACTCAAAAGAGGAAACTGCCAACCTAAATTAATCTTTTGCTGGCAAAAGGGTTTTATATGTAGTTCAGTAAGAAACCCTTTGATAATCTTGTATTGAGGGAGTTCTGAGTAGAAAACAAGGAGCGACGGGGAGACTCGCTCTGGTTTGAGCCCTGAATGGGGATTTATTGTGAACACACAGTTGAAACCTAAGCCTATAAATCTTCGACTGGATTACTGTTTCTTAACGAAGGAATGACAGATCTCTTATTTTGTCGGTGCATTTTAATGTGCAATGACGTGATTGATAGAAACCAAACAGCAGCTATTAAAATGTCAGATGCAGACTTGATGCCCTTAAAAGTTTGGCTTCTGGAGTTTAATATACTGTGAGCAAATAGACTTGAATTTCTCTCCTACGCCCAACATGGACCCTACAACAGAGACATTCCTCTTAACTTTGCAGTTAGAAAAAAAAAAAAAAAAAACCTCACTAAAGCCAGTAAACAAATGAGGAAGAGATGAGCCTACCTACTTATGAACAATCAGCTGATTGGACAGGGTAGCAGGCCAAACAGTCACACTTGGCTAATGCAAAATGTGAAAATGTGGTAACTTACATTGATTATGATCAAATATATGAGTCATCCTCACAAGTTCAGCAATAAAACATTTGAAAGATAATTTACCTGCTAGTTTACACATATTAATTATATACAAATAGAGCACAATGAATCATAGAACAGTCCTGAAAGTATTTCACGTGTTCTTTCCTGGGGCATTGTAATTGACACACCATAAAGAGATTATTTACACCTTATTCCAGCTTGTGAAAAGGAACATGATTTCCCCCCATGCATGGCACATTAAAGGAGAACGCATCCCACCGGAAAGAAAAGCCAGGCAAGCTTGTCTGCTCATTGCAGTTGTCTGTTTATTCGATATGTGCTCACTACAGTTATCACTACACAGATTACATTTCTTCTATTTTTAATTAGAGAACCTATTCAAAACCAAAATAACAGATATACACAAACTTAAAAGAAACAAGAAATAGTAATTAGCAGGTAAGGCAAATGACATATTCAGAATCCAAATGCAATACCATTGAGCATTTGCAGATAGGGGGACAAACTGAACCCAGGTTAAATTTGTAGGGAACCATTTAGCATGTTTTCACATCCCTCCAATGGGGATGGTCTGGCTGTGAATACCAAAATGCAAGATTAACAGTGGATTCACACTTAAACAGCGGAAAGGAATTATGTTCTACAAAAGTGCTGCTAACCCAGGACTTCTTGAAAATGGTGCATTTTATTGTAGATAATTTTAAACATAATTTTACACTAGTGTTATGAAAACAAATTGCTATTTTCATTTGTTTTAACACTATGGCCAAATAACTAGGCTTTAGTTTTAAACTCCAAATGTAACTATGACTGTCAATGGGCAACACGGATAAACATAAGCTACGGTTGCTACTTTGGCAGTAAATATTCAGTTCATGTAATTTAGAGAAACAATGGAAATCTGAACCCATCAAAATTTTGAAAGTGGGAAGCCCAATTAGGGGAGCTCAGAGCCACGTGTGTGTGTGTGTGTGTGTGTGTGTGTGTGTGTGTGTGTGTGTGTGTGTGGCTGTCTGTGTGTATTAAAGCTCACTGTGATACCTGTAGAGGCTCAAGGGTGACTTTGGGACTTAGGGAATCACACTGGATTGTTCTAAAGCCTCTTTGCCTTGTTCTGGAGTTTTCTAGGGTTGGTCTTCCAGGGCCAGAAGTGCAGGCTGCCACTATTTTTGCCTGGCTTTCTGAATTTGAATTCAGGGCCTTCTGTTTGTGAGGCAGAGGCTTAATCCCTGAACTATCTCTCCAGCTATGTGCTATGATTTTCATCTGTGTTCATCAAGCATGCTTGCTCTATAGCGAAGAAGTAATAATAATAAATGCTACCAACATGAAATATTTATAAACAGAAAAATAAATACTTGGGAAGCTCGCCAGAAGAATAAAGTGCTTCTGTTGGGTATTCAAAGACTCATGATGATGAATTAGACATGCCAGTCCCCACTGGAAAATAAGAGATTTTTCTGGACTGTGGTCAGTAATTATCTCACAGGAGTAATTTCTTCAAGAATAGATGTAAAACTCTGTCACACACAGACAGGCAAAGTATGGAGACAAGATGGCAAGTTAGAAAGTCACACTAATACTTCTGGGATTAAAATTGGGAGCAATACAGCATTATGCTCTAGGAGTAATACATAGCATGAAAGGCTTAATAAAAATGATACCCTTAAAGAATAAAAACTTTGAAAGAAATCTAGGTCAAATTATCTGAAGAGAACATACTCATAAACTCCATTGGTTGTCAAATACTATCTTGGCATATACCTACAAGGCCAAAGAAAACAGCAAAAACATTATCACATCAAAACAAAACCACCAACCTATTTTGTACTGTATAAAGCAAAAGACATTCTGATTCATAACAATGGACATGAGTTGGCAAGTTGCCTACAGGTGGTTCTAGCAGCAGCAAGATCTAATGCACAATTCATTTCTAGCATTTGATTTCCACAGACCCTTCTGGTCTACAAACTGCAGGGTGAGGAGGAATCTGGGGTTGCTATTGGATAAGGATTCAGTGTGCCATGTTATGTCTCCTCTTTCTGTTCTTTTATCCCCCAGCTAATTATTCTGCATATAATATAAATATGCTAGACCATAAATTAGCAGCTTTCAGGACAGAAGCTTTGAAAGTTCATAGGGAGGTTAAACAAATATTGAAGCCCAAAACCTCCTCCATAACAAACATGCTCACGAATGAAGTGAAGCTGGTAGTGAGTGACGGACCAAGCAGCAAGAATGGATTTGGAAAGCACCTTGCCCCACACAGATTTAAATGACAACCCGGCAGGCCCGTGGGCTCCTATCTGCTGCATAAACAAAGAGGACACATTTAGTGGCACAGTTTGTCTCATTGGACCTGACATTTATCAGTCCTCTTCTTGAATCTATGTGAAACCAAAACGTAAGGCCTTGCCCGATGGGATAGAACAAGTAATCCAAGGAATGGTTCACAGTTCTCACGCTATCAACTCCAGTGAATAAAAGTTTACAAGTTCTGTGATTACATCTGGAAGTGGTTCAATTACTGTCAAAATCTGAAAAAAAAAAAAAAATCCTAAAATAACCCCGAAGAAACAAACAAAACAATTACAACACACACCTGGATTGTTTCCTATTTGATCACTATCCCCAAGCCAAAAACGTTGCTCGGCAAGAAGTTCAGTCAGCACAGGACTCTGAACATGATCTGCGCTGATCAGCTGTCTGAGAAGGGGTGGGGCTCCATGTCTATCTTTCAAGCAGGATCCTTTTATTCATCCCAACTGCTAACTACATTATTTTCTAGTTGTTCTCTTTAAAGAGAAAGAAAAAGGTTACAGTCCAAAGTGAAAACAGCACAAGGAAGAAGAAGCACAGGCAGAGTAACCCAGGGCTGAGCTGCATGGAGAAAAGACCCCATTCCTCCCAGCATCTGAGCTACTCTAAGCTATACGGCTGCTTCAGAGAGGGGAGAAAAGAACAAACACTCTCTTCTTGACATGACACATTTTGATCAAAAATCTTGCTGGCTTTTCGACTGAAATGACCAAGCGTAAGACCAAAAACAGTATAACATTATACTGATACTCCTACTGATAAAACTCTGTTTAAATGTTTAGTTACTACCTTAAAAATAAAAGTTTTTTTTGCAAAACAATGATTCTCTTTCTCATAAAGTTTCAGGCATTTTTATTGCCCATTGCAGACCCTCTCATAACTACCTAACAGGGAAAGAAAGTATAATTATTTCAGCATAGAGCCTGGAGTTTTTATTCTAAAGTTTAATTCTTTGCTAATTTACTCTAAGATGAATTTAATAGTCAACCAGGAAATTGATTTTTATAAAGGTTATTTTATGGGCAGAAAATACAGGAAAAAGTCATAATACATGCCAAACTGTCTCGTAGTTTCTAAAGCCAAACACTTCCTCACAGATTCATATTTTCATGTTGGAATTTATCCCTCTAGGGCCACTATTATTTTTGAAACTCCAAATAAATATTAAAACTACAAATTAATAGGTAATTTTAATTCTTCTTCTTCTTGTTCTTCTTTTTCTAATTTCTGCTCTTTAACTGTGGATTTTCAAAAATTCACTGAATGAGCATGTTTCTTGCACAGTGGTTTGTCTTTCTTGGAGAAAAAGGTCTGACCTTCCAAACTTTCACAACACACCTGAAAAAAAGAAGAATTATATTAAAGAACATCATGATTACAACCAGGCATCCCACCAGAGAAGGCGATTCTTGCCCCTGATGGGTAACATCGTAAGTGCTTTAGACAGCTTTATTCAACGCCTTAACAATGTGTCATGCACTCTCTGAGAAGCAGAGAATGCCCTTTTCTGGAATATATTCCACTTTATTAATTCATTGATCATTACTTTACTGAGAAGGAAACACTCTGTCCTAGTGAAAGATTCAATTCATAAAAAAGTCACATTAAATATGAGTTATCACTTCAAATTATAATTAAATCTGTTTCCTCTTGTAGAGAATTAAAACATTCAAAAAGAAAACACACTGGTTGATTTGCCAAGCATGAAGTCCCACTTTAGTCTGTCCTCAAGTAGAGTGGCAATAGGTTTTTTTCAAGTTCACTTTCTGAATGAGGTCATTCATTCATAAAAGAATAGATGAATTTATTTCTCGGGATCTAGCTACTACATAGCTACAGGATTCTCGCTCACATTTTTGTCTTTTCTGCTGCTTCTTAGTTTGACTAGAAAAAAAAAGACTAATTTACTACAAACTGTTGCTGTTTATGAGCCTAATGAACTCTAAGAGATGAATGTAGTAAACAAGAAACAAAGGTTTAAAGATATATCTGGAGAAGTCATTCTTTATCATTGCTTTTCCTATACACAATAATATCAACACTGTTAGATATAGTAAGCCTGACTACAGCTAAACCACTAACATACAAAGGAAAGAAGATTTGCTCAGAGGTGGAGCACTTGCCTAGCACGTTTGTGGCCCCATGTTCAATCTGAAAAAGAAATCCAATACTAGCATAAATCATCTTTATTAGATATTACTTTCTATATTTAAAAAAAAAAAACTCTGGGGTTAATTTCTCAGTCAGTCAATATAGTGTTTACATCTAAGCATGAGGACCTGAGTTGGAACCCCAAGACCTAGACACTACAGCAAGTGCTCATTAGTCCCAGCAATGAAGAAGTGGAGCTCCGAGGATCACTGGGATTAGCTGACCTCACTTGTGAACTGCGGATCAATGGAAGTCCCTGTCTCCAAGGGGTGGATGACACTAGAAGCAGTCCTCTGGTCTCCATGTTCATTCATACACACGCATGCACACACACGGCCACATTAAAAAAAGATAAACCCAAAGTATTAAAATAGCAAGTGAAATAGGTAAATATTTTATTGTATACTTATTGGAGTCTCAAAAGAAGAGAGCATTCGTGGACACTGGTCAGGAGAAAAATAAAAGAATCAACTTGCTGCTTGTTTTCAGTGTTAATTCAATGTGAGCTTTTCATAACTCTTTTCTTTTACTTGAGAAGTACCTGATGCCTCTCAAAAATTCTAAAAATTTAATACAGAGTTGAAAAAAACCCTTGTAAAATAGTCACAACTTTTCCTTATGAATAGAATATATTAAAAGTTCTATTTTCTCTGAATGGAAAGATTTTAAATGATAGTTTTCAAAAAAGATCGAAATCTCAAAAACAACTTTCATCATTACTAGACACTGTTGTTTAGGTTTGCAGAAGTGGAAGACACAAGAGCTGCTACTTTCATTAGATACATGGCTTTCATTGGAAAGTGGGGTTTACTTACTGAGCACACAAAGCAAGTGTCATGCCAGGTGGATCCCAGAGCTTCCAGGAACATGTCACCAGCTTCTATGGGAAATTCACACCCGCGGCAGATTGTACCAAAAAGGGCATAGTAATCTGCATTGGAAAGAGAAGAAAGATCTTGTTCAAACAGGTCAACGGTTTGGAATGGCAATAACTGAAACAGCAGAGAACAGGGAGGTTAGAGACACAAGGCTGCTCTGACAATGAGGGGCACAGCACCCCCTGGGGGCAGCAGCTGGGATTTCTTCACCCCATGTTTAGCACCTTTCAGTTCTCCCTTGGGACACATCACTTATTCACTTCAATACCTTTTATAATTTCCATCTTCTTTTAAGTGCCCAGACTCATAAAAGGGAGACCACTATGAAGGGTTATCAATACATATGGCTATTTCAACAAACCATAGTGTCTTACTTGGTAGGGATACAAATACAAGTTACAGGGCTTGTTCATAAATAAAGGCCACCACAAAGTTGCTAGCTGGGCTGTGTAAGCACTGGTGATATTTGCTATATTTTCCTCTCAATTTTATGACTTCACCTTGAAACTCTTTACTGAGACAACACCAATTACTTCACACGGGTTTAAAATATTACCTATTAACAGCTTTTCTTTCGGTAGAAAATGGCTTTGATTAGATGTTTCTCTATATCTACATCAGACGCTGTCATACTTTTGTTTCCTTTCATGCAACCATGACACTGCAGTGTGAACTCTCGTTCACCTTCTGGTTTTGATACTATCAATTAACCAGAGTTGAATGGGAAGGAGCCTAGAATGCAAACCTTCATTCCTATCTCTTAATGTTCTCAGTGTTACTTAGCACCACGTGTTCAGCACACATTTACAGACACTGACTGCTGTGCGTCAGGCAGGTTCTAAGCACCACAGAAGGACAATGACAGTAAGGAGAGATGTGGATTATCTCATAGGAATATGTTCTCTTTGGGAACAGGATGCCATTATTTATAATGTGAGATTGTGGTAAATTCAAAAAAGCAAAGAACCATTACATAGAATTGGGGCTGGGAAATCAAAACTTCCCTGAGATATCATCTCACCCCGGTCAGGATGGCAAAAATCCACAATACAAACAATGACAAATGCTGGAGAGGATGTGGAGAGAGGGGAACTCTCCTACATTGCTGGTGGGAGTGCAGGCTCATACAGCCACTCTGGCGAGCCGTCTGGAGATTCTTAAAGAAATTAAAGATTGAAATGCCATATGACCCTGCGATTCCACTTTTGGGAATAACCCCCCATACAGCAGAGGTTCACCTCGATAGCACAAGCACAACCATGTTCATAGCAGCACTGTTTACAATAGCAAAGACATGGAATCAACCCAAATGTCCAACAGTTGACGAGTGGATAAAGAAAAGTGGTACATCTATACAATGGAGTACTACTCAGCCATCAAAAATGATGAATTACTGGAATTTGCCGGGAAATGGATGTCATTAGAAACAATTATATTAAGTGAAGTATCCCAGACACAGAAAATTAAGCGCCGTATGTACTCCCTAATAGGTGGCTCCTAATACCACACCCACCCAGCCCATCTTGAGACACTCATAGGTAAATCTATGTATTACCTACAGTAATTGCAAGGATTATGAACAGGAGGGATGGGGTTGGAGGGCCACACCAGAAACAAGGAGAGAAGTGACCATGTTACAGTAGAGAAAATAGGCCTCCATCAAGGACTGCAAGAAAGTAATGTGACACCTAGTTAAGTTCACAGACATTCATTCCTGATCATATACAACTAAGGGGGCATGAACTCACCAGAAGGGGAGGGCATATAGTCCGGCAGATTAAAAAGTAACCATTTTGCAAATGGGTGATTGACCCCTCCCATTGCCAAATGCCATATGACCCTGTGATTCCACTTTTGGGTATAAGTATTACATCTACCCTTGAATGTGCTCTTATAATAAGACTCCAGTTTAACAGTTTTCTGTCTCTGGCCAGGGGGTAACATACAGTGCCCATCACGATGGAGTGAAGGGCATTGCAGGAGCAACAAACCTGCAAAAGAAAATCAACGAACCACTATCCAGAACTTCAGAGACTCTATATCAACCACCAAGAACTAGGCCAGACTAATCTCTCCCCATCCTGAAGCTCAGGGACATTTGCGGAAGAGGGGGCAGTAAGAGTGTAAGGGCACAAGGATGGGAGGAGCAATGATTTGCAAGATATTCCACAAAAGTTAGGGCCGAAGCAATCATAATTGGACATTGCATGCCCGGCGCAATGTCCAACACACTATTGACTTCACAAAGTCTAGCATCTGCTAAAGGCACCAAGATCCTTGGAGGCAAGGGATTGGAAGCCACAGTAGTGTTCCTATGCTTAAGGGGAACACAGGAAAGGGTTCAGGGAAAGGCCACTGGGTCCTTGTACATCATCGGAGAGGAGGGCCCAGAGGAGAGTCAGGCATGCACAAGAAAGGACTCTGGGAATTGGGGCAGGAGGCACGGGGGAGGGGGAGGGAAGGGTGAGAGGAGGGGAAGCAGGGCGTTCGGGGGGAGGAGGAGGGAGGGAAGGAACTGGTGTACCTATTAAGTTTGTATGAGCTGAAATAATAATAAAAATGTATTAAAAATAAAAAGAATCGGGGCTGGGTACACTACACGGTATGAGGGCGAGTAAAAATCTTCTCTGTATAAGTAAACAGATACAAGCTGAAGGATGGAGACTCACACTGAAAACCTTTTAGCTAGAAGAAACAGTAAGGCTCTGAGGCTGGAACGATCTCAGCAAAAGGTCAGATGTGGATGTAATCGAGTGACAAAAAGAAAAGAAGCAGTAGATAAGGCTGAAAACGCAGGCTTTAGCTGGGAGCACAGGTATTAATCTAGTGGAGGAAATAAAAGGATTTGATACTGATACCATCTGACATTTTTTAACACTTGACAATTAAAGAACCAGGTTTTGAGCAAAATTATGAAGAATTGGTAGACACAGCAAACCCTAAGTAAGTGTGTGGGAGATTATCTAACTGATGTGGGAAGACTGACCTGTGGTAGATAAGATGGGGGGTAGGGTGGGAAGAAGACTCGTGGGCTGGCCAGTGAGAAGTTCGCCCCTCTTACGACAATTCCCGTGAATATGGTGTGGCCAGTGCTCTTTGGCTCCTGATGTTGGCATAAACTCTCCGATCAAGCTGATGAAGTGTAGCCATGAATTGAAAGCCCAGAATAAATTTCCTGCCCCCCCCCCAATTTAAGTTGTCTGGTCATGAAGAGAAACTGCCACAGAGATGTACCATTTTACTGGTCCATCTCCAGGCAGAGTGAACACGAGCAAATGCAGTGGTGACAGCTGTGATGGAGGGTGTTTTGCAAAACATCCATCAGGTGTGGAACTGCCAAAAATTTACTACTTAGATTGGATCTGGAAACACTAGAATCCTAGGCATTTAGACAGTGAGATCATCTACTGAAATAGGAAGACTGTTCTAAGAACTGGTTTGATAGCTTAAAGCTTTGTTAAAAGTAACATTTAATCTTCAATGCTATGTTTTCCCCTTCTGTAACCAATGCTTTAGGTTGCAAATGACTTCTTAAAGCATATTAAAGATGATATTAAGATTAGACAGACAGGGACTTATGCTTTATCATTTAGTTAAGAATGTCCAAACCAACCAGTCAACCAACTAAATAATCAAAAACCAAGTCTCTCTTCAGAAAATGTAAGTAGCTACAAGGCATAAGGTATTCTAGTTGAACAGGGGAGGCAGCTAACAGACAACCGAGAATACAAACAGTCCACAGGGTACTCCAATGGAGTTTCTGGGGCTTCCTAATGGGCAATCCAGAACTGATCCAAACTGTTCCCAACAATGGAGCCAAGAAAACCTGAGATAAGCATCTCGCTGAGTGGGCAAAGGAGTGGTTTGTGATGTTGAGCCAGGATTGGACTCGAAGCTGAGGGCTTCTTCAGCTCCCCCACTGTGGAACACACCCTTTTTTCTGTAGCCATACTTTGAAATTCAAGACAAAACTCAATAGTAGGAAATGAGGTGGTAGCTAGCAGAAATAGAATTAAAGAAAAATATTCATATTATGATAGCAGTATGTGAGTAAAGGCAACATGAATAAATGTTAAAGTTCTCTTGCAGATGCTGCAAAAGCAAAGGAAGTGTCCAGAGTTCAAGTGGCAGAGAGAGGAAGTAAAGATGGTCCCGGAGCCTAGTTGAGGAGCAGTCCAGGCCACAATTACTTGTCCATCCAGAAAAAAACAACAAAAGAATGCACATTTACTCTCAAGGCTGTGGTTTTAAAGAGCAAAACAATAGTATTCTATGCTGAACACTTCTCATGTCTACATCCGCTCAAAATTCACTGTTAGTTGGCTATAAAAGGTGGCTTTAGACTGCTTTTATTTTGGTAGAATTCATACCCACAAGTGGATACTCAAGCATAATACTTCTCCTACAAAGTAATGTTTATCTTCTGAATATTCATAATGAAATTGAGAATGTTCTGACAAAGCCAAGTTATAGTATGTACTTTTTTGTTATATGCTTATAGTAGCATGTAATATCTCTACAACAATTAGAGAAACCTTGGTGGCCTAAAATTTTCTCTTGACTTACAGCAGTGTACATGTTTCAACTTCAGTCTACACTCGGGTCACAGTGAATTATGATGATCTTACCGGTCTCACAGTAGGGCTCACCATCTTCCAGATGGAAAACATTATTACGAATGGGCTTCCCGCAGGCCACACACACAAAACAAGACACATGCCAAGTTTGTTTCAAAGCATTGATGACTTCCTAGGGAAAAGAGGTTGGATTTAAAGAAAGACAAACAGCAAACAAACTAAAAATATTCTCATTGCTCTACTACGCTAACTCACAGAAGACAGACACTTCATCTTTTCCTTGAGCATTTCCATCCAAGAAATAGGAGACAAACTTGCTCACTACTGAAACCTCTGCACTGTAAACAAGTGCTGTTCGCAAACACAAATCAATATGCTTATTTAAAGCATGATGGCTGTTATTAAACTTTGTACTTGGGGTGAACAAGGAAGTATTTCATAAGTGCTTACTACAATACATTCTGCTTTCTCTCAAAGGTGTCAGGATACATTAACTTAAAAAAGGTTCATGGTATTATCTTGAAAATGTCAAGGAGAAGAGAGAAGCATTTGAAAACTAAAACAAACCTATACCAGAGTGCATTATGGAAGCAATAATGTAATCACTATAATCCAATCAGTTGAGGCCATGTTTAGTTTTTTGAAATCTGCTGTGACGACACTAGGCACTCACTCAAGGAGTCGCTACAGTTTGAAGCATAAAGCAAGGATATATAATGGCCTACTGGTAAAATTCTCTAAGTGTGAAGGATGTGGACCAGATTTTAATCTGCAAAAGAGATTTGGCAATGAATTATTTTGGGGGTTTGAGAAAGAGAGAGAGAGCAATTAAAAATCATTTTTAAAGAATACTTTATAAAATAATCCAGAATTTTTTTTTATTTCATTGAATCTTGCTCTTTCTAAGATTTTTACTTGACTCTCTTATTAATTACTCTTTAATCTACAGAATACATGTCTACTCTAACTTTTTTTGCGGTATGTGTGTAGGCCTGAAGTTGATACTGGGAGTTCATTCTGTATTGCTCTCCACTTTAGTTACTAAGGCAGGGTCTCTCATTAAGTCCAGAGCTATCCAGCTTGCCAGGAAATCCCCTGTACCTGCCTCCTGGGTGTTGACATCATGGATGGCTGCCATGACTGGCTGGCTTGGGGATTTGAAGTCTGGTCCTTATGCTTGCACAGCAAGCACTTTAACTACTGAGCCATCTCCCTGGTTCTAAAATGTATTATAATGCATACCCTATAACTGAGTATTTGTCATCTTTTGGGAAGGTACTAACGGCATTCAACTACTTTACTCACAATGTATTGGGCTGATTAGTAGTACAGAAATGTTTCTCACTTGAATTGGTTTGAGTTTCAGACCAATTCAAGGATATACTCAATAATTTATATTTTCTCTCAATTAATATAAATTAGAGTTTTACCACTATATTTCCATATTGAGAGTTAGTTAGAATTTAAGGGTATTTCCAACTTTTGCATGAAGCTAAGAACCTCAGTTTCTTTTAAAAATCAAATTCCCAGTACAGGTCACCTACAAGGAGTTGTCTGACCTTGATTCTATCTCTGACAGTGGATATTCTGTTTTTAAAAAGTATGGCTTGAAATTATTTTTCCACCATCTTTACACATTCATACAACCACAGTTATACTATAAAACATTGTATGTGCTCAAGGAACATATTTTATACACTTCACATCTTCTATATTTTATGTATTTCATGAGGTCAGCGTCCTGTGCTTGAACCCTGACAAGCAGAGAAAAGTCTGTTCTTACACAAGCTACAGAATTTAATTTAAACCAGCAAAGGTGTCGGCTCTGAGAGCTTGTGTGTGGTCCCGTGCAACGTCCTGTTGCCGAGCAAACAAGACCCTGCTGAGGTAGCATGCCCACAGTACGTTATTTTCCCCCACAGCGGCTAGACTTTCACCAAACAAGCCAGCACTCAGAGAAAGAGAACCAAAGACAACTAACCCCAGGAGCCAAATATACTTCTACAGGTCTGTTTAATTTTGTCTTATAATAATAAATACCAATGAAAACAGAAAGGGTTGATAAAGGAAGAAAATAAAAATAAAATGATGGAAAAGTGTTGCAATGGAAATCAACATCACTTTAAAGCTCATTAATAATAATAATAATAATAATAATAAAAGCTATTTCCAGTACTTACTCCAAGGATCTTCCTTCGGCAACGGCCACACTCGGGAGCAAAAAATTTTTCATAGCACAGTTCACAGTACAGTGCTCCCTTCTCCTCCACGAATCCAATATAGGCCATTGTATTTTTGCAATGAGCACAGTTAAATTCTTCTGGGTGCCAAGATTTCCCCAGTGCCACTAGGAATGGTCCCCTGTCAAAGAGAGAGAGAAAGAAAACTTGACTCAAAAAATCAGCCTATATCTTCTACATCACCCGGTGAAGACTTCTTTCTACACAATGCCCAAGCAAGGACTTGCTTAGCTTTCCTTTCTCAGAACTGAATAGGAGGATCCTGTGATGCTGTGAAGAGAACAGGGAAGAGGAATGCCAGCACACCTGGGATTCCAGCTAGCATAGTCCTCCTTTCCTCTTTTCCAGGTCTCCAGACCTGCAATGAGGCAGTCTGTCCGCACTGGGGTTAAGGAAAACACACGCTGGGACAGACACGAAGCAAGCCACAACAGCACATGCTATGTGGAGTTGAGGAATCGCCATTTCTGCACAATCAAATAAGAAAAAAAAATCTCCATTTGATACTGTCAGTCTTAAAAAAGAATATTATTTCCTGGGAAAAAACAGACAGTTGGTTTTCTTCCCTACATATTACATAGTATACTCATTTCTCAACTTAGTAAACATCTCAAAGCCTCATCATAGAAACCTACTATACAACATGTTGGGTTGTTTGAGGTGACTTGAAAATGTTTGATTTAATTCAAGTATGACTGAGAATTTACATTTTTATTTTATTATGTTAAGAACATTTAATTTGGCCCTATCCTCAAAGGATGTTTAAATGTGCAGGATAGTATTGTTTAAACACAGGGCAATGCTCTAAAGTAATTAGCCATAGCTTGTTCATTTCATATAACTGAATATTAGATTCAATATTTAGCATTTTCCCTTCTTCCCTCTCCGAGAAAAAAAAATTTTTTTTTTGAAGAAGGGTCTCTCTCTATGGGCTGGGCTGAGGCGCATGTCTACGATCTTGCCTCAATTCTTAAGTGCTGGATCCTGGGTGTAAGTTACCACTATGGCTGGGTGCCAAGATTTCCCCAGTGCCACTAGGAATGGTCCCCTGTCAAAGAGAAAGAGAAAGAAAACTCGACTCAAAAAATCAGCCTATATCTTCTACATCACCCAGTGAAGACTTCTTTCTACACAATGCCCAAGCAAAGACTTGCTTAGCTTTCTTTTCTCAGAACTGAATGGCTGGTTTTTAATGCATAACTGGATAGAGGTAACAATGTTTGTTAAGATTTTTTTCCTACTAACTACTAATGAACTGATAAAATGGGCTTGATTCGGCCCACAGGATCCATTATGAAGCTTATCTAGTGGGCGCCTGCCGAGAGGAACAGCCTAGCTTCCGCCACACACTTTTCAGTAGCTGCATCACACTGATTCTTCCTCCAGAGCACCTCGCCTCCAAGGCACTTTTACACTTATCTAATTTGTCCACTCTGCATTCCTGTGAGACAGAGCAGGACAGTTATTAGGCAGGGTAACAGATGGTGAGGCCAGGAGGCACAGTGCTCAAAAAGATAGTCACTGAGCAGAGGCGGGAGGCTAACTTTCCCGATTTTCAGCCTATTCCTTGAGTCTCGATCTCCACCTGTGTCTCACCACTGCCAACCAGCATTGCACAGCAACCACAGACAGACGTTAGGGAGGAGGAGGCTCTGGACTTCTAGGAGGACTATTATCAGGACAAGTCGCACAATCAGAGCAGTTTTTAACTCCTGATGACATAAACTTTACTATTAAACAACTATCTCCATTTGTAAGAACCTCTTTCTCCCCTTTTCTCTCCCATCCCAGCACACCCAACATCCAAAGGTAAGTTCTTTACAGGCACACTGTTGTTTACTTATATCCAATCCTCAATTCTACAAGAATCAGCAAAGTAGAAACTCTCAATATATAACTCAACTAGTTTTTTTCTGTGAAGCACAGGAAAATATGTTCTAACTCTACTTTTTGTTAACCTATTTATTAATATTAGTTAGTTAATATTAATTAATACTCATGCTATTTTGTTCAATCTAGTACATGTGGCTCTCTTACATTTGGGATAAGAAGTTAATATGTCATAGTTAAGAACAGGTGTCAACTTGACTGTTGAAGGTTTGAACTCTGGGCACAGTTGTAGAGAGTTGATGGTTGAGTTAAGCCCAGAGCAAACCTGAAGGAGATGGTCTAGCTGATGGGGAAGACGCAGCCCATGGTGGGTGGGATTAGGCCCTGGAGAAATCACAGAGAGCTGGTTGAGAGAATTTGGCATCCTTCTGTATACTTGACCACACATGCTGGTCTGGCAAGTAAGGATTGTCCATCTCTCAGCCGTTATGGTTGCTAGTTCCATCAGCCCTGGTGTTGGTGCATGTTCTCCTGTCAAGCTGGACTATGAACTGTATCCGGACTATCGTAAGAAAGTAAACTCCTTGTTCCCTTATGCTGTGTTCTGGTTATTTATCAGCAACCATGCAGGTGGACTGCAACACCACTGTATGGCAAGTTCGTGGTTTGGAAACTCAAATTCCTTCAGGGGCCGAAAGCCTAAAGTTAAAGCTGTTTCTTGCTCTTTGCAAGTTTGGCTGCCTAAAAGAGGCTTTTCCAGCATCAGCGTGTTAAAGTTGATGCAGCTGTAGCTCCAGTGGATTAAGCTACGTTTCAATCTCGCTTCGGAATCTGGCAACATCCCTCAGGTGATACTGGTTTTCGTGTACTACTAAAGGGTTCATAGAGAGCAGCAAAAGCTTGGCACCAAGTGGCAGGCATAGCGTTCCTGGGAGAGATGGTGAAGCTTAAAGCTGCAGAGGATAACCCAGAGTTGTGTTTGAGATGCTAGAATTGTGGGACTGCTGCTGAGGATGACTGCGAGTGGAGATTCAGCCTGGTTCAGAGGAACTCTGCTTTTACATCTTTAAGCTGCAAACAGGGACTGGGAATGCCTCGAATCTTTGAGCTGCCTTGACTACGTGATGAGCAACAGAAGATGGACATTGAAGTAAAGGATGTGGTTTTTTTCCTGGACTTTGATCTTTTTAATGTTTTCTTATTGTTTAAAATCATTCTGTTTTAATATTTTATCTGTTTTTAAAGTATTTAACTTATTTCTAATTTAAGAAGGTTAAGAACTTTGAACTTTTAAAATGTTGGGACTGAACTTTTAATAAGGGAACATTTTAAATTTGTCCATGAAACGTACTTATATTTTTTAACATCTGTGGGGACAAAGAAAGGTTACAGTTTAAAAGTGTTATTGTTTTTGGGTCAAGTTGACAAGGGGTGGAGTGTCATAGTTAAGCACAGGTGTCAACTTGACTTTTGAGGGTTTGAGCTCTGGGCACAGTTGTAGAGAGTTGCCCAGAGCAAACCTGAAGGAGATTGTCTAGCTGATGGGGAAGGCCCAGCTCATGGTGGGTGGGATTAGGCCCTGGATAAATCACAGAGAGCTGGTTGAGAGAGTGGCATCGTTCTATATACTTGGCCAGACATGCTGGTCTGGCAAGTAAGGATTGTCCATCTCTCAGCCGTTATGCAATGATGGTGTGGCTGGTTCCTTTAGCCTTGGTGTTGGTGCGTGCTCTCCCGTCAAGCAGGACTAAGAACTGTAACCAGATTGTCGTAAGAAAGTAAACCTCTTTTTCCCTTAAGTTGTGTGATGGTCATTTATCAGCAACCATGCAGGCGGACTACAACATTATAGTAATGAGGGTATACTTTAAGGGAATTACAACTTTGCTATGACTAACAAGGAATTTATTTAACTGTTTCTACCAGAAAAGAAATGGCTATGGGTCATCTATTGTAAACAAATATACTACCTTCAGTAAACTGGCCCTCCATTTATAAGTGGTTAATAATCTTACTCCACAGGTTCCTTCGTTTATTTTTCTCAGTATATATTTGGCAAGTACTTTACAATCAAAGATAAATCATGAAGTTACACTATTCAAAGCCAGGCAGTTTTAGCAGTGCTCCAAGCTTTTCCACCAGCTATCTAGATACACATATAAGAAGCTTTCTAGGCTGAACTGATTTTGATGATAACATAAGAGATAGCAGGACTTGAGGTCTTATGCTATAATCAGTATGGATATTAGCATGGGTTCAAGATGATTTACAGTGCCAAGCTGCTTTTCACTATAGCACGCCCTCCTGCTTATCCACAGGCCGAATGGCCTCTTGAGCCCAGGGTCCTTACTTGGTTCCTCAGTTTTCAAAAGTCAGTTCAGCCTCAGACTCTGCATCCTTCCAAAATACAAGTGTACACTTGAAATGGACAAGAAAGCTTTGCTCTGGAGCATGTCTGTCAATGCTCATAGATGAGAAAGCTCACGACTAAGAAACATACAACCTATTTTATAAATATTCTCAAGTACATGCTATGATCAAGTCAGAACACAAAAATATTCCTTCTGTGAACAGTGCTTGGTGAGACACATCAATAAGCCTGTACTGACAGTTGCCAAGAGGAGCAGCTCCATGACACCCACTCTTGTTCTTCCTGTGACAACCATGAGGGTGTTTTTACAACGGAGTCATCTTCGCAGGGCCTCCTTAGAAAAATTCCTACCAGATTTCCGCAACAAGAACAGTTTTGACTGACCTGAGCAGAGGTTTGTCTCTGCTGTGCTGTGTAGAAGATGCAAAAGGCCAAATCTGTAGCCTGACCACAGGCAATTCTGTGGTTCTTCATGCCAAGAACTGCCTGCCTCAACACTAGCTCAATTTTTAGTGATCCCCACATGACTTTTGCCCCTTTTGCCATTTGGAAAACTAATATTTCATGTATCCTTGTTTTTTCTCTTTATTCCTTGAAACTTTCAACACCAACAGAATGAATTTATATCCTTGCTGCACCCTTTTCTCTCCCAGCCTCCATCTCTCCCACCCATCCTCCTTTTAAAACATTTGCAAAAACTTTCTGACATGAAGTTCATCATTAATAATAATAACAAAATCTAGTTTGTTAAAAGAAAAAAATTTCAATATTTCGCTTTTTTCTAAACGCGAACAGGAAAGAAATCCCACAGAGTGAACAATGTGCCTCTGTGTCCTTAACACTGGAGTTGGAAATGACCCATGATCTCCTCTAAGAATACTGAGGGCAAAATACCTGCCTGACATACTCCCAATTGCAGTGAAAGAATATCTTCCCCATCAATGTCCTCGAGGTTATTCATAAACAATAAAACTTCTTTCATATAAGAAAGAACTCTTCATTATGTGTCAGCAAAAATTAACAAATTCATTAACACCAGATTAACACTGAAGAAGTTCTACCTGTTCCAAGGCAGATTGGGTTTCCATCTGTGAACTGGAATGACAGGGTTGGAAAATTGCAAAGTGGAATTAAATATTCACTTACCATTTACAGTACTCCACACCCTGAGCTCTTACTAAGTACATGTTGACTGACAAAGGAGGGAGGGGAGAAGAATTAAGACACTTAATTGGCCAAAAGAGGAAAATATGAAAAATTTTGCTTTTCATCCTGCTTATTTTCTGGGACTTTACTGTCCCTCCTCTACCAAAAAAGAACAAAAAAAAAAGGAAAGGTGGAACATGGAATGATGGTGAATTCAGAGAAAAAAGAAAAGTTTACAGGAAGGGCTGAGAAGATGGCACAGTGGCTTAAGTGCTAGGTCTCCACATAAATAGGTACATACATGCATGGCACACATACACATAAACATACATACTTGAATTGATCTCCTATACATACACAAGAAAAATTAAAAAGAAAGGATTTTTTTTTGCATGTGTATCTGTGTGTATATGTATCCATGTGTCAGAGGATGCTGTATGTGCCTGTGGAGGCCCAAGGATGATTTTGGGAATCACATAGGATAGCTCTATTTCCTTTTTGCTTGGCTCTGGAGTTTCCCAAGCTCAGTCTTCAAGAGCTGGAAGTGCAGGTTGCCACTATTTCCACCCTAAGTTTCTAGGTGGGATCTGGATCCAAATTCAGATCCTTCTGTTTGTAGGGCCTGAGCCACCTCTCCAGCCCCAAGAAAAGAAATTTTTAACAAGCATATCTAATAGGAATTTATTTAGCTTTAGAGTCAACTATTTACTGCTTACTTCCCTTTGTATTGAATTCTCATAGTATCCTCTATGACAGACATCAACTCCATAGTATACTCGAAGAAAACATGAGTTAACCAACTTTCCTAAGTTTATGAGGATAGCAAACTATAAGGCTAGACTCTTCCAAAGCTTAGATAATATAGATTAAAGTTTTGTTTGACCAAAAGTTACATGTATCATGTAAGTTTAAAATAGAAATCTATAGAAACCAGGTATGCCAGTGTACTTATATAATCCCATCACTCAGAAGGCTAATGCAAGAGAGTCTAAGTTTCAAGCAAAGGTGGACTACATTTTGAGCCTATATCCAATTACCCACCAAAAGCAACCATCTAACAATCTAGTCATCCAATCATCTAACCAGCCAATCAATGAAGCAACCAAATAATCAACCAGCTTGCTAGCCAACCAACCAACCAACTGACCAGACATTCAATCATCCAACCAACTAACTCATTAACCAGACTATCAAACAAGAAGCAAGCAAACCATCCATCCATCCATCCATCCATTCATCCATCCATCCATCCATCCATCCATCCACCCACCCACCTACCCATCCATCCATCCATCCAGCCATCCAGCCATCCATCCATCCATCCATCCATCCTTCCAACTTGACAGGATTTAGATTCGCTTTGGGGAAAAAAAGCCTGTGCTTGTGTATGAGAGGAGTTTCTAGATTGGGTTGAGATATAAAACACAGAAAATACTATTCTAGAATGAGGGCTGGAATCCTGAACTGAATAAAAATGAGAAGGAAGTTGAGCACCAACAATCATATCTCTGTACTGCGAGACTGTGAACATACTGTGGCCAATGCCTCATGCTCCTGCTGCCATGACTTCCCCACTGTGACAGGCTGCAACCTCATACTGCATGCCAAAATAAACCTTTCTTTCCTGAAGTTGCTTTTGTCAGGGATTGTGTTACAGAAAGAAAAGTAAAGAATGCACCTATCTTAGGTTTTTTCTTTAAAAGTGTGTCTTTTACAGACAATATATATACACATAAAGTCATGAGTTTAGCTTGCCACACTGTTTTAATTAAAAGTGAGTAATCTACTTATACTCAATGATTACTCATAAGAAAAGAGTTATATGAATACTACTTTATCATTTGTTGAATGTCTTCTTTATTCTCTTTTTGAGATGAAAGAGAGAAAAATGAATCAAAGTCATAAGCTAATAGGCTGAGACAGAAGGTAATAGAAGCATGAATAGAAAGGGAAAAGAGGAAATGATTGTCAGGGATGACAGGAAGGCAAATATAGTGGAGAAGCACTTTGGTACCAATGAGAGCACAACTGAGATTAGGAATCAGATGAGACTGTAGATTTCCTTCCAACCACATTTTGCAGTTCAGGTGTGGGTATAAAATAAAATACGAATTGATTTTATCCAGGCTGGTAGTTCAGTTAAATGAATAACAAAATGAGACCTGGACAAAGGAAGTGACGACAGCATTGACTATGGAATTCAGACTTAGAAAGAAGAGGAAGTAATGGGTTAGATGTACTGGGAAAGGTTTTAGGATCAGTGAATTAGGGGAAGTGTTAAAAGACCACTGGAGTTTTGAACATTGGAGTGAAAAATAAGCAATGGTTCTTAGAGTACCGTGGGAAGCTTACGAATGAATCACAGAGAAACTGTAGTAACTGAGAAGACAAAACTTAGGTTATGATCATAAGAGTAACTGAAGTTGGTTAGAGGAATTGCTAAATTAGAATACATCAGAAAATGGAGAGTAACACGATTCTAAACTTGTGTGTGTGTGTGTGTGTGTGTGTGTATACACACAAGTGTGTACACATATGAACTACGTGACTATAAAGGCACTCTCATGGTTTACTTTATTACATTATAGTTACTGATGCCAGGACCTTAGCTCTGTCTAGTGATAAAATCCATGAGGACTACACCTTGTATGAAGATTGCCTTCTAATCTTTCTAGACTGTAATTACAGTATGGCAATTTGCACAAAAGTTCATATTGATCATTTTTATAAGCAAATACTGATTTGATAAATTGGCTCTTGAACCTTGCTGTCATTTGTTTACTTGACACTATATAATCCTTACTTTTCTTTGAACCAACACAATTCTAGATCCTTAGAATTATTACATTGATTTGGCTACTGATGTGTGTGTGTGTGTGTGTGTGTGTGTGTGTGTGTGTGTGTGTGTAATTACTATCATTTAACACTGAGTTCACTAGTTTTGCCTTAACAAATTACCAGAATTAGTGGCTTAAGCAACACAAAGTTATTTTTTCATGGCAATGGTGACTGCAGGCCAAGTTCAAGAGGGTGGCAGGGTGGGTTCTTAGACCTCACTTTCCAGTATACCAATGGCCGTCTCTGGGTCTTCAATGGTCTTCCCTACAAGGGTAGCAGTGCCTTCCTTTTCTCTTAGAAAGGCAGTCATACTGGAGTAGAGGTCCACCCTGATGATTAATTTCACCTCATTAAAGACCAGTATTCCAAATGATAGCTATATTGAGGGAGACACAACTCAACTGATAACATCAAATCTTCTGTAGGGAAGAGTCAGTGCTGTCTGAAGGGGATTGTTTCATATAAAATCCAACATTAGGTGAGAAATCAGAGGTAAACCTTGAGTCCTATGAGTTTAGGAATGCATGTAAGTGATGTGAATTTATTCTATAGGAGCTTTATAGGAGCATTAAGAACGCTTAACTATTCCACTTCTTTCTCATTAATGTGTTTCAACTGTTAGGGAGAATTTGTTTAAGCCATTCTTTTCCTGGTTTAATACAGTATGATTTATAATTGTATGTATATTGTCTTATAACACATGTATCAACTTAAAAAGCTAAGAATGGCATGCAGAAGAAACTAAGCATTACATTGAGTCAACTAATTTAATATTTTGAAGTGTTAACATTTGGGCATAATTTTTTTGTTTCATGCTTCAACAGGAGCGGCTGTGTGTCATTATATCTCAGAAGAAAAGCAGTGCCTAAGTAAATATTTAATGAATTAATTCATGTATTTCATAATCAAACAGACATGATTCCAGTCCTGGGACAACCACATCATCAGCTTTATGCAAATGTAATCTTAGTTTCTTCATCTAAAGCGTAAGATTATTATCATCTCATGGCCATTATTATGAGGACATAATAAAATAATACTAGTAAACTTCTTGAGATAACAATCATACTTAATAACCAGTAGCTATCCTCACATCATGTTTAAATCTGTATCTTGGTATACTATTTCCTTTACACAAAGTTGATCGTTATTTTAAATTTGTATGAATTTCTACCATTTCAATATAACAATTTACTATGAAATAGCAGCTACAAAAATGAGCAAAAACTTATTTTAGCTCTAGATTCAAATTCAAGCACTTTCATGTATCATCTAAGAAATTTGGGCAAATTCATAACTTGTCTGTGCTAAAATTTTCTCAACTGCGAAACAGAGAAATGATGGCAATTGTAATCACAAGGTGGTTCCAAAAATACTTTGTACAATTATTTGGAATATGCTAGGAAGTCACTTAATGTCAACTGTCATCTAAACAGAGATCTGAGTGGCACCACATGCTCACATCACATAGATTCTAACACTAATGTTCTTCTCAAATTTTCGGTACAGTAAACAGTAAAATCTACATTTATACCATGCCCATAAATCGTGACCAATGTTTACAGTTTTTTTTTTTTTCAAATTCAGGAGTTGGACACATGAAGCCAGGAATCCTTTTATTTACAAATAAAATCTTAACAGAAGGGACAATTTTTAAAAAGATCTATGAATAAAGAAGTGTTCAGAGATTGAAGTGCCTAGTGGAAAAATTCTGCTGCCTTCTGCTTGAGGTAATCCAGGACAATCCTCTTTATCGAGTCAAAGGCTGTATCAGTAATATGAAAGTTCCTTTTCTCCCTGGAATAACCAATGGATTCCCTGAATGTGATTGTGGTATTGTGCTAGGCAGAGACAGAGGAACAGGAATGTGACCACTCGGCAAACATTCCGCTAGGAAGGAATCCAACACCATAAATTCCTTAGTGTTTCAAAGAGATGCTAAGACACTCTGCACAAGCAGCTCAGTTACTTCCACGCAGTACAAATGACAGTTGATTTCAAGGCCACGAGATGGAACTCTCAAGAGGAAAGGGAGGATATTTATAAGCATGTTCCAAAAGAGAAACAAAAACCTGGTTCTGGCTGCGTTAGTCTTCTATTCACAAGCAGGAAAGTTGAAAAAATGGTGCCTCTACCCTAATTGGGTTACCAGTGCTCTATAGCAAGCTTCACAGTTTCTAAAATGCAACTGTGTATGCATTTGTGCCTAGTCACAGTAATGGCTGCAAATGTGAGTTGGGTAGTAACACTCACAAGCTTCACAAGAGTCAAATTAACAAATTAACTAATTAACAAATTAACTAATTAACAAATTAACTAATATTCATACTGACATATTGCAAAAACAATCAACTCCGCTAAAAAATAAAATAAACCAAATAAAGTAAAACAAAACAAAAAAATGCCTTGGTATCTTTTACACTAAAAAGGGTTTTCCAAATCTGAATTATCATTAAAAACAGCAATATAACATATGAATTTAAAAACAAACACATTATATAGTAGAAGACTAACAATATGAACTAAAATCTTACATTTCTGTTTGCCAGAATACAATATGTTGAAAGTATTAGGGCTGTGACTGAGCTCATTTTAAAAACAGGTGTCCCAGATAATGTCACTTGATCTAACACCTTCTCGCTCTGGTAAGTAATACCAACACTGAGGGCAGGAACTGGATTTATTGCTCAGACCAGGACTCTGAACTGACTGCAGGGTATTTAAACTGCCACAGCATCTGAGCACCAGGCAAATGTGCTATGCTAATTATTGTTACATGATCTTGACATGAGTTAATCCCCATTTCTATTAACTTCTTTAGTAAATGAAGCTTCAATGCCTAAATGATAGCAAGTGCTCAGTAATACAGAACAATATAAAATTCAACAGATGAAGGAGCAATGGAGTGACGACTACTCTTGTTTCTAGCAGAGCACATGTTTATTTCATAAGACAAAATATCTGGACATTCAAGTATCTTGGCCTCCCATTAAATCTGAAACCAAGGAAAGGTTGGCTTGCGCACATAGTTTCTACTTTGTGCTTCCTATTTTCTCCATACTAAGTTTCACAGAAACGTTAACAGTTGTGATTTTTGGATAGCACAGAAGTTAATCAGACATGAATCAATAATTGATATGGTTTGAAACTTTGCTATCACATCCAGCAAGAGCTTAGAATGGCAAACAAATAAGAGCAGTGATTCCTGTTTCCATAAAAGGTGTTATAATTCAGAATGCAGTATCATTCATCATCAGCATGAGTAAGCATGGTAAAGTCAGATTCTTATATTTTCTTTATTAGCAATGAACTGAAAAATATAACTAAATTCAGGTAGTAATTTAAAACATTGTAATTTATTAGGACAAAATAGTGTTACACTAGATTTTATATTAGCTTATTTCTATAAGACAGTAGCCTTATAAAAGTACTTTTCTAGGAAAAGTACTTGTAGACTTTTAAACATATGCACAGACAGATGCTGCATTATAGAAAGAGCATAAGACATAATTATAAATTAGTATTTTTGTATAAATTATAATAGCAGGTAGGCATGGTGATAATGGTAGGGTTATGAAGAGATGAGAAAAATCTGTTTTTCAAAATTTAGCATAGCATCTACCACACAGAAAGCATTCAGTAACTGTGAAATGATCTCGTGCATGACTCTAGGCTCATTCAAACCTGAGGTCATCTTGTTTTGACTGTTAGTCAGTCTGGGATGTGGGGCTCATGCCTGGAATCCCAGCACTTGAGAGGTTGGAACACAAGGAGCACTGAGAGTCTCAGGCCAGCCTGGGCCAGAGTGAGACACTGTCCTAACCTCCATCCCCCCAAAAAAGACTAAACTAGAACACCAATAATGGTTAACTTGGTAGATAGGAGTATGAATTTGGTTTGCTGCTTTCTGTTTTATTATGTTTTTAAAATATATCACAAATGAACTCTGATTTCTTTTAATAATAATAACGATAAAGGCTATTCCATCTTCAAGTTCTGCTATGTGTTTTACATGGTATGCAGTTAGTACTGAGTTAAGAAGAGTATTTATTTATACTTGTTCCTTATAGCATTTGAAGCTACCTAATCTCCATCCTAAGAATAACCTAGAAATATTATTCCATAATATTCACATAGTAGAGGAGGGAAAATGGCAGTCTTCACTTTGTTTTTACAGGCCATTGCTTCAACTGTCTCAACACAGGATAGAGTTAACAAGAAGAGAGCACAAGCAATTAATTCCAAGCAACTACTTCTCCTTGCCAACGGAGCAACTCCCAAAGATGCAACAGGGTCTTTCTGGAGGGAAAACTGAAACCTGCACTCCTGCACAGTCTCGCAATGATGTAAAATCCACTTATTACAGCTGCTGAGGCTTAATAAGCTCGGGTCCACATGCTGAAGATCTCTGAGCATTTTGTCCTTCTTGGAGTTTAAGAGACAATAAAACAGATTTGGGGAAAAAATATTTTAAAGATGAAGTTTTGACCAGCTCAAACATAAAGGTATTTATGAATGGCTATAAAGATGATTAAATCTTTTATTGTTTATGTATTTAAAAACCTCACCTTTCTTCTAGGGCTCCAAGTTCTTTATGTTATAGCTTACTTTTTAACCTAAGATACATTTCTCAATTTTTGTGATTTGTAAAACAATGAAGTTGAGATAAATGATCTTTGGGGCCCCCCTTCAAGGCTTAACATTTTATTGTTTTCCTCACTGTCTTTCAATTCTAATAGAAATCAGTAACAGACATAATCAATATTTTTAGTTCTATTTTCACAGTACCCAGCCAGAATTACTTTGCACTAAAATAGATAATTTTATGTACTTCAATGTTATCATGTAGAATGACAGCAAGAATATTTCTGCTAATAAAATTACATGTCATAAAACATTAAACAGTAACCACAGCAGTAACAAGTACTTTGAAAGAAATTTTAAAAGCAACATACAGACCTGATGACCTGGTTGCAGTGGGCGCACATGGGGGTCCGTTTCCCTGCGGGAATGTGCTCGGCTCTCTGCACCAGTGTGTCCTGGTCACTTGGCTGGGGCCCCTCAGTTGAGTTCGCTGGTGTCCCTGCTCCTGAAGTTGTGCTATTTGAGATTCTTCCAGTAGAAGGTGCTGGAGATTAAAACATGGGAGTGTCAGAGAGAATGTGTGTCAAATATAAACTTTTCCTAGTAACTGAATAATTAAAAAGAAATCTACTTTATTCAGTTAAGTACTCCCCCATTTACATTATGGCAAGGTTGGGACCCATACAGTGGACTTCAGCTACCAGGAAATGGAGGATTAGCAAAAGGTGAGAGTTATAATAGTTGTATACCCTCAACGCACGCGACATTTCTCTTCACTTAGACATCTCAGCTAGTCATTAATTAAACAACTCCACATGCATTAGAGGCACTTTAAAAACCTCAGAGTGCTGTAGATTAAAAAAAAAAAAAAAACAACACTCTGTTCTCTCTTCAGTTGGCATCCTCCAGGAAGATTGTCTTATTAATTACCAGGCTCAGAAAGCAGCATTGAATCATTTTTCGTTCCTCCCTGTCAGATTTGATAATAACGGATCTGGGTGATTTCATATTGCAATTATTGCTCACTTTGCATCCCCTTTTCTGTTCCCACAAAGTTGTCCTGTTGAGTCCTCAATGTTTCTCATCTGGATCAGCCACCAAAATGCTTTGTAGCTCTTAAATTCATTCTCCCAACTAACATTAGAGACTGAAATCTTAATGAGCCATTACCCTGTGAAGTACTTCGAGGGTCTCCCCCGTCTATTGACCAGTGGGTGGAGTCTGTACCTCTCAGCACAAGCCCCAGGATCCTCCAGTCATGTCCTTCATGTGGCCACCTCTTTTCACCACTATGCTTTCCACACAATGCCACAGAGATACTGAACTACCTCACCTTTTCTTGCAAATGGACTTATCGAGGCATGGGCTGTCTGCTCTTGCTCTTCTTGTCCGCCTATTTACACAACAGCCATTACTTACTACTGAAGAATAAGCTCACGAGTGAAGTGTCTGGAAACTCTCCCTGGCCTACCTCTACCATGGCTCCTTCCATATGACACAGATCAAATATGGGTCTCCTGGGTTCCCGCTATTTCCCATGAATGTCTTATTGCTTCTACCACATGTATATCTGTGTTCTTTTTTCTTCTCCGACTACATAGTGCAGTCCCAAGAACTCTCTTATACACATTCTCCAGCAAATGCAACCTCTGCAATGAATGAATAAATGCAAATCAATACATGAATGAATGAATGAATGGATGGATGGATGGATGAATGTACACAACGAATACACGAATGAATGAATATAAATGGGACTAAAATGAATCGATAGGTCTTCTCCCCATTCACCAACAATTAAAACCCAATGGAAGATAAAGGATTGACATTCAAATGGCTTAATAGGAAATTTTCTAAAAAGCATGCAAATAGAAAAGATTAAGAAAATGTTAAGACAACTCTCCCTCACCAGAATAAAGCTGCTTGTCACAATTCGTTATAGATCTGGAAGCCCAGCACATGCGCAGTGCTACATCTGGCACTCACACTGTCAACAGAACTTTGCAGACCAGAGAGCTCTACTACTGCCCAAGATTCAATTGAGTCAACATGTTCCATTCCCTTTGACTCACACATCCTCTTAGGCAAATGGGAAAGGATACAGCACCTTCCTCGCGTCCTCATCCCCATTCACAGCAGGACCTCACTGCACCTCACCTCTGTGGATCTTCAGCTCCATGCTCAGAGCTGCTGTCTCCTGGACCGCCACATGGGCACTTTTCAAACCACTTCAGTAGTCTTCAAACAATAAAACCATACACGAATGCATCTGCTCTCCTTACACTTACTATCAACTGTTCCTAAGAACTTCCCTATTTTGAATTCTTGTACCTAGGCAGGTATGGATAACATTTGCCTTTCATGTCTGTGACTTTCATGCTCAGCCCTGGTGGCTGCTTTTTACTGTCTTCTAATCAATCCCTTTCTTACCCAAAACCAGACCCTGTCATTTGAGTCCTGGTCTTGAATTCCGTAGGTCTGGACTACCTACAAGTCTCCTCACCACAGTGCTTACAGCAACTCTCCTCTTTAACCTACTGTGTTAGATTGTCTTTCCAAAGATCTACTCTGGTCATTATATTCTTACTTAACAAAACTTATGTTGACAGCTGCTATCTTAGCAACCTTGCCTCTTTACTTCCTTACATATCACCACCACCATACTAAATTAATATTTATCTAATATTTAGCTTATCAATCACTATTTGAAAGTACTAATTTCAAATCCTTACAACAATCTGACTCACTATGAACAGAAACTTTTTTTTGTACTTTCTGAGAAATATGAACAATGTTAAGAAAGCTGCCTAAGATCACACAAGAAAAAGTAGAACGTGGTAGTCTGCCTGGAGAGTACATACTGTTCTTTGCCCGTGTCCCTTCAGTGGGCCATACAGAACCTGCCTCTGTGACCTTCACCCAGGGGAGGCTTCCACAAGTGTTACTTAGTTGTCCCATTCTGCAACAATTATAAATATTTCACCTCTTCCTCTGATCATGGCAGAAGTCCTTTCTTGCTCTTTTCAACATCTATGGTACTCTGCCCATGCAATTTACTTACTACTGATCAAAAGTTTGCTAATATCTTTTCCTCTCTAAGTCAAATCATTCTTAAAATGTGCATAAAATACATGCTCATTTCTCTCTGTTACTAGAAAACTGTCATGAAAAGACAGTGAAAAGTACTTAACCAATTAAATGGAAAAGAGAAACTTCTAGCTCATTTTATTGCTTTTGACTTTAGACTACACAGAAAGATTTTTTTAAAATGTGGATTAGATTCAAGGGTTTAAATAACGGGGAAGTTGCCATTGGGAAAATCTGAAAATCAGACCTCAAAGAGAAGCAAACCCTTTCATCTACCATATGCCTTTATTTTATCCCATTATCCACGCAAAAGCCCTAAAGTACTGAGTCATCGGAGCACTTTTATACAATAAGAGTATACAAATTCTCCATCAGTCACTGTAGAAGGGACACAATCCATCTGTCCCATGCCACAAGGAAAAGCCACAGTAAGAACTTGTTTTACATGAGAGGTCATTCTTAAACATGAAATATGTGACTGCATGTGAAACCCAAATAAAAAGGCTCTGTTCAACCTCACTAAAGCACTTTGGATCTGAGGAAAGTCCTCGTACCTTGGCTTGTTGTCTGCACACTAAGCTACACAGGCCCCGTTAACTCCTGAGTCGTAAATAGTTCCAAGGCAGCTATTTCCCATATGGATAAAGTGATGTTTCATTTCTCGTTTTTCTAGCATAGGAGTGAGCAACTTCTGAGCAGCCAAGGGCCACACCCTGGCTCTGCTCAGCTGGCCTGGCAGGGAAGAAGGTGAGGCTTTGGGAGAGACAAATGGCACAACTTACAATGGGGTAGACAACTATACTCCCCCCCCCCAAAAAAAGCAAGCCTTCTGTGGGTAACACAGTGGACAAATATTTAGATTTGTTAAACCCACTGTAAAAATCGCCTGCTTTGATGGCAATTTACTTACTTGGAATAAGAAGTCCCATTCCCCTCCCCTTACATTCTCCTGAGATGCTTGATAGACATACTAAATCAGGCCATTTCATGAGACAGAAACCAAGTCATAGAAAGTCTAAGTGACTCACTCAAAGCTAGTGAGTCAGCAAGGCATCACAGTGAGAGTGAGGCAGGATACAAGCTCTTGACTCTAGATTTCCTATACAGTCTTTTATTAAATTTGATTTCTTTTGTGGGTGACCTCCACCCCACTGGAATCTGGCTTGAATTTTTTCCCTCTTGTCCTGACCACAGAGCTCACCCAGGAATTCGAAGCTACTAGCCATCCTTAAACCATAGTAGTGTTAGTAAAAATGCCCCTTTTATCAACTTTAAAATGTCCTAAGTCTTCTAAAGGTTAAGAATGATATTCACATTGCTCTGTACTTCTTTCAATATGATAACTGAACCTACATTTACAGAGATCACCGCTAAATAATTTAAACCTATTTAAAATAAAGGAAAACCTATCGTGTACTAAAATACTCCCTCAGCACATGAAAAAATGGTTATTACACTAATCAAGAAACAGTACATCAAATGCATAATAAATTTTTAACTCACTCATACAAACTTAATAGGTACCGCAGTCCCCTCCCTCCCTCCCTCCATCCCTTCTCAATTCTCTTTGCTCCCTCCCTCTTTTCCCCCCTTCCTTTCACCTCCTCCCTCCCTTTCACCTCCTCCCTCCCTTTCTCCCAGTGCGCCCCTCTTCCCTCCCCAATCCCTGGAGCATCTTTTAAGTAGCATTGCCTAGAACCCTTTCTTATGCTCCCCTTTAGCATGGGAACACTATTGTGACTGTTAATCCCTTGCCTCTAAGGATCCTAGTGCCTGTGATCCATGCTAGACTTTGGGAGGTCATTGATATTTCAGTCATTGTTCAGGTCACAAATGCATAATAAATTGAATTGCTGGTTTAATATTTTTTTTCATGGCTATATATCTGAAAATTTCAAACAGTCAACAAGTTCCTGGTTTTCTCCACATTAGTTTCATTTGCTGAAAAGAAAAAAGTCATCTTCTTTGGTATAGACTGTTAGTGGAGAATTTTTAAAGAGCTAAACAACATAAAGTTCATTGATCTGATTGGCAGTACCCCTACTTCCTGTTAATCAGTAAATTATATTATCACTTGGAAAAATAAAGTGAAAATTCTTAGATCTATAAAGATCTTAACTGTATTGTCCCTAGCAGATGATTGCATTTGCATTCTTTAGTCAACATGAGTTTAAAAGCAACCTTATATTGAACTTGTTTTTCCCTAGTCATTTGCTTTCCTGCCACTAATACTAGTTTACTTAAATAACTTCTGCACTAGCAGGTCATACATGTGTATTACTGTTTGTGTTATATATAATACTGTTACAATATTATATGCATAATGCATACTACTGTAAAAATACATTATGTGGTGCTTGAGATGATCTAATTTACCATGTGTTTCAAAAGCAGCTAAGCCTAGTGCAAGGCACCTGTGATATACCTAACAAAGAGCTAAGAGAAGACACCACATATGTTCAGCAGAGTTTTGGTAGTACAATGTGTGAATGAATACTTGGGATATTTTCTAACTATATTAAAAATTAGATGAACCACTTGATATTTTTACTTTTTTTCTTATTCCTTTGAACCTATTATCTATAAGCCAATAGTGAAGATTACAGTTTCTATGGTGAGTACCTGGCCAGACTGTACTCCTGTAAGCATGAAACTCATTAGGGTCAGTGATTCTCTGGTTCAAATAAATTATTTAACTACCAGTAGAACAGTATTACTGGCACATATGAAGTCAACAATTACATTATGTCAAACTTTATCTGGGTACTTTAGGTCAACTGAGGCTCAGGGGAACATTCCAAAGAATTAAGTGACAAAAGATGTTTCTAGAATCTTCTAAAACAGCTTACTATTATTAGAAGTAGTGCTTTTGAGCATGTCACTCAGTAGGAGTGCAAGTCTGGTGTTGCAAAGTGAACCATAACCTGACAGCATCATACCATCCCCATGGCACATACTGGTCCAAGCACATGTCTAACTTGGATCATTACACTGACTGTCTTTGGAGCTCCTGACTTCTAGTTTTGTTACCAATAGAAAAGAGGCAAAAATGAAATCAAATAATCTACCTTTCTTACCCCACCCTCCAACAGCTCCTTTTTCACCTAGTATTGATATCCAAGGTCTTATGGAATCTGACTGTTGCTACTCCTCTAACATGACGACTTACTTTCACTCTATTCCTTTCCTACTATGGAAGAGACACACTGGCCTATCTACAATTTCCCCCAAATGACCAGTGCACTTTAACTAAAGTCCTCTGTATTTTCTATTCCCTCTGCCCAACACATCTTTTCCCCAGTCATTCCTATAGCTTGCCACTCTGTGTCTCTTCAGGTCTGTGTCCAAGGCAGTACTGTCGAAGATGCCTTGCAGACAGACCTGCCTGCCTACAATAGTACTCTCTTCCCATTACCCAGCAGTCCCTATCCTCAGCTGGTTTATCCTTCTCCATTGTGCTCATATATCTAATAGAGCTCATATTTTTGATGATTATGAATTGTCCTTTCCTACTTGAGGTCAGGTACGTGTTTCAAGTACAAACATCAGTTCCTGGAATAATGTTCAAGAAAACTCTGGCTAGAGAACAAAGGACTCCAGAACCAAATTATTGTCTCCCTGCTAAAAGGAACCAGCAAAGAAGATCAGTAGAATTTTGTGGAGAACTTCAAGAGGCAGATGGGGCAGTGCATTTTTTTTAACACTTTCAATATGTTTAAATCCTGGGGTCACAATGATTCTAGAATTCAAAACACAAAAATCTAAATGTCACATAAGACATAAAGGAATCAATCTATTACTTAAAGAATAGTAAAAGTTAAAGAACAAGTTTTGTCAATTGTGAATTCATAACTAAAAATGTCTCTATGCCACTGATTCCTGTCATCTCTGAACTATCGTGAAGCAAACTGAAAATATTACTTAGAAATAATACTTTCTAAAAAATAGAATACTTTCTAAAAATTCACAATGTCATTATCACATTTAAAACAACACAAAAACTTTCCTTGATTTATCAATGACCAATCTTTAATTTGTTTTGTTTTCTTGAGACAGGGTCTCTAAGCATAAGCTGGATTTCCTATGGCGCTAAGGAAGACCTTGAGCTTCTAATCTTCCCGCCTCCACCTAAGTGCTGGGTTACAGGTGTGTGGGGCTGGACTTTGAACACTGGGCTTCGTGCACAGTGAGCAACCACCGCACCAACTGAGCTACGTGCCCTATTTAACATCTTAATTGTCAGGGTTTTTTATTATCCCCTACATTAGATATCTTGTAACTATTCTAATGAACCAAACTATTCTTCGCATCACCAAAACTTCTTAGTTAAAAAACACAACACAAATTTATCTATTTTTTTGTAGTTTCCCTGAAAAAATATTACCAAATCACAATCAAGGTAGGGTTGTTTTTGCTTCTGAAAGCTTTAGGCAAATCTTTCTGGTGTCCTTCCACCTCTTACAGGCCGCCTAAATTCTCTGAGTCATGGTCACCTCCACCACCGTCAAGGCCAGAAGCAGCAGGTAAAGTCTCTTTCACGCTGCAACACCCTGAACCCCTGTCGCTCTCCACAAGTTTCCACATGTCAGGACACACATCAAATTCCCTCAAGATAATCTTCAAGGTCAGCTGACAAGCAAGTCAAAGTAGAAAGTAGAATTCCTTAGATAGAAAGCAAATACTACAAACAAGATAGAAAGGTAGGAGAAAGTCCAGAAGACTGTATCACAGAGGTCAATAAAGGAAGGAGAATGGAGAACTTGGAATTCCAAACCACATCTGACTCCAAAACCTATGGCTGCGTCCATTCACCTACCACATGCTCATTTATATGAACCAGTTTCAAGCCATGTTATGTGCTCCCGTCCACTGTCGTATGAAGGCAAACAAGACTCTAAACATGATGCGTTCTTCATGTTCCTACCATAGTAAAACATTCACTGCTGTTATAGTTCAGGAGTGGACACTCAGAATTAAGATGATTAACTTCTGTTATTTCACTTGGATACTTTAGGAATAATGCATAGAAACATTATTTGCTTCTCTTTTGCTTTTTTTGGTTTTAAATGCATTATTTTTTCCTTTCAGCCTAGTAGCAATTTTGATTATATTAAGCCTTTATGTATTCTGAAAAAAGCTACTTTGTTTCCTATAATATTTACTTACTTACTTACTTACTTATTTATTTAGCTAAACCTGGCTTCCAGTACTTTAAACATTAAAATTAAGAGATGCATATGTATATAAGGTTCATGTTTTGAAAAAGTGTGGTGTGTGTGTGTGCATATGTGTGTATGTGTGTGTGATATGAGTAAAAAAGAAAATTATGGGAGTAAACCAACAATTACAAAATACTTATTTAAAGTCCTGTAATATTTATTTTTATTGTCAAAAGCATAAGTCTAATATTGAAACTATCAACAAATATTGTCCCACATAAGAGAAGCAGACAAGTGTTTCGAGTCCCAACACAGCAGAAGTTATACATGAGTTATGAGGGTTCAGCTGCAGGGGTATTCCCGTTAAAGACACTAAGGCTAATCTTGGACTTGTATGAATAATTGGGCTACATCAAAGTGATATTCTGGCACCGTTGGGGAGATAAAGTAGTGTAATTCAATAGCAGGATGTGTCCCCCAAAGTATGGTAGAAATTTTACACGTGCTAAATTGAGCAGTGGTCACAGCCACAGGCACGCGTGCTGCTTTGCAGAGGGCTCTTTCTGGCCCCTTCCCCAGCCATTTCTACAGATGGGGTCAAGAGCAGCACTGGGTCTGTATGCTTTGTCTGTCAAGCTCCTTATGTTGAAAGCATAAACAACAGTCCACTTTCCATAATCCCAGGATGAAATCATACCTAGCGTAAGTGGAAAAAGTTAAGCCATGATCTCAGATCAGAAGACATTCTGAGGTTTGTCCCATTTTTACTAAGTGGAATGAAGGATTCATTCATCTCACTGATTAAAAGCAAAATTAAACATATTAAATTATTCTCATTTTACTACGTGGGATTCTCCTCTCTGGTATGCATGCCATAAAGAAGTGAAACAGGTGTACCCAAGGCTAAGTAGCAAATAATTCCACAGCCTCGTGAGGTTAGTTTCTTCTATTAGCAACCACCCTTTCAACTTTAAGAGCTTATATTAAACTGGATCTAGGATGTCTTAATTAAAGTGAACATGGGGATTGGGTTAGGGACTGTTCTCTTTTTCATTTCTTACATCACATGCCATCAAAATTCAGTACATACAGACCTGCTTTTCTTCTCCTCATTATTTGAGATTACTTAGAAATTTTCATTTGGGTCAGTCACTTACAGGTAAAAGCAATCCACAATTATCTTGCAGGTACAGAAAGAGATGTCAACGTATCTGATTCTGATGTATCACTTAAAACCAACAATTTCATTTCCTACAATACACATCAGATTTTCTAAATAATCTCAACAGCATAACAATGTGTGTCTCTATAACAGGAAGACAAGCCCATGCTTTAATCATAGGACACCAAAAAAGAATAAGAAAAGAAAGAGAAGCAAAAATGGAGTCAGAGAAAAAGATAAAATATTTATTTAAAAAAAAACAGGCATAAATAACTCACGATCTTAGGAAAATGAAAGAAGATTGCTGATAAACTTGTACAAATTCTGTAAGCTAAAAATCTATTAAGAATATTAAAGCTGTGGGTTAGGGAGATAGCTCAGCGGATGGAGTGCTAACAGCACAAGAGTGAAGGCCAAGTCAGGGTTCCCAAGCACCCACAGAAGAGTTGGACATGGAGATAAGCACCTGCAATGCCAATGCTGGGGAAGCAGAGACAGGAGGGCCCTAGGGTCTGCTGACCATCTGGTCGAGACAATCAGTGATCTGGAGGCTCCATGAGACTTTGTCTCAAAAAGCAAGGTGGAGCCCTTTATCCCACCCCGCTCCGCCGGTCAGGACGCGCGCGCTAAGCTCCGCCCGCGCCCTCCCACCAGAACCCCAGGTCAGCCCAAAGGGACCCAGCTCCGACTCCCACCATCGAGCCGGAGCCCCGCGCAGGGCCAAGGGACGAGGAGGACCTCCCCCTGCGCCCGGGCCCCGCCCCAGCTGCCCTCGATTAAATAGCTCCACGCGACGCCCCCATCCTCCCATTCCCCACCCCGCTCCGCTGGTCCGGACCCGCGCGCCGGCGCGCGCGGTCCAGCCGGGCCTCATCCGCGATCTAGGTAAGCTCTGTCCCTGCCCACCCCCAGAACCCCCAGGCCAAATAATTCAGTTTAGTGAAATTGAAAGATCTTAAGAGTTAAAACGACAATGCCAAAGTCAAAGTGCAAATCCATGAGAAGCAACACTCAAGTTAACAAATTTCCCACTGAAGAAATTAATCCCATAATGTTAGACTCCAACCAGAACAAACCCGCGGAAAAAGGCCAAGAAAGCCTGACCCAGGATAATGACTTTCAAAATATGAAAGAAAAAAAAAGAGAGAGAGAGAGTCTTATCAACAAAACTAACGAAGCAGAAAACAGAATTTCAGACCTTGAAGATAAAGTGGGAGTACTAACCAGCTCAATGGAAGAGGTTGTTAAAGCCAAAAAGATACTTGAGAGAAATATCCAAGAGATACGGGACACCCTGAAGAAGCCTAACATGCATATTCATGGAATACCAGAGCAAGAATCTCAAAATTCCACCCCTGAGGAAATTTTTCAAACAATCATCAAGGAAAACTTTCCTCATCTAAAAAAAGAGAGGCCCATCCATATACAAGAGGCATTCTGCACCCCAAACAGATACGACCAAAACAGAAGCACGCCACCGCAAATAATAGTTAAAACACTCCACATTCAAGATAAAGAACTGGTGCTGAGAGCTTCAAGGGAGAAAAAACAAGTCACTTTTAAAGGTAAACCTATTAAAATAACAAATGACTTCTCAGTCGAAACAGTAAAAGCAAGAAGAGCTTGGAGAGACATACTCAATTATTGAATTAGCAAAAATGTCAACCCAGGTGGATTTACCCTGCAAAACTATCAGTCATGATCAAGGGAGAAAGAAAAATCTTCCAGCACAAAGACAACTTGAAGGGATACATGTCCACCAAACCAGGCCTTCAAAAAATGCTAGAAATGATACTCAAGCGTGAAGAAAAAAACAGGCATATCCAGGAGAACAGAAGGCAAATATAACACCATTAAAAGCGAAGCAATATACTTATAAAAACTACTAAACATAATAAATGTCTGGAATTAACAATAGTTTCTCCATTATAACACTAAATGTTAATGGAATTAATTCACCGATCAAGAGACACAGATTACAAACTTGGATCAAAAATCACAATCCATCAATCTGTTGCCTGCAGGAAACCCATCTCACCACAAAAGATAGGCACGCTCTAAAAATAAAAGGCTGGTCAACAATTCTACAAGCAAATGGAAGCAGAAAATAGGCAGGGGTAGCCATTATGCTATCAGACAAAGTGGACTTCAAACCAAAGAAAATTATAAGAGACATGGATGGATAGTACATTTTAGTCACAGGTACAATTCACCAGGAAGACTTCACAATACTGAACATCTATGCACCCAGTACGGGCCCCTCCACATTCATTAAGAAACCCTACAGCGTCTAAAGCAAGAAATCAACCCCCCAAACGATAATTCTTGGGGACTTCAACACCGCCCTCTCAACATGGGATAGATCAACAGGTCAAAAGCTTAACAGAGACACTTTGGAACTTAATCAAACCCTGAAAGAAATGGACCTTACAGATCTCTATAGAACTTTTCACCCACGCACCAAAGAATACACATTTTTCTCAGCAGCACACGGAACTTTCTCCAAAATAGATCACATATTGGGCCACAAAACGAATCTACACACATATAAAAAAGTTGAAATTCTAACTTGTGCCCTGTCAGACCACCACGGCCTAAAGCTGGACATCCACAACACATCAAACAAGAGAAAATACACTAACTCCTGGAAACTTAACAATATGATGCTGAATTGAGAACTGGATTCAGGAAGAAATTAAAAAGGACAATCAAGATTTCCTGAAAGTGAATGATAACGAAAATACAACTTACCAAAATCTCTGGGACACAATGAAAGCTGTTCTAAGAGGTAAGTTCATAGCTCTTAATGCCTACGTCAAAAAAATGGAAACATCAGAAATAAACAACTTAACAATGCAGCTTGAAGCTTTAGAGAAACTAGAGCAATCTGATCCCAAAAGCAGTAGAAGAGAGGAGATTAGCAAAATAAGGGGAGAAATATCTGAAATCAAGATTAAGAAAACGATAGAAAAAAAATCAACCAGTCAAAAAGCTGGTTCGTTGAAAAAATCAATAAGATTGATATACCCCTAGATAAATTAACCAAAAGCAGGAAAGAGAAAACCCAAATTAACAAAATCAGAAATGAACATGGAGTTATCACTACTGATACCCAAGAAATCCAGAGAATTATAACATCATATTTCAAAAACTTATACTCTGTGAAGTTTGACAACACACAAGAGATGGATGAATTTCTAAGTAAACACAACTTACCTAAATTGAATCACGAAGTTGTGAATTATTTAAATAGTCCTATAACATATAAGGAAATTGAGGAAGTAATCTTGAATCTTCCCACCAAAAAATGTCCTGGACCAGATGGATTCAGCACAGAGTTCTACCAGACATTTAAGGAGTTAATGATACCAATACTCCTTAAACTGTTCCATCAAATAGCAAAGGAAGGAACACTATCAAATTCCTTCTATGAAGCTAATATCGTTGTAATCCCAAAACCTAATAAAGATTCACTGAAAAAGAAAACTATAGGCCGATCTCTCTGATGAACACAGATGCAAAGATTCTCAACAAAGTTTTAGCAAATCGGATTCAAAAAACATATTAAAAAGATTATTCACGGGGACCAAGTAGGCTTCATCCCCGGCACACAAGGTTGGTTCAACATATGAAAATCAATAATGTAATTCATCATGTAAACCAGTCCAAAGTCCAAGACCACATGATACTCTCGACAGATGCAGAAAAAGCTTTTGACAAGATCCAACAGCCTTTTATGATCAAAACGCTAGAGTCAGTAGGAATGGAAGGAACCTTTATCAATATAATAAAAGCTGTATACAACAAGCCCACAGCAAGGATTATGCTCAATGGGGAACAAGTGGAAGCATTCCCACTTCGATCAGGAACTAGACAAGGCTGTCCACTCTCACCACTTCTATTCAATATTGTACTTGAAGTTTTAGCTGAAGCCATAAGACAAGAAAGGGACATAAGAAGGATTCAAATCGGCAAGGAAGAAGTCAAACTATCCCTATTTGCAGATGACATGATCTTATACCTGAGTGATCCCAAAAACTCCACCAGGAAGCTCCTGGAACTAATTGAGAAGTTCAGCAGGGTGGCAGGATACAAAATAAATGTGCAAAAATCAGAGGCCTTCCTATATGCCCAGAATGAAAGAAGTGAAAAAGCCTTGAGAGAAACCATCCCATTCACTATAGCCCCTAAAAAAATGAAATACCTTGGTATAAACCTAACCAAGGAGGTAAAAGACCTTTACAATGAAAACTTTAAAACCCTCAAGAAAGAAATTGCAGAAGACACCAGAAGGTGGAAAAACCTCCCATGTTCCTGGATTGGCAGAATCAACATTGTAAAAATGACCATCCTACCAAAGGCAATATACAGATTCAATGCTATACCAATTAAAATCCCAAAGCAATTCTTTAAAGAAGTTGACCAAACAATCTCAAAATTCATATGGAGGCACAAAAAGACCCAGGATAGGAAAGAAAATCCTGAATAACAAAAACACTGCTGGAGGTATTACCATACCGAACCTTAGTCTATATTACAAATCCATAGTTATAAAAACAGCCTGGTACTGGCTCCAAAATAGACACACAGATCAATGGATAAGGGTTGAAGACCCAGATATCAGCCCACAAAATTACAGCCATTTGGTCTTTGACAAAGGGGCCCAAAGAATCCAATGGAAAAAGAACAGCATCTTCAACAAATGGTGCTGGCAAAACTGGATCTCCACATGCAGAAGATTAAAGCTGGACCCGTACTTGTCACCATGTACAAGACTTAATTCCAAATGGGTCAAGGACCTTGATATCAGGCCAGAGACTATAAAAACCATAGTTGAAAGGATAGGGAACTCCTTCGAGCTGATTGGGCTAGGCCAACATTTCCTAAACAGACATCCAATGGCACAGTCACTGCTACCAACTCTCAACAGTTGGGATCTTGTGAAATTAAAGAGCTTCTGTTCAGATAAAGAGATTGTCACACGAGCTCAAAGGCAACCCACAGAATGGGAGAAAATCTTCACTAACCACATATCTGATAGAGCTCTACTGTCCAGAGTGCACAAAGAACTTAGAAAACTAAACATCAAGGAAACCAATGGCCCAATTAAAAAATGGGCCCTGGAACTTAAAAGAAATTTTACCAGGGATGAAATTAAAATGTCTAACTAATATCTTAAAAAATGCTCCACTTCTTTAGCCATCAGGGAAATTCAAATCAAAACTTCCCTGAGATATCATCTCACCCCGGTCAGGATGGCAAAAATCCACAACACAAACAACAACAAATGCTGGAGAGGATGTGGAGAGAGGGGAACTCTCCTACATTGCTGATGGGAGTGCAGGCTCATACAGTCACTCTGGCGAGCCGTCTGGAGATTCTTAAAGAAATTAAAGATTGAAATGCCATATGATCCTGCAATTCCACTTTTGGGTATAACCCCCCATACAGCAGAGATTCACCTCGATAGCACAAGCACGACCATGTTCATAGCAGCACTATTTACAATAGCAAAGTCATGGAATCAACCCAAATGTCCAACAGTTGATGAGTGGATAAGGAAACTGTGGTATATCTATACAATGGAGTACTACTCAGCCATCAAAAATGATGAATTACTGGAATTTGCCGGGAAATGGATGTCATTAGAAACAATTATATTAAGTGAAGTATCCCAGACACAGAAAATTAAGCGCCGTATGTACTCCCTAATAGGTGGCTCCTAATACCAAACCCACCCAGTCCATCTTGAGACACTCATAGGTAAATCTATGTATCACCTACAGTAATTGCAAGGATTATGAACAGGAGGGATGGGGTTGGAAGGCCACACCAGAAACAAGGAGAGAAGTGACCATGTTACAGTAGAGAAAATAGGTCTCCATCAAGGACTGCAAGAAAGTAATGTGACACCTAGTTAAGTTCACAATTCGTTCCTGATCATTTACAACTAAGGGGGTATGAACTCACCAGAAGGGGAGGGCATATAGTCCGACAGATTAAAAAGTAACCAATTTGCAAATGGGTGATTGACCCCTCCCATTGCCTAATGCCATATGACCCTGCGATTCCACTTTTGGGTATAAGTATTACATCTACCCTTGAATGTGCTCTTATAATAAGACTCCAGTTTAACAGCTTTTTGTCTCTGGCCAGGGGGTGACATACAGTGCCCATCACGATGGAGTGAAGGGCATTACAGGAGCAACAAAACTGCAAAAGAAAATCAACGAACCACTATCCAGAACTTCAGAGACTCTATATCAACCACCAAGAACTAGGCCAGACTAATCTCTCCCCATCCTGAAGCTCAGGGACATTTGCGGAAGAGGAGGCAGTAAGAGTGTAAGAGCAAAAGGATGGGAGGAGCAATGATTTGCAAGATACTGCACACAAGTTAGGGCCGAAGCAATCATAATTGGACATTGCATGCCCGGTGCAATGTCCAACACACTATTGACCTCACAACGTCTAGCATCTGCTAAAGGCACCAAGATCCTTGGAGGCAAGGGATTGACAGCCACAGTAGTGTTCCTATGCTTAAGCGGAACACAGGAAAGGGTTCAGGGAAATGCCACTGGGTCCTTGTATGTCATCGGAGAGGAGGGCCCAGAGGAGAGTCAGGCATGCACAAGAAAGGACTCTGGGAATCGGGGCGGGAGGCACGGGAGGATGGGGTGGGAGGGGTGAGAGGAGGAGGAGCAGGGGGTTCGGGGGGGGGGGGGGAGGAGGAGGGAGGGAGGGAACTGGTGTACCTATTAAGTTTATATGAGCTGAAAGAATAATAAAAAATGTATTAAAAATATAAAATATTAAAAAAAAAGCAAGGTGGAGAAAAACTGAGAAAGACTCTTGGCATTAACCTGTGGCCTCCATGCACAACTGTAAACACACACACACACACACACACACACACACACACACACACACACAATTTCTATTTGATTAGGTTGATTCATTCCTATAATCCCAATACTTGGGAGCTGAGGTAGGAGATCAGGAGTTCAACTATCTTTAGCTACTTGGCGAGTTTAAAGCCAGATTAGGCTAGTACGAGGAAAAAATGTTGAATTTGGTTTGTCTGGATATCAAAACATAGGAGGATATGCGTTAAGATTATTTCATGATCACATTGAGAATTCTGTCTGACATGTCACTTGCAAGCCAAACAAGAAAAAGCAGATGTCTTTTACCATTTTCCCACTAATTTTCATTTTATAAATGAAAAAACCAGAATAATTTCAGAGATAAAGTTGCCCTTGTAAATAGAATCTTCAATCATATAGGGGAAAAAAACTGATATAAAAGAAAGTGTACGATTTCCTCAAGTTCAGCTGTAACACTAGAAATGTCATTATTTTGGGCCTTGATTTCCTCATCTGGAAAACCACAGTAATCTCTATAAAATGTGAAAAAAGTAAAATACTTGCTTACAGTGACAGAATGTGTAAAAAATGCTTGAAAATGCCAGCTATTACACTATGATGTGAGAATTCAGATTGTTAATAAAATATTGACTTATTTGGCAATTATTGATACGTTTTTATCTAGGAAACAGACATAGAAGATATCCCAGGACAAGGTACCTGCCTCCAAACACATCGTAGTTTGGAGGATGTAATATAGATATGCAAACACTGTGTGTGTGTGTGTGTGTGTGTGTGTGTGTGTGTGTGTGCGCTATCCCTGCTGCAGGAGGTATCCCAGCCCTTAATAAGCCTCAATAAGGTTTGTATCAATTGTGTAGAATGATGAAGCCTTAACATTCATATTATACATCAGTTTGAACCTCCAGTTAACAAAGTGTTTCTGTAAAGTGCCCTGAAATTATGGAATTAGTAACTTAGACACTGCGTGACTTTTCATCTTTTGCAAGTACTTCAGATCTGTCACTGAAACCAGAAAGCAGCCACGTAAAGCTATGTACAGAAATGAGTATGATCATGTTTCAATAAAACTTTATTTACTAAAAATAGATGCTGGGAGAGCCAGATGTGACCAAGAACCTTTCTGACAATGCCTGATGCAGTAATTCTTCGAAAGAAAACAATTATGAACAAATCCAAATATTTTACCTTACGAAAGATTTAGTATGTCAGGATAAAAGAAAAATGGGAAGAAAGAAGAACTTCCGTAGATGTATATCTGCCAGTTTCCAACATGGAAATAAATTCTAAAAGAACACCTCCAGGAAAAGAAAGCAGAGAGCTAACGGGATTACTTTCCTTATTTCCTGAGAATCATGATTTTAAGCAAAACATACTTAGAAAGAACAAGCTCCCTGTGTCACAGCCCATCTATGACAATGAACGCTCAGGCCTTTGTGGAGAGTTTAATGACAGCAAAATGCAGGGAGCAGATGGTGATAAAATATTATTAGAGGAGCTGAAATTCATGCAACTGGTAGCAGTTTACTTATTCATACAGAGACGCAAAAGTTGAACCAATAAATCTATCCATCTTAGCAAAGCAAATTGAGTTATCTCGATTTATTAGTGATGCACAAAGCCTACAATGAAATTTGGGAAGGTTGGAGCAGCAGTAATTTCCTTTTTCGCCCCTATCTCCTTCAGACTTCAAATAAAAGATAGAATTTATGTCCACTTACAACCGAGATGCACATTGCACATCATCCAGCCTCTGATCTAATCAGATCTCACAAATACATCTGAGTCTACATCAAAAAAAAAAAAAAAAGAAAGAACATATCAGATCTCGTCTAAGCTTTGCTCGTATTTTTTTTTAAAAAAAGCTTTTTTAAATTGCTAAAATGCAGTACATGGCAGGGGGCTTATATGATAAAGGGATGAATTAATCACTATATAATTTTAGGTAAGTTACGGTCTGGGGAGATGGTTTCCAGTGTACAGTGCTGGCTGGAGACACGTGAGGACCTCAGTTTGGATCGCCAGCACTTGTCAAATCAAAGCCGGGTGTTTGGGCTTGTGTTTGTAATCCAGTGCTGGGCAGGGCAGATGGAGTCTAGTTGAAACGCTGTGCCCCAGGTTCAGTGAGAGACCCTCGCTCTAAAACTTAAGGTGACAAAGTGATAGAAAATGATATCCAACATCAAACCTTTGCCTCCCCCCCCCCATGTGGGCAGGAACAGAGGAGATCAACAGGGCACAAGTGTAAACATGCACACACCACACAACAGCCAAAGTCCCTAACCCAGAACACGCATGCATGTATATATATATGGGACTCGTACAAAAGGAATCGTACCTTAATAAGAATGCAGTGAGTGCTGAGCACACAGACATAATCTTGGCATCTGGAGACTGAGACAGTGTGGCAGTGACTTCAAGGTCAAGCTAGGCTACAGTGACACTGGCACAAAAAAGCAGGCAAACTGATATTTATTCAATATGTAGTCCTGGACAAGAAGTATGCCACCATAACATCGACTAAGTGCCTTTATTCCTCAGAAGGACATCCACTTCCACATATCTGTCCAAATGTGGATCCCCCTATTCCTTGCCAGAATCAGGGCACACGGGAGGAGCAGGAGGAAGGCTCAACAGGGAGTGGTGTGCACATCAATGAAAGGAAGTGTGAGAACTGCTGACAAGAAGAGCAATGCACAGCAGTTTCAGCACAGCGAGACAACACTGCTATGAAGGAAAAGAGGAAGGTTTCGCCTCTTCATTGGTTCAAGGAAACAATATGAAGTGACCCGGTTGTCTATCAAAAATGTGAATTACATAGCTATTCATACATTGTTTAATGTATTGAGGTGAGAAACTGTAAGCCATGCATTGAAGATATATGATAACATTGATAAGTTTATTGGGTGTCATTAGAGATTCCTTTATATATTTTTTGAAAATGAAAATAAAGAAACATTTATTGGTAAAGATAAATCCAAAGTGAGAGAAAAAGCTGCATGCATAGCGTAGCTATACAATAAACTTTACTTTCTCAAGGGAGGTGTAAGATGCAGCTGATGCAGACTTAGGTCACAACTTGACATATTCATGAGAAATATATACTTGACCAATTGCTTTTGCATGGTCTGTATTGCTCAGGACTAACTGTAATGGTCCTATGTTAATCCATGGGAGATCTGTTTTAAGACCCTTATAGATACCCAAATTTCAGATGTTCAAACCCTTATATATCAGCTACAGTAGTAGTATATAACCTAAACACACCTTCCCATGTAATTTACATCATCTCAGATTACATAAAATGACTAATACAATGCAAATGGCATGCAAATAATTGCTATACTGTATTACTTAATATACTATACACTGTTTTAACACTGACATTTGATTTTCCCTCTAATACTTGAAGCCTAAGGTGTGGACATGACTCTGTGGACTCCCTGGATATATTGGATTGACAGCCTGGCTTCCCCTAAGAGTAACACATCACTCTACCTGTGTTTCCACTAAGCACCATAGGAAAGCAGTGGCTAAATCTTGTAACCAAGGGCCTGGAGAGATAGCTCAGGGGTTAAGCCTCTGAGAAAGATAGGTTAAGCCTAAGAGAAAGAAAAGAAAAATCTCCTGCCCCCCAGTCAGGGTACAGTGTAAGAATCTCATAGTTCTCATCCCATGGATTCTCTCTGTTCCATTGCCATGCCCAGAGTAATAATATTCCCCATCACCATTTTAAACTGGACTACCTCGATAAACTTTAAAATAGTATGCTGGACTCCACTCTTAATCTCTACAGTGAAATCACAGTGATCTGTTAAACACATTAAAGCTATAAAGACCTCTTAATACAGCAAATCTGATTTTGCTACTGCATGAATTAGAAATCTTTTAATATCATCCTTCCAGCATGGAGCCCACTTTTTCACGTTTAAAGTGTTTTCTGACCAGGCCCCGTCTTAATCTATTCAACCTTCTTGCTTGCTGCCAACACATCCTGAACAATATGCACTTCCTTTAAGAAGCCAAATTTTTAAAGAATTTTGTACTCTCTGTTCTGTCACCCTCTCCCTCAGAAAGGTTACCTACATGTGATGGTGCTTAGGACAAACATTAAAACCTTATTCCTGAACAAAAGTTAAGGCGCCACCACAAACAAGCAACGACTTTGCTTCCAGATTGCGTGAGATTCGTGCAAGTCTTTGCTCTCCTGACCCGCTGATCCAGATCACTCTGTGGCACTTGCTGTACACTGGGGCTCTGCATCCAACTTCATTGTGGGAGACGGTGAATCAGGTGAACCTACATCCTAAATTCCCCCTGCTCCGTGGGTGCCATCAAGTACCACCTTTTTTGGGAGGAATGAGTCTGTCCATGGTTCCAGTACTGCTTACATTCACACCTAAATTCTTACAGGACTAGCACCCCTTTATTGTTAAGCAACTTGGTATTTTAAAGAACTGCCTTTGTCAGATTTGCTTTCACCTTTGTTCAATGACTGTAAGGGAATTTCAAGTCCTGCAGGCAGACAGAACAGCTTGACCAGTGAATGTTGAATCCCTCAAACGGTAAGAAGAGTTCCAAGATAAAACAAAGTGATCCATGCACTCACTCTCAGACGTTTATTGGGCGGCGCAAAACTACCACAGGAGCTCTAAAGCAAAGATCAGTGAGACTTGGCCTCTGTCCTTCAAAGGACATTTTTAAAAAGTGATGAAAGACACATATGTAAGCAATTACAATGAATCCTATGATAATGACATGGCCAAAATTCTGGAGGACTAGAGAGGAGGAGCAGGTAACTAACCAAAGGGCTCAATAGAACTTCACAAAGAAGGTGACACATAATCAGTCTTTGGATAGAAGACTTCCAGGAGAAGAAAGGGAAATAACTGCAAATGAAAGAAGCTGCCTGCATTGTGCCATGCGTGCCTAATTCCTATTTCTATCACCAGGTACCATGCTTCTGTGCTCCCAAAGTACTCATAAGTAACATGAGCTACAAAATAGCAAAAGTATAATGATTTGAAGTCAGAACTTCAGTGCATATAATAGAAACTGAGGCTCAGAATGCACTGGCAGATCAAACATTTCAACCAACCATTTCAATAATTTTGCCTAACACTTCAAAAGCACATGAGTTACCAATCAATATACAAAAGTATAAATATACAAAATTAATTTTTTTTAAATCAGGGGCTAGCAAGATGGTTCAGCAGGAAAATGGACTTGCCACCAAGCTTAATAGCCTAAATATGAGTTCATGATAAGAGGAAAAACCAACTCTGGCAAGTTGTACTTTGAAGGTTTTAGACATGCTTGAAGGCCAGCCCCCAAGCTGAGATCACCCTGAAGCAACACCCTTGCTGAGGAACTGACTCCAGTCCTCCAGAGATAAGATGGCCAGCTTCCCTAGGAAAGATAGCCATTACAACAAACAACTTGATCTCCAGCCTTACAGTGGGCCCAAGATCAACTGGGTTGGGCTCCAATGTGAGCCAAACAATGAGGAAAAACCATTTTTCCCAGGTTTATCTAAGTGTATAAATGTATCTGACCTTGGCAGCCATCTTTAGTGCCTGCCCCTCATGGCACGCCATGCATGGAGTTCATTTCTGGCTGCCTGTTCCTCATGGATTCCATGCCTGGAGTCCATGAGTTCCATCCTTTCTCTCCTCTAATAAATTCTACCTCAATCCTCTACAAGTGTTCTGGTTTCAATCTTTGACTCTAAACCCAAGAACCCTCCAACAATGGGACAGTTGCCTCATGACATTTGGCAACCCATCTGGGACATTTGGCGAGCAGAGGAAAGACTGTTCCCTACAATACCCTGACCTCCACATATGTGCTCTGGCATGTATGCCCCCCTACTAAATAAATTAAAAACTTTTTTTAACAGTTAAGCAAAGCTTCTAAGAAATACACTTTCCCTTTTGCTCAAAGCATGTCTGTATGTATGCCTGCATGTGTGCACGTACATGTTAAGACATGTTTACAAACCAAAACCTACCCATCATATTTTTAAATAATACATTAAATCTCTGGCATAGTCTGCTTCAATTCATTTTTGAAGCATTCTGGCTACACAGAAAGAGTGCAAAACCCAGGCACATAAAAATCATTATTGTTTGAAGATGTAGATGCACACTACCCTGATTTATAATCACTACAAAACGCATACATGTGATGATGCATGATCATAATATACCCCATAAACATGTATAAATATATCGATAAATACAAAGATAACTATAAATGCTATCTACAAGCCATTAAACTGATTTCAGAATCAACTAAGTGAACCACAGATGGCAACTTGGTGATTCTGATCCCCTCCCTCCCACGAAACTGTAGGAATACTTCATGATTTTCTAGTAATGGCCATTTTTTGGAGACATTGGAGAAAAGGCCTTGGGAGGGATCATACACACTTAGTGTGTCACCTGCCCTTAATACGTCTGAGCCACTCAGTCCAGTGGTTCACATCTGTAGTTTCTAAGCCTCTGGCTAGCACTGGTGTTTCCATAAGTGAGTTGTGAAGTCCAGAAGAACTTGTAAGGACACAGTTACCACTAATCCCAAAGAACTTTATCAGGAATCTCCCAGAACTATTAGATACAGACCCAAGACTCTAAGGGTTTTTACTTTGTTCTTTTATACTTAATCATGTGCGTGCTCATGTCCACGCAGATGTGCGCATGTGTGCCTTGGCACCTGTGTGGAGATTAGAGGCAACTTCTGGCAGGAAGTTTTTTCATTCCACCGCGTGGGGTCGAGACATCAAACTTAGGCCACGGGGCTGGCAGCAAGCTCACCTGCTCAGCCATTGCCCAGCCCTGCTTTGTTCTTTGAAATGACAAGCTTCCTCAAAGCTCCTACCTCTCTGAACTCACCCAATCTTGTCTGAAGTGACATATTTGAGGGGGGGAGGAGTGGTAAAAAAGAATTTGAGATACAGGGAGCTTGCTTTTATTCAAAATATTTTTAAAATCGTGTAAAATAATTAACTTTCATAAAGCATGAAAAGTCATGAAATGCTTATTTCTACAAGCTAGGACTCAGATAACAGTGAGATTGGAAGAAATATTCTTTCATTTGAGCTAAGGATGATGGTGTAAGTCGATTATGATTTCACAAGAGAGTAATTTTGTTTGATAATATTGTTTTATAATGTTATGTGATATATGCTTTACCGTGTTATAATTCTCCTCATATTAAATTCACTATAGTTTACAGAAAAAAGTCTCAGTTTAAATACTGAGCATGTTTATCATGACTACAGCTGCTGCGATTTGTCTGCTGATTATTCCAGTCTTACTGGCTTCAGTGAGGAAAGGATTTGTCGCCCTCTTGTGGTAATTTTGTTGTAGTGCATTTTCTAGGAATTCCCTGGAATTCTTGAAGAGGCAAAGTATTTCGATCATAAATTTTTTAGTCCCCCCCCCAAAAAAAAAACACATCTGTGCTTTTTGCCCTCCCTTCAGTTTTTACCTCAGGAATTCATTGATTTCCTTTTAACTTTATAAAATATGTTCTTGTCATCTTCCTGTTATATCAAAGACTTCTGAAAGTCACTTTTGGTTTTAAATACATAGGCAAATAACTACAGCAAATTATACAAGAGCTTCAGGTGAATGCAAATGACTCAAGAGGATAGACTTTTTAGAATTTTTACCGCCAAAGGAGGGGCAAACTACTGACTTGTTAAGTCAATAGTTCAGGATTGTCAGAGGCCAATATTAGCCTCAACATTTTAGATGTTTGTTTAGATTTATGTGTGTATGTCTAACTATTTACTATGAAAAGAGAGAGAGACAGAGAGAGGCACACAGGTTAGGGAACAACTTTTAGCAGTCAGTGCTCCCCTTCACATGGGCTCTGGGAATTGAGTAGCCAGGTTAAAGCACAGGCACCTTTATCTGCTGTGCATCTTGACAGCCAGTGTCCCTGAGGCAGGGTGACCTTCACTGACCTGGGACTTGTCAAGCAGTTGTTCTTCTGAAAACAAGAATTTAAAAGATCCTTTTAAGGGGAAAAGGAGGGGGGATAGGGTTTGGAAAGGGCCTAAAATATTATAAAGTCAATTTATGCATTGTACATTTAATCTAAAAAAAGAATAAAAAAAATATTTTTTTCTCCTGGTATTGTTTGATAGGATTGCAATGTTTTGGATATAAAATGTCTCCAAAGACTTGTTGAAGGCTTGGCTCCCAGCTGGCAGAACTACTGAGGAGTGATTACATCTTGAGGTGTCTAACCTGAACAATGGAGCATTACAACAATGAGGAATCCACAGCTAACTGGATAACTAGAAGTCGGGACCTTGTTGTAGCAAGGGAAAACACTAGTTACATCACTTAGGTGTATCTTACTCCTGGCCCTTCCTGCCTTGCTGCTTCCTGCCTGCTGTGAGGTGAGTCAGTGAGCTCCACCATGACCCCCTCTGCCACGTTTCCGCATTGAGCAGCAGAGCCAGCTGACCACCATGAACTCTAGACTAAGTCCTCCCTCTCTCGAGTCTATTGGCTCAGTATTATTTCACAGTGATGATGAAACAAACGGCTTCTATGTCTCCACTCATCTGTACACATACAACCAAGTGTTCTACAACCAGTACAGCTCTTGAGACTCTAAACTTACGTGGTAAACAGTTCTATGATCACAACCTGCAAGTGACTACAAAGGATGCTGGTGACATTCTGAAGAGCAAAACAGCCACCATTATTGAGAGTTCCTTCTGAATCCGACATAGTTAAGAACAGGTTTCATAGGAAATCCGACCACATATCCCAGGCGCAGTGTCCTGACACTCGCGTAAGGAAAGGCGGTTGGAGACATTGCTTTGCATTACCTGCTTGGCCCGGTCGCTGCCAGCTCGGAGACTTGACGGTGCTGGTGGAGCTGACAGGCTTGAAGGCTGCTGCTGTCCTCAGGCCGGCCACCCCTGCCCTGCCTGCGCCCGGGCTCTCTGAGCTCTCAGGCTCGCTGCGAGGCGACGCTCCCGAGGCGGACAGCTGCTGAGGAGGCTCTGGGCTGCTGCTGCAAAGGGAAGAGGAGAGACATGGTCCATGAGGGGCTCATCTGACTCAGCACAATCCTGTCTTCCCGAAGCCAACTAAAGCTTTAAGGAATGCAAAGCTGGTTTTGTTTTCAAAGGAAAACTCTGGAAAGGGTGAGGGAGGGTAAGACTGGGATGTGAAGGTGGCAGGGGTAATTCTGGAGGTGGGAGGGTACAAAGTGGGAAAAGGAGAAGGGGAAGGATTGACGTATGGAAATGCCATGTGGAAACCTGGAACTGTGTGTGAAAATTAAAAAACCAACCAACCAGGAACACAATTCTGAAGTCATAACTAAGGGAATGAAGGTTTTCTTCTCTTGAAGAAGAGGAAGAAGAGTGGGGAAAGGACACTAGCCCTTGGAAAGTGGGTTACTGAAAAGTTTATGGAGCCAATCTATTAAGTCATAAATGAATTCTTCCTAGTATTTCAAAAATAGATTAAGACCACGAACTACTTAAGTGTCCTAGACAAGCTCTATGAACTTATAGCCATGTTTCTCTTTTACATGCTCTTCTGGTATTTTATGAATAAGTTTCCCTGATATAACACTAGTTACTCTTCCTTACTCATTCAGTAGTTTCTGAACACCAACTATATGTCAAGTGTTATAACCAGGAGACAACATCCCTCACCTCACAGAATTTTCAGTGTTCTGGGTTCATCATGCCAAGAAGAGAAGAGACTAAACCACCATTATCTTTTCTCAACAGAAGCCCTTAACTATGCAGGTTCCAGTTTGGCTTGTGGCTCCACATGACCTTGCAGCCAAGTCATTTGTCATTTCCAATCACAGAAACATCTCCAAAGGAAGTATAATTTGAGGTATCCTAAACCACAACTCATACTTCAGAGTCATGGTATAATATGTCAGTGTCCATAGGCCTGTAGGAATTTAGTAGGTAAATTTTCTCTTAAGAGCAGCCCACTAGGCTGAAAGCATGGGAACAACAACTAAATACTGCTTGCATTTTGAGAGCCTGGAATTCTGACACAATCCAGACACAAAGTGCCTATGTAATAAAACCCTAATAAAACCTTTGGTCCCTCTCTAAGGAGCTTCTGCAGTAGATACCTCTTTGCCCATTTATCCATAAAGAGTCCCCTGGGGAAGGATCTAAGAGTCCCCTGGGGAAGGACCCTGGATGTTTGTCTCATTTATGTCAGGACTGATCCCATGAACCCTCTTCCCTTGTTTATTTCAGTTTGTGTTTTTGACTGCAGCAAATTTTAGTTGTGTGCATTCATGTGAGGAGGCCTGTAGGATCTAATAGTGTAGAGTGAAACCTGGAGCAGTCAGATCCTAAACAACCTTGAGAAATCACAGAGATAAGCTTCAACTTTACTGAAGTATCATTACTTACTCCTGTCCTCTAAATTCAAGAGTAGCACAGCCACTGTCTTTTATTATTTCTGATCAGTTTAAGGAGGGCTTAAAACCTTTTAGGTGTTAAAACATACCATCCAATGAAAAAACACCTTTAATAATTTTTACTACAGATACAAAGTTAAAAAGGACTTGTTTATTGAGAATGTTGACCACAGTGAACATTAAAAGCAACACAAAAGTATCAATGGAAACAGAAATAAAACATTATGGAATAGTGGGGAGATGAACTCCTTACAAAGGTTTTGTGATAAACAAGCTATTATTCTGCTTCTACAAATCTGTTGCCCAAACTGTAAATGAGGTAATATTTGCTGGTAAGATGGGTTCCCTGAAATTTAAACAGAATCATTAGGTACAAGGTGCTTAGCTCAGCATATGAAAGTGAGCTCAGAATATGAAAAGATAATAAATATGTTCACATAATAAAAGAATATTTTCAATATATTTACTCATTACGAATGAGTAAATTTTAAAATTTTCATCCTCAGATTAAATTACTCATGTGTATTTGACAAAAGCTAATAATCTAGTTAGCTATATATCTAAGACAAGAGTTTATGACCAAGAAATAACAGAAGTTATAAATTAAACAAAAATGAACTCTAAAAACAATTAAAGCTAAATCATTGCTTAATGTTTAATAAGGGATTACAATTTAACTCCAGAAAAGCTGCCAAGCTTACTCGGGAAACAGTGGCTAGGATGAAAGGAAAGTCATGCCGAGCTCTGAGCTTTTCTGGTAGGAGCAGGGACACTGGCCGGCCAAGGAATGAAAAGAACTTGAGCAGCCTCTGCCAGCACGTCTGGTGTGGATGGAGGTGGCTCTACAGGGCCGCCTGGTGTTTGCTGACTACCCATAAGCCAAGCCTGCAGTGAGACACATGAGCTTCAATAAAATGAAGTGATCTTAATATGAAAAAACATTCTCATGAAAAAATATGTTGGAAAATATGTCTTTCTTCCAAAATGAGAATCTGGTTGCCAGAAGGGACGTAGGCAAAGGATGGAAGTACTGGACAATGACATAACCACTGAGCAAGTGGGTGGGCAAGCTACAAATCAGCACATCCCCACCAGAAACTTCTAAGATGAGACTATCATCCATTGGCGTGAATCAGACCACCTATCATTATGTCACAGAAACTATGAATTCTGGCCATGCCTATTCTTTGTCCTAAATTTACCCCTTTCCCCTGTTCTATCCAGTGGGTACCTCTCCCTGCCTTCTCTTTGTTCCCATACAAGTTCTATGGGTTAGTATCAGAAGCAGCAATATACACATCTGTATTTCGTGTCAGCTCAACAGTTAACAAAATGTGTAATTTATTTAACCACTTCAGCTTCTAGAAGTAGAGAAACTTCTTTTAAATTGTAATATTTATTGAATATCTGGCATATATTTTTACATTCCTTTGTATTAAGTTGCTTCTAAAATTGAGTAATACTAACTTCAGTGTATATTTTGTCTCCTTTCGTTACACTGTAAACCACCTGAGGCGGGGTCCATAGTGTGTCTGTGGGTATATTACTTTGAAGTTGGTAAATCTGCTCAATTTAAAATGGAATAAATCTATCACCTTTATCCCAAGGTTATAACAAGACTTAAATGAACTACTAGATAATATACAAAGTACTTATCACTATGCCTGGCACAAAGAATATACTCAAGAAATGGCAGTAATTATTATTTCTACATATTGAATCGTTCAAAGGCAATGAAATTATCAATATGCATATTCACTAATCAAACAGTCTTCAATCAACAATCATGCCTTTGAATGTAGTTTGTAGACAGCTTTAAATCCAGGATTGTGACCTTAGATAAAAATTTGCTTCCTTAATTCAATTTTAAATAACTTATTTGTTAAAATTCCCATAAAAGTAACATAAGCTAAAAGATACATTAATTTTCATTGTATTCTCTGCACATGGGCTTATATGACACATAAATCTTAAACTACATTTTATACATGAGAGTCATGAGGTGGATTATAGTTATAAAAATCTAAGTTGTATTTATGCATGATGTTATTTATAAATTTATTATTTTAGTAGTGTTGGGAATAGAACTCAGGTCTCATGATTGATAGGCAAGCACTAGTCACACTTTTACTTTTAAGGACTGATGTCATATAAAAGCCAAACTCAGAGATAAAATATCCCATCTGCTCCTCTGAGGCAGTCTTAACACGTTAGTAGGGTTGTCTCAGGATAACAGCAGGCCTGCATTCTAGAATGCCAACTAGCTGTTTTGTCAAGAAAAAAAAAATCATTTTCTCAAGTACTGAAATATATTTTGTCTGTGCTCTACTGCTATTAATGAGAGAGAGAGACAGACAGACTTGCTGTGGAATGGGGTCTACAGATAGTCCCATGTGCCTGTAACTGCACACACATATGCACATGAACACAGTACTCCTGTTCACAGAGGATGTGCACAGCACTGAAAGTGTAGCCAATTACACTGAGGGACCCAAAGCAGTCTCAAGGTCTGGTCTGTGTCCTGGTCTTTGTACAAAGAGCCTACACAATGAAAGATGTCTGCTCATTAACACTCACAATCCTGCAAATATAACACAATCTCAACTATGTTCTTCCTTAGACATAATCATTTCCCCCCAACTTGGCTTAAATACCTCAGTTAACAATGTAATCCAGAATTACAGTTAAACATATGGAAAACCTCAATAGCACTGGGTGGCCAATAGTATCTAATAGTTATTATCGATCAGTTATATCAGGTTGCTACTAGTTACAGTCAGATTGTATACTACTGTCACTGTATTTGTTCTGTCACAAGTAGTTGTATTCGGTTAACTCCTAGAGATTACACATTCAATGAACCTCTGTTACGTGATCAGGAAAACTTCTGTCTCCCAACTGCCACAGCTGGCACTGGAATGGTCCCTGGGATGCTGATGGCACTACTAGGATGTGATGGACACTTGGGAAGGTGGGACTAGTAAGAGGCAGCTGGGCCACTGGGGTGGAGACATAGGAACCAGACTCTTGCTTTCCTTTCCTGTCACCACGAGGTAAGCAGTTGGGGGCTGCCACAGGCTCCCAACCACGATGTCTGACCTCATCACAGGCCCCAAAGTACTGGAACTATCTGACTGCACACTGGAAACTCTGAAGCCTGAGCCAAAATAACCTTCACTTCCTGGCAAACTGCTCATCTCATACATTCTGTCATGGCAATGTCAGACTAAATACAGGGATTTCCCCTTTCTAGGAAGACCTTCGGATCTAGGGATGTAAGACAGTAGTCAGACATAGTTATTATATTATTTTTCATTTTCTCTAAAGGTTTCACTGCTCTAACACAGTGACAGCCAAGCAATAAAAGATAGGAATCTACTATAATTTAAATACTGACACAAAACATTACACTTAACTTCACGGCAAACATCAAATGTGCTAATAAAAGATATCACAAAGCATTAAAGGGTAAGTTAAAAATCAAATAAAATCATATGCCTACACATTAGCACTGAAATTACGGTTAATTGAAAACTGGGTACCCAGTGAACTCTGGCCTTCTCTCTGGCGTTTTAACTTAGTGGTAGAAGAGGCAACCTGTCCATGCCCCGCCCACACCCAGGTACCTGGTTTTGTTAACATGGACAGAGTCAGTTGACTTCCCCAAGGACTGGAGACAGGAAAAAGCAACAGGCTTGGAAACAGGACTGATGTGAAGAGCAGCCAAGAGAGAGTGGCAGTTTTCATGACAGGAGAGCCTGGCAAGCATTTGAAGAATTTCTAGTAAAAATTCACACTATAAATACAGAGTACATTTCAGGTCTATGATATGAAATATTTCCTTTAAGAGGTGGGGAGAAGGAAGGAAAGAGCAGGTCAGGGAGAGAGGAGGACAGAGGACTATGGATTTATTATAGTATTTTACTCATTAATATGAAATTGATTCAATTTTTACCAAAGTCACACCAGACAACCTTTCAGAATGCATTCAAACCCCATATAAAAGCGAAGGGTGTGGAAGGGACTTTTTGGCAAGAAGCTAGGCTTTAGTTTGCCCTCTAAAGGCTATGGGAGCAATGGAAACTTGGTTGCACTGGGCTCTGCTTCGGTATATAAACGAAACATTGTAAAACTCTGAAGTCAGGAAGACAAGGATAAACGGTAATGTATGCAACCCCAAATACCATCCATAAATGGAAGCATGGGAAGGTAGGGAGGAATACCGTAGACTACACACAGCCTGGCTTCAGTGGAGCCTGGCTTCAGGAGGCTTTGCTTTCTCTGCAGGGACTGGTCAGACAGTGGAGGACGTGGAGCGCACCACACAAACATCGCACGCAATACTACCTGGTTTTTGTGGCCAGGACGGCAGACACAGTAGCAGCAGCACCACTTATAACCGCAGCACTGTATCTAGCAGGAGGGGGGAAGGTACAAAAGTTTCGCAAACCTTCCACAGAACTTTCCACATCTCTTGTGGAGCTGATTACACTAGTAAGTAGAAAAAGGAGAGAGGAACACAAAAGCAAAGTAAGAAAGGGCAGCATATAAATACACAAAAGAGAAAACATAACATTCATATTAGACATAAAGGTGTGCCATTGAGAAGTGTGACAGCAGCTCAGATCACTGATTTTCAGAAACTGTGTGTGATCCTGCATAAAACTGGTTTTATTAACCTAAAAACACTTGGAAACATCTATTATTTCTAGTACTATTTATATTAAAATCATTTGAAATATATTTGAATACTGATCTACCAACAACAAAGTAGAAAACAAGCTGAATTTCTATTCCTATAATCAGAGCAAAAAAAGTGGATTCCTTTTGCGTCCCTTGTATGGGGCTGGAGATGGGATGCACACCGTGCCATGACATTTTAATGAGGTGTATTTTTAGGAAAAGTTGGTACAACTGCCTGCCTGTTCAGAAGCAATACCACACAACATGAACAAATGAAATAACTTCAAGATACTGTGAGTTGAGCTCTTTGCAGAGGGCAAGACCTTTTTGCAAAAAAAAAAAAAAAAAGTAATTATAGTGAATATGACACAAACATTATCATCCCAATAAAGTCCCTATTTCTAGTTTCAGTTAGTTCTGCAAAATACTTTAAAATAATGAGATAAAGTTTCATATCTGGAATCCTTACAACTTAAGGTAATTATCCCCCCCACACCCATTTTTAAAGAAAAGGCTGAACACCTGGGCAGGAATTGCATGCCGGCATTAGGATGGCAATTGTTTTAACACTGATTATCAGTTTTATTACTAAAGAATTTTTACTAAGTAAAAGAAAAGAGTCTAAATGTATTGTGTGAAATTTGCTTATTCTATTGGCATAAATAATTACTACCAGAACTACTATACTCTAAACACTTTTTATTTTAGCAACTTATGATAGCAGTTGTCTCCAACACAATCATGTGCCAAATTCAACATAGGTGAGTAGGAGTTCAGCTGTCAGAAGCTGTGAGTGGACTGAAATCATCTCTCCCCCTTCAGAACAATTTAATAAGCATCCACACCCATAGATACAAATTTACAAACCACTGGAAGGAAACCGAAGGAACTATAGCAAGCCAGCACCGAAAGACAATGCTGAACTGTTTGCTTGACATTTTTTGAATCAATCCATGAAGTTGAATTGTGACTAGGTTTTCACAATTGCTGTGAATAGTTATACAGAGAAGAGTGGAAGATGGAAAGAGAAGAGAGAGATGCCAGCAATGACTCAGCAGGGAGTCTCAGAAACATTCAGAAAAGTGAAGGACATTTACCAAGATGATTCAGCTCCTGGGTTTCTGAATCACTCTGTATCTTGGAAAACAATGGTTACTATTTATGGCAAAAAAAAAAAAAAAAAAAAAAGATGAATGCTAAGAAGTAAAGACAGGCAGGTAAAAAAAGTATAATAGCTACATTATCATTCCATGGGAAGAAAAGAAGTTTTTCTATCATATTATAAATTAAAGAACAATATAAAAGGAGTATCACTATCTTATCAGCATTATTTACCTAAACAGTCTTAAAATATGTGTAGGCATTTTGGAAAATACTGTGATCTTATGATCTCCCTCTTGTCTCTCCTCTAATTTAGAAAAGACTTAAGTTCAGACAACTTCATACAGTTAATTCAGCAAGTCACAAAGTAAATAAATTTAAAAAACACTGGTTTCCTCATTGCACATTAGAAGGGAGAAACCAAACATATGCAGACTACATTAGTAGTGCCAAGGTGTGCACTGAAGTTAGTAGCAAGCATTTCTGTCTATATGTTAATGATGTCAGTTCAGCAAGTCAGGATCACAGTTTCTTTTCCAGTAAGCTTAGTACTTAATTCACCACCACACAAATTCTGACAAGTGGAGAAGGAAAAAACTCTACCTAGAATAAGTAGATGCTACTTTAGAAAGTGTGGCTACTTGACTACTGATATTGAACACCTGGGGAGTTGCAGGTGGATAAGGTCCATTCCTAAGTAGATCTTCCAAAGAGCTGTCAAACCTAAGTTTTCAAAAGTCAGAAAACAAAGCAAAAGACATATTAGCAAAAAAGCACAAAAGGCATTTATCTTGTATACTAAGGTATATCACACTGGGAATAACTTGGTTTTTATTTTCTAACGTTATATGTCTAAAACCAAAATTAACACTCTACCACTAATAATAAACATGTTGTACTTCCCCTCCCCTTTCAATATAGCACTTCCATGAGATAAAGATTATGGGGGCTGGAGAGGTGGCTCAGGGGTTAAGCCTCTGCCTTGCAGGCAGAAGTTCCTGAGTTCAGATCCTAGACCCCACATATAGACACCGGGCGGAAGCGGGGGCGATGGCCTGCGTTTCTGGTCCTGGTAGGGCGGAGCATGTGAGTCCTGGGGCAGAGTAAAGGAGGAGGTGGAGGTGGTCCACGGTGGTTCCCGAATTCGCCCGTGGTTCTACACACACACACACACACACACACACACACACACACACACACACACGCACAAGCACAATTGAATAAATTTTAAAAAATTTAAAAAAAGAGATAAAGATTATGTTTAAAGAAGAAAAGTTAACCTGGAATTCTCACTCAGACCACAAATTCTAAAAACCTTAAGTAAATTTACAGTTCCAGAATTTAGTAAGCTGTCCAACACCGTGTATACACTAAAGATCAGATACAGTTTAGACCAGGCTGTCTGCATTACTTCTACTACACGATGTCCAGAGTATCTTGTGGTACCATGATCTGGATAAGGCATTATAAGAACACAACCAGGAATTTTATGTCAAAATGTTTTTGTAAATTCCAATCATATGGATGTTTATCTGGATGTGTTGTAAAATGAAATATTTTATTAGTCACATGGCCAATAGTTGAATGCAATTGTAGTGTTTTGAGTATATTTTGCTTTTCTGATAGCGGTACTCGTTTTAAGAAAAGGGTTAAATTAAAGGGTCAAATTAAAAAAAAAACTATTGTCAGATAAAGAAAACAAAAAACTTATGTTGGGTTCAAAAGAAAACACCGAATGCAATCTTGGGGGAAGGGGGTTGTCAAGAAAAATACAAAATTACCCATTTTCTCAAAAACCAAGAGAAAAAATTGAAAGGGTCAGTCGTAGTATTCTGATTTTTATATGGGAAATTGTAACACTGAGTTACAAAAGGAAAGCCTTTTATTTAAAATTACTCATAGAAAGAAAATATAGTATCAGAGGTAGAGAGAAAAAATTTAAATAACATGAAGCAGTTCACAAAACAAGTTAGCAAACTATAGTTTAAAGACCAAAAATGACCACCATCTTTTTGTATGTCCTACCTTAGGAATAGTTTTTACAGAATTAAGAATATCTCACGATTCTACACAGGAAAAATAAGTAAAATTCAAATTTTGGCACTCATGTGTAAAGTGTTACTGGACCACAACATATTCATTCGTCTCTGGCTATAGCTACTTTCACATTACATGAGCAGTATTTGGACATTATTTGGACAGCATAGCATATGCCCCACAAACTCATTACTTTCTATCTGTACCTTGTGTGGTTTGAACAAAAATTTGCTGAGCTTTGTCCACTTGAGTAACTTTTCCCCCAGGTCCTCTGCATACCACGCTGCTATAAGTAAGACCCACTCTCTACACCATCAAAATTCAAAGCACTCTTCTGGTCTTGGGCTACTGTTTTAATATCCATGTATTTTATTTCGTTTATTTATTTGAGACTGATGGAAAGGAGAGAGACAGAGAGAGAGAGAGAGAGAGAGAGAGAGAGAGAGAGAGAGAGAGAGAGAGAGAGAGAGATATGCATGTACCACAGCACAGATGTGGAAGTCAAAGACAACTTTCAGAAGGCAGTTCTCTCCTGTGGCATTCTGGAGATCAAACAAATTCAGATCAGCTTTTCAAGTAGACACCACTGAGCCTTCTTGTTGGCCCCTGGTGTTGGTTTAGAGGCTGCCTCCCGAGAAGGTCTCAATCCCCCAAACCCCTTCAGCTGCCCTTCGTGTGCTTTCATAGTACTGTATGCTTTAAGTCATGTAACATTAATTATGCAGTCTTCAGAACTTTTTGCTTAAATTAGACCTCCTCAGTAGCCTTGAAAGTCCTTGAGGTAAGGGACCATAATACTGATATAAGTGAAATAGAAAATGTTGACTATGAACAATTGTTTACTGAATGAATTAGTGAAACTTTTAACACTCTTCAAATACAGAACTCATGATATTTGCATCTGTCATAGAAAATCTGTACCTTTTAGAGTCATGTTACAAACCAGCTAAACAGGTATTAATGCTTAAGAAAGAACACATGATCAAAGAAATGACTAGAAATCTAAAGGTACTTGAATTAAATATTTTTGTACAAGACATTATATATCAGAAGTATAAAGAATTTTCATTAGCTACATATTTATTAACTTATAATAAGAAAGAAAAAAGGAGTAAGCTAAAGTCAAGACATGGGTTATACTGACTGGAAAAAATTGTGAATAAAGGTTATGTAATTCATGAAATACTTTTAAGGCCAGATTTTCAAACGCGTCCAAACAAACGCACTTGGGCAGTTTCCTATGTGCTATGCACAATGATTACTTATTTGTTACTTAGCCAGTGTCTAAAAATACCAGATTTATGACAAGCTCTTAAACTACCTCATTTAATGTGGAACAGACACTAACATGTATTCCCATTCTTACATTTCCCTAGTATTTATTCCTTTTAGGGTTAGAAAAGAGCTCTGATTAATGGCACATCTGCAGCAGCCAAACTCTGTTTTGCCTGCTGCTTCAACAAAATTTCAGTTTTCATCAGCAAGATATGAAGACCTTTCTTCCCAGATATATTTGCAGAAGTGGACTGTCAGTCTTTGGCCTGCTATTCTCAGGGAAAATGAACCAGGAGCTGCTGGTAGATCATGCCTTTCTCCGTACTGTGCCCATGCTTTAATGTGCACGTGTGCTAGCCTTCTATGCAGGCCCGTACTTTAAGCTGTACGTGTGCTGGCTCTGTCAGGCCCAGGCTTTAATGTGCACGTGTGCTAGCCTTCTGTCCAAGCCCGGGCTTTACTTTGTATGTGTGCTAAGCACTCTGTACAGGCCGGCCACGAGCAACATCCTCCCCATCTGGAGGACCGAGAGAGAATGCTTCTTATTCTCCAGTCCTGCCAAACAGCAGGACATGCATACTGTGCTCTCGCCTACATGCTTTTTCTGAAGTGCCTCAACTTACCTCTCTTTCATTCTGCACTGGGCATTCTACATCCTATTTCAAAAACAGAAAACTATCTTTGCTTTCGAGTTTTCAATATCCCATGACAGACAAACTTAAATAACGGTTTGTGCACCACCTTTCACGGCTCGGCCATCTTACCACCTGTGGCTCATACCCGAATCCTCCCTACGGCCATATTATTTTTTGAGGTCCCCAATGATTTCTTTATGGCTGAATCAGACTAGTACTTTGCATTCATGTTATTACTGTGATAAAAACCACAATGACCAAAAAATTATTGCCCTCGCCATTTTAAGTGTTCAGTTTAATAAAGTAATATTTACGTTATTGTGAAATAGTACCCCAAAATATTTTTGTCTCACAGCCTAAAATGCTGCAGCATTAAACAGCAACTTGCTTCATCATCCCCTTGACCCTGTTCATCAGCTTTAGACACCTGCAAAGTGGAACCACCTGCTTACTGATTCAATTGCCCGCATCTCTGCTTGCTTTCAGCACCGTGATTGGATGTACTTGCTGCTATTATATTATTATTATTATTATTATTTCTTATTACTTCATTAGTTATTCCTGCTTTCAGAGCTCTGTGTTCTAGCTGTCAACTATCAATGGTTGAGTGGCATTGAAATCTCTCACAGTTTTAAACATCGCCAATGTTAACAGTGTCCCTGATGTACAACTCTTGGTCAGCATTTGTATTTTGAATTTCCTTAATTCACCTTGAAATTGAACCATGAACCCATCTACCTATTCCATATCCCAGCTGCCTATCCTTTTTCCATCTAGATTATAAGCATTTTTTTAACCAAGAATGCAAGATATGCTTCTCTCTTTTGCTTGTTTCTTATCATTCCTGCCTGACCTAGTTTAGTCAAAGTATCTTTAGAAATACATATTTCATCATTATCATTCCCTTGATTAAGATCCTCTAATTGAGTATTTAAACTATTTTAATAATGAAAGAAATGTTTTTCAGCACTTCATATGTAGAAGGCACCTAAAAAACTTACAATATCAATGCTAAAGCTATCTTCAGAAGTTTCTAGGGTAGTTACTACACTGACAACCATGGTGGGACCGCTCCACTGACTTCTGAGGTGGACTACCAAAAGCACTCTGAGGGATGCCAAAGCTCTTGTCAGTACTAAAATTCCTATATGCTAATTTACCTCATTGAGATACAGACAAGCCTGGAAAAAAGAATACAGAAACTTTCATTTGCAATATGAAATCCTCTAAGACTCCCAACCAAAACTACAAAAGTCTCCATAAAAATATGACTTTAAAAAGTTCAGTGATTTAATTGTTCCAACTCTAAATGACAAGTTTCAGCCAGCAAGAACACTTTGTAAAGTTTAGTACATGTATTTAGAGCAAGTAATTGGGGGGAGAAAAGGGGGAGTGACAAACTGTCCACAGTATCTGTACTTTCCATAAAGCAAGTCTTTATACAAGAAACCTGAAATATAGCACAGTCATGACTGGATTCTGCCTTTTTACGGTGCAGTGACATCGCAGTGCTATTCACCTCAGCCAGCCATCTCGGCACATGAGAATCCTCAATGGGTTTCCTCACAAGCATGGTGCATACACTTGTAACTGTCATCTCTACGAAAAAAAAAATTAACCAACCAAGACTCAGATGTCAAGTTTTTGCAATATAAATCACATCTGGGCTTAGGAATGGATTCAGCTTGTGCACACACGAGAGCAAAGAGGACTGTGAAGGGCTGGGAGATAGTTATGAAGGAAGTCAGCAAAAAGAAATTATATATATCCAAAATGAAGTGAATATTTTTGTGAGGAGAAGAAGAAGAGACTCAAAAGATTTCTGGCTTTTTGTGTTTTGTGTTTACCATTGTGGAGCCTGAATCCAGAGCCTTCTCATGCCAAGCACTCAAACACTGAACTTTCACATTAAAGTTTTGGTAATTGTGAACACCAGCATCATCTATATCATTTTTATCTTAATAGAGAAAATGCTCTATGGAGTCTAAAGACAGGATGAGTAAAGATGACTATGTTTAATACTGCATGTGCAAAAACAAATATGAAGACTTCCAGGTATAAAGTAAATTTAAAATCCACTTTGAACAATCTGTGACAAAAGCCAGACTTCTCAGGAGCTGCAGGGCACTTAACCACTAATCTTCACACACTTAAAACTTTATCATCAATTTCTTCACTAGCTCTTTCCCATCAATAATTTCAGAGATTACTACTAGTTAGAATCAGCTTCCCTTTTGTGGGGGAAAATTTTGTTATGTTACAGTTTTAATATAAGAATAATTCATGAGATTCAACGTAAGTGATAAATTGTGGCTTACTCTCTATTGCTGTTACCTTTTTGAGAATGTAAGAATGTCTGTCAGAACACCTGATGGTGAGCAGTTACCCTACACATCACTGCAGGGGCCCGGTGTCCTGGGAACGCAGCACAGCACTTCAGACTCCAGTACTCTCCCTTCAGGCATCACAACACCGCAAAGCGTAACATTACAGACCATGTCCTAAACTCTCCCTTCACTCACTGTACCCACCATTCATTCAACAACCAAAAAATTGTTTTAAAAAATTACTTCAATTCTAATCTTGCAACAGTCGTCCTTCCCTGTTCAAGTTCGAGGAGAGGTTCCTGCTCTCACAGTGATTCTCACAAGAGTGACTCACCTCCAACGGACCCTGAAAGGTGAGTCAACTGTGTCTTGCTTCCTGGGTTGACATTTCCTAGACTCCGATTCCACACTACATTTTGTCTCCCAGCCCATTGCTCCTAGCCCTCACAAATTATACTACATCCTCTGTTGTTGTATACTTTGTGTTGCTGTGTGCAGTACTGGCGATTCAACCCAGAACCTCTTGCATGCTAGGAGAGTACTCTACCGCTTAGCTTTATCCACACCTCTTTTGATTTTTTGTATTTTGAGGCATGATCGTACTTAAAGTGCCAGGCCTTGAACTTGCTTTGTGGCCAGAAGGATGTAAAACATCTTAGTAGAACAAAGGGTTTATTCTTGATTGTACTTCATCATCTTGGCAGGACAGTTCATACCAACATCAGGAGCAGAGGGAAGAGACAGACAGACAGACTCTTAACTGCCAGCATGCCTGTATGTTGCCCAACACTGAACCAGTTCTTTCCAACTCGTCTGCCTGCCCAGGGAGTGGTCCCATCTACTGTGGGCTGGATCTCCCCACATCTATTAGATAGACTCCCACGGCTTCCTCAACGCTATTTTAACCAAGTAATTCCTCTTAGACATGCCTAAAGGCTCGTGATGCAATTAAGTTGATGCTTGTATCTAACTGCTACAAAGGTGTTGAAACTGAAGCTCCTGCCTTAGCCTCTGAAGTAACTGAAGGTTACACGTATGCACCAGCAGGCTTGGCTTTCTAGATTAGCAGTTGTCTTCAGCAGAAACTGCCTTTTCCCCACGTCCCACAGAAATGGAGCAAGTGCCCTCTTCTTTATAGTATTTTCAAAATCTCATATCCTCTAAGGCTATGCTACTCACTACTGACATCTCACTGTCTCATCTGCCTCATTCGTCTTTGGTTTTGGGCCTGGCTCACTGCCTTCTTCTCTTTCCACACTTAGAGTCTTTCTTGATGACTTTGAGGTTGGCATGTTGTGTCATTGTATAGTCTATTAACTGTTTATTTTCTCAGAAGTAGTTTAATAATTTCCTTGAAATAAGGGATATGTCAGCCATGTATGCCATGATTCCATACACATACCTAAAGCCAGACTTTTAAGTATTTTTCCCCTCACTCTTCTACCACTTGATTCTATTAGTTTTTTTTTTTTTTTTTTTAGCTGAACTTAATTGGGTTGTTACCCAATGCAATGACATCGGCTTCTTTCCACTGTCCCCCAATATTCCTGTCGGGCAGTCAGCATTTCCTCTAAAATACAAACCTTCTTCACCTACATTAAAAGTCATGGCTGAAGTGCTGTGTCAGCTCTTGTCGAAAACATGCAACTATCTTTTGTTTCATTATCTCACTTTAATTAACTTTCCAAGGTGACTGGAGTGATGTCACTCCCATGACAAGAATGCTCTACTGGTTTTCTCATTTAATTGGGGGAAAAAAAATCTACAGTTCTTAGCACAACCTATGTCACTCAATTCATCACACTCTTCGTATCTTTAGAATGCGTCATTTGTTAAAGAACGTGCTTTAAGCCCAGAGCACACCAAGATGACTTCAGAACACTGGCACTTCCTGCCCCTCTGTGTTCAGGCATCACCCCCATTCCTCGAGACTCTTTCAGGTCACTTCGGTCTCAGCTCCAGGTGCTTCTTTCTCCCCAACTAGTGTCTGGTGACCACATTCCTCTTACCTCCTCTCTGGTTTTCATGGTACTGCCTTGTGTTACCCCTTCATGTAAACACAGTGCAAACCAAGTCATCCTTGCTTTTTCATCTCTCCACAAGCTCTCCATGTTGTGGGTTTACACAGAGCTCTGTGGCATAAGCTAACACCAAAAACAGAATGGCACAACAAAGGTACCTCATAAGCAAGCAATGGACTTTGATTATACAATCCGTATATCATTATGTCCTGAAATGCATGGAGGACTGGTTCCAGGACACCCGTGGATCCATAACTGAGGATTCTCACCTCTGATATGAAGTGGTACAAAATGTACACCTCCTCTTATCTTGTAACTCATCTCAAGACTACATGCTGTTTTCTTTTTCTGAGATAGAGTCTTGCTTTATTTATTAGTCTGGGTATCTTGAACTTAAGATCTTCCAGCCTCATGCTCCCATACTGATGGGCACTTCCCTAGGCTATAGATCATTTAGAACGCCTACTATAATGCTAGGCGCTTCTCTTGGCTGTGGATTACTCACAAGGCTGACTGTAATGCAAATACCTTGGAAATACTTATCATGCTGTACCATTCAGAGAATGGTAAGAAAAAAACCCTGAAGTCTGCCACAGCAAAAGAGAAAGTGAACTTCATCGAGGTATACCTTCCCCTGTTCTCAATGATGCTTTCAGGTAGGCATTTCTTTTGATGCTTAAAAAAACCAAAGTGAACTGCAGGTCCAATAATACTGCAGATTAAAAAAAGTAAGTTCCTTCTTATTCAATGAGATGAGTACATTGTGTTATTTTCCATTTTTGAAGGTGAATATAAAAAGAATTAATCTGCATGACAATACACGGTAAGTGTTGCTGATCTAATAACTTTCTCCAGGATGGCGGCACTTAACCTGATTTAGGAAAGTTGAAATCTGCATAGCACAAATGCTTTTTATGAAAAAAGGATTTTAATCTGGTAAATTCATTCAGTCATATATAATTTCCACAATTAAACTGAGAACAATTTGAATTTAAAAATGCAGACTAGTTGGAAATGATCCACACTGATGTTTCTGAGCATTGTAGTAATTACTTAAGCTCAACAGATGGCGACACCTACATTGGTCACTGATGCACTGTTCACACAGAAATAGTACAATCTGCTAGCAGAACTTGAAGGCACACTGGGAGTTTGAAATCTTACTCCTTGCTAGCCAATTATTTTAATTCTTTGAAAACTGGGAAGTCATACTGCATGCTACAATTCTTAGACATAACGTGAAAAACCAGAATCCATCATTCTTCAAACAAGAGAAATAAGATTGATAAAAGTATGTTTTGAATTTAATGACATGAAATAATTTCTTTTGCTCAAGTAAAATGCTATTTTATAGTTACTCATATACCAACTGCATTTTAGAATATTAACATTTTTATATAGCAGAAACTAAAAAGGTAGTGAGGGCAACAAAAGCATCTCTTAGTTTAAAATGAAAAGTATTGTGTTTAACAAAATTATGTTTTAGGTGTATATGTATTTTAAAAATTTATTTTAAAAAGATATTTCCTATGTTTTCCCATAATTTTCTACTCTGGTAGAGCAAATATTATTACTATTTTTTGAAATTATTATTTGAATTATGTTGCTGATATGACTCTTGTCATTTACCTATATTTAGTATATTATATATTATATTTATATTATATTGCAGAGCTGACAATTGAACCCAGGGTATCATGCACATTAACGCTGCCCTCATGTTATAGAGATTTAAAAACAAGTGACAAAATTATTTCTATTGGCTTTCCCAATTGGGGAACTGCCTTTTTTATATGTGCCTATGATTAGTTATTTTCTCCTCACAAGAACCACCAGACTACTCATACTGAAATATTCCATAAGCACAAAGAAGGATTAGGAAACACTAAATAGGTGGGGAAACTTCTTTCCACATTTATTTTAGGGAAATGTGTCAACTTCTGGCAATTAAGTTACTAGAAACAAAACAGTTTTCCTTTCAAGCAATGTAGGTGGGTTGCATTTTACTTTAAATGAAGAATTAATATCTTGCTAATTTTAAGGAAATTTATCTACATATTGAATCTATAATTGCTAAAGACATTTGTTATATTTAACAGAAATCTGAGTAAATAAGCAACTATAAACAATTAGTAGCCCTTAGTTCCCGATGCAGTAGGGAGCCCTAAGTACTTCCATTCAAGGCACATGTACTATAGTTGGAGACACTCTACGTGGAAGGGAAGTGCCACATGAGTGGGGTAAGTGTTGGTAAATGGACCTGTGGCAGCTTCTTAAATGTTGGCTACCAAATGGTGCCGATCCAGAAAGGCAGTGGGCGCAGTTATGGAACAAATCGTAAAACGGCCAAACTCATACACTGAAGCTTTAACCTTCAATGAGATTGAATTTAGTCATTTGGTTCTAGGTCCTCTGAACCAGTAACTAAGGGTAACTGGCATCACAATTTGGTCTAAGTAGTGTCCATTCAAGGAAGAGAAAAGCTCAAGTGCCTAGATACTTCATCCTCTGTGCTGGACATGATGCTTCCCTGGGGGCTTGCACAGAGGACAGCTGAGTGAAGACAGAGTGAGTAGGTGGCCCGTAGCAAGCCCTGGAGACAGGCTTCACCAGCAACCAACCCTCCAGCAACTTCCATCCTGGAGCCCAGGCTCCAGAACAACAGGGAAAATTAAATCATCTAGTTTAAGCCACCTATCGTGTGCATCTAGTGTCAGAGGTGCCCGGACGTAAAAAGCAGACTGTGTCCATACTAGCACCCGCCTTCAAGATGAATCACTCCACTGATTCAGGATACCTTTACACAATCACCAGAGCATCCAGCAATAAATGCCATACCTCAAAGGGTCTTTTCTCCCTCCCCCATTTGTACTATTACATGAAGACCACTGCCTTCAAAGAACTCATATTGTGGGGGGAAGTGGGGAGATGTGAACAAATATCCGTAAATCAAGAGAGATAAAAAACAAGAGTATGTCAGCTCAGATGTGAGAGTAAGCATATCTCCACTGTGAGGTGATGTGGGAGGGGGTACGATAGGTAAGAATAGGCAAGTGTAGTTGTGAGAAGGAATCAGGAATCCTGGAAAAGTGGCTTCTACATTTCACTGTTAGCAGCATATCACTGGCCTTTGGGGCTGATTGACCCTTGGTTCTGTGGGATAATGCAGAACATTGTAAGACACTTAGTAACTATCCTCCAGCAGTGCCTATTTTGCCTTGTGTCAACACTTATTACCCAACACACTCCAAAGGCGACTCAGCATCTCTCCCAGGCGAGCCCAGGAGATGCTCAACAGATGTACTCTAATAAAAATTTATTAAATGGCTAAATAAATGACAGATAGATGATTCTAAAATACAACATACTGAAAACTGGAACGTGTGAATTATAGCATTTTAAGTATCTGTGAATTGTACTACCTCAAGTATCCATTACATTTATGTGATTATCCATTTTTCTTTCAAAGGTTCTTGTTTCCTTGCTTCATTGACACAGTCATAGGTGTAAGTGATTTTTTGGGTAGACAAAAGTGTGTGTGTGTGTGTGCGCGCGCGCATGTGTGTGTGTGTGTGTTTGTGTGTGTGTGTGTGTACACATGTCTAAGAGGGCACTTTCTTTCTCAGAGTGTGTATGACTGTGGAGGCCCCAAGAGTGATGATCAGGAATAGTCTTAAAATTGCTCTATCTCCTTATTACTTTGCTCTGGGGTTTCTAAGACTCTGCTTTCCAGAGCCAGAACTGGAGGCCACTGCTTCTGAGACAAGGGCTTTAATCCCCGAATCATCTCCCAAACCAAATATCATTGACTACTAAACCTTCTTCTATTCAGTTGGCTATTGAGGCCCCTGATGCAACTGACAAACATAGTACTTGAGTCAAAAAAAAGAAAAATTCATCTTTAACTTTAAGAATTAAATAATGTAAATAATGTGTGTTGAAGATTTAAGAAGAAACAGGAGGTGGCTAGCGAAAGTACAGTGAGAACACAAGGACCGTGCTGAAGAGAGCCTGTGCACCTGGGATCTGCCCATCAGGTTTAGACAGCTTAGTGTGGCAGTTCTTTTCGAGAAGCGCCTCTTGAGTCAAGAGCTGTGGAAGAAGGGTCAGACGGTAGGAGTGGACAGGAGGACAGCCTCAGCCGACTCCCGCAGCAGCTCCGGAGCCAGAGCAGCCACTGTAAGCTGTCCTTGACTGCACTGAAAGACCAGGCACTTTATCTCCTCTCCCCTTGCCCAACTAGGGGAGTCCACTGGATGTGCTGCCTGGCCCCCACCTCACGCAGCAGCCCTCAAGCCTTCCACTGAAGTAGTGTCTGGGTGGACATCACAGTGACCACCACAGATTATAATTTCTCGTTTTAAAGAAGTAAAAGGACAAGGACAAAGTAGTCGGTCAGTTACAAATCTGAGGGCAAGACCCAGAACTCATCACCCGTTCTCATCATTTCTAACAGTGAAAGTTACCATGGCTACGTTTGCAAAGATCAAGAAACATGGAGTTGCTTTAAGAAATTTTCTTGGATGAAATAAACAAAAGGAACAAGTCTAGCCAGCTTTTTACCAAGAGAATGAAATTGTTAAATCCATCACCAGGTTATGAATCATGTGTCATAGGTCATATTTTCAGACAAACAAGTTTTGTTTTTATATGGCTTTACATATGCTCCCAGAACATTCCTTTTTGTGCACACAACAAGACTGGGTACATTACAGTCTTCCTTTTCTAACTCTTCACCAGATCTCAACAGGAAATACTCTAAATTGACAGTAACAGGGGCTTGCATGAACTAGGTGTGTCCTTCATTTAACAACCTGACAAACAGCCCTGTTCTTCATTTCTGAAGCATATTCAAGTAGTAAAATTATAAAAATTGTAAATAAATTTTTTACCCACATGCTTAAGAACTATGTTTTCATGTTTATTTCCTATTCTAGATACTCTGGTGCACAGTCTTCTCGGACCCATGTACTGCCCACTTGGTTTCCCATCTTTTCCTTGATCACTGCCTGACATCATCACACAGCCTATCCAGTGTTGGCTTTACAGTCATCTCCTCAGAGGGTCATGTAACCTAAAGTTATCCCACCCCACCTACTATAGTTCTTGGCAACAAAATTACCCTCACCATCCTGTTTATATTATTTATCTGTCATTGACTATAGTATCTATAAGACTTGTCTTAGACATTTAAACATTCAGAATTGACTCACATTTAAGAATGAACCCACAGTGAGTTAGGATTCATATCACTTTAAACATACAAAAACCACAATGATCACAAAATTATTTATCTCAAGAGAACCCAATTCATTCTACCTTTTCTGAGTAACAGACTTCTCTTCTATACACTCACATAATTTTTGTTAAGCAGATTCACATGCACACACACATCTGAACCATTCTGCAAAGCATACTGATAAGCAAAATGAGTGTGTGTCTGTTTATATGAATAATGAATTTCTGGCGTAAATATCTGTTCAAGAAGCATCTCATATTCCAACTGGTTGAAGAGCGTGAAAAAAAATTAAAAATCTATAAGACTAACTTTCCAATTTCACATTACATAAGCCCATAATACAGTCTGTATAAGAGAGACAAACGAAAATAAGTCATAAACTAGTTTACTAGACTTATGACAATATTTTTATAGAAATTCATTATTCTTACCTATGTTTTAAGCTAGGAATATAAAATGTCCCAGAAGATTCACTAGCTCATGAATTCAACTGATTGAACACTGACATTCACATACAGATCATTACAGTTATCTTACTCTGCTCTAGGTATGACATTAAAAATTTTATTTAAATTCTTATTTTCAATGGCACCCATTTCAAGTTAATAAGTTCTACACAAGCTCCTTTGTTTGAAGTAGGTAAAGATTCTTCTATTTATATGACTCTATTGTTTATATCAGCTCTAAGTGATTTTATAAAGATGGATCTTGGGCTGGAGAGATGGTTCAAGGGTTAAGACTCTGCCTTGCAAGCAGAAGGTCCTGCGTTAAAAAAAAAAAAAAAAAAAGCCAGCCAGAAACAGCAATGGCCTCCATTTCCAGTCATGGTGGGCGGAGCCTGGGAAATCCAAGTGCAGAGTAAAAAAGAGGTGGTAGCAATCCAGGATGATCCCTGAAGTTACCCTTGATCTTCCACAGGGACACATACACACACACACACACACACACACACACACGTGCACATGCACGCACATACACACACACACAAATGAATAACTAAACAAAATATCTTTTCAGATCAAGAAAGAATTACTAAGCAAAAGAAAGCCAGATTTTAGGAAGTAGATTTTCTTCCAGAGGGGGGGAAAAACAAGTAATAACTGGGCTGATGTCAGGATGGTAAAAGCTTGAGCAGGAAAGACTTCTTAGATCTAAGGAGAGGATGCAATGAAAGAAGGACATCTTCTGCCTAGTGAAGAACAGTGGAAGTTGACACAGATAAACCCCATACATAATTTTAAATGCATTTGGCAGCCTAAATTTTCAATAGTAAGAGTCACTGATTCCATTGATGTTATTTTCTTCAGCATGTCAATCAGTAGTCCTACTTTCCAGTCAAATGAAGAACACCTAGACAAATAACAGCTGATCTTGGAATTCAAGCAAGAAACCACGGTCATATGATTCTTTGCTACATCTCAGAAGATCTAACTGCATATTACTCATACAAACTATGATGCTAAATAAGGTTTACCAACTCAAAAAAAAAAAAAAATGCCCTGTATGTCTTTGCCATATTTTACATTGTTTTAATGACTTCACAAAGTTAAAATATTTTCTGCATAAAATGTCAGGATAATTATTTATCTTGTTGAAATTTAGATCGCATAGGTCCTGGATGGCAGATTACTGGCCCCAAGGAAACAAAACAAATACAAAGCTAAGGCAAAGGCAATACTTTATTACAACACTTTTTCCAAGCTTCAAAATGCATGTATTGCTCAATTTAGATATAATATATAATACATTATATTACAAGGCAGAAAGCATTTCTGGTCAAATACATCATTTCCATATATTGCACGAAGCGCAGCTTCCTAGAAATAGCAGCAACACACTGTAGTTTCGACAGTAACAAGATATTTCTCTAATATCAGAATCATTTAAGAAATTCATTTTATGTTATTGTCCTGAAATTTAGAAGTGAAGAAAACTCTCTATGTGTATGCTAAACTAGTTGATGCCTAAGAATTTGGAATACCAAACATCCACCAGCTCAGATAATTTCCTGGTAGAAAAACAGGATTTTGAAACCAACCAAAGCAGAATAGCACTGTATTTCTCTTCTTCCCTTTCAGAGTCAAATCCTGGCCTCCTCTTCTTCACCTAGCCACCTGGACGGTATCTGCTTTGGAAGGCAACTAAATTCACAATGAACTCCAGTATCTTCTCTGCTTGCCACCTCCTTTGTGAGCTTAGAATAATTGATAATCAACTATGAGTATTCCATAATAATGAACTTAAAAGTAATCATGGGAAATGTAACAACACAAAGGAATTGTTTTGCAAATTAGTTAAGGACATTATTTGCTCATCTCCTTGCTTCATCAAAACAAATCCACTTTGTGAAAATAATCCCCCTCCACGGTTACAGCCTCGACAATGAAGACAGATGCTAATATAACGAACAGATCCAGTCCCCTCATTTTCTTTCTTTGGTTTTACATTTATGAGTTACAAATGAGCACAGAAAACATGTTCATCTTCCTCATTTTCATAACAGGAAATTGTTAGAAAAGTATAGAAAAGTTTTCAGCTTTCAAAAGTCAAATTTAGTACAGATTTTCCTATGAAGTTGAAAAAGAAAAGGTGAATGAAGGTATGTGTTGGCTGCCTGGGATTGGGGGAGCAAAGCTCATGAATCACTGTACGTTAAGAGCACGTGCTGAAACTTCATGGTGCCAGTCACGTAATTTTGTGTATTTGGGACTAAAGACGTGAAGGGGTATCTTTTCCCTGTGGAAATAAAAAGAGAGAGTGACAGAAGAGTTATAAGAAAGAGAAAGAAAAAGATTCAGTATTAACTCCGTCATGCAGAAAACATGCTCCTAAAAGCGCAACATCACATAGCTGTTTTGTTAAAGAACAGAGAGTTTAAAGGTAGAGGATTTTTGGAAATTCAGAAATTAGGCTATGGAATTCTCTTGGAAATAAATTTTCATACCCCAAATAAAGTAAATGCAAGACAACACATAAGCTCACTCATGGAGATCTGTACTGTTAGCAAAGCGTCCCAATACGCCCTTTCCTCCTGTTATTTCAGTACTAAGAGAATATGCCTTAGTCATAAAATCCAGACAGTACTAATTTTTCCAAATTGTATGCTGTACATTTACCTCACACTAAAGACACCATAGTTAAATGCTTAGCTTCTATTTGCAACAACAGAATACCATTACACTTTAAGATCTGAAAAAGCAAGTTGAGACCTCTCACAAAAGGAAAGCATTATGAGACAGAGAACTTACTTTGCCTTCTTCGTGTTGTCATTTTCAGATTCATTCACTGCAATATAATGAGATCCAATATTAATTTCTGTTCATTTCTTTTCAAAATCACTTAGGCAATTACTTGTAGGAATCACTGTCAAATGTTCAAGTTTCATAGAACAACTAAGCCAAACCCGTAACATCTTATCAATATCTAGGCTGCAATCCTGTTATATACAGGACCACTTAAGAGTAAATTCTCCCAGTGGTGTTTTCTATGACTGCCAATGTCTGAATGTTACGTCCAGGTCAAGGAAAACTCATCACCTATGATCTCTGGCAGGTTACTTACGATGTTCTGTTCCAGTGATCTGGGCGAGGATTCGGAAAGAACGAGACTGAGTTGTTCCAGTTCGAGGGCGCCAGTCTTCAGTATCCTCAATCAGCCTCTTCTTGCTGGCATCGCTGTGAGTGGGTATGTGATAAAACTCTGTGTTACGCTCCACAATGTGCTTTCTTGGTGGGCTAGAAATAAAGAGTAGGGGGAAAAAAGAATTATAATCTAAATCACATGAAGGATAAAATACTGTCTACTGAACTATTTACAATTTATATATTTGATATTCAACACTTCATACATATGTGTGTGCTTATGTGTGTATATATGCTTTCTTATGCAACATAAGCAATGTTTTTAGAAATCATACCTTTTGAAATAGGATTTTATTAGTAAAAGAAATACCTATAATGTTAGTATGAAATAAATACTACAAGACTGTGCTAAATAGAATTACCGTTTAGGTGGGGTTTTCCTTTTAATTGGCAGAAGGCGGCAGCAGAAGAAAAGTTCCCGATGTGAAGAAAAGGAAAAGAAAAGAATAAGGAAAAAAGGAAAGGAGAAAATGAGAAGTCCACATGAGTTAAAACACACACACACACACACACACACACACACACACACACACACACACCTTGAAATTGTGCCATTCATCCCATGTCATATAAAATGATACAAAGTATGATTGTAACCTGGGTGAATAAGAGTATGTTGCTAGAATGCAGTCTTTCACGAAACTAAATGGACTCATCTTCAGTCAGCTCAGAAACCAAGAATTTATACAGCTATACCAACAACCCTAAATACAATTTTGAAAATAGCCAAAGCTGTGTCTACAGTAGGTAAGGCCAGGACTAAGACTTTGGCACTATCAACACTCTTCAGAAGTATGGGTGTGGACAAGTCCACACCCCTAGAATCAGATTTTTTCATTTATAAAGAGAGAACACCACATAAAGCAGCACTGATTCAAGGATTCAGTGTGATCATGTATGTCAAAGGTAGGTAAGCTACAGGATTCAAGCACTTAGAGTTTGCCAGGCAAGTTCATGTTTCCATTAACAAAGTATAAATATTAAGTAATTTATAACATCCATTACTTAGCACTTCAAGCACTTTTGAATAAAATAAATATTCCCAACTTCTCTCAAAATAATACAAATGAGTGGAGGCTCTGAATTTAAATTCAGAAAAGAAAAAGCAATGAATCCCTTACTGGCCTAAGAACTGAGAAGAGAAATCCTTTGAAATATGGTCAGATAGATTAGGTGACAACTGCTAGCAGTTGCAGTGCTCATCACCATGACTCAGCATTTAAACTCACTTTAACAGACAGAAAAAAAAAAAAAAAACAAAAAAAAACCCAGACTCATGTTAGTGTGCTCTTTTCTGCTAACCGGAAAATGAACTGCAATGTAGTATCTGACTATGGATTAGCTATATTTATAAAAGTACAGAATGAGCACTTGTGCACAAAACAGTAAGAAAAATAATGATGATAATATCTCACAATTACAGAAGCTTTTAAAACTATCTTTGCTTTTAACGAGAAAAATAAAATTTTCTGAAATTGGGTAAACAAGTAGATTATTTTACTAATGATGTTACTAATATGTAAGTTCTTAGGAAAAATGTACAAATAAGCAATGTTTTCAATTTTAAACTTCTCTTCAAGTAGTCAGTGAACACTGTTTATTCTTAAGCCAATTTTAAGCATAAAGTTGTTCGTTTGTTTGGATGCAGGATCTCAAATGGTGGCTTCAAATCTGCCATGTAGTTCAGGCTGGTCTTGAAAATCTAATCCTCCTATTTCCACTTCCCCCACATTGCTAGAATTACTAGGTTTGAACCACCGCACATAGCTTTTGCAGTGCTCGGGATATAACTCTAGTCATATGAATGCTAGGCAAGTACTCTACTAAACTATGTTCCCATACCAACTATAAAACTTCTTTTAGTTTCTCTAAGAGCTTTATGGATAAACATAAAACAATCATGTCAAAAGCTAAGATGCTAAGAACGAATGATACCATTTAGGTAGTAGTTACATGTGGCATGCTTACAATAAGTATGGTCCAGCCTTAGACACTATGGCATTTATCACAGCTTAAAGTTTGAGGTTAAGTATTTTCTACACATTTACCTACCACTTTCTTATTCTGAAACTTTAACTGTAATAATATATGAAAAAAGAAAACAATTTTAATAATTTTAATTTTTAAATGTGCTTAAAATAGGATGCAAACTTAACTCTAATGAGCAAGTAAGTCATTTTAAAATTAAACATATAAAATTAGCACATTAGCTAACATTACTTCAAACATTAAAGGAAGGAGGAGATCTTTAACTCTGGTACACACTGTCCATGATGTTTATTCACCCTTAGCTTGCTAGGTTTTTCCCTTGCAGCGATGTGAGTCTTTCAAAGGCATCCATTGATTCATATAAAATTCTCTAGCATCAAAAACATCTTAATATTTTTTTAATTCTAGAGATGATATCAAGAAGATTCACCGATGATGGTTAAAGTGAAATAAAAACAAAGTTTACAGAGAACAGTGGTGAAGATTACAAAGCAAACTATAAAGTCAGTACTTACAGAGTGCCAGGGTTACTGAAGAAAGAATAATACACACAAGAAAAAATGTGATAGAGGAGACATTGGTGTTCCCAAGATGACAGAAAACAGAGGTAAAAGGTGAAGCAAAAGGAAAAACAGAAAAAGAAATAAATGAAACAGCAGAATTCAACGTGGTGAATTTAAACAAAGATTCTGCAGAATACCATGCTTCAAAATAATCACAGAAACACAAAACTGCACAATGTTAGTCAAAATTCTGTCATTCTGTCACTACAGAGAACAGATTTACTTTTATTTAATCCCACAAAACACAAATACTTTATATTTTAATGTTAGTTCAAGTTTGAGTACCAAAAGAGATCTGCTAATTTTTAAATATCTAGTGTGTTAGAAAATTATTTAATATGAATTCATTCTTACTATGCTTCTAACAAAAGAGAGATAATAAAACAATATAACATGCAAAAATACATCAGTTTAGAATCCTTTTTAGATGCAGATACAGAAGAAATCTTTCAGCCCCACCACATAGCTGTAAAAAATTAATAGCAACTATAATCTCTTCATAAATACTATCCTGATCAAGTAAAAGAATAGTACAATATTTGGATTTTTCTTAAAATATTGTTATTGAAAACGTAGTAGTACAAGAATAATGGGCTATCCCTTAGTTTTACTTCTCTCTCTCTCTCTCTCTGGTCCATCACCCCCATTCACAAGCAAATTCCAGGAACATTAGAACTAGTGTGTGGCAACTAAAGAGCTCTGTATTAGCAACAATATAATTAATGCCTAGAAAGATGTATCCGTCTGTATTCATATGGTAAATAAATTGGTTACTAATACCTGCGCAGTAATACAACTGTTGTCAAGAAAGGTGACTGTTTTCAAAAGGTGAATGAACTTGGTTACAAACAGCCATGTACTATATACTTTGTGGAATAAGGGGGTTAAAAGAGAGACCAGCAAGTCACTTCAAGACACAATTCATTTACATAGTCCAACACTAGTAGAATCATTAAAAACAAATACACTTGCACTGCATTATGAATAAAGAACAAAGTTAAATTCTACACTGCTTATCAAAGAACACATTGCAGGGCTCTTTGATTCTAAAATTAAATTAAGATAGAGTACGTAACAATTCTTCATGAACATAGTGAGAAAATTGCCTGTCAGCCTTAATATTAAGAGTGGACAGTGTTGCTGCACTTGCATGCTGAAGTCAGCTTTGTCAACTTCACATGAGACTCGGTCCACTATGTAAGGCTGGGACTTAGAAATAAGATGGCGTCACCAAGTTACTTGCACTAGCTCTTTTGCCTCTCTTCTGCCTTATGAAAAACTGCTTTACAACATAATCCCTCCTTAGCACAGCAGAATTGTAGATGCACATTTAAGCAGTTTGAAGGAAAATGTCCATGTGACATTTTCTATACTATGTTGAAGAGCATCAGCAACCTAAAGAAACCAATTTAAAGATGATCCACAGGCATGTTAGAAAACACGCCCAAATGGAGTAGCCCATCCCACAGCAATGGCAGACTATGAAAGGTAACCTGGCATAGCTATGCTGTCCGATTCCCGTGCCCAAGGCACAATGCAATCCACAGAAGGCACATTTTCTTCAACAGTAAAATGGACTGTAGTCTCTTTGTCTGTTTGGCTTAGGCTTAAGGTACTTGGAAGCCACTTTGAAATCTTTTTGTGTACTGGTTTGTAGTTGGAAAAGGTTCCACAATTACTCATGAAAGGTGATTTTGAGTGGTAGTTTATGCACATTAATTCATTCATATAATTGCAACCTGATTAGTCTCTAAAACTGGACACTAACTTGAAATCATAGAAATAGGATCAAATCACAACAGATGATATCAGCTCTCTGAGCTCTATCCTTTATTGGAAAATTATACAATCCTGGGCACTCAGTTTAAAGGGAACGAAATCACATATTGTATTGAGAAACGGAGCAAAATGCACATAGCAATGAATTGATTATAATAAATTAACCTCTCAATCTTGAATTTCTTAAAGTATGTGTTTAACCTGAATAGTTAAATTTTCCCAAGTACCATATTTCCATTTTTTGAAAATAAATTGCTACACTACAACCTAGTAATTGACCACAATTTTGTATAAAATAGGCTAACTTTACATAAACAATAATCCTGATTTGTGTCATCCTGATACATCAGGATCACTAAGTGAGAGAGAGGTGCTCTAACAATTCAATCACTAATTCTCTCAAATATGTCCAGGACATATACCCCATATTTCCAACTCAGCTTTATGATTACTGTGATAAAGAAAGTTTTCACAAGTTCAGAATCATCATAGCTTGATAAAAAATGATGCTACTTTGTCTAATGTGATTTTTACCTAGTTTTAAAGCTAGTCATTACAAATCAACATAAATAGAAAAACAAAAATATTACAGTGACTTGAAATGTCTATGATTGCTAACTAACACAAGGTGGCAATGATCTCCTAATTTTAAATATGTATGTATATATAGGAATTTTTTCTCTCCATATATATGGATTCTTTTTCTCAGAGACAGAGAGAGAGACATAAACCAACCAGCAATGTTGTCTCTATTAAAACTCTTTAGAATAATCAGAAAGGTTCTTAGAGAATTTTACTTAGGAAGCACTAGTTTTTTGTATTAATCTGGAAGTCAATTCAGTTTTAAATATGTTATTTACTACTGTTAAAATATTTGGTTTCTTATCTTCTAACACTCTTCCCTGGTAAGAATTCATTACCCCCAAGCATTACCTCTTCTTAACCATTACACCACAAACCCCACATGTATCTTATGACATAACTTAAACATTATTATTTATTACTATAAATCGACTCACCAAAACATAGCAAAGCAAGCCACATTCATTGAAAACACTATCTATGGTTATTCTAAATTATAGCTCTTTGCAAAACTTAATTTAATTTTGTAAAACCAGGCATTCATGCTGTTTACTCATTAATAAATCGTCATATTTCCTCTCCAGTAATGCAGATACTAACTTTGTCACGTGTGTTTTCTGTAAAGAGAAAAGCATTTAAAGCTATTACTAAGAGGTCATTATCTGCATTTTCCAAGGTGATGATTTCCAAAATACCATATATAAACTGTTAGAAGTTGCAGCCAAAGAAAATCAAAATTAATATAGGATACTCCAAAGACTTACCTCCAAAGCAGTGGCACATTACAATGCAAGGGCATGTGGGAAGTAAAAGGTGAAGCAGTACTGATATTCCTTAAAGTGCCTCAGTCATTATTAACTATAAGAGGAAATATGAATGCCTACATAGTATGATTAAAGGATAGTCATAAGTTTCCAATTACTTCTACTAGGATGAATAGCTAATTATATCTTTGTATAGACACTTACAAAGCACTTATTTGTATCTTATGTTTGCTGGCCCAGCATGAATCTAGGTGGGATTTCTATTAAAAAATTGTCAAGTTGGCTAATCGCTTTAAATGACTTAACAATCCTGGCACTTAAAAAAAAAAAAAAAAAGGCAACTAAGGCATCTAACTTTGTATCCTCTGAACTCACAAACTTTTAGTTACTAGTATATACTATGTTTAAAGTAATTAACAATAAAAAACAACAATTCTAAACTTTATAAGAGTTTTGCTTTGTCAACATCATAAAAGTCTGGGAAATAGATCAGTTTAAAAAAAACTGACAGGAAAAGCTTGACATTTTATGCAAAGAAAGAGGTTTATTATAATCACAAAACACATACTCTTAAAGGTGATTTATCAATGACTAGTAGAGTGCACAGATTACCTTTTATTCCTCAGATATAATGTAAGGAAAGAAAAAGCTACAATCTGCTGCAGCACCCGACAGGCAGCACATTATTTTTGTATAGTGACTGTGTTAGCACAGTCTGTACATCTGGACAACATTGGAAATCAAGCTATTTTTAAACACTTTCAGCTTGCAAATGCAAAGCAGTAACTTGATTATTAATTATGAAAAACATGCAATAGTCCTTTTATCCTAAACTTTGCACAGTGCTGAACACACCAGTCATGTGCTTGACTGACACTTACAGAAGGATTAAGCCACCAGAAAGGCCCTGAAACTCCAGCACTGTCCCCATTAGTCTGAAAACATGCTTTAAACCATTTCAAGTTTAAACAGCAAAAGTGTGCTTCTAAGGCACAGAACTTAAACTTGTTTTAAAGCCAGTATTTTTCCATAACCTCAACTTGCTTTTACCTCAACAATTTTCCATTAAGAAGACTTTGTAGCAAAACTTGCAAACGTGTTGGAAAGATGATTTTAGTTAAGACTTAACTGCCTTCAATGGACTGTCTTTCTGCTAAACTGAAACTTAATAAGCATAGTAGACTTGTGTTTCAGTCTTCCATGCAAACAGCATTTCATAGGGAGCAACGTTCTTTTCTGGTTACCTAGTTTAACTTCTGTACTACCTATTTTCTTAAAATAGACAAAAAGGAAAAAGACTTACAGTCAAACAGAGCTTAATACTACTACTGTTTTTCTTTCTCATGTGAGAGAAGAAATAACATTCTTTGAAAGTCACTAATTTACTTCATTATATACATCAAACCTGATAAAGTCACCCACAATCACAAGTCACCATGGCAATCCAACAGCGATTCTCCCGGGCTCCTTCTTGCTGTCTCCGCAGCAGCCTGGCGCCCTGCCACCTGTTCTTTCCAAGCCCACGGTTGCCATGGCAGCAGCACCACAGACAACACAGCCTCTTCATTACTTGAATTAACATTCGGAAGGGATTAGATCTCACAGAAAGGACCTAGTCACAATTATTTTAATTATAAAGTTACTGGAAACTGGCACTGGCAATCACTATCATATCGCACATTATTTCCAGTTATTTACCTTTGAAGCACATTTTTTGTCATGATAAATCTCATCGAAATGATTTTATGAAAGTCACTTTGTCTTTAAAGCACCTTCATTGAATTATAAGAGAAAACAAAATGATCAAATAGAAATGATGCACATTTAATGGAGGCTTCAGAGAATTTAACAAGTTCAGCATTATTTTTAAGATGCACCTCCTAAAATGAAAAATTTAGAGTCAATTTTCAAATACTGCTAATATATTTAATATCCATTATTTTAAATGCATTTATCATAGAAAAGCTACATGATGGTACTAATGATAAACTTCCCTCACTTTTCTTTAAGTTACTGATTATTTTGAGAGACTAACCTCTTGCTAAAATTTACCTGAAAAGAATGTCAACTATTTGCTCAGAGATAATGCTTTATACGTAGACATGAGTCAGAAATTGATTTGTTTTCTGTTTTCTAGACTACAAGCTAATTTCTTTTTTCCTTAGGTTGGCATACCAAAGCTGAGAAAAACTATAATCATACGGTTTTGCATGTCCAATAAAAAGATGAAAAATTTAAGACAGAAAGGTACAGGATATGCCTTGCATTGTAAGTGCCAGCTACTTAGTATGTTCCCAGGACTTGGGGGAAAATGTTATAGAGAATGTTACATGGCGCAGAACAAACCGAAATGCATGATTAGGTTTTGACTAACCTATACTTGCTTTGAAGAAGTGCTCAATATATATACCATAAGGATCACTGTAAATGTACGAGTATAAACTCATCTTAGAATAGAGATAGAACAGAATAGAGGCAAGTAGACAGATTAAGTATTTCCTGGAGAATACCTGAAAGAAGAGCTTTGGTAAGAGCAGAACACACCCTTGGGCACCTACCCATTTTGCTGTTTAATGTCACCCTGGGATCCTCTTCTCTCTCCCTCTGCTAGCTCCTGAGCAGTCTCGGAACACACGCTGGTGACTGTGGGCTGCCGTGGGACATTAACTGCAGTTTTACCAGTGCTCGGTGCAGATGAACACTGGTCAGCACTAGAGTGGGTGTTAACATGCAGTCCAGATGTGGAGAATGAGGGAGGAGTGACAGCAGCCACGGGTGGAGAGGAAGCATGTGATGAAGTGGTTGCGTGGGCTGGGGTGAAGGCAGACGATGGTGATGGGATGGATGTGACTTTTGGTGAAGACACAGAACCAAAGGGTCGGGGTGCCTTATTGTAGGCCATGTTGGTTGTGGAAGTGACTTTGGATACAGCAGGAGATGTAATGGGCACAGGTTTAACTACTTCTTTAGGATCGCCCTATGTGAAATAAAAAAATCAACATATACCAAAACACACCAAATACATGCAAAATACATTCAGTGAAAACATAGAGCTAATGTTTAAGAAAGACAAACACAATCATGTTAGCAGCTCAAATGTTACATGTTATTAAGAAAAACACTGAGTTTATACAGGCATGCTAACTGGTCTCACATGCAAAATGGAGATGCACACAGTAAGCATATTTTCATATATAAAAATAAAGCAGCTTCAAATATTTAGGAAACAATCAGGACCATCATTGAGTATCAATTTAGATATATTTCAAAGGAAAAGTTTTATACTACATCATAACAAAGAAAATACTGCTAATTGAAACACTTATAGTGAAAGCTTCAATTATAATTCATCTCACAAATATTTAATTTTTTCTCACAGTGCCATCACTTGATTCATGCAAAAGTAGTATAAGTTTTAAATTCTTCAATTAAGAAAAATCATGGAAATTCATGTAACTCAGAAATGGGAATATTCTATAATGACTTTGAATAAAGAATCTGAGAGAAGAAAATACTTAAACAAATAACTAAAACAAAATAAATATTATCTTCCTTCTGTAATCCATTTGTTTCTCTCTGAGCGCTAAATTTAAGATATGATTCAGAGATAAAATAAAGTTCTCTCCCTTTTTCTAAAATAAAATAAAGTATTTATAAACTTTATGGGGAAAAATGATTTTAATATGTCCTTATTACCTGAAGTCAAAGAAAAAAATGACTAATAGTAAGAAAAAAACTATGACTAATGAATAAGATCAGTTCCTTTTAGAAATCACCAGAATGTTTGTAAATAAGCGCTTATCTACAAGTATATTTAAAGGGTTTTTTGTAAATAAAATTAAATCTCTGGAGATTCAAGTATAATTTCTGATTGCTTCTACCATCCAAAATTTTAAAAAATTAGAAGCACACAGGTGGTGTGTATGTACATATGTGTTAAGTGAGTGCATGTGTACATGTGTGTTCCCATGTGTGGGTGTGCACATGTACAGGAACACACACATATGGCACATATGATAGAGGACCAAGGTTGACACTTGTTTTCCTCAACTGCTTTCCACTTTAGCAACTAACACAGTATCTCTTTCTAGCCTGGGATCTCCCATCTCTTTCTTCAGAGAACTAGAGTTACAGGTAGGCCACCATGTCACCTGACAAAAGCAAAATTTTTAAGAAAATTTACTTTGGTGATTCAATTATGTTTAATCTTAAAAAGTATTTCAGATCGATTTTATGGTAATATTCAAAAATTGAGAAAAAGTAATTTAAAGTCCTAAACAAATCAATTAAATAATTCCATGAACTTCCAAAAATTCAGGGAGAAAACTTTAAAAAGCAAAAAGTAAGATTCATACAAATAATGTTTGAGACAATTTAAGAAAAAAATGGAGGCACTTTCAAATAAGTTAATCCAAGAATATTCTGAAATATTATTCCTGTACAATAGTAAAGGCGTAACATGAAATTTATATTGGGCAACTACTTATGCTTTTTAGAAAACATGAGTAAAGATAGAAATTTTTAAAATAAATATGGAAGAAATCTGGGCACATGCTATTAGCAATGCGCTAGCCTTAGGAATGTTTCATAATACAGGCATTACAGTGGCAGTTCTATAACTTCTGAGGTCCACTTTCCTGTTCATCTTTTCAAGAAAAGAACTACCAGGAAAACTGCATAGAAGACTACAAGCTAAATGTATGGCCTGAGACAAAAACAGAAAAGTATGGTGGCTCAAGGACAATCAAATGGTAACTTAGCAATGCTAGATTAGGAACACACCTTTTGCACAGCAACAGGTTCAGGCTTGGCTGCAGCAGAAGCTCTGTGGTGGGAAGAGAAAAAGAAAAATGTATAAACCTTTACCAATACAGCAACTTCATAATAGTTCAATTTTTACTTCTTATATCTCAATATACTAATAAAATCAGAACAAATACTTTTGTAATTCGTAGCTTTCTCTATTCACAATCTTCTAATTAGTTTTTGTTAGCACCAGATGCTGAAAGATCCAAAATTCTCCCACACTAAATTCTATACAACAGTCTGTTTATCTATCAGTTTAAATGAGGAAAAGACAAGACGCCGATGTATTTGCTAGCATCCCCATACTTTCAATCCTTAAGCAAAGGCTAGTGTCCATTTTAAAAAGTGAAGTTCCTCAACCAGTCAGTCTGTGCCTGAACTGAACCTGCAGATTTGCCATTCCAAACATCAGTGAACATATCCACAGGGTGTTGATCATTTTTTTAAAGATAATGATTATATTATATTATATTTGCACTGGGTTGCTAATTAAATTTATTTGAATTTATATTCTTAGATGCATTTGCTAGGTGTGATAGCTAATGTTGTCAATGTGACAGAATCTAGAAGCATCTGTAAGCACATCTGTGAGGAATTACCTAGGTAATTCCTAGGTACACCTAGGAAGCACACCTGTAAGACATGATCTTTAATAGTAAGAGGCACATTCCATGGGTTGGCATCCTGGACTGAGTAAAAAGGAGAAAGAAGCCATCTCTCTCTGCTCTGACTATGAATGTTACATGACCAGCTGCCAAGTTAGACTCCACACCTTTGAGCTGTAGTCCAAAGTAATTCCTTCATTTAAGTCTGGCTTTTGTCACAGCAACAACAAACCAGTACATGATGCTAAACCTAAACTGAATCAATTTACCAGATCATACTGTCAGCAAAGGCTATGTCAGGTCTGTGTTTAACAAGGCACTTCCCATGGAATAAGTTACCAGCAATGAATGTTCGAGGAAGGTATTAACGAAAGTAAAACAAAACTCAAGGCATACATTCAAGAGAATGTTCATATTTAATTATTTTTTAGTATCACTATGCCTTTTGTTTAGCATGGACTAAACAGAAACAAAAACTGTTTTGAACTAATTATTTCATGTATAGTAGAATTAATATCCTTTATCAAATTTTCATTTGATAAAATTTCAAAGTTTAAATAAATTGTTTGGGACATAACTGAGTTTTCAGCCTGCTGTTATATATTATACTGACTGTATTTAGGAATGTTAGCAAAAGATGGAAAGTCTTTGATACTTTACAGGATATTTACTCAAGGTTAACATAATTGTTATTTTTTAACACAACAGAAGCAGCCATTCTCCTTGTACCATAATAGCCCAAGGCTAAAGCATCAAGGGCAGAAATCAAGAGATATGAACACAAGAAGTAAATATTAAGTGATGGCATCTTTATTCAATAAACTTTAAAATTGCTTCACTTAAAAATTCTGAGCCACAGGGAAATTTGCGGAAGAGGGGGCGGTAAGATTGTAAGAACACAAGGATGGGAGGAGTAATGATATGCAAGATACTCCACACAAGTTAGGGCCAAAGCAATCATATTTGGACTTTACATGCCCTGCGTAATGTCCGACACACTATTGACCCCACAAAGTCTAGCATTTGCTAAAGGCATTAGGATCCTTGGAGGCAAGGGATTGACAGCCTCAGTAGTGTTCCTATACTTAACGGGAACACACGAAAGGGTTCTGGGAAATGCCACTGGGTCCTTGCACTTCATCGGAGAGGAGGACCCAGAGGAGAGTTTGGCATGCACGTTAAAGGATGCTCCGGGGATGGGATGGGGAGGCACTGGGGGATGGGGAGGGAAGGGGGAGGAGAGGGGGGCACAGGGGGATAGGGGGTTGGAGGGAGGGGGGGACCCGTGTACCTGTTAAGTTTGTATGAGTGGAAATAAAAAAAGAAAAGGAAAAAAAAAAAAACCTGAGCAAAAGACTGGGAAGATAGCTCAGTGGTTAAAGTCTTTGTCTCCCCTACAAATACCAAGCAGGTATGAAGTGGCCTGTAATTCCAGCCCTGAAAGGGAGAGCAATAAGGAGATAGAGCAATTCAGACTGATTCCCTGTGGCACTACCGATTCAGGGAGGCCCTAGCCCGGACTCCTGTCTATGGACATGTCCCAATAGAGCAACCATATAGGCGGCAGGATGAACACCAATGGAAAGTAGCCATCTAACCTGCCCTTGCAACGGACACCTAGTAAACAGTCAAATGGTGGCTGGTTCGGTTCTCCCCCCCCCACCCAGCGGAAGGATGGCAACACCTGATTGGACCCCCCGACCCTATATAAGCCCAAACACTTTCTGAATAAAGCTGAGTCTGCAGCCAACTCCTCCTCTGCCTGCTGCTTCTCGTCTGACTCCCAGGGTCTGAGCGGTGACCCCATCGCAGGCTCGCCCATTCGCCTCGAGCCCACGAGGCCCCTGCGGACCCGCCCCCCCCCAGCTGCAACAATTCCCCAAGTCACCCTTGGGCCACCACAAGCACACACACTCAAGTACCCTCTTGTCACACAGCTGCACAAACATGTATACACACCAACATGCAAAACACACATATGCATCCCATACACACATACATGATAAAAAAAATGAGTTTAATCATAGTAACAAACTCTGACCAACACTTTTAACAGCAATGAATTTTTCCAATAACAACTGCCTTAGCTACAGTAGCAGGCACCAACAGAACAATTGGATAGCCCGATGAAAAGTCACAGTGGATGCTAACAGGCAGTCACTGCAATTGTGTAAGTTTCCACGTATTCTCTAACAGCTTTGCTTTTAGCTTTATAGGATTATTACAACAAGCAAAGAAACAAGCTTGGGTAGGATGGAATCTTCCTTTCATTGGAATTTTACAATAAGATGTAATCAGAAAGGATCAACTCATTAAAACTACCCAAGACATTATGGAAAAGATGCCCAAATACAGAAATTAGTCTCCTTTTTTCATTTGAGCATGCAAAGATACATGGGCATTTCTAACCACACAAAAACAATTTTCAAAAAGAAAATAAAAAAAAAAAAAAAGAAAATGATATTTAGCTGGGCATGTAGCTCAGACTGTCTGGCACATGTACGGCCCTAAGTTCAATCATCAGAACCACAATAAATAAAGACCTATTTAATAGTTACAAGGTTCCCACTTACAAGGTTCCAACACTTAGGAAAAAAATACACATATTCCATACATAAGAGAACAAATCTCAGTTGGGGATATTATGAAAAAATAAGAAAAGACAGAATGGTCAATGTGTATTTTCATTAATTTTGGTTTACCATCCACCTATTAAAGTGAGAATGAAAATAGCATACTTTATTTATTGAAGTTCTATAAATATGCTCTTTGAAATTTTGTATTTACAGTAAAATTTTGAGCACATGCCTTGCTTGACTTTTGACAGGATTTCACAAGAACTCAGACAAGCACCTCTGGAGAAGGGGCAGCATGCCCTCAAAACACAAGGCAGAGTCCATTACAGAAATGTCCTTTTGTAGGGGAAAAAAATTGACTGGCTCATAATTAAAGTGTCACATAAAACAGTTGACACTTGGTGCAATAAAAAATAGTTTTCTTATTTAAAAACTACCCAGCAAGTGAGTCACAGAATCATTAAATTTTTAAAGATTCCTTACATGCCACAGAGCTTTCTGACCTCTTGTGAATACTCACAATTGCAGCAAAACTTGAATTAGTCTGCTCAAGTGAACTTCATGTTAACATGTTATTTTTTGAGTAAAAAGAAGTTAAGTCATTAACATTAAAATATTTAAATATTATTGACACATAGAAGTATGCATAAACCTATAAAATGTTTTTGCTACATTTAAAATGATCAATAGGATATAAAATCTTAAATGAATGTGTACTTACACATTCCTATGACACCAAACTTATTGTGAGTGGAATACTTAGAATACACAGAAAGGGAAATCAACAAAATAGATAAGTCACTAAAAATATTGAAAACAAAATCTACAAAACAGATGAATCACTAGATATTTTTAAAGCAAATGATTCTAATGAAAGAACAAATAAAAAGATAAAAACATTTTCCTTACAATTGTATGAAAATTTCTTAAATCTTAATATACAATGCATGTGAGAATACTGCTGGATGTTGCTGGGAGATCATTACATTAATAAAATCCTACTAAAAATGCCTTGGTATTTATTAATTAAAGCACTGAAGAAATAATAACCAACTGTTGATAATATATAATAAAGCCTGAACTATAAGAAAGACTACATATAAGGATATGTGTGCACTACCAAACAACATATACTCCTGTAAAGCTACAAGCCTGCTAAATGAGGAAACATTTATAATATAATCAGATGAGGAAACAAAACATACTAATTAAAATCCTTTTTGAGAGACGTGGCAGGGAATACATGCTTGAAATCCCAAGAACTGAAATATGAAACTAAATTGAGAGTTCAAGGCCAAAATAAAGAAAGAATAAAAGAATTAATATAGTCACTTTCAGAGAGAATTCCGCATTACTGAACTACATGATAAAATATTTCATACAGCATGTGACTATAGGGAAAAATTATACTAAAATTTTAGATGAGAGTATATATACATATTTTCTTGTGTTTTTCATGTTTATACAATGTACAGTTTTCATTATTATTGTATTGTGTACATGTAGAGTTAGAACACAAAACCTCTCCTTACAGTTTTGTGGGTTCCAGGGATTAAATTCAGGTCCTCAGATTTACACAGCAAACACTTTTACCTACACTAAGTAATTTCACCGGCCCATTTTTTTAAAACTAAGGAAAATTTTCTCAAAGCATATCTTACAGAAAGCTACTTTCTTAAAAAAATGTGAATATAGTAATCTGCTATGAAAGATATCTGGAAAACTTGGGAAGTACAAGTTACACAACATCACAGCCTCACAGAACTTTTCAGAGCCTCCAAATGCTTCAAGAAGAAACATTTCTCAAGAGTACAGTTGAGATTGGTCTTCAGAAACTTTAAAATATTTAAAGGAAGATCAAATCTTTGTAATGTCTGAACTGCTTACTTAAGTCTTCCACAAGTAGATAAAACTAAGGAAGGAAATATTACAGCCCCTCAAATTATTAGAATCTTTACACAAACTTTCTTTCTTGCTAGTGTTCTCTTGAACTTTATGTTTAATAAGATATGCAAGCATAATTTGACCAATGCTCAAAGGAAATTTTATTTCCTTTATCAAATTGAGGTATATTTATTTTCAGTATAAATTAAATGTGTTAGAAGCCCCTCTCTTTTAGACAGATACTAAGCATTTGTGCTTGTTTGATTTTTTTTTTTAAGGAATGTCATGGGTTGTACAGAACAAGTGATTTTAAATGACATTTAAATAAATGAACAATTAAAAACTGTGATATAGATAAGTTATTTTGACATTGTCTCTTCCAACTACGATGTGATACTGCATCTCTCTTTGAAGTACCCTAGAATCACTGCACAGCAGTGAGCTGCTAGCAGCTGAGGTCTAGCAATGGCTTGGTGCCAGGGCCCACCAACAGGCTTATTGTTCTCTCCCTCAGTGGGAAGTGCACAGGAGTGAGCTGGACGCTGAGATACCAGCGTCTTTGCACAATGCTATCCCCAGTGTGCAAAATACAAAGAATAGAGCTATCTGTGTGGACACAGCAACCTTTTGAAAGTTGATTGTTTTTATACAGGTAGTATCCACCAAAAAGAACAACAAAAAAAATCCCTGAGGCACTACAACCAGTTTCAGAGTTTCAATGTGAAACACATCACAAATTAGAAATGGTTCTATCACAGATCAAATTCAAAGCCAAGTAAAGCTATAACTACAGACACCAGGGAAGGGAGCTGTTGTCACACCAAGGTTTTAACTCATGAATGCATCTTACCATTACTGCCTTATGAAATGATGTTTTTAATATAATAGACTAGACAGCGAACGTTCCTGACAGTGTTTATGAATGAGGAATCAGAGAACAGAACCCTGCTGATAAAGATGAATTTCTAATACTCTTTATGCCTCAGTGACTCCTTCCATCTCATCTAATATGCTTAACTCGTAATGCAGAAAGAAGAGTGCTTCGGTTCATCTTCTGTGAGTTGAGTTTGCCACAGCATGGCCATCTCTGCACCCCTTGACCTTAGGACCCATAAACACTAGGGTGTGACATTAATCACCATAATTGGGAAGTTGTCAATCTGTAATAACAAAGGAACTCCTAAAGGGAAAGACAGAGAGCCTCAGCGAGAGTGCCAAGGGTGTCTGGGAAAATGCTCCCCACACTTCACTGCACTGTCTGCCAGTCCAGCCTCCCCAAATCTCAAACCTTCAGTTTTGTGATCGTTGGATCATTGAATTCCTCTAAATGACTTGAGAATGTGTAAATGTTGTTTCTCATAAGTAAAGTATTGAATAGTCATGTTTTTTTAACAGCTCCCGTGACTGTGCTGACCACATACATAAAGATCTGGTATATGCTCTGACTTGCTCTCCCTCTGCCCAGCTTTTACTGCAGGAACTAACCAGGCACATATTCCCCCGTGCTAGAAGGAACCAAACTTGAAGGTGCTTTTCTCAGCACACAAAAAGAAGGAAGAGCTTTTGGAGAGGGGTGGTCTATGGATGCGACCCCAGAAGCGAATAGCTGAATGCACCCTCTCTCTCTCTCTCCTTAGTTTTGTGGATTCCTTTTTTTTTTTTTTTTTAACTGTTGGAACCAATAAAAAGTGGTTTACATCCTTAAAAAAAAAAAAGAAGGAAGGAAGGAAGATCAGCTCAGGGGAAGAGGTCTGGCCCATCTGAGCAGCTGGACCTCTATGCTTGTGCTTGGCTTGAAGTTGAGTATAGTTCTGGACCATCAGGATAGAAGTTACAACATGGTAACTGCTTTACCCAAGGACGAGTGTTTCTGTTGTAAGTACCCCTTTCAGATGGTGATAACATTTGATGAAGGAAAAAAAATTTTTATGAACCAGTATGAACCAAGTTAGAGAGCTGACGGATGAGTGAAAGGAATTAAGCAAGGGCGGGAAGGAGAGAAAGAAGAAAAGTTAGTTCTGCTGTGCTCCCCAATAAAATGCCTTTAACATTTTAGCCAAGAAAAAAAAAGAAGAGGTTTATGGAAGTATCAGACTAAAGTCTAAAAGTTAAATGGCTATGTGTCAGAATTAGGTGTATGTAAGCAAACAGTCCATTGGCTCTGCAGTTATCACACTGCCTGCCACCGTCATCTGAGCTTCACGGTGAATTAAAGACTTTTTTACATAATGTATTGTTTAAGTTTTAGAAGGAAAGTCTAGGAATGTTTTGATCAGTAATAGTTATATCAATATTCTCTTTTTCTTATTGTCTAATATATCCCAGAGTTTGGAGATACATAGACGTCTCTTCAAAGTTCCTGTATTTGTATAAAGAAAGCAGATCATAGGTGTTGACAAATGAGACACTTCTATGAGGCACATGTGTGGTGGGAAAGAGAGTGAGTGATATGACATACTGAGCAATACTTTCCCTAATTTTTTTGTTTCAATGTCAGTTAAGTTAGTATCTAAATATTTGAACACCTCTACGAAAATATTTTGCAAAATGGCAACTCTACTAATTTCTAGTATTATAAAGAAACTGGGTTTAGACCCAATATGACAGCAATTTTGAGAGGTTTCTTTTTTTGCATGTGGGCATAGATGTGTATGAGAGCACGCGCGCGCATGCATGAAAAGCACTTGAGTGTGTGTGCCTATGGAGGCTCAAAGGTAACATTGGGAATCATCCTGATTACTCAACTTCTTTATTGCTTTGCTCTAGTGTTCTCCAAGCTCTGACTTCCAGGGACGGAAAACCATTTTCCTTCTGGCATTTTTATATGGGATCTGGGATCAGAACTGAGGTCCTTGTGCTTGCAAGGCAAAAGCTTTAGCCCTGAACCATCTTCCCAGTCCAACCTTCAGTTTTTGTAACAATTTCATTTTATAACAATTTCATACCTGTTAGTCTCATTTTGTGAGTGAAGAATTGAAACACACAAAGAATCAGCTCGCTTTCTCTGTCCCACAGTTAGTGACCATGATAAGACCTGCTGCTTATATTCCCTAAATGAGAACAGACCCCAGCAAGACTTTGTAGCAGCACCCTTTCCTCCACCCTCACTATGGGGGTCACTATGTGTAAGAGAGGTACTTACTGTAATGACTATACATTACCTATAAACAGAATCCAAGATTATAAGCAATTATAATATCATAGAGTACTAAGCCAAATGTCATTCTACTCAATATAAAGAGGAGAATTTAAGCAAAATTAACTGGGGCATGTCTCAAATTGATCTGCTGGCACCACTATCATTTCAAAAGTTCACTAGGGGCCGCAGTGATACATGCTCTGCCCTGTGCTAATATTAGAGGCATAATATATACACATCCTGTTTTGTACTCATTTTGATCATTTTAGAGGCATATTCACCCTGCCTTATATTACTATTAGAGGCATAATGTATATTCACCCTGCCCTGTGCTAATAATACAGGCATAATGTATATTCACCTTACCCTGTGTTAATATTAGAAACATAATATATACACAACCTGCCCTGTGCTCATATTAGAGACATAATGTATAGCACCCTACACTATGTTCATATTAGAGACATCATATACTTGCACCCTATTAGCATAAGACCTAATATCAGAAGCATAATGTACGGCACCCTGCCTTATTCTAATATTAGAGGCATAATATATATTCACCCTGCCCTATGCTAAGATTAGAGGCACCCGAGCTCTGTGCTAATATTAGAGCACAATTTTGCTATCTTCTCTGGCAAAATTAGTCTTCTGGACTTAAGAGATTACATAGCAAAAGTTTTTGTAGAGGTTATTTTTAGGTATTTCAATAAAATTTAAGGGATAAGCATTCAACAATGGTCTTATTAGAATGCATTCAGTCTACTGTCTTTCATGAAGAACAGTCAAGATAAAAACTGCATTTCATAATATTGTTTCAACTGGGGTTTTTTCCATTTAACATTTAGAAAATAATTCTGGATGAGTTTAGATTTTTTTAAATGAGTAGTTATTCAGAGTTAAGAGTTAAAAAATAAGTGAACAATGTAGCTTCTGTAGCCATGAACAGGCCAGGCCCATCCACAATGAATGAATTCAAGATCAGTTCTTAAGTTCACATTCATTTTTTAAGGAAAACCATGTCTAACACCCTCATAACTGAATCTCAAACTTTCCAAGTGACAATATCGGTGCCTAAGAAAAGAAAATTTAAAGTCAGCAAAATTTAAAATTTTTTCAACAGCTCTTATGCTGCCTATGATCTGTTTCATATTTATATGATCACAGAGGAAATAGCATAAACTTGTTCCAAATGTTTCTTTTATTAAGAAATTTTTGTTTGCAGAAACTGGGTTGTTTATAACAGAACTTAGTATTGCTTATATTTCTGGTTGAAAACTTAAAAGGATTTGTTGTAAAATTATGCCAAATCAAAATCCTAGTGTTTCAATATCCACAAAGCATTTTGCTTTTCACACAGAAATCACACCAATCATAAATTAAATTCTCATTCTCTAATTTCTCTCTCTACATTACAGAGAGAAAATCTGACTACAGCAAATTAACCACACATTATGCCTAATTCAATAGTTAGCTTCTTTTCCTAGTGAACATGTTTTCTCTCCAATGTGACCATGAATCTAATCTACTGGAAAGGGACTTAGAGCAGAGCTTCATTATACACTATTCACAATAAAAACCTCAGAAGCTCAAAAGTCAGTATGGCTTATATTGTTCGGTGGGCAATTCCTCTGGTCCAACTTGAAAACTGTGGCAATGTCACATTGCAACAGACATTTTAAGAAGTTTTATTCCAATTTTAGCATGCTCTCATTTTAGACCCAAGACATTTTAGGGCCCAAGGATAATTAAGGAGCACTACTTTTAGACCATTTCCAGACATTTCATCACCATATATAGTTACAAATATATTTTGTGTTATGATCTACCTAGTGCAAGTGTGAACTAAAAAAAATACCTATGTATGCATTTTAGGCCAAATTTCATTTGCAAAACAGTAACAGGCAGAAGATAATGTGTTCACTTTTGATCCTATAAAGTGAATATATAAACCCGAGTGTTTCGCCATGAATCCTAGATAGAAGAGCAAACCCTATGTGCTCCAAGGTATGCAATTATAAGCACCTGCAGCAGAGCCAATGTCTTGTTAGATCTTGGATGCCCCTGATAGCACTACAGTGATCGGCAATGGCATTCACCTAAATAAGACATTATCACAGACTGGCAGGGAAAAAACACTGTTCCTCGTCCCAATACAGACATAATTAGACTTTCTACAATATTAGACTTTCCCCCAAAGTGCTTCCAACTGTTCAAGTTCTATGAACATGAAAAAAAGTTAGCATGGTAAAAGCAACAAAAGCCAGAAACATCCATGTCCTGTATATCCAACAAGCCCTTCTCTTTCATTTGCACCACTAGTTACATCCCAGAGTCCCAAATATACATGGCAGCAAAACATAATAATTAGAGATCAAAGTAGCAGCTGTGTTCATGGACCACACCCAAGGCCGTGGTGAACTGCATACCTCAATTAATGATGGGATCCATATTTACAGGAAGTTGAACTTGCATTAAAACTTGCATCAAAATGTCTGCTCTGTTGTGACATGCATGACAACTGAAAGCGAGCTTGGTCTTGTTTTCAGCTATCTGTCACAGAGATTATAATTCAGCATCTCACTGATCTCCTGTTTTCCAGGGAAAACTACCCCAAAGCAAACAGAGGCATCTGCTTATGCTCTTTTGTCTCTATGAAAACAAGATGCCCATGACTCACTGAGCCTGTTGACTGTGTGCCTGGTGTGCGCTCTGGAGGAGACGCATCAGAACACTCCTGACCGCGGCTGCAAGCAGTGAGAGGGACCTTCGAAGAAGTAGAGCAGTCAGTAAAAACAGTACCAGCAGCAGATCCAATTGCGGTAATTACAACTTCTCCTATCACAACCTAGATATTTGCTGGGTGTATGTCTGATAAAGGTAGATAATAAGACAACTAGGCCCAGTTCCTGAAACTTAACAATATCTTCAGAATGGTTTAAGAAGGAAAGAATCATGTACCTAGATGCTTTATATAGTATCAATATCACAAAAAATCAATTTTTCTACTTTTCATAATAAAAAATATTTGCATCAAACTACTATAATTTTCTGTCAGCATAATCAAAATCCTCATTTTACAATATGATTTCTTTAATTTACCAAGGATAACCAAATCTCAAACATACCATTGTTATAGCTAAAATGTTCTAGACAAAGGAAATTTTATCATAGCTATTTGTAAAAATGACCCCAAAAATTGCTTTACTAAAAACACTCAAGATCCAGCTGAAGAGATGGCTCAGGAGTTAAGACTCTGCCTCACAAGCAGAAGATCCTGAGTTCTGATCTCAGGTCTCACATAAAAATGAAACGACAGTGGTCTGCACTTCCAATCCTAGTGGATGAAGCCTGGGAAATCCCAGAGTGAAGCAAAAAGGAGGTAGAAACAATCTAGGATGATTCTCCAAGTCACCCCTGGGCCTTCTCTTCACAAACACACACAGTGCCGCCCCCCCCCACACACACACTCATGTAAAATAAATAAATAAAACATAAATAAATGAACATTCAAGATCGAATCTACTTACATAACTATTTAAATTTTTATGATCCCTCAGAAATAGCATCACATTTCACAGAAAAATGAAACAAAGAACTGATTCATTTATGATCTCACTGAGAATAAAAAATAAAACAGCAATATAAAACTAAAAGCTGTAATTTTTAATTTCACCTTAGGTTAGAATGATAACCCTTAATTCCATTTGTAATGTTTGAAAGTCCAATATGGAAAACAAACAAGAGCACAATATTTATGGCTGAAGCCCAAGAAAAGGTAGAAAACCCCCTCGCTCCTGGCATGTCCATTAGGGTACCGCAAGGCAAGATGACATGGCTCAGTGCTCCGATACACACAGGGGAAAAGTGTGCGTCAGAAAGAGTAGGCTGATGCCTGTCCTCCATTTTGTACCTTCATCAACCTCATCATAACAAAGAAACGGCTAAATATCAAGAAAATAAAACAAAAATTTTATGGAACTAAGCAAGACTTAGGTCCCAGTCCCATCTATTTTAAAATAAACTTTATTGATCTACTAGAGAAAGAGAGAAACAGAGGGGAAAGAGGGGAGGGGGGGGAGAACATATTCCCTGTATACAAGACGTGAGTGGAGATCAGGGTACAACTTTTAGAAGTCGGTTCTCTCCTTCCACTATAAGAACTTCTGGGAATTGAACTCAGGTCAGACTTGCTAAAAGGTGCCTTAGCCACTGAGTTATACCAAAAGTGACGGAGTAAATATCAGAGGATTAGTATGCATGGCATGTAAGTAATATCACACTTTATACACAACTTGATTAGTGAACGAGGTGAAAGTTTGTATATCTTCTCATATATTTATGAAATGAAACTACTCAACATGGTAATCACCATATGAAACATTCATAGCAAGTTCAATCCTATTTCTCTGCTTGGCACTTTAGCACTGACTGGCATGCAAGAGTCCACTGATGGTTTAAAAACTAATGGTAAGATGGATGGAAAGCAGAAGGCTTTCACACAAATATTCATGTCTACTGGCCAAATATAGAATGAAAAAAAATTTGGCTACATATATCAGGAATTAAGGATTTTTTTTCTTTCCGTATATAAAATCTCTGTTATCAAACATGCTTGGAAGCAGGAATGTATCCGACTTCAAAGCTGTTCAGACTTAGGAAATGCTTGGAAACATTCTACCAGTTAAGTAATTCTGATCCAAAAATATGAATCAGAAATGCTCAAAAATCTGATCTTTTCAAACATTTTAAATTTCAAGTACTTTGGACTAGGGATGCTGAACCTTCTTTTAGTATATAACAAAGGAATTGTACCATAAACTCTGTGACAGTAACCATTTTCAAATGACGAATCTGTTCAAATTTTATGACCCTCTTTATTCCTGAAACTGTTTGTGTTTATGTTGCATAAGAACCAGGGTACGAACATGCAAGTATCACACACTGTGAATGGTGAGCTCCGAAGTTGAAGCACAGCCATGGATCACTAACGGTATTCCACCAAACTGAGTGTGGACATGGTTCACACATCTCTTAACTCACAGAAACTCAAGTGCACTCTGGAAACTCTGGGAATTGATGCACTTAATTGTCTCATAAACAGACTTAGGAAAGAACACTACCATGGCTATTAGAATGAGAAAAACTGATTTTCCAGAAACTATGGCTAAATAATCATCCCAAAGTGATACTCTGAGAAGATGAAAAAGAGACCTGAAAGGTCAGTATTTTAAGTGATGTACTAGGAACTGAACGGAGTCTCATACTCAATCCCCCGACACACTACACAAGACAGACAGACAGACAGATAGATAGATAGATAGATAGATAGATAGATAGATAGATAGATAGATAGATAGATAGATACATACATACATACATACATACATACATACATACATACATATATACATACATAAACTAGAAGAGACTTTAGTATATTCAAGAGATTTTTACATCTATTTCCTTTTCAACTAGTCAACAAATGCTCTTCTGAAGTCATATTTTATATATTACAAATATAATACTATCTCTTCAGATCTTTTAAGGGTTAACAAACTATTTATAAAGTTCAAATTTTTGTAGTTGTGGTGTGGCATGCCTACAATCCCAGAATTGGGAGACAGAGGATTTCGTGAAGGAGGATTCAGAATTCTAAACCAGTCTGCTCTACAAAGATATACACCCCACTTCAAGAAAGAATCAGAACTAATCTGTTTTATTTTTATATTTATTTTTAAAAGACTCTAAGTCTCAGATTTTATCTAAGACATAATTACATCAAAAAAAGCTTTGAAGTAATATTTTTATTTCCCCCCTCCTTTTTTCCAACCACAAAAATGTTGCACACAAGTCTTTGAACAAACTTTTAAATCACTGGATGTGAAATGTGTAGATGGTTTGAAATTTTACCAGAATATATATGCTACACTGTCAGAAAACACTGTTACTAAGTGGAACATATGAGTTATTCTAGAGAATTAAGCTCCTCGGATTCTCGAAACTGTTAACTGCAGTAATATATAAAAAACAAACATAAAAATGTCTGTTTTACAACTGAAGTAATAAAAATATGCATATATACCCACAGGTCATTTCAGCTGCAAAAACACTCTTACAAGACATTAGATAGTAACCAAGAGCAGTGATCAATCTTCTAAGTGTTTAGGCAGAGTCAAAAGTCTTGACCTTTTGTACACAAACTGATTATATGATCTTTATGCCAATCATCACCTACATAATCATGAGTTCATACACAGAAAAAAAATCAATCAAATCAAATGTAGACAGCAACATACTTCTCAAAAGTGAGTAACAGCAAGTTCTCCTAAACAGCTTGGACTCTGCTGCATGGAAGACTTCTTCTCAGCTAACGTCGGCCCTTATCACTTCCTTCACAGATCACACACTGAACACATGGCTGGTGGGGCAAACTTCACACTGAATCACCTGCTCATATGCACGCACACGTCAATATCATTTGTTAGTCAAAATCATCTGAGAAGAAAATTCCTGAGGAATGAGTACTATCAGGGATGGCACCCAGCTGAAGGAGAAGTGACTCCTCAAGGACCGTAACACAAGGGCCTCACGTGACAAAGAGAAATCTACAATCAACACCTTGGAGGTTGGAGACCAGTATTCTGCTTCCAATTCTGCAACCTCAACAGGACACTGATGAGTAACTAAGGGGTGCCTCTGATTTGCTTCTCACATGAGCTCATTTGGGTTCAGCTTTGGCACAGTCATTTAAGCACAGCATTGTGGATTGAACTGATGCAAACAGTACATCTAGCAGTTGCTGGACAAATAGCTTTCATATCTGCAGCCGTTGGCAGCATTGCTGACATAAAACCGGCACACAATAAGCTTACTAAAGATAAATATCAAAATCGGGCTGGCATAATGGCTATCTCAACAGCCTTGTCTGCACATGGTATATTTCTAAGGAAAACTATGCTTGGGCTGATAAGATGACTCAGTGGGTAAAGGTATCTGTGCATAAACCTAGAGACCCAAGTTTGATCCCTGGAGCTCATGGGATGGACAGAACCCATTTCTGAAACATATGTTATAAAACTGGTGAGAGTCCGGTATGTGTGTGTATATGCCTGTCTACAATTCAGCTCAAATAAGAAACTAAAAATTCCTCTTTAAAAAAATTAGCATACATTTTCATGAAGTTTTTTCTAGCCTGTACAAAAGATGCAAAATTATTAAGACAAATAATTTTAGTTTGAGAAATAATAAACATATTAATTATAAATAATCTAAATATTCTTTATTGTGTCATGGTACTGAGAATTTCTGCTGGACACAGCATTTCAGAATTAGAGACTGTGGAATTCCAAATGTTTAGAGTTCCTAAACAAGATGTTCATAAACCTCCAGGTCATTGAGGCTTGTGTCGGGCTGCGGTTTCTTTGATGGACACTTTGCATTGTGCCAGCTAAGCCACAGTGCCACAGAGGTAATATTTCAGTTATTCTGAGAAATCATGATAAGCTCTAGTTGTTTCCTTGAATCTCAGCGAGTGACCACAGCCAGGCCTTACAAGGGCAGTGGCACATGACTGGCCTTTGCCCACAGACTTCTAATCTGATTCATATATAATTAGAAAGCCTCTTTTTAAAATCTGCCATGACTTTTTATTATTATTATTATTATTATTATTATTATTATTATTTCCGCTCATACAAACTTAACAGGTACACCAGTCCCCTCTCTTCCTCCACCTCCCCGTGAGCCAAGACATTTTTTATAAAGAGTTCTTTGCAAATGGAAGCAAAATCCCAACACTAATCATATTTATTTACCAGATGGAATGATACTTTCAGTCAAACGCACTCATTTGGAGGGCCACGGTGGGAAATAAGTGAGGCATTAGCTATGTTTTTAATATATTTGGTAGAAACAGCTCATATACAATCTGATTTCAGTTTAATAAGATAAGAAACTAGAGGGTTTTATGACCCTCTGAGAGAAGACAACAGAGAGAACAAAAAGCTGAACTAAGAAGCACCTTAAATTACCTGTTTGTTCCCTACCAATGACTCAGGATTCTGTTTTTACAAACATGTCAGGAATTCATCCGATCTTCTTCAAAGCACACCCACTTTCCTGAAAGCCTTACAGGATTTGCAGATAAATTGGCGTTGACCACTTGGGTGATTTTCTTCTTTTGTTCAGTGGGAGTGAACTAACTTATTTATTTTAGTGTTATGTATGTGTGGAGAGTGCAGACTTTACATAAGGTACAGTGCTTGTGTAGAGCTCAAAGAATAACTTTCGGGAGTCAGTTCTCTTCTAATTTGTGAGTTCCAAGAGACGGAACTTAGGTCATCAGGTCTGCGTCGTCATCTTGTTCACAACTTTTGCTATGACTTCCTGTCAATGCTAATATGATGTCCTTCATCTTGCCATAAGCTTACTATTTCATTTCAATTTCTTCATTATAAAAATAATTATCTAACAAACACGTTACCTAATTCTAAACTTTCCCTACAGTGGCAGCAAGTCCCTCAGTGGAAAAGACCACAGAGGCTGCCTGGTATCTACATCATGTATAGAGTCGTCCTACTCTGTATCTCTTGTTTTGCTTTAACTGGTAGCCTTTCTGAGTTTCCTACATTTCTGGTGGCTGTCTAAGCTACTTTTCTATTGCTTGTAATAAAATATTATGAAGAAAACAATTTAAGAAAGGAAGGATTCACTCTGGCTCACAGTTTAAGGTACAGCTATCACTGGGAAGTGGGGAGAAGAGACTAAAGCCACTGGTCATTACCATGAGAAAAAACAGTAATGGAAAGCAGGGAATGAAAGTGCTAGTAGGCTCACTTTCTCCTTTTTATGCAGTCTCAGATCAAGGGGATAGAATGGTGCAGCCCACTTAAAGTGTGTGCCTCCCTACCTCAACTAACCTAATCAACGTGATCCCTCAAAGCATGCCCTCACAGGTTTGTCTCCTAGGGGAAAACAGATTCTGTCAAGTTGACAATTAACACTATCACAGTTGCCACAAATAAACAATTGCAGAACTATCAGTTCTGCTCACTAGCTGCTGCATAAAGCAGCAGGCATTTCACTGACCTTTGCATGAAAGCCCAGTAACATCCTGTCTGCAAAGTGGGGGGGAGGGGGCAGGGAGGGCAGGGGGCACCATGTCAGAGTCTTTAAAGAGGTACTTGCTGAAAGAACTGAACTCTATGCTCTATTTCTAATCTCCATTTGTCCTTCTTCTTTTGTATTTTCTGTTTTCGGTCATTACTAGAAAAGGCCTTCATGAGTATATCAGTAGGTCTGTCATCTAAAGATGACGACTAGCATATCTTTTAATATATTGACCCCATTTCTAGAGAATGTTACCCCATATATGGGAAAGAAGCACATAAAGTGAGTCCCTAAAGCATTAAGAGACAATGAGAATTCAGTCTTAGACAGAGGCAGCATATGTTGACGCGTTCACAGGCTTTGTGCCTGTTGTTTAAATGAGTTAAGATTTTATTACGTGATTGAAAGGTCTCAAAGGTAAGTCTAACATTAAAATTTTAACTCAAAAGGCAGAATGTAAGTCAGCGCACATAGCACTGTCAGAGGGTGGGTGACACCCACAGGTGGGATATGGTACAAAGCATTGTGTATTCAACAAATATTGTGTGTCTCCTGGTCTCTTCCACCATTGACAGTGGAGAATATTTCCCTCCAGCACTGTGGCACTTTTGGAAATCCCTTAGCATCTGCTACTGATCAACACTTCAGGGAGTATACAAGCAACCCCCCCTTTTGGACACAAAAATGACCTATCGTTTTCTTTTCTTAGCTCTCTTATTTGCTCTTAATGGAAGTGATACTTCATTATTGAAGAAAGATGCTTTTTCCAATTACTTAAAGTAGTTTATTAAATATCTCTAGGCTAGGGAAATCAAGATTGGAAAACTATAGTGTGATAATAAAGTTGGTATCTAATGACACTTAAACATAAGACAATTCTAAAATATCCTGTGCCTCTTGTAAATAAATCTTCAGTAAAAATGATACTAAAACCTCATATTTAGCTAATAATTTATAGAATATAAAGCTACTTTAATATAATTTCTTGGGGTCAGTGGTATAGTATCCAACATACACAAATACTAATTATATAATAATATAATTGCATAGTTCAATAAAATTGTGTCTTTTTTAACATTTTAAAGTTTAGTTGAAGGTCTCTCTGTTCTTTAATATGGATTGTTTTTCTCTATAAAGTACATTTTATTCTCTTTTTAGGTTCACAGACCAGGCATTTTAGAAGACAAATGTGTAATCTATTTAGGAGACAGGTTTTAATTACTTTCTAATGTGTAAGGATTAAGTGAATCAGAAAGGAGCCATCTGCAAGGCTCAAGAGCAAGGGCTTATCTTGTGCCGCTGCCCTTGTAATCCCTGCCTGTTGTCACTGAAATTCAAGGAAACTGTGTGGCTCTGGCTAGAGCTTATCGAGACTTCTCAAAATAACTGGAATATGACCTCTAGTGGCTTAGCTGGCACAACTCAAAGTGTCCATCAAAGACACCATAGTCTGACACAAGCTTCGAGGTTGATATGCTCTGATGTTGGTATGACCTTCTTGCCATGCAGATGCAATGTAACACTAAGTAAGGATAAAGTCGTCTCTCCCCTGGGTTGTTTGGTCATGTACTTACCAACAATATGATGAGAAAATGCAACACTACACAAAGAGTAAGTAGGATAAGCAATAGAATCAAGGTTGCTAACCAGATGGCCTGAGATTAGGTCGATGGTCCTGGTTTATATACTATTATAATACAGGGCTCCATAATGTGAGAGAGAGAGAGACAGAGACAGACAGAGAAAGAGACAGACAGAGAAAGAGAGACAGAGACAGAGACAGACAGAGAGCCTACTGTTAGGTAGAATGACATATGTTAGTTAGAAAAACAAGTTTGCTGCTCTGTTGTCACTGAGAGGCTAGAAAGCACCCAAGCCAAGGCCACAGAAAGTGTGGAGAAACTAGAAAGAGTAAAGAGTGGATTTCCCAGAGCTTCAGGAAAGACGACAGTCTACATGTCCTTGGCTGGAGCTCAGTAACATCTGTTTTAGACTTCTGCCCTCAGTGACATCTGTTTTAGACTTCTGCCCTCCCAGACTATAACATTATTAATCCGTGGGATTATTTTTTTTAGCCACTAAGTTAGTGTTAATGGGTTATAATAGTAATAGCAAACTAGCATGCAAAAACTACTTTCTGAAAAACTTATGAAAATGTTACAGTGACATTTTTTAAACTGCATTTTTTGGGGTATGGACTTACCTACCAAATTCAGTCGTTCAGAATTTATCCACATACCCAGGCTTCTGATATAACATGTTTTACCACTACTGAGTTTTCCTCCCTTGAGCTCTAAGATTTTCTTAGTGTGGTGTGTCATGTGTGTGTGTTTGTGTGCCCATGTGTGCAAATAAGAGCAAATATGCCATGCACATGAGCATGTGTGGAGGCCAATGTCGGGTATATTCATCTACTGATTTCCACCTTATTTCTTAAGATGGTGTGTCTCATAAACTTGGGAACTTACTGATTTGGGTAGACTGGCCTTCTAGCAAGTTCTAAGAATCTGTCTGTCTCTGTCAAGACCACATCCAGAGCTAGAGTTATAAATGTGCACTGCATGCCAGATTTTTTACATGAGTGCAGGGAATCCAAAGGGCTGTATTTATGTTTACACAGCAATGACTTTATACACAGAGCCATCTCTCCAGTCCCAACCTCCAAGATAAATTAACAATAAAATATAAAGCCCAGGTCCAGAGAGGTGGCTCAGCAGATAAAGGCAAATTTGATGACTTAAATTCAATCCCAGGAGCCTCCAAGTTTGGAAGGAGAGAACAGAAATCACAAACTGTTCTCTAACCTGCATACAACTGCTATGCACCTGCCCCAGTTCTTTCTCATAAATAAATAAAATTTAGGTTATAATATATGCTTTTACATATAACATGTTATAATGTTAAATTTTAATATGAAATATTCTTGATGTTTGTGTATATTTTCCCATACAATGAAGTTAGTATTGGATTTTTTTTTAAACTGAGCCAACAAATATATTTGTCTGCTATTTTAAGGTGATCAATTAATAAAATATCATCTGAACAATGCAGCATTAAAATACATTCACATAATTTTCAAGATATAAAATTTAAAAAAAATGAACTAGCATAGCAATTGTTTTGGATTTTAAATGTTTCCTTTTTTACTACATATTAAAGCCTGCAGAGTCAAAAATAACAGAACAGTGTAAAGAAAATCACCTGTGATCTGTACACTCAAAGGTAACTACTAAATGTTCCATACTGCTCCCAGTTCACCTAAGCAAATTAGGACAGTGATTGATGACCATCTTTTTTCTCTTAGGATGGCACAATCAGGATGGTAGTTCAAACTTGTGGTCATTATGGTAGGCATGCCCCTAAATTGTTTAGGAACAAATCATTTCCCAACGATCACAGAGATATACCGGGCTTATAGCAACAGTGCCACAAGTGAGGAGATCCAGACCCAAAGCCCACAGCTGTCACCCCAGCTGTAGCCAGAAGATGTCAGGCTCCAGACCTGAACAGTGGTGGAAGAAATTGGCAGGAGCTGCCAACAAGTGCCAAACAAACTTTGATTAAATGTGTTTTATCTCTTAAATATAAATTAATTCTAGGATGTGTTTAAATCCTTGGAGTAATGTCAATTCTGATTACTGACTCATAATGCTTTAATCTATTAGAGGTAGAATGCCACTTTAAAAATGATGGGGCCAGGGTTGTATGGTGCTTTTCTCAGGGAAAAAAAAAAAAAAAAGCAGCTGCCATGGTTTTCTGACCAGCTGTAACCACTTGCATCAAGATTATACTTGTCGGGGTTGGGGATTTAGCTCAGTGATAAAGCGCTTGCCTAGCAAGCGCGAGGCCCTGGGTTCGGTCCCCAGCACCAAAAAAAAAAAAAAAAGATTATACTTGTTGACTGTTGATGTTCCCTCAAAGAAATAGGGGACAGATGCCTGGCTGTTCCTGGAACACCTCCTAGACATTAGTATACAATCCTGCCCTAATTGCATGTGCCATTAAGGCCCTGAGTGTACAGGGTTATGTATGGCATATAAGGCCTAGAGTACAGTAACTGAGAAAGTTCCATTGTGTGGGGATTCTCTCTACGTGCCATGGGAAAGCCATTGTCCATACTGGGCATGAGGCTTTCCACTATGTCTGCTTTGGGATTATCCTTGCTCCTGTAGGTAAACTTCACCCATGCTCCTGTAAGGGGTCTTGACAGAGACAGATAGATCCTTAGAACTTGCTAGAAGGCCAGTCTAGCCAAATCAGTAAGTTCCCAAGTTTATGAGACACATCATCTTAAGAAATAAGGTGGAAAGCAGTAGATGAATATACCTGACATTGGCCTTCACACATGCTCATGTGCATGGCATACTTGCTCTCATTTGCACACATATGCATACAAACACACACATGCAACTTAGACTAAACATCTTAATTGTTTTGGTCTGTTGTTAAAACACTATCTGCAGTACACAGATGCCTGTGTCGTATTTGCCCTAGGAAAAGTTTTGCACTATAGCCAGAGAGATGGCATAGTAATGGAGCTTGCTGTTCAGCATAAAGAACTGAGTTTAGTCCCGAGAAACCATACTATAGGAGATAACTTACTCCAAGTATTGTCTTGAGAGCACTGTACATGTGCTCTGTTGCCTTCTAGTTCTGCCGAGAGAGAAGTAATGATGCAGAGTCCACACATAAGCAGAGAAGAGTTAGGGCACCCCCTCACTGAGAGCAGGTATGAACTGTGTATTTTCCTGCATGTGAGACTTGTCTTTTCTCCCATTTGTAATATTATTTAATCCTTCAGTGTGGACATGTATTTTCTTACATGATAGAATATTGCTGTTGATTTTATTGTATACACATTCCTAGCCTTTTTTCCCCCATTTTTATTTTTTTTCTACTTTCACAAGCATATTGAGTATTCATCCCAGTTTTCGTCCCTCCTCTCTCCTTCCCATTCCCTCCCTTTCCTTCATCTTTCCCTCCCATTCCGTCACACTCTTCCACTTATACGTTTTATAGACTTCAGGATTTACTCTGGATTGTCTACTCCTGCGGGTGCTCAGGCTTCCAAGTTACCTCTCTTCGGGCCACCCCACTGATAAGTGCATTTCCCTTCACTCATCCAGCTTTAGACCCACTGTTCTCTACTGTGAGTTCTCATTCTATGGATATAGTAACAGCTGCCTACAGTTTATTGGCTGTCTTCCTCATTGATCCATTTCCTCCCCTTTTTTAGTTCTTGTTCTAGTTTACAGTAACAGGGATGGATACTATTCTGACAAGCGGCTGTTGGTTGTCTACTTGGTGCTCAAGTCACTATTACACTGGTGGTTGCCATGGTCACGTGTTGCCATGGAATACCATTGATGGGGCTTGAGATTATTTCTCTCCCCCAGCAGCTTCTACAGTATTCTTTGGTACTATGTAAGCTATCCAGCAAGAAGAAAGTCCTCAGACCAGTTCCAGTTGATATATTTTGCCCATGTTCTGTGATCCATTTGTGTTGCATCTTCAGTAATAGGGTCTTACTGGCAATTTTTAGAAAACAACCAAGAGTCATGACAAAAGCCTCTGTTTTGGGGCCTTTAAGACTTCTCTGACCAACATTTTATCAAGAAGTGCCACATTCCTGTTTTTTCTAGTATAATTTTGTCTCTGGGCTCTAAATGGACCAGCTCAAGGTTTTTTTTGTTTTGTTTTGTTTTCCTTGTTTTCCTCACTCTATGCTCATCTGCATAGGGATTGCTCATTCTTATTGCTTTCTTTAAAAGACATTTTTTTGACATATTGCTAACATAGGATGTTCCTTTGGGGTTGCTTCCCACAATGTTTGGGTTTTTCTATAAGTCCCTCCTATCTCCCATGTCCTCCTTTCTGTCTCCCATCTCCTCATTGCCTGCTATGTATTTTTCTCAATTATTCCCTCTCTCACCCTTGTCCTGGGATCCTAAATCTCCCCTTTAAAAGGTTTTACCCTAACCATCCCTACCACCTTCCAACTCTTAAGTCTTTGTTGAATTTTCTGGCTCTTACACTGCTTCCAATCCAAATACATTGACAAGGATATCGGTTCAATCATCCGCATATAAGAGAGAACATGTGGTGCTTAACTTTCTGTGTCTCAGATATCTCACTTAATATTAAAGTTTCCAGTTCCATCCATTTACCAGAAAATTCCATAATCTCATCCTGTGAGTGTTAGATTGCAAAAAGCAAAAAGTTAAATTTAAAAAAAAAAATTACACATGGCCTTTTATAAAAAGATCAAAAACAACTACATTTGTTTTAACACATCTCCTATTAGGCTGGAGAGATGGTTCAGGGGTTAGACTCTCCTCACAAGCACAAGTTCCTAAGTTCTGATCCCAGGTCCCATATAAACACAAAATGACAGTGGCCTGCACTTCCAAACCTGGTGGGTGAAACCTGGGAAATCCTAAAGTGAAGCAAAAAGGAGGTAAAAATAATCTAAAATGTTTCCTGAAGTCACTCTTGGTCCTCCACAGGGACACATAGTGCCCTCTGATACATATACACACATACACACCCAACACACACTCACACACACACACGCACATAAAATAAACAAATAATTTTTTTAAAAAATGTATAAAAGGACTGGGAGATGGCTAGGGGTTAAAATTCTGCCTCACAACCACAAGGTCCCGAGTTCAAATGCTAGGTCCCACGTAAAAATGCCAGGTGGAAATGGTAGCAGCCTGCACTTTGGTCCCTGGTGGGGTGAGCCTGGGAAATCCTAGAGTGAAACAAGGAGGCAGAAGCAATCCAGGATGATTCCCAAAGTCACCTTTGGTCCTCCACAGAGACATACAATGCCCTCTAACACACTGAGACACACACACACACACACACACACACACTAAATGAATGAAGGAATATATAAAGGTTTTTTTTGTCTCTGACCAGGGGGTGACATACAGTGCCCATCAGGATGGAGTGAAGGGCATTGCAGGAACAGCAAAACTGCAAAAGAAAATCAACAAACCACAATCCAGAACTTCAGAGACTATATCATCCACATAGAACTAAGCCAGCCTAATCTCCCCCCATCCTGAAACTCAGGGACATCTGCGGAAGAGGGGGCGGTAAGATTGTAAGAGCAAAAGGATGGGGGGAGCAATGATTTGAAGAGTCACCACACTCGATAGGGCTGAAGCAATCATAATAGGACTTTGCATGCCCTGCGCCATGTCCGTCACACTATTGACCTCACAAAGTCTAACATCGGCTAAAGGCACCAAGATCCTTGGAGACAAGGGATTGATGGCCACAGAAGTGTTCCTATGCTTAAGGGGAACACGAGAAAGGGTTCAGGGAAATGCCACTGGGTCCTTGTACGTCATCGGAAAGGAGGACCAAGAGGAGAGTTAGGCATGCACAATAAAGGACTCTCTGGGAATTGGGGGGGGAGGTACTGGGAGATAGGGAGGGAGGGAGGGGGAGCAGGAGGTTTGGGGGGAGGAGGGGGAGGGAACTGGTCTACCTATTAAGTTTGTATGAGCGGAAATAATAAAAAATGTTAAAAAAAATCTATTGATCAAACACTTTTATATCACACAATTAGATAACAATAATGTATTTACATAATAATGGGTAATGCATATAAGGAAAAAGAATCTTTCAGAGCCTCTTCAAAGTCACTTCTAAAGACTGTGACTAGCTTTTGTGTGTACCAGTTTTAAGGCCAGGGAAGAAGGTAAAAAGTCGCTAGTTCCTGCTTCTCTATGTAAAACTTACCTACTCTAGGTTCCTGCTTTCGATTTGAAATTTCTGCTTGGAGCAGAAATATGGTCCCTGCACAGGTGAGACATAGATGTAAGGGGGTATTTAAATAGTTTGTGGTAAAGAAAGAATCATTTTCTAGCCTGTGAGGAAACAAAGAAACACTGAGAGTACCTCTATCTCCACCCTACGAGAAAACTCTTTCCAAGCTACCACTGTAAATGCTGATTCTCAAAAGGAATTCTACATTCTCTTTTGCCTTCTTTGCACAAACGAGAAAGCAAGCACTTGCAAATACTACTAGAAACACTGGAAACTTCATGTGACTTTTATAATAATCAACAGTCACACTCAGACTATATTAGATTAAAGAATATGGGAAAATGTCAAGAAAAAAATATACTTCCAAAAACAGTTTTCTATTTTCAAAGATTGCTTTAATTATCAGTAATTGAGTAAGACAGAGAAATGTTTTTTAAAAGCAGTCTTTTCAAAAGAAAATAGACAGAAAAAAATCTCTCTGAGCACCAGGACCTTATCAAACTAGTTTATGCAATTGTGAAAAACAAAACAAATAATAGCAACTAGACTCCAGCACTTTCTACTAACAACAATAACAATGAGGGATGACTGCTTCCTGTCTAGAAAATATTACTCAAAATTGAAACATAATACTCTTAACAAAAAAAAACACAGTGATCTTCAACCTTAACAAGAGTATCTCCTTACTAAGAAACATCTATTACAAAATGCCGAAAATATAATAACCCAAAAATGGGAACCAGCAACATTCTTTCTTGTGATTTTTTTCCCCTTTTTGGTATGTGTGTCAGGCACTGAGGAGAGGAATGGCTTTCTTTTCCCTGAGAGAAAACATACACAAACAATAAAACCAAAGTGTGTTGAGGGAGAGACCACAAATAGAAAAGGCAAATATTTGGACTTGAAAAGAATACCACATGTACATATGAGTAAGGAAAGATCATGAGATTATTGATTTTACATTATTTAAAGGTACAAGTTATATGATTTGTTGAACTGTTGAAACCGTTGAAAAAGTACAAATTTTATTGGTAGGTTAGATTCCTGAAGAAGTTCTTAGACAGTGAAACTATATTTTTTAAATTTAGGCAAAGTGCCTAGCAAATGCTCAATCTTTACTTTTTAAATTAGGCTAATGAGCTGGGCAAATAGCTTGGTGAGAAAGGGCTTGCTGACTGTGCATGAAGCTTTGAGTTCAATTCCCAGCCTTGAAAAGTGAGGTGGAGGGAGACAAATCCAAACAAACAGGTAGGAGAAGAGCACTAGAGACCAGGAATTCCTAGATGATAAGCAAATAAACTGAAGTTCTAAGAATGACAGCAGCTTCTTCATCTTTCTCACTATGTGGTAGTATGAGAGGAAGTCAGGATTATTAGTCTGTTGTTTCTGAATTATCTCAGTGTAACAGTTACTCTTAACTATTGCTGTGAGAGAGCACTCAAAGTCGATCAACTTAAGGGAGAAAGGGAGATTTATTCAGCTTACAGTTCCAGAGGGAAGGTACAGTCTCTCAAAGCAGAGGCGGCATGGCTGGCTGACCAAAGCTGGAGGAGGCTAAGTCACTGCAGACATTTTGGAAGCTGAGAGCTGCAGACTGCTTGCTGCAAAGGCCAGACTTCTCCCGGAGGTAAGGTGGGACTAATCCACCTCAAGGCCCACCCCTTGTGACTGCCTTCCTCCAGCAAGACTCCACCTCTCAAGGTGCCATGACCTTGCTAAACACATGAGACTGTGGGGGACACATTTCAAACCATGACACTCAGCAATCAGAAAAACAAGTCTAGACTATTGCCAAGGTGGAAGCTTTTCTCCTGCTAGAGTTAACTATGGCACAGTAATCAGTAGTACCTGTTCTCTGCACTAAGAAATTCATCAATAAATCACGTGTGTAAAGCTTCAAGAGAAAGGCCACATAACCTGCAGTAAAACCTGACCAGCGTGAATTCATCTTTAACTAAATAAAGAACTTGAGGTCATACTGGTAACGCTTTAAAACAGACTACCTACAAAAAAGAATAAAACAGTGTGGTATGTACAGTAGTGTGGGAGTGGAGTCGGTCAGTTCCTAGTCACAAAGCCTGGTCAGTGACAGGTCATTGTTCGCTTATTCGGTGTCTCCCTGTCAGTGGGGAAAGAGGGCCTACCTGTGTGGGTTTAAAAGATAACTTACAAAAACATTAGCATGCAGCCTACTAACTCAATGATTACATTCTGTTGGAAAAGGGGTTCTTTCTAGCTGTAATAGTAAGTAAAAACTTGTGAATGAGATCATGCTGGATTACCCGGAAAGGCCCCAAATTCAGGAACACTTGTCCCTGTGAGAGAGAAAAGACAGAAACTGAAAAGGAAAAGGCAAAGTGACCACAGAGGTCAATACCAGAGCAATACAACTATAAGAAATGCCAACATGAAAGAATTTACAAAGACACAAAGGAAAGAAAACTGGCGTGCGCTGGGAGCAGGAGATCAGAGAGTTCGGCCACAGGAATGCTGGATGGAGATTTTGTCCCAAGCTCAGAGTTGAAATTGATTTGGACTTCAACTAATGAATGCACAGGCAAAGGATACGAAATCGATGTGCTGAAGCACAACCAACACCTCCACACAAAAATAATTTTAAAAACTTAAAAAAGAAACTTTTTAAATTGCCATTTGTGCCAACAACTGAAAGATACTATTTTATGTAAAATAAGGCACAGAAAACAAGTATCACAAATTCTCACACAGATAACTCCCTTCCTCCCCCCTCCAAAAAAAGTAGTTTATATTAGAAGAGAATGCAGGGTGAATATGAGGGTGAGGAAGACCACAGGAGGAAGAGACATTCAACAAAGGCTATAAAATTTTAGGTAGGGGACTAATTCCAAGAGGTCTATCATAATATGCTGATTATAGCTATTGACAACTATTATTTCCTCAACATTCCATAAGTAAAAGCCTATTTTGGAACATGCTGATTATACTAAATAACAATGTACTATATTCTTAAAATGACTTTTATGAAAGCATAAATAATAAATTTTTATTGCTGAGAGTGTGTGTGTGCACGTGTGTGTGTGTGTGTGTGTGCGCGCGTGTGTGCGTGTGTGTGTGTGTACACACGAGTATGTAATGCTTATGTGTGTGGATGTGCATGCTTATGTGGAGCCCTAAGGCGATCAGGAACAATCTTCTATTGCTCTCCATCTTACTTTTTTTTTTGAGAGAGGATCCTCACCTGAAGCTGGAGCTCATCATTTTGGTTAGATCAGCAGCCAGTGGGCGCCTAGGCTCACTGGAATCTGCCTGTCTGCACCTCTGCCCCAGTCAGCGCTCAGGTTGCAGGAACAAAACACCATGCTCGGCTTTCTTCTGTCCATGCTGGGGATTCAAAATCGGGTGCTCACACCTGCACAGGAAGCATTTTATCCACTGTTCCCCTAACAAATGTGTAAGGTAATACGTAGACACATATTATGTATATATGCTTCATTTAACCATTCGTTGCAGTTACTCTGCATTATTGTAAATAAATTCATGACCAAACAGCTTACAGGAACAAGAGGTTTCATTTTTGCTTATGATTGTCCAGTTACAGTTCCTTGTTCAGCTTGGCAGGAAAGCCCACATCTATAGAAAGGGCTGAGGGAACTGGCCACACCAAACCCATAATACTGATAAGAAGGACAATCCTCAATTGCCAGACCAGCATGTCTGACCAAGTAGACAAAAAGATGCCAACTTTTCCAACCAGCTACCTCCATCTTAATCACCTACCAAGGGACTGGACCCACGCACCATTGGCTAGGCCTCCCTATCAATCAATCTTTTGCAAACTTCCTGGGGGGTTTAACCTTAAGTACTAATTCCTCACAAATATGTCCAGAGCTCCAAGCCTTCAACTGTCAAATAGATCACCTGTATCAAACTATGACACCATTCCACAATCTATTTCCAAACATTATTTTCTATATAATAAATACATATGATTTTTATTTGTTGGTTTAAAACATTAAAAATACTCTAGTGGGGAAGGGAAGAAAATGCCAACAACTGCCTGAAGCTAGAAGGAGGGAGACACCTCCCATAGGAAATGCAGCCTCGCTGAAGCCTGGATCTCAAACTTTTGGGCTCTACATTTGTGTTATTTTAACCTCTCAGCTAGTGGTTACTAGGTATGACAGCCACAGGAAAACTAATCCAGAAACCACACCACGTTGACAGAATTTGATGACAGCACAGGCAAAGCCTCCGATGTACAATTACACAATAAATAGGGATTTTTCGTATTCATGAATGAACATATGTAAGAGGGCAGCCATTCACAATAAACACTAGCAATTCTAGTATTCACAAATGAATTCTTACATAAGGCAGGTATCCTATACACAAGTGTAGTCTGTTTTGTATTTCTTCAGGATAGAAAATGTTGCAAGTTTCCCTGCTTTCTGTGAAAGATAATTCTCTTTCAATGACTTTCTTATTTATTTTACTAACTTATGATAAAGGTAGATTTACCAAGAAATCTTGGGCAAAGTATTATTCATTCCTAACCTACTTAGCAGATAAAAATCAAGTCATAAAGAATCACTGGCTGCCCAAGAAGCTAGTAAAGTGTGCAGACCAAGCAGGACCCCAACCCTGTGTAACAGAGAAGTCAGAAGTGTCTCTGAGACACTATGATCGGACAGAGACCAATAGGCCATTTGGAATAAATGTAACCTTGAAGAAATGCAACCCTCCCTCCCCCCACCCCCGCTGCCATGCTCTGAAGGCAGGGCTTTGGATTTATTCTGGAGCAAAGCAGAGAAGGACTTCCTACTTAATCCTATTCCCCTGACTTCACTCATTATCAAAATAGCAGATGCGAAGGGAACAAGAAGAAAGGAGTCTGCCTCTCCTGCCAGGACGCCAGCCACACCTGAGAACAGAAGGTGGGGAAAGTGGAACTTGGGGCTGACTATGCAGACATAGTGTACTCCAGGTGTTGCTAAATGTCACCAGAGGTGAATCAGGTGGGGACCAGTGAGCCGCACACTCCCAGGCCAGGAGCTGATCTGGATGAGGAGGAGAGGATTCTCTATCAGACCCAACGGTTGGGAAGAAGACAGAGTAGAAATTCTGTTCTCAAGATGGGCAGAAACATGAAACAGTGACCTCACCCACATCACGTCATTTCGCTCCACAGCCATTAGGGCATGTGGGGCCACCCTTCAAAACCACTGCTGTTAGTTGGCTCGGCCACTACATTTAGTGTTAAAACTTGTGCTCTTAGCCTCACTTGCTTCTGCACTTTCAATTTCCTGGTTCTCAACTACAAAGAACTTTTAAGGGATAGTTTCACTGTCAAGTGCAATACCTGGTTCAACAAATATTTTAGAATTTAACTATACGACTTTCATGTTTCAATTTCTATAATGAATCCATGGCCCAAATAATTTAGGGGAAGAAAGGAATTTTTATTTCAGGTTATAAACCATTATTGTAGGACAGTTATCAGCAGGAGGCAAGGGAACTGGTCACACCACGTCCACAGGAAGAGCTCCAAGAGGAGAAAGGAACAAAGCAAACTTTCTACTTGCCAGTCTGCCAAATTGCCAATCAACTCTCTTGATCTTATCCACCCGTCCAGGAAATGGTCCCCGCCCTCCATGAGCTGGGTCTTCCCATATAATTAGATAATCTCCCACAGGCTTGCTCAAGGCTGGCCTTACCTAAGTAATTCTTCATAGCATGCCTGAACTCTCACTTCGGGACTATCAAGTTGACATCTACTAAAGAAGTACACAAATATTTCTCATGAAACTACAGAACATAAATCCAGAGGAGATGGGGATAAGGTTTGCATCTTCTAAGTCAATATACTGGGAAAGTAGGAAGTGGTTTAATGAGAGGACATGACATATTCTATACCCATAAAAAGGGACGGTTAGTGGCACTAAGAAAGGCCAAGTTCTAACTTTACAGAAACCAGGGAACAGATAATTTTATTTCAAATATTTTTTTAAAGCAAACAGGGAAGGTGAAGTCTGGAAGCAAATGACAGATGGCTCTCCCAGGGGCTGGGATCACCTGGGCAGTCTTTCTCATGCTGTCTTGGGTATAGGGTTCTTAGTCTGACTTTTCAGGCCATCTCAAACACCCTGGCAAGCAGAGGCTCTTTTTTCTGTCCTGTACTGCAATAAAAGCAGATATACACTGGTAGCCTGACAAGTATTTGTTAAACGAGTGTTACTAATAACAGAAAGAGAAAACTAGGAGAAAGGACCAGGGCGGAGTTTAAGAGGAGATAAGTCACAGAAAGCAAAGAGACCAGGATCCTGGGCTCCCAGAAGCCACTGAACCTGTTCTGGGCCCTTCCACCAGCACAGCTCTCACTCCACCTCAGCTCTTGCCTACCACAGTTCTTGGGCAGTTCCCACTGGCTCTTGCAAAACTGGCTCCTTTTCTTCTCTACCCTGCTCACATCACAGGGCACAATACCTGGGCTTTAAATCCTAGCTGGGGACCTTATGCAAATGACAAGGATGCCATTCCCCTCTTTCTTCCTCTTTAGTAGGAGTGTAAGAACAACACGTCTCAAGTAGTTCTTGAAAAGATAAAATGTGTGATAGGTAAAGCATTTATGGATGTATGACCTGCACAGATGTACTGACAATAATTATTACTATCATTATTAAATCTTTTATTTTCCAGTGATGAGAATTGAACCTCAAACTGTTACTTACTTATGGTTTACTGAAACTCCAGACATGAAAAGCAGTGAGAGGGTTCTTAGCACCTTAGAGTTAAGTGGAGGAATGTGAAAGCATAGAAGAAAGAAATGCAGAAAAATAAGTAACCTGAAGCATGCAGGAGGAAAGGATAGGAGGTGAAGGAAAATAGCCATCGTATTTACATAAGATATTAATGATATAGTTTTCCAGACACTGTAATTAGACCACAAAACACTTGGGGAAAGCAACAGACCAAGGTCAACAGGCAAGCCTGGTGGGAGGTTAGAATCACAAGGCTCCTGCTTATTTGCTCCTCTTCTCCAACTACCTAATAGCAGTTCCAGGATTTCCATAGAAACTGAATTTTTTTTCAAAGTACAAACAGAAACCAATTAAGATTGTCTGACAGTTGCTAACAACCTTGAAATTTATGAATCTATGAAGTCTCTTCTCTATATTCAAAACTAATTATTTCTTTTCAATTCAACTAAAATTCTGCTTCACAGAGAAAGAGTATTAAAGCTATTTCAACTTATTCAGAGAATCCATACTTTGAAGCTGCTGGGTGAACAAATGAAGCAATACTGCTACCAGAACATTCTGTGAATTTCCAATAAAGCATAATTTTTCAAGAGTACTAACTCCTTGAAAGTAAAACTGTTGGAATGTCAAATAATTAGAACTGCTTTTCTGTTTCCTATGAGATAAAATAAAACTATTCACTGTGTATTTGGAAAAATAAAGTGAACTTTTAGGCAAGAAGCATCATTTACAATGAATTCAATAAAAATATTTACTCAGTTTCCATATTTACATTAGCAGAATGAATTTTAGATTATCTACTTGTAAGTTCTACAACTCTGGAGAACTTAATTATAACCCCTTGTAAAGCAGAATGATATACCTCAAATGTTACTATTACAACTAAATGAATAATGTATATGAACTTCTCGAAGCAGTATACTGTTAAGGTAAGAAAAAACAAAAGATGTACTAAGAAATTGCACTCAATAGCTTCTATAACTTCTTACATGTGTTTCAGAAGAATATTCACTCCAAAAGTTTTGTAAAAACAAATACTGCTATAATTAATATAAGCTTCTTTGAAGGAATAAACAGAAGCTTCTTTGAAGCTTCTGTCAATTACTGAAACAATTTCAACTGTAAACATTATATATGAAATCATATGTAAGAATAAAACACTCTACAGTAAACTTCCATAATCTGCTTTGGATGTCTTTGAAACACTTTTCGATACACTACAGTGAATGAGACATTACAGAATCTATAAAATATGGAAAAACTAAACTTTACTGTCAAAGAGATTAAAACTCTACTATGAAAGGGGTCATAAGGAGTTTATCTTTCAAACACAAAAACACTTAGTTTTTAGAATAATTTTGGACCAGAAAAATTCTCAAATATCAAAAATGTGGAGCTAATTAATAATCCATTATTTTGAAGCTTTGTGTATATATAATTCCAATATATTATAATTCCATTATAACAGAAGGGTCTGGAAAGTCCCTGTGTTTACCGTAACAGAATGGATTCACAGGAATCCAGTGCAAAAATGAGCCAAAGGAGTCAAGATAAGGCAGCCTGGATGGTGAGAAGAATTTTGATTCAGTATTATCTTCTGAATTTTTACTGTAATGTGAAAATGGACTGGATTACCCCACCCAAAAAAATTCATGCACAAAAATAAATAAATGAAAAACTATTTTCATCATCTGCATTTCAATTTCAGAGAAAACACTATTAACAAGGATTATGGCAGGGCAGGGCAAAAGAAATTATGAAGGCCCAGTGACATTTGGAAACCTATTTATAATGCTGACGTTTGAGAATATGGAGGCTTTAAAATACATTACAACGAAAAGTCTGACAGTATAAATACCCTGCCACACCTGTTTTCCACAGCCAACTTTTCAATGCACATGAAGCCTAAGCTATTTCAGTCTTTGAGGCATTAACGGCAACAGCAGTCACTGGAAAGAGTTGGGAATGACTTGACTATCAATCCTTTCAAAAGCTCTTTAAGTTATGGACAAAAATGTGTGCTTGGAAATAGGAGACTGCCACGTTAAATACACAAGAAAGGCCAGCTTGTCCAAAAACTTCCCATGAATGATTTCCAAACCTATAAGGCAACCGCAGCAAGAAGTACTACATCTTAAAGGGGGACATTCTCTATAGTTTGAGATAGCTAACCAAACATGGAACCTTCCTTTCCAACCAAGCAAAATCTGTTTTCTTCTCACTTTAGAATTCTAAGAAGCATTTTCAGCTTTAGAAGGTAATGAAGATGAGATTAATTCGGTCCAATCCACCTTATGGAATCTGCCTTTCCACCCAGTGCTAAGTAGATGCAGCCAGGAAAATGTGTGCGCATTGCTCCCCTCCAGTGGTCCTGTGATCTGTCTTCCCCTACTGCAGCTCCTCTGCTTGCCTGACTCAACATTCAGATGACATAGTTCATTCTGCCCAATGGTGCCACACTACAGCTGGGTGTTGACAAGCACACAGTTGATTCATGAATGAAGTCTGCTTAAATCATGTATCTATTTGTATTGTTAAATAAAGGCAATTCCTGGTCATAAATGTGGACATCTGCATTGTTCCTCTGTGTAAAGCAAGATGACGTGGAAGAACAAACAAACCTAGCTGTGCACTGGTTTCTCCTTGCAACACTATTCTTCCTGCAAGATGGAACATAAATTATTGGTGTAGACAATTACCAAAGCAGTAGTGAGTAAGCCACAGACATAGCTGTAATCATCACACTCTTTGAAAACAAGTTAATACAATTGTATGAGTAAAACCCTGAGGAATCCTAAGTTCTTGCATTTGCATCTTCCTGAGTTTCCCAGATAACTTAGTACCAGCTAACTTTTCTCCCACTTTCTCATTCCCTCCAGTCACACCCATTGTTGTTGCTAAGAAACAAAACAAATATAGTCTCCAAGTAATGTTACAATGGATACCATATTAACTCACCTCAACTGAAAAGAGAAAAAAAGAAGCTATCTCTATTTTCCTAGACTCTTTAGCTATGTTACTTCATTTAACTAGTATAATAGTTATTACTATGCCCTTTTGTAAATGAAGAACTGAAACTTGGTTACACAACTCACCTAACTTCACATAGCTAGGACATAATGCACTAGGACCAACAGGGTTTCCTCATTTCAAAACAACGTTATTGTCATTCATTTTCTTGTATAGTTCAACTTCATGGCCTTTTTTACAATTCTACACAAGCCAAGAATTCTAAATATTAGCATTTTTCTTTCATAAGAACAATCTAGGGTGAACAGAAAACTCTTTACAGTAAATACTTATTATGAAGTTTTTAAATCTGCTATTTTTTAGTTTTCCCCCAAGATTTAAAAGATTTACTTTTCAGAAATTTTCAAAAAAATAAACAAAACTATTGCATGTTTAAAACTATAGCTGCACACTTTCAAAATGCAAAGTTCATATTTACCAAATTTGGTTAAACAACAGTAACTGTTCAAAAATGGAATGTGCTTAGTCTTCCAGTTGATCTCCAATAGTCTTTATCCCTACGGCACTGAAGACAAGGAATATAAATTTTTTTCTATCTCCATCTAATTTGTTGACCATTAATGACTGCTTTTCCAGTAAACATCATATTGAAGACACTGTCCTTAAGACATATTATCAAAGATTCTTAAATGCATTACTCACAGAACGCATACGATATGAAGAAACCTACAGAAGAACCAAGCCTTCAAAGTTCAAAACAGAAATGAATTATCAATACAGTCACATTTGGAAGAGAAAAAGAAATCTTTTGAATTTAGAATACACACATGCATGCATGTGCACGCGTGCGCGCGCACACACACACACAGTGTGGGGGGAGCATAGAGAGAGAGAGAGAGAGAGAGAGAGAGAGAGAAGCAGCAACCACAGCAGCCACATGGCACGCCTGACAAATGACTCATTAACCTACCAAGTCCTTTTCCTTTCACTCTAGCATGTAGCATGGAACTCTTTTTAAAGAGTGTGGGACTGGGAGGCCCAGAGCCGGCAATGTACTCTGTAACGAGGTTGGGTCCTAGGCCCTAATAACTACTACAGCTTTGCCAGCCAGCAACAGAAGCCAGAAGACACCACCATCCCCTCCACCGAGCTGGCCAAACAGGTCATCGAGTATGGCCGGCAGCTGGAGATGATCGTCTGAGTCTCACCTAAGGCTGACATGCATGGATAGTCCCAGTGTAGACTGGCATCCAATAAAGGCGGATTAACTTCTTATGGGCCCTTGTCTCCCCAGTGGGATAGTGGGAGACAATTGTACCTGGAGAACTTGGAAATTTGTGGTCCTTAGTGGTTATAGACAACACCTTTTTGGGTGTTGTCCAGTGGCCCTTGCTGTGGGTTTCAGTACAGATGCCCAGTGGCCCAACATGGAGCACAGGCCCAGGTAGAAGGACTGTTTTAGCCAAGTGTCAATACATAGCAGTGCTGAGCCAAGGTACCAGATTTTTTTCAGCAGAGGGGATAAAGTGCCCTAATTTTTAAAAAATAATGTTGGCAATGAATTAAATAATTTTTCAAATAAAAAAAAATTAAAAGGAGCATGTATGAAAAGACTTGCACAAAGTGGATGGCAAAACATGCCTGTTCTCCTCAAACACTTGCTGGATTAATGATGGGGACGGGGTATAATCACAGTCCTTATAAAGACAGTTACCCTCCAGCCTTGGAATCAAAAACCAAGCCAACAAGCAAGGGGAAAAGGAGGAATATCGAATTACAGAACAGACTTTAGAAAGGTGTGTGAACCCCCAGAAAGATCAACAGGAACCTCAACAGGATAATATACAACCTCGGTTACTAAAACAAAAGATAATCCAACTAAATTTTTTTTAATTCACATGAATTGAAATGTATCCGATAGAGAACTGAAAAATTGGTTTAAAAAACTAACAAACACCTTTCTGGCTTGCTAAAATCCTGTCTCTATATTAATGAAACAGCAGCAGAGCTAGGTGCACGGGCTTGCAGCAACTGGCATTGTGCAATCCAGTAAGTGAAACAGAAGATGGCTGCCGGCTTCAGTCTGGTACAAGGGCTACTTTCTATTTTTTTCTTGTAACTCAATGTGCCTGCTAAATTATTCCAATCTGTCATTCATTAGTAGTAGTTATTGGACGTCTGACAACTTTTTTGTGTGTGTTTTGAAGGATATAGAAGGAGGAAAAAAAAAGAGCACATCAATATTTTTCAAAACTCAACCTTACTAGACCTTTCATCTCCAATCATAACAAGTCATGTACTAAATGAAGTTTGGAGAACAAAAACAAGAGAAAAAAGAACCCACGGGCATGACACTATTAATAATGTAAAAACCAGAAAGATTAGAAAAGCTGTGCATAAATCTTCTTTGGTTCCAGAAGGGCTAATTTAAAAATACAAAATCTGAATAAGAACATCTGGTATTTTCTAAAGAGAAATGCTATCTGAATCTCTATCTGACCTACCTTTCACCTGAAAACCATCAGTGACACAAGGCACTGGACTGCCTGGAACCACTAAGATTTCCTGATTCTGTCAGCCAAAATAAGCAAACTGAGTTGGTTTGATCTAGTACCAAGCTCCAGGGAACTTATCCATTTACAGTTGAAAAACCAGAACAAGAATTTTGAAATCTCCTACCAATCTCATTTTAGTCAAGAAAATTGAGGCTTAGAAGTTTACTGACTTGCTCCAAATCACATAGCAAGTCAGTTTATCAACGTCCTATGCAGAGAACGATTAAACAAAATGAGGCAGTTAAAAATCTTATTCATGGAATCCAACTCTAATAGAGTTAATAGTTATTAGACACCAAACCCCTTTTGAGTATAATTATCTTCTTTTATTAATTGAAATAATATAATTGAATAAGCTATTTTAACTTGGACTAAAATAGTATACAAAGTGGAGCTGATACCTAAAAACACTGCTATTCTAATTTTTCCAACTGAAAAAATGATTTCAAACAGAATTTTTCATAGCCCAGATGTAATATTCCTAAAAGTAGTCCTGATAACAATAAACAAAAAACAAAACAAAACAAATCCTCTCCAAGGGTAAGTAAGATACAAATGAAAATTTCTCACAACTTTATATCATTTGATATGTATAGTATAATGCAAGTTAAGTCTTACTGGTTTGAGAGTAAGAAAGACAATATATTTGTCTTATACATGCTTCCAAATGGGAAAAGATACAGTAACAGCCACAAGGCAACCTTAATAGAACAAGAATTTTTATTTTTCTTTTCTTATCTGAATTATACTATAGGATACTGAGTTTGAACTTAGAGTTAAATTTAACTTTTCAAAAATATACTTTAAAAATTAGAAGATCTACAATAATATTTAAAGCAAAAAAAGCATCCAACGAAAATGGTAATTTTCATCTCAAAATAAAAATGGGCTCGGGCATGCATGTGCATACACACCCACACACACACACACACACACACACACATGCAAAGGGTGTGCTCACACACCCTCCCACATGCTCTGGGGCCTTCTGCGTGGCAGGGAGCAGAATCTGGCATTGGTGCTTGGTGGTACCTCATGTTTGTATGCTTCCAGAGAGAAAAGAAGGTGGTCTGAGCAGTGACTGGGAAACGAGAAGCAGGGTCTGTTTCTTCCTCTGCCTCCCTTTTCAACAATGAAGTCATTTATCTCCCAAACTCTGCTCTAAATCTGCCAAGAGTATTAATAACTTTCCAAAGCTTTCTAACACCTATTTTCCCAGATGCCAAAAAAAACCCTTACATTTTATTGCAAAACTTATATTTGTCCAAAAAATAAACCCGAACCAAATTGTATCCCACACCTTTCTCCTACTTCTAATCCCCCACCTCCAGATTATCTTGTTTAGCCTGCTCAGAAGAGTCAGTGTGTGGACACATCCTTCTGCCTAATACACCGAATCCCAGGACATGCAACCCCTCACAGGGCTTTCCACTCTTTTTTAAAATAACAACCTTCACATGCTTCATTCTTCCCTGTAGCACCCATTCCACAGACATATTACATGTTCTGTTTTCTTGTTTACTGTCTAACATGCCAACTAACATGTTCATTCTATGAGGAGAGGGTTTTTGTCTGTTTCATTCACAAAACCGACATTTAGTAAAGTTCAATAAATATTTACAGAATAACTGTATAATTCTGATTTTGGTAAGTTGGGCTGGTGCATATCAAATAATTATTAGATGGGCATCAAAATTTAAAATTTTACAAAATATTAAAATTATCAAAATTAAATATTGAATTAAATATTAAAATTATGAAAATTTTATCAAAATATAAATGATATCAAAAGCATGATCTTGCTTTCAAGAAGCTTTGTTGGAGAAACAAGATTAATTGGCATGGGATAATTAGTTTTAACAATGCAAACAGCATTAGGTATAACCATTAACTAATTAACTATTTGTATATGACTCATGAAATAAGTCCTGTTATTGCTGCTTATATATAGTATATAATTAAACTCTGAAATAAATGACATATACAGCTTCATTCCAGTTCAGAAGAATTAAAAAAAAAAAAGAATAGATTCCAACAATAGGAAGAAACTACACCAGCAACAGATGAGGATGCAGGCAGGTGAGTTCCATGGATGAGACAACAATTGACAGCAGCAGCAGAAAGATGGTGAACATTCAAGATACTGACATCTGGTGAGGCAATGAAATGTGACTAGGTGGTCTGAGCAGAGACCTTAGATCCAAGTTTCCCACTGAATCAAAAGCAGCCATTTGTACAGGTCAGTTTCTCCTTCCTCATCCTATTTCACTCATTCTCTTCACAAGTAGTTATCAGAAAGAAGCACCTAAATGATGCAATACTTGAAGAAGGAGTCTTCACTCTCATGTTCTCCTTCTAGGAAAATAAGACTAAAACCTATCTCTGATGGTCTATTCCATGCTTATAAGAAGAACTACACTTCTGAGGAAAAGCACTGCATGCAAAAAGTACTATTGCAGGGAATTCAGTTTGGAAGGAGAATTAAGAGCAATGTGGTGGGTGAGAGGTAAAATAAAGCAGGTAATAAAACTACTCAAATTCAGATATACTTGCTATGACACAAGAAAAAGAACTTAAGTAAAAAGAGGCCTTAGTACAGGAAAAGAGTCACAACTCTTCGGGTTGTGTTTCCTCCTTAAAAAGCAAAATATTTCAATAACATTGTCAATGTTCTATCACAAATTTTTAAAAATGCACCAAGTACAAGAATATGCATCGAAGTTATTTAAATATGGATAGAAATATAAAATTATAATAAAAATAAAGGAAAAATACCTTACTTGCTTTAAGAGAAAGGAATAAGAAAAAATAAACATATGTATACATGTATGTATATGTATAATCACAACATGGTTTAAGAGATAGTCTTATAGGTAAAATTAACATATAAACATGAGAATGTTAGTTTGATTTCCAGAACCAAGGTTTTCTGTTTGTTTTGTTTTGTTTTGAAGGCAAGAATGACAGCATGTATTTATAATACATTGCTGGGGAGCCAGAGTGGTAGAGCTCCACGGTTTGGTGGCCAGCTAGCCTAGTATAACAGGTGAAGTCCATGCCAATAGACACTCTGTCTCGAAAAAAACAGGGTGGATTCCTGAGTTTGACCACTGGACCACACACATGCATGCACATGCATGTACGTACATGCACACACACACATACACACACACACACACACACACACACACACGCAAACATTCCACACACATATATACACTTAAAACACACACACAAAATAGGTTAATGCTACTTTTCAGAAACATGAAAAGCATTACCATTAATTATAACAGAACCCTAAAATTCTCCCTTACATTTTAGGTCCCTGAATATCAATATTCAGAAATGAAAAGATAAGACTAAACAGAATCCCCAAATGTTTATAACCGTTGGTTTTATAAGTTTGTTAGATTTTGTACTCCAGTAGCTTTATTGGAGTCAGTAGCCAACTGCTAGAGTTGGAAATGCATCCAAACACAGTAACATCTGGTTTTCATCTATTCTTTTAAGACCCAGTGTTTTCAACAGAAAATTAGATACTGACTCTAGTTTATAAAGTAAGAACTACAGTGTCTAGGCTATAAAATGAGGAATACACAGTGAAAACAAGGCACCAGTATGAAAAAAGTGATCACAGGCCAGAAAAAGAATTTACACAATCAACTTTAAGTCTAAAAAACATGAGAAACAATCCCACCATCTGGACTTGTTTTGTGTTCTTGATATCTCAGTTAGGTTAAACTTCTTATGCTCTGGGTTCCCTTTCAAAATTTATACTTGGCAAATATGTGATTAGCAACAGCTTCTATGTTACACAACTCAATATACAGAAGGACAATATGGAAACAATTATTTCAGAAATTTTTCAGATTTGTCTTTCACACTGATTATTTTTTAAACAATGAAAAGCACACCTATTAAAAATTTTAATTATTCCTATACCAATATATATTGACTCATCAGTTCTACTAACAGGAATGTCTTCAACTTAAAAATTATGCCAAGATGCAATTAGTTAGACAATCTATGTCAAACGAGAGCCATACTTCTACACTGACACACATCCAGACAAGCTCATATGATCCTCTCTACACAAGTTCTTTATGTGGTAATGCCTGGAACAGTAGTAGCAAATACAGCAAATGTGGGATATAACTTCTAGGATTTCTTGGGTCATTATTTTTTCTAATGCAATTTAAGTTTTCCTTGGCATCTGGAAAAAAGATGTGAGATAGCTTTGGAAAGTCATAACTTCTTTAGGCAAACCTAGAGTAGAGTCTTAGTAAATACTGCGATAGATACCATGATTTCAGTGCAAGGCAAGGGTTGGGGGCTTCTCCAAATGCCTCACTTACCACCATCAACAAGAGAACTACATCCCACTGCAGCCAGAATAACTTAATAAATTTCAAAATTCTAGTCTTCAAGTGAAAATGTCAAAAGTTACTTTTTATCAAGTTTTTGAGTTTTATTAAGGCCAAGGATTCTACCCTAGTATAAAAATTCTTAGCCTACAGTAGTGAAAGATTTCAGAAATACCTGCATTCTCTGAAGCTATACAATCAGCTTTTGAGCATGTGGATACACAACCTTTCACAGAAACATAATAGCTTTCTTACACTCCTTGATTATCCAACAGAAGAGCACTGTATTTTTTTTTATTTACTTGTAACAAGAGTAGTAGCAACTTCTTATATACCACACATCAAACACACAGAAATACATTCCTCAATGCTATTTCCTCTCTCAGAATGAAGCAAAAATCAATGTACCTTTGCAGAGTCATATTCAAAGAGCCTGTACAACCCTTGATCTTGTTCTGGGCTTCGAGATGAGTCATTCCATGTGCGCTGATTCCATCAATGCTGAGGACCACGTCACCTATTTTCACATGTGCCTGAGATGCCTTCCCGCCATCTTTCAGCTGCAATAAAAATATTTCATTAGGAATGCCACTGTTTACAAATAGAAGAATACAAATATAGAGTAAACTCTGCTTTGCTCCCAAGAAAAAAGTGTATTGATATACTACTGGAGTAACACAATTATCCTGCTTGATACGTGAAGTTAAAATCCAAATGATTTTAAATTTTTACTCTATTGAGAAAACTGGAATAATTGCTGAGAAAGGGTCTCTGGAAATTTCTCCCTTCTCTTTCTATGCAAGTAGCATGTGGTTGTTAAAAACAAAAAGCAATAGCTAAGGAAACTTCACAAAAGAAAAAGAATGGAAAATAAAATGGGAGGGTTTTTTTTTTTAACTGTTTTAAAGTAAGTTTTTGAAATGTTAAAATGCTGTGTTTGTGCTTGAAGCACAAAGGATAACAAACAGGGAGGAACTACTGAACTAATCTTTTGAGGTCAGTTTATCTTCCTGATTGAGAACTAAATTCTCTCAGATCCTAAGCCCAAGTATCTTTTATACTGGGTGAGCTTCCTGCTCTGGATTTCACAGAAGGGAAGGAAATGCATTGATTAGAGATAGCCAGATGGTTTGTGAATCAGTCTTCAATATCCAGTCTTTCTCCCCTTGCTCAAGAAAAATGTTTGTATTGTTGACATTAGTTTGATCTCTTTCACATTGCATCTGTATATATTTCATTGCTTTTGAAGAAGCAAATATAAAGTTATAATACACAGAAAAACAATAATAGAAATATGAAACAAGTACAAATCACAAGAAGTCATTCTAATTCAAAGGACAAATTCAGCATTCAAGTGTATAGATCAGAGTGAATGCTGGGTTGCTGGAAGAGGGTGAGACCAGTCTCAAATGAGAACAGTCGATATTCCTCGGGCTTTTGAACTAAGAGATTCTGTTGCTGACGAGGAACGGTTTCTAGCCAGAGACGGTAGTGATGGCTGTGCAGCCTGCGAAGGTGTGTAGTTGCTGCAACCTGACTGCACATTTGGAAGTGACTTACATATTGATTTTTATGTTATAAATATTGTACCACAACTTGAAAAAAAAGTCTTTAAAAAGCACCTAAGCAAAATTGCTGATGAAGATAAAAACAACACAAAATGAACAAGAAAAACGAGCCCTCGGTTCATCAAACAAGAACTGAGTGCTAGACTCTATCATTTGGAGGCTAAGAAATACATGAAAGACATTGTGTTTGGCTAAGTTCTTATTATTATCAGTTGTCAAATTCTTTCTTCAAAAATAATGGTGATGGGGGCTGGAAAGATGGCTCAGGGGTTAAGCCTCAGCCCCACAGGAAGAAGGCTCTGAGTTCAAATAACAGATCTCACATGTGTGGCAGATACCTGTATTCCCAGCACTTTAGAGGTAGAGACAGATGACCCCTTGGAAAAGTTGGCCAGTTAGAGTAGCCAACTGAGGAACTCTGAGTTCCAAAGAAAAATGTGTTAAAAAAAAAAATCAAAAAGTGGAGAACTGTCAAGGAAAACACTCAGTGTCTACATCAGACCTATAGTCACAGTACCCACACACCAAGTGCAACCACACATGCATGTGCAACCACACACATATGTGCTAACTCAAATATGCATACACACACCACATCCAGAAGCAAAAATAAAAATCTACATGTAAACTATCAGTACAGAGTTATAGGTCTAATGAGAAAATAAGGCAAAAAGCTATTTGTTATTAAAATAACCAAGTACATTAAAATTTGGAGGGAATATAATGAGGGAAACTATAGATATAATAAGCATCCTAGCTTTTATTTTAACCAAGAATCAAAAGCAGGATAGTAAGTGAAACAGAAACAGAACTACAGCAAATACTTTACATAAAGTGTCCACAAGCGAGGGCATATAGTCTAGCAGATAAAAAGTAATCATTTTGCAAATGGGTGATGGACCCCACCCTCACTAAGGTTTCCTACTTTTATTACATCTACCCTTGAATGTGCTATTATAACAAGACTCCAGTTTAACAGCTTTTTGTCTCTGGCCAGAGGGTGACATACAGTGCCCAGCAGGATGGAGTGAGGGCATTGCAGGAGCAGCAAAACTGCAAAAGAAAATCAACAAACCACAATTCAGAACTTCAGAGACTCTATATCAATCACATAGAACTAGGCCAGCCTAAGCTCTCCCCATCCTGGAGCTCAGGAACATTTGCGGAAGAGGGGGCGGTAAGATTGTAAGAGCACAAGGATGGGAGGAGCAACGATTTGCAAGATTCTCAACAATAGTTGGGGCCAAAGCAATCATAATGGGACTTTGCATGCCCTGCGCAAAGGCAAGGGATTGACAGCCATAGTAGTGCTCCTATGCTTAAGGGGAACAAGAGAAAGGGCTTATGGAAATGCCACTGGGTCCTTATATGTCATCGGAAGGAGGACCCAGTGGAGAGTCAGGCGTACACAATAAAGGATTGTCTGGGAATTGGGGGGGAGGCACTGGGGGATAAGGAGGGAGAGGAGGGGGGAGGAGGAGTTCGGGGGGAGGAGGGGGGAGGGAGGGAACTGGTAAAAAAATTTTTAAATGTATAATTAAATTAATAAAAAAAATTTAAAAAAAAAAGTGTCCACAGGCGGAAACACTGAAATGTCACTCAACAGAAGCAATGGAAATACTCCCATCCCTGTGCTTCCATAAAGGCAATACACAGTGCAGAAAGAATAACCAACAACGTCAAAGATAAACTTTCCTACCCCTTGGGACCAGCTGCCTACTTGATGCTAAGATCCGGTCCTCTCAAGATGCTCAAGGATGACTTTCCAGAAGTGTGTCTCTCTAGGACTGTCACTATCCTGTCATGCTTATTTTCAGATCCTGGAACACAGAAATCCTACATCCTTTCATAAACTGTGCCTTTCTTGTGTGCAACATACGTAGGGAGATTGGGGCACTTAGTCAGCCCTGCATGCTTCTAGAACCTTGTTAGTCCACACCCTGGCCATCTTTCACTGGATCTTGTCTACTGCCTATTTGCTCACGATGAGCATTCCTCAAAGGTCTGTTTCCTTCAAAATCAATCTCTTTCATATTACATACTTGCCCACCATCAGCATTCCTTAAAGACTTGCTTTCTTCAAAATCTACTACAGTTGAATAAGGCAGAAGTGGATTCAAGGGCTGTATTCTGACTTAATCCCCATTGATGGTACTGGAGAAGCTTAATTTGACTGTGATGTTTACTGGTAGGGACTTTTAGTGATCAGTATTAATTATGGTTATTAGGGTACAGCCATCATAATAAAATCCTGAAGGTATTTTTATAGAAAAGGAAGAAGTGCTATTTTCTCTCTTCTCTTCTCTTTTCTGCCTCTTCCTCTTTTCTCCCTTGTCCTCTCTTTCCCTTTCCTCTCTTCTATGTTTTTCTCTTCTTTCACTCTCTCCTTTCCAAATGGAGCCCTTCTGCTGTGACTTCCCAATCACTGAGACAAAATAAGTTTCCTGTCTCCACAGCTCACCCAGTCTACTGCAATGCATTATTGGCACAAGAAAATGAATTGCTACAGAGCTACACTACCAAGAATACCAGACGTTCTATTCAGGCTGATGTACTTACTCACTACACAATGAGGATAGGAAAACTTCACGTCTTCTGCTTGCTATTCCATAGAATAAAGTGAAATCTGAAAGTGAGCCATCTGTAATTAATCACAGCTATCCTCAGTTAGATCCCAGAAATTTAGGAACCATGTTTTAAAGCTTGCTCTTCTTTGGAAGCCTTGAATATCATAGGTTTTTTTCAATATTTTATTAGATTATATTAAGTTTTTTAAAAAATCAGCTAGCATACTAATGTACATCTCTAATTCCAGCTGCTCAAGAGGGGGTAGTTGGATTCCCTTTATTTAGGAACACAAAATCAGAGTGAGTGACTTCAGACGCATGTACACACACATACATACTGCATATCCATATAATGCATTAAATTCTAGTGGACAGATAAATTCACAAAACAAAGCAAAGGTAAATTTTATTTTGAAAATCATAATTTTCAATTAATAATTAAGTTGGACTCACCTAAGCAAGATCAAAAACCAAATCTTATTTCTAGCAAAAGAAAGCAAATCCACTTTTGGATAGTTAACACATGGCATCTAAGACTTCTAAAGAGATGTCACGCCTGCCCCTGGTAATTTACTTCTTCTAACAAGCATTAGGAAGAATGTAACTCAAGCAATTAGCAGAAATGGAAACAAACACTCATCTTCATCAGAGCTATCTTTTACAGTTTGAACTGCTGCACAAACTTTCTTTGTGGACAGTTTCTTGAGTTTAGTAATATTAATCATCTTAGATTTAACACTGATTCTTTTCCAAATCTCTAGTCATCACCACTGCTCTCTCCTGGACTTCCTCTTCACATTGATTTAAGTTAAGGGATGAAGAGCCCGAGTCACCACAGCGCACAGACATATTTTACTTTTCTCTTGGCTGTGTCAAAAATCCACAACAGAAGTTTATTATGGGGATGGGTTCACAGGGATTTCAGTTCACTGTGGCAGGGAATGGCAATGTGGGGCTCTGACCATACAGCAAGAGCATGTTCACATGCTATAGTGATGGAGCCAAACCAGAGCCAGCAGACCCTTCTGAGGTGCTCTAACAACCTCTTACTTCTACCTCCTAAAGGATCCAGAGACCTCAAAATAGCACCACCAGGTAAGGATCAAGAATTCAGAACATGGGTCAGAGTGTCAGGGTACAACTTTGTTAAAGTTACCTTTCTTTCTGCTGCTGTGAGACAACATTCCAACACAACCAGCTTAAGGGGAGAAAGGGAGACTCTTACTGTGCTTAAGGTCCCTGAGGAAAGATTTAACTGTTATGGCAGAAAAGGACTGGCAGGCAGCAGAAGCTGGAGGTGGCTCAGGTCCCAACAGTTCTCATGGACACACAGAGAACAAGCAATCAACTGCAACAATAGGCTGGACCACTAAAAGCTCCTGGGCCCCGCCCCACACACACACCCCCTGACCTGCCCTCCTCCAGCAAGCTCCACCTGCTAAAGATGCTACTTCCTTCCCAAACATTATCAGCTAAGGATTCAGACCTAAGAACCTGTGCAGGATAACTCACATTCAAAGCATGACAAACATTAAACACATGGAAAATGCTGCAAGTTTAGGACATGTGAAAAGAAAGCACTCACTTTACTAAATACCCACATAAGTTTCATGTATCCCAGGAACCATTTCCTTAAGATACTCATCATTAGAAAGGTAAATGTGTCTTTTAAATGTCAGAATTGTGTGCTATATGAACCAAGAGCAGCCAAGGCAAGAATACAAGACCACTCATCATTTAGAGAGCTCATCTTTTTTACTGTGTGTGCTAGTTTGAATAGCGTGCAATTAACTGAAGCAGTAATTACCTTCTGTTACCACTGTATCCCACCCATGTTGTGCTGTTGGCCTAAATGTATGTGTTCGTAAAGTCATGTAGGAAGAAACAGCCATCAAAGGCTCCTGGGTCAAGCTCAGTGTAAATCTAACTAATCACGAGGAAATGCTTCTCTTTTGATCTTTCCATGCATCTGTCAGACTTGTTATCCAATTTTCCACAGACTTAATTATGACTTCATGCTTCATTTAAAAATCCTTAACTTTCTGGTCTCAGGAATGTTGCAAGCAAATGTGGCCATGTATGTTGGAACTACCTTAGGTTCAATTGTGCTGACAGATAGTGAGGAGGGGTAATGAGGAAAATAGTGTGCAGGGTGGTATCTTTATTTACCCAACAGCAACCTCTCTGCTTAGGCTAAAGCTGAATTCTAGGAACACATGCATTTTAGCCCTTCCTCTGCACTTACACATTACAAATTGCCTCCTGAAATGCAAGCCTGGTCTTCAGCAAATAGCAGAAACAGTGTCTATGCTGAGGTTAGGAGGGGGTGAGCTAGTAAGGGACGAAGGAATTGGTCCCTGGGCTTCCTTCATCTATCTCATCTTCCTTTCACCAGCAATAACCAAAGGTACATTTTATTCCATCGTTTTACAAGGATAGCTTTTCTCTCGACTTTTAACATGGCATCTTCCTGTTCTGCTTACTACTACCCCGATCGTTACTGTCCGAACTCCAATGCCATAGATTATCTTATCATGGCTTCTCAGGAAATTGGGTACTGCCACTTTACCAAAAAGACTAAAGGAGTCAAGATTATACTAATCAGGTATATATGTCACCTTGACACTTAAAGCTGTGCTTTGGACACACCAGTGAAGAATTGGAAGCTAAGGCAAACTCTGAGCAAGACTTTGGAAGATGCTATAACTAATGTGGGAAGAACCATCCCACACAGGGTGGAACCATTCTCTGGATAAGTAGATAAGATGGAGAGAGCTGATTCAGTACCTGGGCATATTTTGGCAGACTTACAGACTGGCAAGTGAGGTTTAACTTTGTCTCCACAATTCCTGTGAATACGGTGTGGCCAGTTCCCTGAGCTCCTGTTATTGATATGAACTCGCCGGCAAAGTTGGTCTATGAACTATAACCAGAATCACAAGCAAAAATAAAACCATTTATCCCCTTAAGTCCTCTGTGTGTCTATGTGTGTCTATGAGCTGAAGAGAAATTGATGAAGAGATAGGGGGAAGAAGAAGAGAAGGACAGAGAGCAAAGCAAGCCATGAAACACCCTGGAGAAGGAAGAGATACTGACTATGGATGGTGAGAAAGAGAGCCAAGGCCATGAGTGTGGAAAGTTTCATCTAAGCCATCTCTTCGTATGTTATGCATTCACATGCAGAAATACAAGATATTTAAGGTGATCAGAATATAGAATTGTCACTACTTAAAGGAAATACTTTATAATTTGATGTACGTTGGTAAAATAACATATGACTGTAATTACTAATCATGTCACAAGTGAAATTTGCAACTACAAGCAGCAGAGCTGTAGCTCAGCAGCAGAGTATTTGCCTTGTATGCATGAGGCCCTAGGTTCAATTCCTAGCACTTTCAGGAAGAAGAAAAACAACAACAAAATGAGCCTGTGAAATGACTTCGCAAGTAGACACTTGCAGCACAGCCTCGTGACCTGAATTCAATCCCCACGGTCCACATAGTAGAAACAAAGAACCAACTCCCACCAGCTGTCCTTTGACCTTCATTCACATGGGTGTGTGACTGAGGGGAACATACACCCACACGTAAGGTAAATAAAGGGAAAAGATTTTAAGTACAATTTCCTTGCAAATGTGTGGTTCTAGCATTTCTTTCTAAAACTTTTTAACAAAGAGATGAACCAGCAATGCGTCTTTAGAAAATGAAATATATTAAACAGCAGAGGACTGAGACAAAAATCTAAAAAAGATATGAGATAGAAAAATCTATCATATCCACAAAGATGCATGCTTGGCAATCCCTAAGAAGTGATACATTCCTGTTAAACTAACCGAAATCAGTAACTTACGAACTGTTAAGTATTTAAGGTTAGTATTTAAAAAAAACTACTAACTCACCATATGCACAAATCATTTTAAGTAAGATGCCCCTAAGATTCATGTTTACAACAATCATTTGATACAGCTGCTAAGTGGCCTTAAAAGACTTTTCTATAAAGAGGAAAACTATTTGACCATAACAGTGACTCCAACAATGACTTAGAATTCTCCAATGAAATTGACTTTTTCCAATTACAAGAAATGCTTAAGAAACATACAAGAACTTCTGTGTACCTTTTTAAGAAATAGCTAGCAGTTTAAAAATTAAATATCAGCAAAGAAAGAAATGGTTTGCTGAAAACACATGAGCCCAATTTAATGCAGCTTTAACATATACATGACAACATTTGAATTGTCAGATGTCTACTAACAAAATAATTTATGGTAATTGGAAAGAAATGTGATTTGGACATTAATTGTCCTGAGAAGCAGGTAGCATCACAGGCTTATGCGAGAAGACAAGCCCATGTACTCACTTTCAACCTTCTGCGTATTTTCTGCAAATATGGAATGCTTGGGAAAACAAGAGCCTAATGCCAAGGGCACAGCAGGAATGCCATCAGGCTCAGTAAATGTAGGGGGGAAAAAGAACAATAAATAACATTCGCTCCAGAAAGAAACACTAAATAGAAATTTCCCATGTCAAAGAACCATGGGAACGAGATCACAGGCTAGTAAAAGCTGTGTTTTTTTTCTAACTGCAGCTACCAAACCTTGCAAAAGATGGCCAACAAAGTTTGTCTGTCTGATTAACAGGATTGACTTGAGGCAGACACAAACTAAAAAAGGTGTTTAAAACAAACTAATTAATAGGTGATCTTTCATTTTTATAAAATGTATTTTCCAGAATCTGCTATAAAGCGAAGAATGTGAACACAGACACGTGAGCCCATGGTGGGAAGTTTTCTACGCATCTAGCTCCAACACACTTCCTTGGGAACCAGAACTATAACTGCCTCATCGCTTTCCCTCACCTAAACAGTATGTAATTTTACACTTATAGAACAGAACTTATGCAAAATATGTGTGTTTTTTTACTCAATGTAAGTAAATGCAACCAAATTGCCAACAAATGTTGCAACTAAAATACCAGCCAGTTAAGATCAGGTTATTAGTAATTACAGGCTAAAACACTGAACTGAGTAGATGCTAACAAAAGGAATGAAGAATTTCTTTGTAAAGGCTTATTTTCAAACCGTTACTTGTTTAGTATCCTACAATATTACATTGAATACTTAATGCTCTGTCTTATACAATGGGTATGACAGTGCTTTGACCAATCTTCAAATGCTACTAAAGTACATTTAAAATATCAGTCCCTGGTTTAGAGCATGTTTTTGTATGTGTGTGTGTGGATGTGTTTTTGTGCCCTAAAGACTGCTTTAGGAAAGCTCCCTGAGAAGTGGTTACTGAGAAGCCTCAGTTAGCTTCTGCAATTAACAATAGGTTCTTATAAAAGAGCAAGACTGAGCCTGTTGTGTCTCACTAACTTCCTGTCTTACCCATGAACTCTCCCTCTGACACACAGTTACACCATGATGCTATCTAACATAGGCGACCCAGCCAAGACCTTCACCAGAGGTTAATCCAAGAGATGGCCTGCTTGTGGATTTGTGGCCTCCAAAAGTAATCCAATTCTGCTAACATTGTTTGAGGAGACTGACCAGATTTCTCATCACTTGTTGAAATTACCTCACATTACTCTACCAAATCCCAAAAGGCATTTACATACAGTGGCCCATCATTGATTTTCTATATAAAACTTTGTTCATAGTTAATACAAATGCCCAAAGATTTAAAGCCTTTTGAAGTTAAACAAAATTGTTGAGCTAATTTAAACACTTTCCTTTATAAAGTATCCAGCATCAAGAATTTTATTATAGCAACAGAAGTAAATTGCTAGAGATGTCTAATGTGGAAGCATTTAAAATATGGGCTTACTTTGGAGCTGATACTTTTTTTGTGAAATAAAATTATTTGAATTATTTGGCTGCTTGCAGGGTTAAAGCAAAAGGAAACAAAGAAATCAGACATTCTTGGTGAGTAAAAGAATAAAACTCTGACTCATGTAAGCACTTTAGCTATGGGGCTCAATTTTCTGGTTTGTGAGTCAAACCATAACCAGTTTTACCCCAAAATTAGAAAACTTACCTTATATGGCAGCAATGCCTCAAAGTATGTGTCATTAGGAATTACAAAACCTCATGGAGGTGAGCCCATAATTATGCCCCTTTTCTCACACAGTCATTGACCACCAACTTCAAACACAAGATTTTTGCTAATACTGTTTTAGTGAATTATCTTCCCCATGATTTACCAAAATAACTTCTTATTCTAGTCTATCAAATTTTAATAAAATGTAAACATATTTTCCTAAATATGTGATTCACTAGAGATGCCATATAACTTTGACTTTATAATTAATCCATGTCTTTATTCAAAGACTTAATGCATTTTAGTTAATATGTAAATACTAGTCTATCAAAAATGTAAAGACATGTTCGTTTACAAATAGAACATACACACTAACATTGCAAAACCAAATGAATTTGCTATACTAATGGGAAAAAAATGTTGTTTCTATGTGAACTACTAGGAGAAAATTTGAAAAAGTTCAGGTCATGGACTGGAGAGAGGGCTAAGAGGTTAAGACTGCCTCACAGGACCTGAGTTCAGATCTAGGTCCTATGTAAAAACACTAGGCAGAAATCGCAGAGGCCTGCTTTTCCAACCCTGGTGGGCGGAGCCTGGGAAATCACAGAGGGAAGCAAAAAGGAGATAGAAGCAATCCAGTATGACTCCCAAAGTCCTCTACAGGGACATACAGTGTTCTCTGATACACATGCATGCACACATGCAAAACTAAAATAAAAAACAATTTTAAAAAAATGTAGGTCATGATAAAGTTAAAATGCAAATTAGTCAACTCTACTGAGAACAGATTAATACTGATAAGCACCTAGTGCAACTCTGTTCCTCCACAAAGTTCTGTTGAAGCCTGAAATTGTCCATAAATATGTCAGTGTTTGCCATCCAGTAGGATTCTAATTTTGCCCAAATTCCCAAAAGCATCTATAATCCCCCCCACAAAAAAAAACTTGAAGAACTTATGATTTAATGAAATCTTAGAACAGTTTTTCAAAATGTGGTTCCTAACCACCAGCGCCAGCATATTTCTACAATAGGAAAGAAAAATCCTTCAAAATCTACAAGCAAGTCATTTTTAAATGTTTCAAGACCAAAACTCCATTAGCACCAAAAAACTGTAAGAGTTCTTAAAACAGAAAGAATAAACATTTAGAATGGTAAAAGAAATCATGATTTTGCATGATAATAGAAGATAAGCACAGCTTTAAAAAGATTCACGTTTTAAAAAGTATGATCTTCAAATTGTAAGTCGGCATTTGATAAGCTACTGAGGAGCTGTTTCCAATTCTGAGAACTGATGTAACAGAACAGGCTTTTCTCTCAAATACCTGGTTGAACTATTTCTCTTTTCACAGATGTATATAGCTCCCCACAGAACAAAGCTCCCCATACTATTTCTGGATCCTCAGGGATGATACCTGAGAGGTAACAGCTAAATAGAAACCAGAACAGGACCATGCAGAGAGCTGGAGAAAAAGCACTGCAGGCACACACGGGCAAGAGAAAAAATACTCCACCACTGGACATGATAATAATATATGAAAAACCTGAAAAACAGAACAACTAGTATCTTCTTGTGACATAAAGAACTGTCCTTAGAGATAAGGGCAACATCTGTGAGCACTAAAATGTCGCTGGAATTGCAGAAATGAAAGAAAGACATATTCTTTCAAAAACACAGGCCAGCCAGGAAAATATGGTATTGACTTCCTGCGACTTGGGTACCAGTAAAGGTGTCCACCACACAGGGAGAGAGTGACAAGGAAGTCACAGCCAACAACAAGACTGCCTGAAGTCACGCAATGAGCAGCACACTAGGGGACAATAAATACCACCCCAAGAATCTAAGTATGTGAGCTACTCCCATACTGACTACAAGGCAGCCCTTGTAATGAACTGCAGACACCATACAGCTGCATCTCCTGAAGCCACATTGCTTGCCAACTCCTGCTACTTTTTCCTCCGGTGGGAGAGTCTGAACTAATGCAGCCACAAGCAGTGTAGCGGCAGACGCCTTCAACATTTGTACAAAGGACCAAGTCTCACCACTATCTGATCCAATGAGTCAATTTATGCCCCTCTTAGGATCATTTTCTTCCCAGTTTTTTGTTTAGGTCAAAACTGCCATCTCTAAGTCTTTAAAGTCTCCTGAGCTGTTTATTGTGGTTTCAGTTCTTCCTCTACCAATACATCAGCTGCACAGTTAGCTCAGATTGAGACAACACAGATGTTGGTGGAGTCCTTCCCTAGTCACAAGGCATGTTTCACTTCTTCCGTGGCTGTCAAGTGAACAATCTTGACAGAAGCTAAGCATCCCCACCCTCCTCAGCACCATGTTTGGCTCTTTCTCATTTTCTTAACTATGAGGAAAATGACTGAAAGCAGCAAAGGTGGATTTGTGTTCTGGTGCAGAGCCAGCCTGTGTGTTTTTGTGCTCAGGGTAATGCTGGTCAGGACAGGGGTAGGTGCTGACAGAAGTTGGGATGAATCTCCCAAGCAGGATTGTTGCCCTGGTTGTGCAGTCTTCACAGTCCTGGGGGTGACAGAGTAAAAGAGACAAGGATCTGGGTCTTCCTGGCAGACTATGCCTGCAATGTACTAAAGGAGGCTGGGTGTTACCTCTTAGCTAAAGAAGAGTCAACGCAATGTAAGAATATGACTATGGCCACTATTGATGTGTTACAGGTAAATCTGAAATCTACTGTTTTCACTACTCGCACAGATTGGACATTTTTGAATGTCGGGACAATCAATAAACTGTAGTAACTTCCATGGTTTGATCATCAATGAATGTTGGAACAACCAATAATCTGCAGTTACTCCCATAAACTGATAATTATTGAATGTTGGGACAACAATATTCTATAGTTAACTATCACAGGTTGATCACTATTGAATGTTGGGAGACCAATATTCTGTAACTATCACAGGATGATCGTTATTGAAAGCTGGGACAGCAATATTTTGTAGCATCTCGAAGATCTAAGTTAGAGTTGGAGGACATGAAGTTCTATCTCTTTAGCAATGGTTAATGCGTACATTATATATACCAGCATAAAAACATTTGGATGTGTACATGTAGGCTTGTGGGAGGATAGTAGCAGGTTAATATTCTGAAATGTTGAAGAATGCATAATTTACAGATAAAACTTATAACTGCCTAGCCACTGACAAGAATCACCTCACACCAGGCACTTTTCTGCATTCTCTTTGCACATTTCATTTCCACATATCAGTAAATATCAGACAACAAATAAAAACATGACATATTTTAAGTAATAACAATGGGCTAACATTTCTTTTTTTTAAAACATTTATTATTATTATTATTATTTATTCAACTGTGTGTATGTGCGCGCGCGTGTCTGTGTGTGTGTGTGTATGTGTAGAACCACGGACGAATTCGCGAACCACCATGGACGCCTCCACCTCCTTCTGCCCTGGGATTCACAGGCTCCGCCCTACCAGGACCAGAAGCGCAGCCCCCCCACCCCCGCTTCCGCCTGGCGTCTATACGTGGGATCTGGGATCCGAACTCGGGACCTTCCGCCTGCAAGGCAGAGGCTTAACCCCTGAGCCACCTCTCCAGCCCTAACATTTCTTTAATACACACATAAACAGCAAAAAACTAAAAATTAAGAATAAATTGCCAAGAAAATCTACCTAGCAGTCCCTTGGTTGGCTTTATTATTCTAAGCAGACCATTTTATCAATTCTTTTCCTCAATTTCCAAGCAAAATGGAAAAAATAACACATACTTTTGACTACTATTTGAGATAGAAAATTCTTATTCCTGAAGCAAAAGTCTCTATTCTATGAATTCCCCAGCTACAGAACTCTGTATTATATTAATATACAGGATGAGAAACAGAAAGCAGAGACAAAGATAGACAGAGACAGAGACAGAGACAGAGACAGAGACAGAGACAGAGACAGAGACAGAGAGGAAGCAGCATGCTGGCACACGTCTGAAGTCTAAAGGCTCTGAAAAACTCAGGTGGAAAATACATTCCCTGAAATGTTTCTTGATCACTAGAACTCTTCATGGAGCAAAAATGAATCTGGCATAAAACCAGTGGAATAGTAACATAAATTCTCACTAAGTGTTCTCAGGGGAAGTACAGAGAATTCCAAAAGTAAAGATTTTTCCAAATAAACACCATCTTGCTGTGTTTTGTCTTAATTGGAAGAATAAGCGGAGAAAGTGGTGTGCTGGTTGCCTTACCCTCCAGCAGAATCTCCTGCAAACCACACCTTTCTCCAGGAAGCCATGTGAAATCAAACAAAATCTGACACATGGCCCAAAAAATCTAAAACTATATTACAACAGATAATTTCTTACTTATCTAAGATGCTTATTTTTATTACATTTCTTGCCTACTTATACAAGCTCAGCAGGTACCACCTTCTTCTCCCTCCCTACTTCTTTCCTCCCTGTTGTCCCCCATTCCACTCCCCCCTTCTCCTCTCCCACACACACACCCTTTTTCCTTCCCTCCTCCTCTCTTGGTGTTTTCTGCATTCTCCCATCCATCCTCCAGTGCATCTGTTTATCTGGGCGCTGAATTTCCCTCTTCTGAGTTGTCTACAATAGTGAGGGTTTGGTACTTAGCTTCTTGGGCTGCCAGCTAGTATGGGAACTCTGTCAGCAACAGATAATTTTGATTTGCCCATTTGAATTGTAAGATATCAAACTTACTAAAGAACATTTGTAGATGTGTCTGTGAAGATTTTTCCAGTAAGGCTTAGCTAAGGAAGGAAGACTTGCCCTAAATGTAGGAGGCTCCATCCAATAAGCTGGGAGCCTGGCTGGAATGAAAGGGGAAGGATGGCTGGCAAGGCAATTCAACAAGCAAAGGTGCTGGGCTCCAAGGCCAAGGCTCAAGACTTGAGTTCAATTCCCAGAACCCACATGTTGGAAGGAAAGAACTGACTACCACAAGTTGTCCTCTGATCTCAAGGTGCTCACCATGGTACAAAAACATGTGCATGCATATATACATGCACATCAGCACCTACACACACACACACACACACACACACACACACACACACACACACAAAACCATTTTTAAAAACAAAAGGAACAAAGGTAGGCAAGAAAGCAGGAAAGAGGGAGGAGGGGGGCAGCTAACAGAATCATGCCCTTTCTCTGCGCCCTGCTTGCTAGGAGGTGAGTATCTTGCCATATGCTCTGCTGCATTTTACCTCTCCACAGGTCCACAGGTAACAGAGTCAAGGACTATGCACAAAACTCTGAAACTGTGCGTACAAATAAATTTTTCTGGTTTTTAAAACTTAAATATTTGGTCATAGTGGTTTTCAAAAAAAAAGGTGAACATTTACTTTGGTAGCTCATAAAACATATGCTTTCCTTTCCCAATTCTCACATTAAAAACTCTTAAGAAATCAGTAACATGAATGTTATTTCTTAAAGTTGATTCAATATTTGTTTCTAGCCACTTTATTTAATATAAAGTGATAGATTTAGGAGGTATGCACACCAGCTTCCAAGTATAAAAATCAACAACAAACAGAGCAGTAAAGAGAATGTGCTGGACTATGGAAACGAGACCAAAAACACTCTTCACTGTCTTGAAGATAATACAAAACATATGAGGACAGAAACAAAATAAAAATAACTTTAAAAAAATGTAAAAGGTTTTCGCAAGGAGTTAACAAAATTATAATGCAAAGACATCTTGGAAAGCTATATTATCCCTGAAAGTATGAAGATTTTAAAGAAAAGCATTAATATTACCGTAAGCTACATTAAAAACAAAATTCTATTCCTACAAGGGAAAACATTAGTTTACTGCACTGTGCTTGTTCATATGATGTTTAATGCTATGGTCTGAATGTGCACACTCCTCCAAAAATTCATATGGTGAAGTTTGTCCCTACAATGTGATGCTCAGGGGTGAGACCTTCAGCAGGTGACTGGGTTATGAGGGCTCCACCCTTCTGGATGTGATTGGTGTTCTTACAAAAGAGACTCCATGGAACCTCCACTGCTGGAGGACACGGTGGTGAGAACCAAGTTTTCACCACTGTGGATCTGCTGGTACTTCACCTTGGATTTTCCAGCCTTATAAATTCATGAGAAAGGAAGTTATAGCAGTTATAAAACTAGCCTAAGACAAATTTTGGTCCTGAAAAGCCAGGTATTACTGTAATGAACACCCAAAGGCAGGGAAGCAGATATGGAAGTGGGTTAGTGGTTAGAAGTCAGGAGGAAGTTAGAGGTGCATTGGAGAAAAAGCCTACAACACTGTGCAGAGAGTACCAAGGGGACTATGGTAAGGGTTCAAAAGGCTACTGCTAGACAGAGACACTGATCTGCTTGATCACCTGTGTAAAAAACAGACACTGGTAAAAATAAGGACATATAATAGTTCCTCCTCCATCTCTGAGGGCACATTCTGACTCCCCCCCCCATACTAAGGCAACAATTAGCAGAGTCATGGATTGGGCACAGTACAGGACAACCATAGACATGCAATGCAATTCCACCTAAAATAGCTGCAAACACCAGACTCCAACCCAGGGAACGCTCAAGCATGAGTCTCACCCAGCAAAGATTCAGAGAGGACCTCTTTGACCACCAAGACCCTGGGGACCTTCCTTTGCCCTCAGTGTGTTCAAAAGACAGAAAAGGTGATTCTTAGACCTTAAGATTTAATGTCGTTTTTTTTTTTTTCCCTGTGTTACACTTACTTGGGACCAGTTACCTCTTTCTAACTGGTTTATCACTTCAGGAATGGAAAAGTCTATCCTATGTATATCCCACTATTGCATTGTGGGAACATATAACTCACTTATTTGACAGGCTCACAGATGGAGAAAAAGTTGCCCCTGGAGGAATCACACCTCAGATTTCAATCACACTTCATTTACACTTCAGAGTTGAACCAGGTAAGACTTTGGGGAACCATTTGGATGCAATAAATATATTTTAGATTTGGAGAGTCAGTGTGGTGTGCTATGGTCTGAATGTTTCTCCTCTCTCCCCCAGTTGCTATGCTGAAAACTTAAATCTACAAATTAGTATTCAGAGGTGGGGCCATTAGGAATTGATTAGACTCCAAAGTTCCACCCTCAGGAATTGGACTCTTGTTTTCTCCACAAGAGGTCTGAAGGTGCTGGTTAACCTTCTGCCTTCCACCACGCTGGGACATAGCTACAAGGTATCGTCTACAAAGCAGGGAAGCTCTCACCAGTAGGCTGGCATCTTAATTCTGGCACTTCTCACTCTCCAGAGACATGAGAAAAAGTTCATTATTTATAAATTACCTAATGTTGAGACTCTAGGAATTTATTACATACAATTCAGTACCTGAGAAACACAATCTGAAGAATGAAAACCTCAGAATTTTATCATAGCAGAAATTTCTTTAAGCAATGCAACAATACAGCAAAACTACTGTGTTTAACCATGTTTTGTATAATTCTAATTTCTGCCCTTGACTCTGTAATATTATGAAATACTATGCGCATCTTCATGCTACTCTCTAGAGTTATATCTTTTGTCTGACTGGTATCTCTGAGGCCCTAGACAGCATCAGAACGAAGGAAAATACTGGAAAAGTCTAAAGCGTGAATAAAGGCATGAGCTATCAGTTCCACCCTCAACCTGCAGGGAAATGGGGAGAAGGCATCACTTTGAGTTGCTGGACAAGGATATCAACTGATAAACAAAGACATAATCAATCATCCATACATGACGACATCTCCAAGCAAGAGACTAAGTTCTGAGAGCTTCCAGAGAGCTGAGCACAGAGGTGCTGAAGGGCAATACGCCCAGAGGCACATGGAAACTGCATCCCTTCTCACAGGCCTTGCCTCACGTACCTGTCTCTCCATCTGCACCTTCTGCAATACCCTTTATGTAAATGGAAGTAAAGGGAGCTACTCCACTAAATCAATCAAACCCAGAAGGGAATCATGGGAACCTCGTTGGCAGTTCCTTAGACAGAGTCCCAGATGTAGATCTGCTGCTTGTAGATTGCTCTTGTGCCATCTGCAGTGGGGCAGCTTTGTGAACAAAGTACTCAAGCTACAGGCTCAGATGCTATGAAGGCATATGGGATGAGAACGGAACTGAGTTAGGAAGATATCTAACTACCATTCTTGGAAGCTTACTGCTTGACGCGCAGGGAAATGTCTCTACACATTTGGTATCAGAAATTTTGTGCTGAGTGATATAAGACTAGGAAAAAGACTTTCTACTCTGGGGGTGGGTTCTTCCCTCATCTCTCTAGAGTATCTCTGGAAAAAAAAATAAAGTATCTCTGGGCACTTTTGTAAAGCATACACTATGGAGTTTCACTGTAAGAAGAAGTGATAATATTCCAGATGGAAACTGGAATCCCCAGGGTATAAGTTTCAAAAGGAAGATTCCCACTTTCAACAGTTTCAAGTTTCAACAGTATAGGGAGGTACTTAGAAACACTCGGAATGTTCTAGAAATAAAGTGGAGTAACCAGTTATTCTGTCATTCTAAACATAAACTATCACATAAAATTGGTGTTTGCCGAAAGCACAACCTGTTACATGGCAGCCAACAGAAGCAAAGAGAAGAGATGGGGGCGGGGAAGGGGACTGTTCAGAGGCTCATAAATGGCCTCCTCTGCTTCTATGGGAGAGGTTGGCACCTTAAATTAGATGTCTATGCCTTTAAAATGGGACAATCATCCAAGTGATTTTGTGGCTGAATGGGTAATAAAAGAAATTATTCTGCCAAGTGCAGATCTAAACATGGGAAGAGAAACCTGGCGGCTTTCCCAAATCCACACATGACCTGGGCAACTCCACTGCTTCTGTTTCAGTGTGAAGTCTAACTAGCAAAAACATTTTCTTGAGGTGATGGAAGGTTACTACAAAGAGACACTACTTTCAGAGAGGTTGGAGAAAAATATCTACGTTATTTAAAAATTCTACCAAGAGTCAGGGACCTAGCTCAGCAAGGGAAAGTGCTTACAATGAAAGCTCAAGACCTGACCTTGATTCTTTCCATCACTTGGCTTCCTAGAACCCATGAGGTAGAAAGAGACAACTGAAAGTTGACCTCTGATCTACACATCACACTGTGGCACATAAGCACCCACACATGAGTGCTCATGTTCTCGCTTTCTCTCTCTCTGCCACACACACACACACACACACACACACACACACACACACACACACACACACGGGCGTGCACACGCACCCATATGTGTGTGAAAAAAAAAAATGCCTTCTCTGGCTAAAACTAAGTTAAGAAATCCTATTGTAACAATAACTAAAAATAAATCAACAGTGGAGAAAGTATTCCCAGGGCCAGTAAGATGGTTCAGTATATAGAGACATTGCAAAGCCTGATGACCTAAGTTCAATCCCTGGGGTGCAAAGGAAGGAAAGAACTGACTTGTGAAGCTCTCTCTGAGTCTCAGTGTCTTCTGGCCTTCACATACACTGCATAGCAAGCACATACGTACGTTCGCGCGCGCACGCACACACATACACACACACACACATCACTCACAATAGATAATAAATAAATGTAAAAAATTAAGAGAGTTAAACTTGAAACTTAGCATAGCAGTTATTAACTTCTTCTGTCTTAGGTCTGTTCAGCAATTTAGTCAAAACGTGGCAGGAGAGGAGGGACCTTGGATTCTGTGACTCTTACCTTTCTATGCTGCTGTCCTTGGCTCTCGATTCCAAGGGGCCATGCCAAGTAGTGTGAATAAAACCTACTTTAAATACTGCCTTTAAATAATGAAATTTAAAAAAACCTGTTTTCAAAATACAAACTAGAAAACAAGAAACATCATCGCATATCCATCCTATGAAATATTTGACTAGCATTTGTACCAGGATCAACTACCATACTAATCCCTATTTCACACTATGCACCCAGATACAGGTTTGAATTTAGTAAGAGAAGAAAAAAGGAAGAAAATGGAATGGTAGGTAATTATTTTACAGAGATTAACTCACTGAACCTAATAAAAACTTGATGACAGATACTATGAGCCCCTGTTTGCAACTGAGGAGACACCACAGACAAAGGTTTCTACCCAAAGGTCAAGAGCTGAAAGGACACAGGCAGGGACTGGACCCCAGGCAGCTGGAGTCCAAAGCCCATCCCAAGATCATCACCCCCCACCTCCCCCCAGTGAATCTGCTGCTCTCCCTCCCAAAATAACACAGGTCACACTTGCCCAAAGCACGCTTTCTTCTGAACAGTTTATTCCCCAAGTTCCGCGCATCTGGTCCTCCCACTTAGATAAAGCAGGATGGATGACCAAAGGAAAAGAAATCTCCCCTCCCTAAAGCCTAACTCTACAAGACTACACTAATTGTGTCTCATCCATCTTCAGTGAAGAACACAGATCTTTCCAGACATCGCCCAATCTTCTAAACAAACCTTGTAGATCTAAGGAGAGAACCAGAGAGACGGCTCAGCAGGGAAAAAGGACTTGGCCATACCTGGCGACAGGGAACCAACCTCCACAGCATGTGGGGGTACAAGAGTACACAGCAGGGATGTATGACCTTCTCCCCAACATACACAGACACAGACACAGACACACACACACACACACACACACACACACACACAAAATAAAATTAAATAAGTAAATAAATGAAAATTCTAACCATCCAGACCAAAAGAGAAGACAGGCCGAGAAAATAGAAGAGGAAAAAGAAAAGGGGAGACAAATAAAAACTAAGTAACTAAAGCAGACAATCCAAAGGGATCCCTGGGGTCCACACAACAGACAGGCAGGAAGGTAGGAGAGAGAGGAACGGGTTAGTGGAGGGGAGGGTGAGAGAAGAAGGTGATGGAGGAAGGGGAGAAGGAGGTAAATTAGTAAAGAAGAAAGTAAAACTAGAAAAATAAAAAATAAATAAAAATAAAAATAAGAAAAAAAGAATAAAGTGAGAAGGAAAAGAGCAGCAGAAAAGACACTATCTCCAAATCCTCCTTTACTTATTTCACAATCTCCAGAGTTCCCTCTCAATTGTACTCCAATCCCACTAAGAGACTCGTGGGGAATAGAAAGGTCACCCTGCCCAGGGTAGGACATAGCTTCCTCCTAACATTAATTCTTTTCAATTGAGCCACCATTTTAACTTCCTCGGGAGAACCTTCCCTGTCTGCCCAGATGAGGATAAGGAAGAAGCCTCTCTTTAGAGGCTGGATAAGCACAAATACAAAGACTTCAGATAGGACCAATGGATGAAATAGCTAAAAACATACATAGCTTTTCCAAATACATGTTATAAACCAGTAAATGTAAAATACCAAATCGTACATTTTTGTTAGATGCAAGAGACATAAAAATTACTATCAAATTGCTATAAAATTTCGTTAAAGTAATCTAAATTTATATTCTGAATTTTATCTGATGTCTGAATTTTTTAATCACAAATGACATATCCATAAATGGCATTACTAGACTATTGAAGACCAGCTATCATGAAATTTTTAAAAGCTAAAGGGAATTAAAAAGTTAAGTAAATACTTTTTGTTAATAGGAATACCAAGAAAGAGCAAGTGATCTGGGGCCACAAAAATATTTAAAGGAAATCTACATCTTTCTGAAGCCCTTTTATGTCTCTTTATGTTTCTTCTGTGTTCTTCCATTGAAGGCCCAGCCTTCAATTCTCAAGTGCAAAAATGGAAGTGTTATGCCCCTAACATGCATCACTTTTGTGGACATTATGAATAATGATCCCCCAGCTTGGAAGCTCTATTTAAAAGTTAACAGGGGCACCTGCCTCTCATGGCAGGCCACATGTGAAGTCCATGAGTTGTTTCTAGCTCCTTGCCTCTCATGGATTCCATGCCTGAAGTCCATAAGTTCTCTAGGGCTCCCTAGCCCCTCATGGCACGCTATGTCTGGAGTCCATGAGTTCCATTCTTTCTCTCCTCTAATAAACTCTACCTTAATTCTCAAAATAAATAAATAAAAGGTTAACAGAATATACCCATGTCCACTTGGCAAAAAATATTAATGAGCCTATTCAAATGCTAATAAAATTCACAGCTTTTCAAATACTTTTACAAGTTTCAGATAGTCTGAAACAAGCTTCTTTTGCCAAGAGGCACAGTAATTTATCCAGAAGAAAACTAATATTTTCATTTACTACAGAAATGTATAAATACTACCATTCAATACTACTTCTGTGGTCTTCACCACACACATCATTCATATTAGAAGTGTTTCTCACAAAAGGAAACATATATGGTTTCTACTACATATCAAACTATAAACACTAAGATACAACTCTTCACTGTCCTGCCCATATGACAGCATGATGTCAACATTTGGATAAATGGGCACTACAAGCACTACTGTCACAAGATTTGGCCATTAATAAATTACAACATGAATTACATACTCTCTGATGCAGCAGTTTGAACTCTGGGAATTAACCCTGCCAACATCCCTAACATGTGGGTGAAATCAGACCTTCCATTGATGCACTATGTCCTTAAAAATCACTACATCACATAACAATCGTGCAATATAAGTTACTGATTGACAGGCAGAATACTCTAAACTTTGCATTGCAAAAAAGCCAAAAGTTTTCTTGCAGAAGCAGACTCCAGCCTAAGAATTACTGTGAGGGGAGGAAGGAGAGCTGTAGAGAATTACATGACAAGCTTACCAGTCCCCATGACCCCAGCACTCAGGAGGCTGAGGCATTAGGATCACAAGTTTGAGGACATCCTGCCTCAAAAAAAAAAAAAGTTCAAGGTGGTAAATTTTAACACCAGACATGAATGGACATGATGTGCTCTGTGAGCCTGCTATAGCTTGGTTTAGCAGCGTCATGTTCCACACTCATCTTAAATATAAAGTCACACGATACTCAAATTCTTTCCTAATGTATCAACCATGCTGGAATACATTCAAGTTATTAAAAAAAAGATTTTGCCAACCTGATTGTATTTCACATTGTTTCAAATAATTCATACTGTTATGGAATACCTAGACTGTGAAAATATTTACGACTGTAAACAATAAGAACACTTTTACACAATAAGGAAATCTATGTACAGTACAGATTGTTCAATTTTTAAAAAACAGGCATAGACAATGTGCATAATGTGCTCCATTTATATAAGAAATCCAAGAAATGAATGTAAACAGACATAGATTTAGAAAATCTGAAAATAAAACTGAAGCACCACTATTCACAATCCATGACTAGAGATTGGTGTGGAGGGGAACAACTTTAGAATTAATTGGGCAAATGACAGCAAAAGTATCAGGCCACTACAGTAATTTTTACTAAAATCACAGTATTGGATAAATGAGCAAAAGTTTAAACTCACTCTCAAGAAAGTAGGAGGAAGACATGAATAAACATCTACATTCTTCACTCTATTTTTCTATTTGTAGTAGCAGAGTAAGATTTGTGGCCATTGCAATGAGAACAGACAACAGGTAAATCTATTATCTGAAAGAAATGTCTCATTTTCAGGGAAGACTTCACTTTTTGCAGAATTTTCTTTAAACAGCATATGTGATGACATACTTGATTTAACAGATTATCTCAAAAAAAATATGGAAGTATCAAGCCCTCATCCACATGCATGGAACTGCTTTTATCTGCTGAAGCAGACAACACAGTCACAGGTTTTAGATGGTGAGATCCCTCCTGGTGATAATGATGAAGCTGCAGGCAGGCACTGGGGCATACATCTGTAACCACAGCACTTGGGAGACTGAAGCAGGAGGATGATGAGATCAAGGACAGTGAAGGCTACACAGTGAACTTAAGGTCAGCTACATGTTGTGGCCCCAGAACTCAATAACAACCAAGGTAAAAGAGCCAGAAATTTAAATGTAAAAGCTAAAAACATAAAGATGCTAGAAGAAAATACAGAGATATATCTTCAACCATTTACTTAGGCAAAACCTGACATACAAAATCAAAAACATGAGAAGAAAAAGTAAATTTGATCAAAATTAAAACCTTTAGCATTTTAAATGTTACCATGAAGAAAGACAATGGAAAAAAAAAAACTGTATAGTTGTTCTTCTTTGGTTCAATATCTTAAAGCTGAAAAAACTGATGTTATTGACAATTATGTAAATTATTTTTAAAAATATTTTGGAACGTTACCAGCGTAGACAACTCAGAGGGAACTTCAGCGCCCAAATAAGCTGATGTTCTGGAACGTGGGAGGAAACAGGTAGGAAACACCAAGACAGGGGAGAGAGAGAGGAAAGGGGAGAGGGAAAGAAAGAGGTGTGGGAGAGAGAGCAAGAGTGGGATGGGGGATAGAAGGGGAAAGGGGAGTGAAGAAGGGAAGGGAGAAAGAGGGGGATGAGGGTACCTAACCATTGAACTTATACAATTATGTAAAAAATTTTTTAAAAACAAAGATATTTTGGAGAGGAGAGTGGGACTAGAGAATTATTGGTCAAAGTACAGTATACAATCTGTATATAAGTTAATAATTTATATTTCAAAATTACTGAGTCAAGTAGATTAAATAGATCTCTCTTACAATAATAAAGTTATTCCTTCTCTGATCCTGGTAGGAAATTATCTAATTTTAATTAAATCTCACCAATGCTACTTAAAAAAAAAAAGTTAAGCACTGTTGACAGCCCAAGGTTTATAAATCTTGGTTGTTATTGAAAACTCTTCCAAGCAATAAACGAAGAGTACGACTATGTAAGCGATGCATTCAGCAAGTCAACTGGCACTGAGCATACATTCCACAGAGATTATTCAATGTGCAATTTGTTATCGGTCCAAAAAAAAAACTGTGAAACTGTTCCAGGATTTAAGTATGAACAGGAAACAGGAAAAGGTTGCGTAATGTGATAATGTTAATGTCAATTCTAAAATATCAGGTAAAGATGATGAATGTCAGAGTTAAGAAATGCTAGGAGATGACTGAATCTTACACCTGACTGAATGACTACCTCAGAACTTAGTTCAAGTACTGTTATGGCTTCAATAACAAATGACTCCTACAGGTGCACCATGGCTAGCTGGTGGCATTCTTTTGAGAAGTTAAGGAAATGCCAGGAGGTGGGGCTTGGCTAGAAGAAGTCGGTAGGCCTCTGAATGCTACACTAGACTTCTGGTTCTAGCTGTTCTCTGGTTCCAGTTGTTCTGCTTCCTGCCTGCCATAAGCAACAGCTTCTGCAACAGCTTCTGCCACTTACTACGGGACCACGATGTTTTCCCCAAGTGCAGGAGGTCAAGCAGCCCTGGGCTAACCCTCTAAACCATGAGCAAAGATAAATCTTTCAACCTTTAAGTTGTTTATACCAGGCGTTTGGTTACAGCAAGGAAGAAAGTAACCTACAATCGTGGCAGATGCTGCCTCACTGACAGTCAATCATTCCTCTCCAGCACTCAACTCATTCCCAGCTTTTGATGATGGCTGCATGGTTTCCACATGAAAAAAAAAAATCACCACATCTCTAACTCAAAGTTGAATACTTGTCAGTGACCACCAGCAAGGTATACACTGGTATGTAAACATTGCCAATCAATATAGTTGATGACATATTTTATATATATAAACATATGTTATAATGATAGTGGAAAATATAGCTGAATTTCAATTTTTGTTTTTTCTCTTTTTTTGCCAATACATTTTTAAAAAGAGTCAATGGTATAAAATTCACATTCACATAGTAGCATAAAAAGAATGAGGCATGAGGTATATCAAGAATACAGTCTTACCTTATTCTGGGAAAACCCAAATTATTGAATTATTAAATCATGCAACATTGCTATTAACAAAAAATGCTCTAAAGGTCTAGTTTTACCTTGTGAATCATCACTTCCTTTATCTTTCAATTTCTTGAACCTAGATTGCATCATTATCAAACTAGCCACAATTGGTGGCTTCTGCTATCATGTTGCCCTTACATATTTGTCAGAAATGCTGAGTTATTTGAGTATCAGTCACACACAATGTGACTATGTAACAAACTAAATAAAGGGAAATTTTTAAAAGACAATCCACTTGATACTAAAATAAATAAATTTTGACCATCAATTGGGTCATCTAACCAATTCTTCCACACTGCTATATGGAAAGATATGGTCAGGAATTTTCAGTAACATAAATAAATAAAATGCAATGTGGTTAATGTAATTCTAGTGATTTACTTAAAAATCTTTAACATATTAAAAACTGAAAAAAGTAAACATATGCTGTCAAAATATTTTAAATGCAATCTAAAATCATAAGTTTTTTTTCACATTAAGTTAAATATACAGAGACATTCATAAATAGAGTTTATAATATTGACTAAAAATGTTTTCAAAATGTTTACTAACTTTAACTGAAACTGGATGTAACACTCATTAATAAGATAACTATACACCTGATATTTTTCTTGTTTACAGACACATAAAGATACACACTAAGCAAAAATAGGTAAACAATCATTTAAAAAGCTTATCTAAAAGATTATTGCCAATAGAAATGCTGATGAGAAAATTACATTGTATTAATATAACAAATGTTTCTATGCACTGAAATAGAAATATGCACATGCTCTATAAACTGAAAAGAAACAGAACAACACATGTGTATAGAAGACAGTGCTACAAAAACAAAAGTGAGGCACTGGACGGATGAGCCCTGGAAAGGAGAGGGTCAAGCAAGGCTGGGAAAGTCTTCATACCTTTGATTAAACTCTAATTTTTAAATTATGGCTCTCTCTTTAGCAGAAATAAGACACCACTCAATATGCTGAGCACCCTGTACCTAATTAGAGTCACATTGTGGCCCAGATCATAAAGTGATCATTTTTAACTACCTGATAGTCAAATTCTAGACTAACATGAAAGTATATGCTGTGTTGCATTCCAATATGAGTGTCTATGCAAGGTGTGTATCACAGACATGTGCATCATCCCAACAAACTGCATATTGTGCAGCCTACAGTCAGATACTGCCAGGCCCTGTAAAGTTCTACAACCAGGAACAGAATGTCCCAGACTGACATAAGCCTGATTCGCAGTGCTAGGATAGGTATGTGTCTCATTAGACCCCTTGAGATTAAAGAGTCCACAAGCCCAAGAGCAAAGAACTGCCAAATCTTCCACAACTATTTATAGCTCATCAAAGAAGACAAGACACCTTTCTGACCCTTCTGCAAAGGCCACCTTTTGAAATGCCTGACTCTTAAGAGGGGGTGACAAAGTGCTTCTTCCTGGGAAATTACTTCCCATAAAAGGAGATAAGCTACAATGTTTACTTTATATCTTCCTCTATGTTACTCATGGAAAAGCAATTGCCCTGCAGGCAGATCCTTTACAGCATGTGCCTTAGTAAAGAGTAAAGCATTTTATGAGGAATAAAATAACCCAATAAACAAAGAGGGTGGGGAGGAGGAATGCAAGCCACATGCTCAGTTAGCCACCCTGGGAGTTCTAGGGACTCAGCTACAGTTGGGGCAGCTGAAGAACTGACTCAATAGGTGGGAACCCTTTCATATATGGATGGGGTCTCCTCTGAATATGCAGCCAGACACATATGACGCTGTACTTGTTTATTTTTTCTTTAGACGTGAGATTTTGTATCGAAAATAACAACGAAAGGTGTCTGATCTGTGTAGTATGTGTTTCAAGCCAAAAATTTGGTCTAGAAGTAATATATTACATTAAAAAAAAAAAACTATTCAAAGAAGAACTAAGCTCTACTAAGGGTAGCAGACTTTTTAACTTAAAAAATGTGTTTCCATTTCCACAGGCTTTGGGGAAAAAGTGACTAAAAGAAAACACTTTAAAAAAAAAAAAGAAAAAGAAAAAGAAACTTCCCCCAACCTAGTGAAGGAGAAAAATCCAGGAAAAATCCTGCAAATCAGGTAAGATCATTGAAGGCAAAGCAATCCCTCTCCCATGTGCATAAAACTGGGTTGTATTGATCAAGAGTAGTTTCAATTATTTTTCTCAAACGTTAAGCATTCATGTGAAATTAAATGAGCTAGAATACATCGTTGTCAACACCAGAGAAGATATACTTGCCAAAAGAACAAGAAATACAACTTAAAGGCCCTTGTGTTGGATACTGTTCAATCTAAGACTCAAAAACAGTATTTCCCAACCATTTCTTTTCTGCAATTATTTATATGTGCTTGTTAGTACAGACTCCTAGGAGCTATGGATTTGGATAGCATGCTTGTTGCACAGGTTTGGACCAGAATTTGAATCCCCAAGAACTCATATACACAAAAAGAAAGAGAGAGAGAGAGAGAGAGAGAGAGAGATAGTATAGAAGTGCACACCTGTAATCCCAACATTAAAAGGAAGACAGAAAAAGAAGGGGGGGCCCACAGGGGTCACTGGCTAGTCTAGGCCAACAGGTGAGTTCCTGAGTAAATGTCAAAAAAAAAAAAAAATGAAAAGTGAGAGAGGAAAAGACCCAGTGTCAACCTCTGATCTCACACACATACACACACACACACACACACACACACACACACACACACAGAGATAAACAGAGATACAGATTCCCAATTCCTAAATATATGAATTTAGAAAGTATTAAATAAATGACAATTATTTGCACATTGGTTAAGAGCTCTGAAATTCTGAAAGGTTCTAAAGACGCTATACAATTTTTTGTGCTAACATTTTTCTTTGGGTTACAGCAAAATGGGGGTCATTGAGACTACCTTGTTCTGTCTCCCAGACTGACCTTACAATCTCTGCCTCCTAAGTACTGGCATTATGAGCCTGTACCACCATGCATGGCTCCTTTGAAGCTAGAGAGGCATGGGTAACCCATCCCAAGAACTTACAGGAAAGCCTAAAAATTCACATCACCACTGTAGGAATGCTTTTGAATTTTTAAATGAAACTATTCCTGAACATTTGCCACACAGGACCTAAAACCACAATGGAGTCTCTATTCCTAATGAATATTCCAAAGGGAACAGAGGCAGCTGAACATCAGAAAGAATAACATGATTACAAGGGAAGACAAGGGATATGTCACTTGTCTCAAAGTTTCTCATGCTTTGGGTAGGCTGCAAGAGGCATGAGAACAGAAAGTGACACAGGGGTATCAAACAAAAGTAGACCAAGATCTTCTCTTCAACTCACTATTCAGGAGGATGGTAGTTCTCACTTGATCTGTGGTAACATAATATATTCAAATTATATGAGAAACAGGTTCGTTATCCCAGGAAGTCAAGTTCTTCACTGGGCCAGAGAAATTCTCTGACAAATCTACATGATAGCAGGGAGTGGTAGGGACAGTGTGTAATATTAACTACTGTAATAATTAATAGATGGCATGATATAATAAAATGCCTCTCAAGCAGCAACTTCAGGTAGTTTTTAAAAGGAGTAATGGTATGGTCTTACTGTCAAAAGGAGTGCAAAGACAAGTGGCCTGAGATAGCCCCCAATGACATCACTACTCCAGCCTCCATTCTTTCTCCTCTGCCACATACATTCCATATGTACACACACATACAAGAGGGCACGTGAATGTGTGTGCCTGCGGAGGTTCAAGGGTTCCATGGGGAATCATCCTAGACTGCTCTGCCTCCTATTGCCTTGTCACCTTCCAGAAACAGAAGTGCAGGCTGCCCAATTTCTGCCTGGAACTTTCACATGGAATCTGGGAATCCAACCTCATGTCCTTTTGTTTGCAAGGCAGGAAAAATCTTTAACCCATGAGCCAACCCATGGTTTCATCTACTTTTTAATTGTTGTATACAGCAGCAAGAAAGTCTAAGTCCCATGTTCCCTTTCCAGACAGGAAGAAAGAAATCAAAAGGAAAGGAGCAGACACCTGATAAAACATAGTAATAATGCTTCCTACTTAAACTTCACTCCAGAATCCACAAAGGAGCCTCTTGGGTTAGCTCACTGACACCCAGAAAGGAAGTACCTCTACTAAGAAAAAAGGAAAGAAAAGTGATTAATAAGCAGGTTACAGTATTTACCACCCAAAATCTTCTTATGAAAAGGCTACTGCAGCATTTCAGTCTACAGAACTTTCTCAAGGTCTAATACATCAATATATCCTACAAACAAAGGTTATTTCTTTTATACCCTAGACTTCAACCTTAACTCTATGAACAGTAATCTACTTAAAAACCTTTGCCTAACATCAAAAGCCAAAACATCCCTACCGATAGTATTTTATTATTTGTTTAGGCTTTTATAATGCAAAAATAAATCTATAAAGCAAATCAAGAAATTCTATTTCCCTCCAAAGTTCAAAGTTTCAAATGAATTAGTTAACGGAATGTGTTCCATGCAATTTTAGGAGACTTCTTTTAAATCACTATTTTCTTTTTCATTTTATCATGAAATCAACTTGTTTTAAAATCTAAATTATATTCAACTGAAAAATGTTTTCAGTCATTACCCAAATTCATTAAAACTACGATGGCAATCTAGAAGCAAGGTCCTGTTTTTATCTGGTCCTCTGTAATGTGACATGTCACATGTAATGGAATTTGTACCTGAGTCATAAAAAACACTGAGTTGGCTAACCCAGGATCTCAGGTCAGTAACAAACTTTACCAGTAGTATGCTAGAAAAACCACTGTGCACACAGTGTACCTTTCTGAAGAGGCAGGAAACGTGTCTAAAGTTTCAAACTGGTTTCTCCCAGGGTAACATTAGATTTCAACACAGAAGGCAAATGGAGGGAAGAGAAGAAAGGACACTAAGATTAAAGCAGCATTTCCTAAAATGTGTAGTACTCAAGGTGATTTTAGATGGTGAATGAAGAGTCTTATTTTCGTACTTACATGTTTAAAATAAACATCAAATTCATAATTCCACAAATGTGAATTAAAATGATTTTTAAAAAACATGGGAGTTTCATTTAAAAACAAGACAATAACCATAAAAACCATAAGCAAATGGGAAGTCCATTCAATTTCAATAGTTACAAATATTGTGACAAATGAAGAATATGAAAAACATGATGTTGATCATCTCAACTTTTCTATAATAAAGTTATTCCTCAAAAACTGTCTTATAGAGCATATGATCTAGTTTAACATAAAATTGGAAGAAATAAAAAAATGTAAGAATCTAAAGATAAAAATAGAATTGAGTCTTATTTGACTACTGACTCAAAGGTTAAAAGAAAGCGAGCATTATAAACACACAAGTCTATAATGAGCATTATAGACACACAGGTCTATATCATGCTATGAAGACAGGTGTGGCAAAAGGAAAGCACTAGTTAGCACACTGGAAACATACTAACTTTTCAGGTTGTGAACAGTACTATAATTAAATTTTTTAAAGTTCTTAATTTTGAGATACATATTTATAGAAGAGAACTGATGAGAATAGAGAATAAATAAAATTGGCTATGTGCAATCAAGCATCAATCATGACTTACACTGGGTTCATCAGATGATCCTATTTATATATGTTGAAAATGTCAATGAAGATTTAAGTTTTCCTTTAATAATATAAATCAAAATTTATGATTGTGCACATAAAGAAATTGATAACAAAAATCTTTGACCTTGAAACTGAAAGTGACAGGACAAACTTTTCTGGTACATCTTCTTAAGAACTTACTTTCTCCTTGTGAACTTTCTACAATATAAACTTTTTAAAATATTAACAAGTCAGTTACTGTACCAGTGTCCAGATATATACTAAACCATATGTCAGAAGCAAAGAACATAAAAGGCTATGATGTCTGTCTCTACAAGAACCAAATAAGTCAACTAATTCAAAAAGCAGTTAATCATTAAATGCTCACCCTTTCTTTCTCTTGACACTTTGTCTACTGTCAACTGAATTTAAACAATGTTCCACTGCACAATTCCCAGAATAATATGACTATAGCAACTGATTTTAAAAGTTCAAGTCCAAAATTCATCGTTAGACGCTCATTTCTCAAGTTACCTCACTTTCCTCTAACACAAAATTAAATTCAAGAAATGAAAATCATGGGTGATCTTTATAGGTCTGTACATAGAAACACTATGTCCACATCAATATTTGACTCTGAGCTGTTTGTTAGTTAATATTAAAAGATCTTAAAATTAACCCAAATCACAGGCATCCTAGATGTTTTATTTTTTAAAAAAGTAGACAAAATGTTTTTCCATAGCTACTTCAAAGACAATTAAAACAGAAGTAACTTTCACAGTCAATATAGGGAATTAGAAAGAAAGATACCTTGAATGTAAATACTAATGTAGAAATAAGTAAATAATGGAGAAAGCCAAATCTAACCATGAAACTTGCTTGTTTTACCTGTAAAGTCATAAACTACCAAAAAGATACAAAACTGTATTTAAACGGTCTGATAAATAAGCTTCCAAATTTTGCTGAAAATAATTCCTGCTTCACAGAAAAAAAAAAAAATCATTAAAAAACGGAAGTTTTCAAGCCAACTCAAAGGAAGGACCTGTTCACCATCTCTGCAGGATTCCATGGACAAAGTTAACTCCCCTGGAATAAATCCCTGCCTGCTTTTTCTAGCCATCCCCTTTGATGAGGACATTTACATTGCTTGAACAGTTTCATGCATGGTTTGAAATGTGTGGTGTCGTCCCTCTACCCCCCCAGTCTCCTGTGTTTGGGAAGGTTATGGCACCTTTAGGAGGTAGAGGCAGGCGTCATGGGGGGGGGTGAGGTGGATTAGTCCCACTACTTCTGGGAGAGGTCTGCTCTTGCAGCAGTCTAACAGCTCTCAGCTTCCAAGATATCTGCAGTGACCTGGGCCTAATACTGCTTCTACAGCCAGCCATGCTGCTTCCACTATGAAAGTCTGAATCTCTCTCTACAACTGTAAGCTGAATAAATCTCCCTTTCTTCCTTAAGTTGTCTCACAGCAACACAAAGAGTAACTAGTAAGCACCAGAAGTATTAGATTTCATTATGGTGCTTCAAAAATACTTCATTTTTTGGTAGTCCATTCTTCCTGGCCCTTCTCCCTGTCTGTCCTTGGACTTTCCAGTCCCAGTAGCCTCTGCTCTACTTCTGTGTCACATGTTTGTCTTGACCCTGCACATCTTTCATGAAAAAAGAGGGAGGGAGAGAAGTATGAGAGAGAGGGAGGACCGAGAGGAGACAGAAAGAGGAAGAGAATTTTGCTGACACAGAGTAGAAGAATAATGCAATTATGAACTTTTAATTAGCTTAATCTACATAGCTATCTAGCAATGATAAAACTTAAGTCTTAAAGGGAATGCAGGCTTAAAATAACAAAATAAAAATATTTTGGAAACTGCCCTCCAAAGAAAACATTTCCCTCTTCTATTTTTTTTTTTTTTCACTTAAAATTTGAACACACAATCTAGTGAATACATACAGAATCCAAGATAACTGGCCTCCAGTTACCAGTTCGCCAGACAAATATCCTCAAAAGATTAACACACAGTGCAAATGAATAAAACTAAAGCATTTCTTTCTTTTTTTTCCTCTGTATGTGTGTGGTGATGGTGGTGGTGGTGATGGTGATGGTGGTGGTGGCGGCGGCAGTAGTAGTAGTAGTAGTAGTGGTAGTGGTAGTAGGCACTAGATAGGCACTGCACTAAGCTTGCCTGTGGAATCAATCTTGGATCGCTCTACTTCCTTTTTCACTTTGCTCTGGAGTTTTCCAGGCTCGACTTTCCAGGGCCAGAAGTACAGACTACTGTCATTTCTGAGTGGCATGTGGGATCCAAACTCAGGTCCTTGTACTTTCAAGGCACAGTATTAACCCCTGACCCATCTCTCCAGCTCACTAAAACATCTCTTAAAGGTGAAACTTAAAAGTCAATTTCAAATGCACTTAGCAAATGTCTCAATGGTGTAAAATATTCTATAGACCAATATACCTCCTAGAAGAGTACCCAATGGCTACTAAAATTTCTCAACATTCCCTTTCAAGCTAAAGCTAAGGATAAAGACAAAATCTTACAGTAAAGACAAAAATTTTATCCCAACTTGTTCAAGGCATATTTTTGCTAGAATGGTGGCAATGACAGTAAGTGAGCAGTTAGTACTCATAAATTCTTATTTATACTGCTATGCCTCTTGAATCTCTTCCCCTTCACACATAAGCATTCTTCCTTCAAGCAAACAAAAACATCAAAAATGCAAATGCCAATATCTACCTCTAAAACATCTACTTAATAAAGTAGATGTCATCAAGGAACATTTAAAACTTTTTTAAAAAACACTACAGCACATACAGCCAGAAGACAACTTCCTAGACAGGCTTCTCCTTCCAGCATGTAGGTTCTAGGGAATAAAATCAGTTCTCACGCTTGGCAGCCAGTACCCTACCCAATGAGCCATCTCAAAAAACTGTTGTTCTTTTTTTTTTTTCTTTATAATACTCACAGAGCCCACAGCTAGTAGAATCATAAACTGTCCTCTAACTGTCTATAAACGGCTGCACTGAGGTCAGGTACCTGTCCGCCATCCAGCTGGCAGAGCTTGAGTCAGGAGATAAGAAACCTAGAGACCTATACACAAAGGCTGTTGCTATTGCCAAGACTCCTGGCAAGCCATAGAACAATCGAGAGACACATGCCTTATCTTTCTTAGTCTATGGTTAATGGATGGATTTTCTCATAAAATCAAATTTATTCTTCACCAGTGAAGAAAATTCCTCCCTAACACAAGTAGTCCTCACTGGAAATACATGTCATGTAAATTAAAAAGAACAAGAACAGAGCTGGAGAGATGGCTCAGGAGTTAAAAGATTCTGCCTCACAAGCAGAAGGACTTGAGTTTGGATCCCAAGTCCCATATAAAACACCAGGTGGAAATGACTGTGGCCTGCACTTCCAGACCTTCTGGACAGAAATCCCAGAGTGAAGCAAAAAGGAGGTAAAAGCAATCTAGGATGGTTCCCAAAGTCACCCTTGATCCTCCACAGGGACACAATAGTCCTCTGATACACACACACACACAAAATTTAAAAAAAAAAAAAAAATAAGAATAAGAATAGCTCAGTGGGTACGGTGCCTGCTCATAAAATGGAGGAGGAACTGTAACTGTAGTGAATCACTATAGCAAGTAAATCCAGCTGGAGATACCAGTGGTGCCAACCTTCCTTTCATCTCTTTGACAGCTTATGCTGCACCACGACAATGAGCCATTCATCTGATAAATATATATTTTGCACATGTAATAAGGAAGACCATTCATGAAGTAACTCAACACAAACTGCAGGGGAAATACACATGTGTGCGTATGTGCATGCATGTAATGGCATTGGGATGACCATTTCTACCACACCTACTTTGAAAAAAAAAAAAAAAAAAAGAAAACCAGAAGGCTCTCTTCTATTTTCCAAGCCTCTGTCTCTCTGCCCACCCCTTTCCTCTTCCTCCTCCTGCCAACAGTCATGACTAGCTCTGTCCCTATCGACTCTGACCTTAAGCCTTATCCTCTGTTCTAATGCTCTCCCATCTTATGGCTAATTATGGCTCCTTTGACTCTAAATAAATTCCTATTTCTTAAGTTAAAAAAATGAAATATTTTAATAATTGTTTTAAAATTGCTTTAATTCGATATTAATAGGAAATATTTGCTATATAGCATAAAATATATTGCTATTAATAAGTAACCTTAACTATGTACTGCAATGTACTGTTCTGACAATTTTAACATGGATTAATTTAATTCTCATGATGATTTAATGATATAAATACTATTTTTACCCCCACTTAACAGATCAAGAACCTGGAGCACAGTTCAGTGATTTATAGCTGCCCAAATATATACAGCTAGCAACTTACTGAGCCAAGTTTCACACATGCACATTCTGCTCAGAGCTGGCACCTGTAGTAACCACACTCCAAGTCTACAGAATACAACCCAATAAAAACATTCTGAAAAGTGTAATGCTGAGAAAAAAATAGAAATCCCATAAGATGGCCATGAAAAGAAAACACTGAAACTTGTAATACTAATATGTGGTGTGTAACTTTGACCCCTAACTGGAGAAGGGTGAGGGATACCTAGATTAGTAAAGCATACCTCTAGGTGTGTATGCAAACCTGTTTCTTGAAAGTTGTATTATTTGAATATGAGATGTTTGTTCCTGCAGATGTATTGAATGTGAAGCCCCCTGCTGATGGCACCATTCTGGACACAGCAGAAGGAAAGAGGTCACTGTCTACTATAAGGTGAAGAAAAGATGCCCCCCATGACCACCACCACACACTCCCCCCTCTGCACACATACACGAAACCAGGCAATCATGGACGGAACAATCTAAAACTGTGAGCCAAATAACTTTCTTCCATGAAGTCACTTTGCTCAGTATCTTGTCACAACAAGACAAAAGTAAGAGACAACTGAAACAGGAACTAAAGAGAAGTGTGTGCTGTGGATATGGGTGGTATCAAACTGGGCACCTAGAGGGCACAAAGGTAGAAGCAACCAGCTAGTGGCATGCAAACTCCACTATTCCTGAGCAAGTGTGTCTATATTAGATGCTATGGCCCATGGAAAACAAGCCCCAGCGCCTACAGTCTTCACACCAGGGACTCTCCAGGAAGCTCGCAGGCCTTTTGCCTGCCTCTGGGACAGAATCATTTGTTCTGAGGCTTCTGGATTCCTGGCTGTCCATCCTGCAAACAGCCAGCATTGGATTGTCTAGCTGTCAATCATGTAAGCCATTCTAATCAATTTTTATGATGTTTAATATGTTTGTCTTCTGTTCTTCTATAGACCCTTAATACAATTGACTGATAATAAAATATTCACAGACATTTGACATTCATTATTATATATTCCCTGTTATCTAAAGGTTTTATTTAAGACCAGAAATTAATTGCTTAAGTTATCTTAAATCGTAGAATAAAAACCATTAGGAAAATTATAAATAATATTTTCTACATGACATATATAATACAGATAGTTCAGAAGTAGGTTTTTGAAGCATTATTTTGCCAATATACTTCAGAACCCAGTATTTCCGGGAATTTATAAAAATCTGATCTGAAATGTAAAGTAGGAAGTTACATTTTTTTTTCTTCATAACACAGTCATTGTCTGCTGTGGGCCCACTACTATGTGAAATCACTGATTCTTCGGTTTATGAAGTACCATCTGTCAATAGGTCCTTTCCTATTACAGCCAACTCTAACCAAAGTTCAGAAATGGAAGACCTGCTACATTTTTTTTAACACAAACTTCACCAAAAGAACCAAAAAATGCAACTCTTGTTATTGGTGTGTCGTGGTCAAGTAATAGATTGAAAATAGAGATATTGGGAATGGAGAGATGGCTCATGGGTTAAAGGACCTGAGTTCAGATCCTGGATCCCAAGCAAAAAACACACCAGGCAGAAATTGTGGCAACCTGCACCTTGATTTCCTAGATTTCCTAGGGCTTCCACAAGTACATACAGTACCTTCTGAAACACACACACACACACACACACACACACACACACACACACACACAAACGTACAAGTGCACAACTCCCAACCCCTGCAAAAAAAGACATATTTTAGAGCTGGGCATGATAACAGTGTCTGCCCATGATCTCAGCATCTGAGAGGAGGCAGATGTACACACGTAACAGCAAATCCAGAGTTAGCATAGGAAACAAGAGACTTTGTTTTGAGACAGCAAAGCAAAACAAAAAAATATAATAAAAAATGTTCAGCTCAATAGATGTGGTCTGTGATTAAAAAAAAAAAAAAACTCCCTTTCACTTTATCTTAGAAGCAAGCTCTTAACAAATGTTCTGCCGTCAAAAATTTTAAGCAATTCCTGAATGTGAAGGCAACATATCTTTATTAAAGTAGAAAAGGTCAAAACATCACAAGGAAATGAAAACAGAAGCCATCTGGGAAACAAGCTGGTTCTTACAATAAAATTTAAAGATCACAAAACAGAAAGCATGCAATTAATGTGCAAATAACCGTAAAAATTATGAATGTGATATAGCTATGTATTTGTTTCAAAGCAAACATATTCAAGTAAGTGTTTTACTGCCAAAATCGTCATCTTGGAAGGCTACAGTCATTTCACTGCTTTAAAAAAAAATTTTTGGAATTCTTTCCTTGGAATCTCTTAATGGCAATTTATAAAAAAATACACCAGCCTACAAAGAGGCAAGATCACATTAGTAATTTGTGCTCAGCTCTAATCCAGAGGAAGCAGAATCCATATCAAATCTGTTTTTCTTACTCTTGTTCCTAACTCTCTTCCTATCAGTACCACGAAAGTCTTTATCTGGGACTGGACATGCCACACAACTTCCTCATCTACCACCTTTCTCTTGCTCATGACAATCCTACCACGCTGACCTTTTTATCTGCTTTTTTTTTTCTTTTTCCATTTTCACGTGTATGTGTGGCAGGGCTGTTATATGTGTGATATGTTCACATGTATTGGGTGCATGTATGTGCATGTGGAGGCCAGATATCAAGTATTATCATAGATTGCTCTTCTATCTTATTCCTTTTGAGACTCTGGTCGACTTGTCTGGTTGGTTAGCCTGCTCTAGGAATTCCCAGTCTCTATCTTCCCAGGTTGGAATTACATCTGGGCTGCCAACTTGGCTTTTTTTTTTTCCATGAGATGTAGAGATCCAAACTCTGGTCCGTTTGCTTGTGCCTCAAGAGCTTTATCCACTCAGCCATCTCCACAGTCTACCTTCCCATTTCTTGAATACATTCAGCTCCTTCCCATCTTGAACCCAATGCACTTGTTGCTCTGGTCTGCAGGCAGTACCCATCTCCTGCATATTCCCATGATTTGTTTCTTTCTCTTTAATCAACAGTCAGAAGGACTGTTTATCTGGGCTTCCCATGCTGGAGTAAAACCTCTACTCCAGATTCCCTTGTCCTTCCCCCGATTACTCTCTAGCACACTACCTTACTAATTACATTATTGATCTATCAATAATTGATATCAATAGGTAGATCACTCTATCATGTGAATGATCTAGTCCCTGTTACTAGAAAACAAGGCTTCTTATGATCCTGTTTTCCTTATCTCTGCATTTTCAGGGCCTGGACTTTTCTTAGGTACACAATATGCATTAATGAGGATAATGACTAACAGCTTCCCCACAGGTGTTAAAGGTGGCAAATTCTATATTCCTCCATTACTTCTGTGTCTGCTCCACAGATCCTATCACATGCTAGTCTAGAAGTTTCTTTCTTTCTTAGTTCTGATGACACGATACAGCTATCCTGAGTTGGAATATCAAAACCAGCAATCAAATTTCTCAGAATAAAATTGCATGCTTACATATACCTACACATATCATCTTCAACATTTCAGATAATTTACTGATTATTTAAAATGTCAAACACAATGTAAGTGCTATGCAAATAGCTGATGTAGTCCATTGCTCAAGGGATAAACACAAGAAAAAAAGTGTTTGTATATGTTCTTTACAGATGAATTTTTTTCTGGTTGGCTGACATAGAGGACCAACTGCACATCCTTCCATACCTTCCGGCTTCTTCCAATATTTCATATCATATTCAGTGTGCTCATGTCAGTAAATGAAAAACCAGCTTCAAGCTTGACATGTCCTTGGGTGGCAGAGCACTTGCTCAGCACATGAGTGCTGGATGGTTAATAAACGAACCTCTATTCCCAAGTCCTAATGCACAACAGAAGATGAATAATGAAGAGAGCACACTGGACCAAATGACCTGGTTACTCTTTGTAGCCTGGAATTTCAGCTTTCAGGCTCTGCCTTGTCCAACATGATGCTATTTGGAAAGCACCAATTTTGAACTGAGTTACCTCATTTGGAGACTCAGCACTAAGAAAGAATGACTCCATGTCTTATTTACACAAGTAAACATCATCAGCCAGCACAAAGAAATATTTTATTTATACCAACAAATAATGATATCAGAAAAATCATGAAAAACACCAGGAACTTATCAGTCACACCAGATGGAATCACCTCATCTATGAGTATAAAAGAAGCATCCTAAAAGTGAAATGTGATAAGTGCACCCACGCCTGGCCATTCACCTGGAACCTTATTCAGAACTGCCACAGTGAAAGACTCCTACTTGCTGGCCCTCGGACTCCAGCTAGAGGGAAGGTTCTTCTGCCTGTGACATTAGACCACTTGAAACCAATCTTTGACCCTGGAAGGGCCTGTCACCTACACCAGCAGCTAACATCCTGATCCTGAACAGCTCAGTGTAGCTCAAAATCTTCCTGCCTCAGTCTCTCAGGTAATTTTTTTTTTTTAATTTCCACTCATACAAACTTAATAGGTACCCCGGTCCCCTCCCTCCCAGTAAAGCCTCTTATCTGGTCCACTGGGCCTCCACCACGGTTTTACCTGAACTTCAAGATTTCCTCTCTGAACTCTGCAGACTTTGAATCCTTTCTCAGCCATTCTGCAACCTGCATGCTTGTACACTATTGTATGAAGTATTAATATAATGATCTGAGAGTTAATATTAACTTTAGAAGAAAAAAAAAAAAAAAACCCTGACTCTGCCAATGGCAAGTTATCAAAGGAAATCAGGACTACTTGACAAATTGCAGCCAACAAAATGGAGGTAGAGCTTGAGTTTATTAACCAATCAATAAGTTCTAATACTGTGGAAAGACACAAATATATCCATCTGTTTCTGACACTGAGGTGTTCACAGCATGTAAGTATTATGTTGGCTAACTCCTTGTTTCTGTAGGGCTCTGACAAGAGTCAGTCAAGAGAAAAACAGAACCCAAAAGCCATATCAAGAGACAAACTCTTCTCAACCAACAACTTTTTAGCTTTTCCTAAAATGTGATATGTAATAATAAAATTTCCCAGGATGAAACTTGAATATACCAAATTATTTTTCCTTCCCTTGTGTGTGAATTTCTTCCTAGTATACATACCCTTGATCTTTCGTGCAAACAGGCACATGCCAACACCTGCCCCCTTAGGCTCTCCTAGTTTACATATGCGTCCAGACAAGCCCCATCCTGAAGACATACAAAGGATAGAACAGGTTCATTTTCTTAAATCTTTTTAAATACAATATATACTCCAAATCTTTCAAAAAGTACAAAAGTATAGGAAAAAAAGTGAAAGATCTACCAACCTCACTGCTCATAGTTTTATTACCCAGTCACACAACAATTGGATTCCTGACTTAATAACTATATTTTAGCATTAAGACATCTGAAATGGCAGGCACTTCCAGAATTAACACAAGAGATATTTTAAAACTTAAATATTTTTGGGCTGGAGAGGTGGCTCAGGGGTTAAGCCTCCGCCTTCCAGGCGGAAGGTCCTGAGTTCGGATCCCAGATCCCACGTATAGACGCCAGGCGGAAGCAGGGGCAGCCTGCGCTTGTGGTCCTGGTAGGGCGGAGCCTGTGAATCCCGGGGCAGAAAGAGGTGGAGGCGCCCGTGGTGGTTCGCGAATTCGTCCGTGGTTCTACACATACACAGACACACACACACACACACACGTGCGCGCACGCGCGCACATACACACGCATATGCACACAGTTGAATAAATAATAATAATAATAAAAAAAAAATTAAAAAAAAAAAGAAAAAAAAACTTAAATATTTTTAAAGGCAAACAAATATTTAAGGGTATAAACATGAGAAAACCATCATGACAAAAACATTTAAAGTAACTGTGTCCCACTGCATAGCCACACTACAAAGGGAAATACAATTCACTGAGTATTTGAAAGACTGTAACATGCAATCATGCATATTTGCTGCCCATGACATCCTAGAGCAGAATCAGAACTGCTAAATTAAATACATGCAAAACCAATTCTGCACTGCCTGGAAGGCCATAAGATCATTATCTAGCCAAAGGCTTTCTGGTATAGAGCAATAACCTACCATTACCCTTCCAGTAAGAGTCTCCCCCCAAATGTCTTGTCAATTACCTAGACAGGAAAATGGCCCTTGGTTGGGATGGGAGGAGGAACTATCTGTTTTGGAGATTTTAATAGAAACAGTTTGAAATATAGATCGGAAAAAATGTCTATCTCCCCAGCCTCTAACAGTGTGCCTTGCATAATGGTCTCTTTAACCACTACCCACTCTTACCCCTTGACAGTGCCCCAAACCACTTTGTAATAAATTCTACCTATTTTCTACACAAAACAAAAAATTTCAAAGGAAAACCAACTGTGGTTGATTCATGAAAAGACAAAACTTTAGGGAGTAGGAGCAAAGATACATTGTAACCTCTGGGGCATATCTTAGAAACTTAAACCCTGATTAATATTAAGCCCAAGAAAATCCAAAATGTTTCATTAGTTAAATCTATTCATCATATACATGAACAAATTTAGAAGAAAAGTATAATTGCAAAACCAGCTTCCCATTTGTCTTCTGTTAACATTATGATCTCATGTAGGGGCTCTAATACTAATACTTTCCAACTGATGAGAAAGACTAATAATTAATATACATCGTATCCACATATAGTTAAATTCTACTAATACAAAAAGATTAATATACCATCTGTGGTCCATTGTGTAACACACTTTTTTAATCTAATGTCACCATTTTAGCTCAACCATGATGTGTATAATAAAACAATACAGACAAAATTTTTTCACAATTTTTGGCAAATTTTTATATTCATTATTACATTTTATATAAGTAGATGCATTAAGGGGATGATGGGATTAGATAGTAAGGAGTGAAAACACATAAACTCATTGTATATATGTATGAAAGTAGATAGACAGATATAGATAGATAGATAGATAGATAGATAGATAGATAGATAGATAGATAGATAGATAGATAAAAATAAAGTCCTCCACTTTGCATAACCTGCACTATGTCCAACACGTTATTGACCCCACAAAGTCTAGCATGGACTAAAGGCACTAGGAGCCTTGGAGGCTAGGGACTGACAGTCACAGTACTGTTCCTAAGCTTAAGGGGAACACAGGAAAGGGTTCTGGGATATGCCCGTGGGTCTTTGCACCTCATCGGAGAGGAGAACCCAGAGGAGAGTTTGGCATGCACAGTAAAGGATGCTCTGGGGATGGGGGGGAGGCATTGGAGGATGGGGAGGGAAGGGAGGGGGAGGGGGGAGCAGGAGGGTCGGGGGAGGTGGAGGGAGGGAGGGGACCTGTGTACCTGTTAAATTTGTATGAGCGGAAATAATAATAATAAAAAAAGAAAGAAAAAATAAAGTCATCCAAATCTTTTACTAATCATAAAGGTGCTTAAAGCATAAGCACAACTATAGCTGATGACAAATGTTAGTAAAATAGCCATTTATTTCCAAAGAAGATGTGAGCTATGGCAACTGAAATATTAAAAAAAAAAAAAAAGAAAAGAAAATACTGGTGCTTGTAGAAAAGATCTATGATGTTATTCAGTCTACATGGATTCTAAATAACTCAGTCTTAGCCATTTTGCTGCAATAACCTTAGTTCTAACAACTCTACAATAATAAAATAAAATGACTTTTTTAAAAGGGGTTCCATGGTTCCCAAACATTATTCTACAATGCAGAACTCGAACAGTAATTAAGAAACACTGAAAAAGATAGTGAGAAACTCACAATACTGAACCTCTAAACATCTTAAATTCAGTCTGTAGCAATGTCCTAGAATCAGCACTTTTAAACCTCAATGATGATTTGCTCACTAACTTCTTTTATTCCTTTATGTAAGTCTTTTATTATATAACCTTCTTGAACAAGCACACGCAGGTCAAAAAACAACCTTCAGATATTCTTGGCCTTTCCAACTTTGTTTGAGACTGTGTCTCTTCACCACTGCTACAAAGCCAGGAGAGCATCCAGAGATTCTCTGGGTCCCCATTTCCAGTAGGCAAGTGGGGATCACGGGGCTTGTGCAACTGAACCCCCCTTTTACAAAGGATCTGGGGATCTGAACTCAAGCCATCAGGTTTGCACAGCAAGTACTTTACCTGTTGAAACCCTAACTCAGATAATGAGAGTTTTAAATATAGCAATTCTGAATGCGGTATTCCACAATTCTTGCTTGAGCACGTCACCCTCCTACAGATCAGGCACCAGTCTAAGATGAGCAAACTTGAATTTTGAAAACATAGTTAGCTGTTGAAACAGTACACTTACCACTCTGAGAAATGGATACAAAATAACTAGAATCATCTAAAAGGGACAGAGGTATTATACACAAAACAGAAATGCCTAGCATAAAATAATCAAAAGAAGTATATCTGAAAGGTGACACTTGAAAGTGCTGATGAGGAATGGCCAAAGTCATGGAAGTTACACAGGTACATTGCTTACCTTAAAGTACAGACACCTTTCTCCAGATCTCTTAAAGGATCCTACATACAGTGGCCAAAATGATAAGAATAAGTGATAGTGGACTGATTTGCCCAAAATGGGAGTTATATAGCCCCTTCAAAGTTCAGGAAGCATTGTAGGAGAGGGGGACAGAAAAAATATAGGAGTTGTGGGATGGGGACATGTTCAGCAGGAAAAAAAAATGACTCTGTGACATCTGTACTTGCACTCATGAATGCTAGAGGGGTTTACACACTCACCTTCACTGAAGATATTCTAATGAAACTCAGTAGGTCACACAGTAAAAGAAGACATGAAAATAGGAGGGGAACTTGATGGGAAGAGTTTCGGTGGAAGAAGGGAGCAAGAAGATAGGAAATGAAGACTTACTAAAATAATGTGCAAAATGTCAAAAACCAAATATTAAGAAAGATCCTAAGAAGATATAAAACATTGTTTTCTGATGACTACCTGCCCTCTACTACCCTTTCTCAAAAAGAAAAATACTTTCAGAACACCCTCCTCTAACTAAATTTCTTAATTTTATCATCTAGAGAAATTAGTATCTCCAAAATCATTTGAAAAAATGATTAGTTGATCCTATAGCATTTTAGTTTTATATGTTCCCAAGAGGCTCATACCTTAAAGGCCTAGTCCACAGCTTTGCACTTCTGGGAATTGGTAGAAACTTTAAGAGGTGGGGTTCAAAAGATCTCCCAGTCACACAAGATATGCCACTGAAGGGGATACTAGGGCATTGGTCCTTCTTTGTGCCCTCTTTTGCATCCAGACCATGAAGTAAACCATTTTGCTATGACATGTGCTCCTACAATTAACTGTGTGCTGGCTCCCAACTACAAGCCTAAAAGCAAACGGCTACGCCCAACCATGTACAAAATGTCTGAAACCCTGAGCCAAATTAACCTTTTCTCCAAAAATGGATTATCTTGATTTTTTGTTGTGTTGTTGTTACTGTGACAATGGAAATCTGACTAACAACAGAAATCAATTACAACACTTAAATTCCTAGGTCTAGTCAATGATCAATGATATTAATTGTTGGTGCCATTAAAATAACCACTTCCTCTTTCAGTAAAAAAAAAAGGGGGGGGGACAAGTAGTAGCTACTGATGAGTCATTTTTGGACCTTTGGAGGGAGATGTTTAACAACTCACAAAAATGATGGGTTCTCATTCAAAACTCTTTGAGTTACCTTTAAATTTCTTTAGCAACACACTAAAAGGGAAATACTCTTTTCTTTCCCACATAAAATACAGACATCATTACCCTTCTTGTCACCCTGGTTATCAAGATATATACTCTTTGTATCCGGCTGAAAGGAAATAACACACTGTGTTACATATGAATACACTTCCACACTGCCTGATTCACTAGAGGGTGAACATTATAAACACTACAAAGAAATGTTCACAACAAAAACACATTAAGTCTCCCAAGTGTAAATTTATTACATCCTACAACCAGACTGAATACCTTTATAGAGGTCAGGCTCCTGCTCATTTCATAGAAAGAGAGCTAAAAGGAACTGAAATTCAAAACCATATGATTCATCTGGATCCTGGGGAAGCTCTAAACATAACAACTTTAAATCTAGTAAATGTCATTTGCTTAGTTTTTCAAACATGACAGCATTTTTAATGGCAGCACGTGTCAAGAATTAAAACACACACACACACACACACGCACACACGCGCGCGCACCCACACATGTACACACACAAAATGGAGGGGAAGGTTGGGGGGATAGCTGTTTGTAAAGTTTTTGAGTTTAAAGAAGGAGACCCTAAATTCCCATCCCCAGAACCTACTTAACGAAGTCTGGTAAAGTAGTACTCATCTGTAATTCCACAACCAGAGAGGCAGAGACAGGAGAATCCCTGAGACTCACTGGTCAGCCGGCTTAGCAAATCAGTGAGCCCCAGGTTTAGTAAGAGACTCTCCCTCAAAAAAAATAAGGTGAAAAAGTCACTGAGGAAAACACCCTAGATTGACCTCTGGTCTACACACACACACACACACACACAATACACACACACACACAAGAAACACAAAAGAAATCACTTGCTATGTAATTTAGGAGAATTATGGTAGCACAGAGAAATATATTTAGAAATAGGAAACAAAAGAAAATATTCACTATTCATAAAAACTCTAGTTGAAAAAAATTTTAAATACCTTAAGAAATTACTGGTATGATACAAAAGGCAACACATTTCTATTTCATGTGCTGTAATACAAACAGAAAGCAATGAACATTTGGAAACAGAGAATGCTTAGAATACTTGCAACTAAACTCTGTAAGGGGAACCAGGTGGAACTTGCCCATCTGATTAAAAAAGATCAAAGTCTGAATGGAACTCAGGCCAGCACAGGTATGGGGAAACAGACAGTCTCATACCATAGGTAGGAGTGACTCTGATAGCTACTACAGCCTGCCCAAACCCCAGACAAACACACTGCCCTTTGATTCGCCATCTTGCTCTAGGAATTTATTTCACGAATGTGTGTGTATATGTGTGTGTATGTGTGTGTGTGTGTCTATATATGTACAAAAATTATAATACACTGTCAGTAAACTGTCCATCAATATGAACTTACACAAATTATAACAAATCCAAACAGTATCTAGCATCTATTTAAAGGAAAGTATATTCACTGATGTTAACAGAAAAAGAAATGCCAAGTTACTAGTAGTCTTTGTGTTCAGTGGAGGGTATATGATTCTTTACATAATGATCTCTGGAGATCTACAAGAAACTTCTAAAACTATTAGCTTCAGTTAAAAAAAAATGAGTTTAGCAGGAGAGAAGAATTTGTCCTTCCATACCCTATTTTTCTTTTAATTTTGGACCTTATGAATGTCTTAAAAAGAAAACACAAAGAAACTTGTAAAGCATAAATGGGTAAAAGACTATAAAGATTTTTAAAATACAAAACTAAGTTTGTAAACTTTCAGAAAATTATGGCTCTTTTCTGTTCATATCTTTTTGCCCCCTTCGGTCACTGCCAAGTGTATGTGGCTCTCCTTGAACAGGCCTCTTGGGGGCGTGCGCTGCAACTGTGTGACCCTCCCACATAGTCCGTGCCAACACTCTGGTGAACTTTGGTCCAAGAATTGTCCCACAGAATGGCTGACAACATATCAGCTATAAATGTTAACTAAAGTATCTTTAAAAGGGTAAATTATTCCACTTACTGACCAGAAAGAAAAAGAAGGAAGATGGGGAAACTAAACATAGAAAGAGTTAAATTCAATTTGGGCAACATTTAAAAAAAAAAACAAAAACCTAACTTTAAATCCTCATTCAATGTGAGTTCTTTGTCCATTCAGTTCATTGCCTGAAGACATGTTCTGACTTCCTCTCTTTGCTGATTAAAACCCAGGCCTGGCTTCTCAACAGGGCTGTGCAGTGGATCTGAGATACCTGAAGAAACAGTGGAGACCAGTGAATGCTCTTCTGTGACTCAAACTGCTCTTCCCTTTCGCAATGCATGAAGACATACGCTGACACTATACAGGCCCGTGTCTCACTCACTCTGTCGCGTCTTAGGAACTGACATAAAGACCTCCATTCTCACTTGCCAAAATTGAAAGGTGTTCATCCCTTGTAAGATGCCAAAGGAATTTCTGCCCAGAAAAATATTTGCTTCTAAATTAATGGAGTTTTATCAAGATTTCTCCTCCCTACAGGTAACCCTGGAGGAATGACTTATCTGGGTCAGAACTTCTGCAAATAGGCTGGTCAACACACTAACACAAAATCCATATAGCCCGGCAGCCATCACACAGTCTCAAAAACAATCAAAAGGAAGCCATGAGCTTGATAATCATCTCTATTTAAGTATGGGGGGGATTACTGATTCTTCAACTGAGAGGTAGGTAGACAGGTTACAGCGGAAAACCATTGTTTTAAAATAGTTTACTTAAGGGGAGGGGGAGGAGGAGGAAATGGAAGAGAAGGAAGGAGAGAGAGAGAGAGAGAGAGAGAGAGAGAGAGAGAGAGAGAAGTCAGGAGTACAGTCTCTCCTTGGATCATGAGGGGCTCCAGGGGCTGAACTCAGGTTTGTGTGCTATCTAAAGTGCTATTCTTATTTTATCCAAACCCTACAGCATCATCTGTTTCATCAATTGCAAAGTTCCTTCTTTCCAGTAAAATTTGCTGTGTCAGACAATATTTATTAAAAGCAAGTCCCTTTTCTTCCTTAAAATTACTCATTTGCAATAAAACATATTAAAATTTCTATTTCTTTATAAGGAAAAAAATTATCTTCACGATTATCTTAAGGTGCATGACATATGTGACCACAAAATACAGAAAACTGCCCCATCAGAAAAGATAGAATTCTGAGCTCCGCACACACAAAAAACAATATTTTAAAAGCAGAGAATGAACATATATGTGAAATATATATTATGTAGTTATAGAAACTAAATTAACTTTAAAACTGGGAATAATGACTCAAGAGCTTAAAATTAACAATGGGCCTATTTATTAAAGTCGGATTTTTTTCTTTCAGTTTGAAAGGACTGCAAGTCTTTCTGTCCTCCAGGAGAGAAACTGTAGCTGGTGTATCTGGCAAATCACTCTGCTGCATTTGCAGCTTCATTACATGTCAAGCAATAGCAAGGAAAGTACCCATCTTCGAGGTACACCAAAGAATAATGGGAAAATATAGGCTAGGAGGTGTTCAAAAATCCAAAGTTGGAGAACCATTTCAATCCTCTCCTTTCGAAGAAACAAATCTCTACCAGTACAAAAGACACCCACTAACACTGAGAAGCGTTCATGGGACCTATGACATCGTCACATGCCAGATGTCTAACACAAGGTTTAGTCCCATGGCATCGCACCTAGTTCTTCACCTCACAGTCCTTTGTATTCCTGAGCATACATGTCTTTAGTAGCTTCCAGGAAATATTCCTTTAATTACTGCATAAATGAATTTCAAAGCCAAGCATTTCCCAATTCTGTTTTTGCCTGTTCTGTGTTATATTCCCATACTGGATTCCATATGCCAGAAAATGATAAATGTCTTACATTTCAGTTGAAATTCTGTCCAAACTTAACAAAAGTTGGTCTCCTCTAACTCTCAAGAATCAGTCATTAGATTATTAAAAAGTCTGACTTTGTTCTTATTTACATAAGAAGCTTCTAATATGTGTTTGATTGAGAGTTAGTAAGAGACAGAGGCTCTAGTGCTTTGCACAACAAAGTATAATGATGCTGAGACCTTGAATTTAAAAGATGTGTACATATAAATACACAGTTCATCTTGTCATTCCGTCAATGAGGGAACCAACTTGTCAAAATATAGCCTTGAACTGCGCAACCAATCTGTTATTTCTTCTTATAAAATGTACTGGCAAAGACCAGCAAACCCACGCTGCTGCAAGGAAACCCATCCCTGCATTCCATGGCTTCGGGGCTATTCCCATAAACACAGGGCCTTTAAAAGACAGCCTGCAAGCTCCTGTGGCCAACATTACATTCTAAAGCAAAAAAAAAAAAAAAAAACAAGACAGTGATGTGAGCATGCTGATATCAGGTTCTGAAGCTCTTTTTGAAAGTCAGCAAGAATTGCTAAACTTGCCTTGAAAATGTACTGTAAAGGATCATGCAAAACTCATAATAAGAGCAAATAAAATAAGAAAATATTACAATTTTATCACTTGAATCCTGTATAATATGACATATGTATATGCTAATACTACAAATCTCAAGGGCAAATGTTTAAGCCAGTGGTTTATTTATCTCAAAATATAATTTGATACCCCAAGTTACTGAGGAATGTGAACAGCCCCTTAGAGTTCAACACATCTCACCAAAGGAAAAACTGCATACTTACGACATCTAAAAATAAAAATGCATTCCCAGCTAAGCAAACTTCTGTCTTTTTTTAATCAGTTTAAGAGACTAAGTGAAAATAATAACCACTACATTCCCAACTACTAATGATTTAATGTTTCAAGACTATAATTTTCCTTTTAATTTTACATTGTCTAAAAATATCATCTTCAGGTCACTGAAATGATTCAGTAAAGGTGTTTGCTTCACAAGTGTATGGACCTCAGTTCCATCCCCAGAACCCATGTAAAGGGAGAAGGAGAAAACTAATTCCACAAAGTTGTCTCTAGCTAACACACACACACACACACACACACACACACACACACACACACACAAACACACATACACATAAACACATATGCACCCCACATACAAACTAAATAAAAAAAAAGGATTAAAAAATTCCTTATCCATCATTAAACTATTTGTTTTCAGGCACACTGTCAGCTTTTATCTGCTTGATACTACTAAAGAACCTGATGGTTATTGAAAATATTCCAGTAATTTTGCACAATAAAGTAGGGTAAGTATAATCAGAGAGCTAATTAAGAGTAAGTATAATCAGAGAGCTAATTAAGAAGGGAGTAAGTTAAACACAACATTAATAATCTTGCCACAATATAAATTAGCTATTATGCCCTGCTACTAGGCGTGTTTAAACTAAACCATGCAAGGGGTTAAAAATAGCTACAATGAAAGGCCAACAGCCTAGCAGCCCAGTTGAGCCAACATTCCCTGCCCTTCCCCCACCGCTCCCCATCCTCTCTGTCCAGAATGAGCTGCATGCTCCAGTGCACCAGGCCCAAAGAGGTCACAGGAGATGGCTGCGACTTTGGTAAGAGAACAGAAATAACTCAGCAGCTTTGTTACCGTAGTCTCTTTTAATCACTATGTTCAAAATCCTTTAATTAGCCCTCTGTCTGCACAAGGAAAGCATTTCTCCGTGCCAAGGGAGGACATGTGTGTATGTACACAGTGTTCCCTTGTAGCAGTACCACGACATAGAGCTAGCGCCCCAAACTGTCTGCCAGGCAACTGAGGCACATAAAACTTTTTAAAGGCACGGTACCACACAACTGATATATGTTTTTCACATCTGTTACCAGCCACCAAAATAATGGCTGAACTTAAGGTGTCAGTTTATTTCAGCAAACTTGGAAGTATTTCAAAGTAAACAACACCATTCCTGTCAATTAAAATAAAGTAGGAAACTAAGACTTACTACAAAATTAGATTAATAAAACACTGAAACACAATATTCTGTTTTCATAACAGATTTTTTTCAATGGAAGAAAAATACTCTTTACTTAAATAAAAATAAACCCCACATGCACTGCATACACATGTCCATGCACACCCATCCATATGCACCAACACGCAAGCAAACAGGCATATGAAAATGCATACACATACCCCACACACATACATTTGCATTTAAAACCAAGCACAAAAGCTCTTAAAACTCACTAGCTTACTTAGATACACTCCCCTCCACACACAAAATATAAAAAACTAGAATCAAGATAAAAATTTGTGAACTAGAGATAGCTTTTTGCAAATCAACAACCAAAAAACAATGGAAATCCATTTATAAAAGAGTATGTATATTATCTTAAAAGGAACATGGAGGTATTACTAACTTATTTTAAACTTTTCAAAATCATATATATGTACAAGACAGAATATATGCCTATTTATTTATACATATATAATATGTATGAATATAACTAACATATATGCAACTAAAGACAATCACAGCCTTCAAGGTTGGGCATGGTGACACTTGCTTATGGTCCCAGCACGTAAGAGGCTGAAGCAGGAGGCTGACCACATGTTTGGGGCCTGCCTGAGACACAGAGTGAGTTTGAGGCTAGCCTGAGTTGTATAACAGCATAAACCTGTTTTAAAAATCAAAAAAGAAAGAAGAAAAAGAAAAGAAGTAGGGAAGAAGGGAATGAGAAGGGAGGGAAAAAAAGATGAACAGAGATTTTTAACACCTAATTAAAGGAACAGCCTATCTGTATTTAGGATAAAGCAAATTATTAGGGTGGTAGACTAGCTTAACTACCTGAAAGCCATCTTGTCTATACCAGTCATGAGCTAAGAGTATTTGTATACATAGTAATACCTCTATGTCACAGACTGGTGTAAGAATCACATGAGATGGGGCTGAAGGAATGCTCAATGATTAAAGTGCTTCTTCCACAAGCAAAAGGACTTCAGTTCAGATCCCCAGATCTGTAAAATATTGTGTTGTTGTAGCAGCCTACCTGTAATTCTAGCTTTGGAAGGCAAAAACTAAGAATACTTAGAGCAAGCTGGCTGCCCCAACTAACCAGGCAAGCTCTGGATTTGATTAGAGATCCTGTCTCAAAAAGAATATGGTGGAAAAGCAATTGATGATTCCCAATATGAACCTCAGGGCTCCACATGCACTGCATACACGTGTCCATGCGCACCCATCCATGTGCACCAACACGCAAGCAAACAGGCATATGAAAATGTATACACATACCCCCCCACACACATATACATAAAAATGGAAAAAGTTCAATAAGATGCATTTATAGCACTTTACAAAAACACAATTTTTGTGGGACTGGAATGGAACATGGAAAAGCAATTGTCATGTACTGTATAAATGTGTAAATTATCAAATGATCAACTTATATGTAATATATGTTTTTGCACATATACCCACCACAGCACTGTCTGCAATAATATTAGAAACAACACCTTTCAGAGAGGAACTAGTTATATAAATAAAAGCAATATATAGAAACCATAAGCAACATGTTACTATTTAAGTAAAAGTAAAATTCATATTTATCAAAACAAAGTATTTTAAAAATTTCCACCATCAAAAGGTATTAATGCCAGGCCTGATGATAGAAAGCAACAACCTCAGCTGCGAATGAGCTGGAAGCAGGAGGACCACAAGTTCAAGGTCCGCTTGGGTAGGGAGATACTATCTCCATATAAAATGTAAAAAGGATACTGAGGATGTAGTTCAGAGGTAGAACCTTTGCCTAAAAATTCGGAAGTCCATCCTAGATTTCCAGTCTCAGAATTACCAAAAAAAAAAAAAAATCGTTATGTGTATATATGTGTGTATATATATATATATATATATATGTATGCGTATGTTTTCAGAGAACAAAATATTTAAACTAATTTATTATACAATTTGCACAAGCACTAAGACATTACATGGCACATCATTGTGTATAATTTTTCTTTTAATACATTAGCTCAAATATAAAATTCATATTTATTTAAATGTATAAAAAATCCTCTAGAAAGTTATGCTAATTCATAGTAATTACCTACTGATACCATTTATTGAGTGAAACCCTGTCTGACACAGTCAAGTCTCAATAAATAATTACTCCCCTAATCAGAATTATCACCAAAACATAATTAAAATACATTCAACTAAACCCTTCATGAGTAAATAGCCAAATATCAAATCACAGGCTAATAATTTGGCTGGAATTCTCTCAGCAAATTTCACTAATTTGGGGCCATTTACTGTTGACTATTAAAAAAAAAAAATACCAAAACCAGTTATGTCCAACAGTTGTAGCAAAAGGCTTTGGAACTGAAAATGCCCATTAAGTGAGATGCTACAAACCCATCAATGTACACAAGAAGAAACTGAAGCTCTGAGAATTCAAATTAGGGGCATTTGAAAATTTTATAGTTACATGCTTTCCTATTTTAGTTTTGCAATATGGGAGATACAGAAAACAAACTGAACTGAAAATCAATTTTCCTTCCTAGGTAGTACCTCCCCCATCTTTATTAAACAACTAAATTAGCTAAGAGCAAATCCCAGAGTTTTAATAAGTATGATACAGGTCAACAGAGAATTGAACACCACAACCCTGAGGTTTCTATGACCAAGCATTGTATAAACATTTGCAACAGAATCTGTAAAGGCTACTTACACTGGAGATTGTCAGAGGCATGTTGAAATCCTTGCCTCCTTGCAGTCGGAAACCCCATGGAGCTGGGCCAACCAAGGACACACTGTAGTTGCTCATGGTTCTAATGATTCAGTGTCCAATTCCAGAGAAGGAAAGAAACTGTGAAAGAAATTTATGGTTAACAAGAGTGTTTATTAGAAACCCTATTTTATATGTATAGAATACATATTCACCTTTAATATGAAGTCAATTAAGTTATACATATTGGGATGCAGTAAAAAGCTATTAAAGAAGTCTAGCAAATTCCTCCTTAATTTCAACTTAGGAAAAGGAATCTATGAATCAATTAACATATAACTTTTATACTCATTCAATTTCCATAATGTTGATTCCCCATCAGAATATATTTCTAGATACATGACCAGTTTTACAAATTGCAAGATCCAACTTTGTAATTTCTTGCACAGAAACTTTAATTCAATATGCTTTAACAGAGGATTATACTCCCAGAGCAAAAAAGATTGTACTTCCGTCATAATTCCAAATAGTTCTCTCCTTCCCTCCACTTCATACATTCTTTTACCTGCAGAGTTTAGAGCCTCTCAGTTTCACTTACTTAAACTGATATTTTAACATATGAAAGATACTGCAAATCAGTAGACTCTACTCATATTTTCCAAATACCAAATTCTTTTTAAAATGCGGACAAAAAACTATTCTCTCCAGTATGCATTATAGCTGATATTCTCTCTTCATGAACATGGTTGTTTTCCACAGTTAAAGGGATATTTATAATTGGCTATACTTTACAACAGGTGGTATTTTATTCTGAATCTGTGTTTTGTTTCCTACACACAGCTCATTCTGCAACGCAGAGGATGCATTCATGACCCAGTGAACGAGACTAGCAAAAGGCACAACAAAGTACAAGATTAGCACCAATGACATGGAGTGTGAGCTTTAAAAAACACTGGCTGTGGTGCTTCCTTCTTTTTTGCTGTAAGTAGGCTGATAATGACTACAAGGAGCACTTTTATCCTTTTCTTCTGGCAGCACTAGGGATTGAACCCACAAACTCTCACATCCTAGGCAAGTCCAAACATTGAACTACCGCCCCAACACTCAGAATAACACTTTTAAAGGGGGCAACGACACTGAGGATATCACCTGACTTGGAATTTGGGAGGAATAAAGAATTTTTTTCTAATTTAATAGTGAGATATGTAACTATTTCTTCTTTTAAAAATAATAATATATAAGATGGTTGACATAGCTCAGTGGCTAAGACACCTTCTCTCAAACCTAGAAGATGCCTATAAATATGTACATGAAGCTCAGGGGTTAAGACTCTGCTTCACAAGCAGAAGGTCCTGAGTTTGGATCCCAGGTCCCACGTAGAAACACCAGGGAAAAAAGGAAGCAACCTGCACTTCTAGCCCTGGCGGGTGGGGCCTAGAAAATCCCAAAGCAAAGCAAAAAGGAGACAGAAGCAATCCAGGATGATTCCCGAAATCACCCCTGGCCCTGTGATATACACACACCAAAAAAAATTAGTAAATAAAGTTTTTTAAGAAATGTGTATATATATGTATACATATATGTATGTATGTGTGTGTGTATATATATAACTTTATAACTATAAAGACACTTTTAAAAATGAAGGTGTTAGACTGAGAATATATATCAGTGGTAGAGTGCTTGCCTCATATATATATATTACAGTTCTAGGCTCAACTCCCAGGATCAAAAAAAAAGGATGAACATGAAGAAAAAATTTATTCTAGACACATTTCATATTCCCAAGAAACTCCAAACTATTAAACCAAATCAGCCACTTTATATTGCTTGTCTTTACACTTTTTAATCCATTCAAATTTCTGACCCACAACTCCGGTCTCAAAATCAACAAATGTAAAGACTTAGATCAGATACTTAAGCAAACAAATCCCTTCTGGAAAAGAGGAAATGAGAAGACACTTTAAAGTCTAGTCTCAAAGAAAAATTAATTCAGTGATAACACACATGCATTTACCCAGAAAATAAGCTTGTTCAGTGGAGTGGTGGTAGTCGTATGAACTACTGAGTAGTAGTATTTTAGTACCTTAAGTAGTAGGCATGGGCCATGGGAAAAGACCAAAACAGAACCGATAAAGCAACTGTTAGCCTTCAGGTGAGAAACAAATGCCAGGGTGTTAATAACAAGCCTCCCGCAATTGTTTCACACTATAAAAAGATTTTCATTAACTGCTAGGTAAGTATTGATATTGACATTCAAGTCAGCCTGCAGTGCAAATGATACTTCACTGAAAGTTTCTTACCTTTAACTTAAGAAAAGGATGTAAAAGTTACATTCAGTTTATTCTTCTCCGCAAGATACAATGTATTCCTTGACCCCTGTCCATGAAAACTTTCATCTCTTTGGGACTCCTAACTTCTTGGTAATTATAGTCTCTGTGTAGTACAGGCCAAGTTAGCCTGCTGTAAACCCAATGGTCTCTCCTAGCTAGCTTCATTTGGAATCCATTTGTCTTAAAATATTCCGATCAGTAAGCAATGGTAGTATTTTTAATGGCCTTTTCCAAGTCTCCTCCGTCTGGTGATTAGTGCCCAGAACCTTCCTAAAATACCAACCTGGCAGGAAAGAGCGACTTATTCTGTTTTCAAACATGCAGAAAATGTTGGAACTTCTGTATAGTTCTGGACTTTCTATTAGGGAACTTCTAAATAATATCTGTGCTCTAACACTAGGGAGTTTGAGGTAGTTCCCACACTTCAGAGTCCAGCTTCTTTGGTGCATATGGGGGAAGGGAGGTGAAGATCTACACCCAATGACAAGCCCTGAGACTGGAGAGGGCTACCTTTGCCCCCTCCTTAGATGTAATGGAGGGAGGGCAGGGCTGCAGCAGACCTGAGCGTTTTCCAGCTGAGGTTCACGCCTCGCCCTGTTGGCCAAATAAGGTTCCCCAGCGGGCTGTTTCCGTGGCAGGCGGGTTCAGACGTCCTCGCGGTCAGGAGGGCGGACTCGGGATAGGATCTGGCGATCACACCCTAGACCTGCCCGGCCCGGCCCCGAATTCTCTTTCCAAGTTCTGCCTGGTCCACACGCCCTTCCTTTTCCCACTTATTGTCAAACGCAGGGAAGGCACAGGTCTTACAAAAAAAGCTCCACCAAGTATCCAAGTATTCATAAAGCTGGTGATCGTGATAGATTTGCTTCTTAGGTGAGCTATTTGGGGAACTTTCCTCCAAACAGGTTACACAATTGCAAATGTTTGGGGGGGAGGAATAAACGCGGCTCTGTAGCCTGGGAGCAAGCAAACAAAGTAGCACGCCTCTCCTGTCTGGCCCGGCTCCCTCTCCACACTAGGGCTCTCCGGGGCTCACGCGGGAGGTCCGGTCCCCGCGGAGCACCCGCAGCCCGCCGACCCTGCGGTGCGGCAGCGCGGCGACCCTCCACCCGGGTCCGCCGGGGTCCGCCGGCTCTCCGGAGCGCACCCTGCGCCGCCGCCCGCGCACTCCGCGCCGCCGCCCTCGCCCGCGCTTCGCGCCCCCAGAGCACCTGAGAGCCCCGGCGCGCCCCTTCCTCCTCTCCGCCCGTGCCCTCCACGCACGCCGAGCCCCGCCACCGCCTCCGCCTCTCCGCCGGGCGAGGAGAGCCACCCGCTCGCCAGCAGCCGGCGACCCACTCACCTCCGCACCCGCGCGGCGCAGCCTCCACTTCGGACCGGCGCTGACAAGTGGCTCCCGGGTGCCTGCGCCGTCCCCCAGGCCGGCGAGGAACTTCCGCCTCCGCGCTCGCCCCGCCCCGCTGCGGGCCGGGACACGCCCCCTCTCCTCCTGGCCACGCCCACACGGACCGGGCCCGGCCGAGCGGGCGGCGAACCAGCTGGGCGCGCGGACTTGCTGGGGCGGGCAGGAGCCGCGTGGGGAAAACAATTGCTCGGCAGAGTTTCGGTGGGAGTAGGCTTAGGGGATTTCAAGCAGAACCTGGCAAAGACCTGGCCTTCCGCTTTTCTGTTTTGCAGTTGGGTGCATTTCTCTCTGCAAAAACTTGAATTGACAAGCAGTTGCTCCGGCTAAAAATAGCAAGGGGCTTTAGATAAATCCCGGTCTATGCAAGTTCAGCGACTGCTGCCTGGTTTCGGGAGAGACCTTTGTACACCCTGCGAAGTGCAAACCCTGAAGTGTGCTAGTCGGGGAGGTGAAAATCGCTAACTCTAATTTGTAGAAGTTAAATCTGTCACCACACGAGGAGACAGTAATAGAAAGCAGTGGTCCAAAATTCTTCGCCCACTATATCCTCAGCTTATTTTTCTAAGTCTAAATCAATTGCCCGTTTTCTTGCTTCTTTAAAGTTGTTTCATTTAGCACAGAAAACGGATTCATAAGCCAATGAGAATAATGTAAGAGAACACACGAATACTTGGAGACCCTTTTACAACTTGAATTGACTTTTAAAAACCGAAAAAGACAGTTGTTTGCTAAAAGATATATAAAGCAAAAATTAACTTCGTGAGGTCCAAGAACTCCCCCCTTCTCCCGAAACAAAATGCTAGAGTACGTCCAATCAAACCTGTTCTGTCCAAATCACTGGCCACATATGGCTGTTAACACAGTTGGAATGTAGCTACTGGGATTATTGTAGGGCCCCCTCCCTGAATTCTTTGCTTGTTTTATGTCATTTTCGTGAATTTAAATTTAGAAACAGACAGAATAGCATTTCCATTAAACACCGCTTTCAGTCGGACTACGTTTCACTTTACTGTTCAACATTTTGTTCCCAAATTGAGATATGACCAAGTATAAATGCACACTACATTTTAAAGACTGAAAAAAATATTTTATGGTGTTTGGATGATGAAATGATATTCTTTTTCTACTTGGTTAAGCAAAACATCATTAAATTATTTTCACCTTTTTAATATAAATACTAAAAAATTTATCTTTTCAATCTTATGTAGGTGGCTAATATATTTTCATTGAACAGCATTATCTCATAGTTTCTATTATATACTCCAAAAGACTATTTTGCATTGAAGAACTAATATTTTCTGATTCTGAGAACATGATAATGTATGTTGTATTTCACATCTTATGCAAAGAAAATAAATAGATTTTAAAAAGCAACCACCATTTAAAAATACAACTTGCTAGGCAAAGTAGTAATCCTCACAATTACTGTATGAGTATCATTCTCTATTAATTTTAGAATTAAGCCTTCAAGCAATTATAACTTACAGCACACCTTTCCATCTATGATAGGACTGTGGCTACAGTTACATTGTAAGAGTTCCAATCCTGTACATCCTCATCTGTTTGGTGCTAATGTAGTGAGTTTGAGCCCAGATAAAGGAACCGTGGAGGTCCACCAGAGAGTAAACCATTGCTCATGTTGATTAAATTCTAGCCCTTATTGCAAACCTGTCTCTGAACTCCTTGCTCTGCAGTACAAAGTCTCAGGTGTAAAGGAGCCATGTTAAGGTATCTTATACAAACTGATATTAATCTGAATGTCCTCTTGCAAAGATGCATTCTCCTGGGTGTCACACTGACCTTGATTCTTTGGACATGAACTTCCAGAATCTGCCTTTCTTAATAGATATAAGAGTCTCGTCTTCTAACAGTTATTATATTGTAATGTTTAAAAACTATTTCTCTCTCTGGATAGCTCATCGACAATGATAGAGCACTTTGCAATATGTATGAGGCCTTGATCGAATATCCAGGATCACAACCACCAGAAAGAAGGACGAGGAGAAAGAGGAAGAAGAAAGAGACAAGAAAGAGAGAAGAAAGAAAGAAAAAGAAAGAAAGAAAGAAGGAAGGAAGGAAGGAAGGAAGGAAGGAAGGAAGGAAGGAAGGAAGGAAGGAAGGAAGGAAGGAAGGAAAGAAGGAAAGAAAGAAAGAAAGAAGGAAAGAAGGAAAGAAGGAAAGAAGGAAAAAGAAGGAAAGAAGGAAAGAAAGAATTTATTTCCCTGGAAGTACTTTTGGACCCCAATTAGTCCTGTAAGGTGACTGAACAAGAATCATGCATCCCACATGGCAGAAACTTATACTAGCATCTTGATCTTGAAAGAGATAATTATAAATAATTTCATGAGGTTATCACTCAAACTGGAGGTAATACCTAATCATCGATTAGTATTAATATTACTTAATAACACCAAAATTACTTAATTGATAATTGGTATTAGAAGACAGGACTGTTTTGCCTTCCAATACCAAAATCTTTGAATGTGAATGTAAAATAATACAGGGTTCACATATAATCTATGCACATAGCTCTGTGTACTTTAAATCACTTCTACATTCCCTTCCTGACACAATGTAAATTGTTATTATGTTGCGTTACAGGGAAAATGACAAGAGACCAAGTTTGCACATATTCAATGTAACTGCACTATTTTTTCCTAGCAATGTCCATCTGTACTTGGTTGAATCTTCTATGCAAAATTCCAGGTATGAAGGACAGAAGAGCAAACTACACACACACACACACACACACACACACACACACACACACACACAAAACACAAGCTTGGCACCAAGTAGGATTAATGGATAGCCACAGAAACCTTCCTAAGTAATTGATTAGATGTGTGCATTAGAAAAGGCAAGAACATTAGTCCTTATATACATATACCGTATCAATGGTACTTAATGCACATCACCTAATTTCATTATTTCAACCATATAAAGTATTCTTCAGAGGAAAAAACAGTCACTTGAAGATTAAGAAAAGTGTCAATTTAATCTTCACAGCTAACTGTGCTCTAAGGACAGTACTTACCCTAAACCCTGTTATTTTTTTTAATCTTTTATTTATTGTGTGTATGTGTGTGTGTGTGTGTGTGTGTGTGTGTCAGAGGGCACTCTGTGTCCCTGCGAAGGACCAGGGGTGACTTCCAGAATCTTCCTGGATTGTTTCTACCTCCCTATTGCTTTGCTCTGGTATTTTCCCAGGCTCCTCCCACCAGTGCCAGAAGTCCAGGCAGCTACCTTCTATGCCTAGTGTTTTTACGAGAGATCTGGGATCCAAACTCAGGACTTTTGCTTGTAAGGCAGAGTCTTAACTCCTGAATCATCTTTCCAGCCCCTAAACCTTATTCTTGTCACAACATACTGCCTAAGGATGATTTCAATAGGCTGTCTCGCTTAAAAGCCAAAGAAAGAAACGGAAAGCTAGAGAAAGTAACATTTTAAGGACACACAAGTATAGCTTACAGCAAAACAGGAAATAAAATTAATGTAATTTTTTTTTGTCTTTGAAGCCTGAACCAAGAGGATATGTGCCTACTAAGCTACTGAGACTCCCCTTCTTGTCTCTCTCATAACTAATATTTACACAATGTTTGGTCATAGTTTGAAGGACAGTTTTTGACTTCACACTAGCAAAAAGGGCCCTGAGCCATAGGGGAATCAAAACGGCACCCTTGGCCTCATTAACTCTTGCAGGCAAAGCAATGAGGCACTAATCACAAAGGAAGCCATATTTAAAAAAAAAAAAATGGGGGGAGCAGGATGCTGGAGAGATGGCTCAGGGGTTAAGAGAAGGCTAAGACTGCCTCACAAGCAGAAGTTCCTGAGTTTAGATTGCAGGTCCCAAGTAAAAAAAAGCCTGGAGGAAACGGCTGCAGCCTACACTTCCCGCCCTCGTGGGCAGGGCCTGGGAAATCCCAGAGTGAAGCAAGAAGGAGGTAGACGTAATCCAGGATGATTCCCAAAGTCACCCTTGGCCCTTCACAGGGACACACAGTGGTTCTCTCTCTCTCTCTCTCTCTCTCTCTCTCTCTCTCTCTCTCACACACACACACACACACACACACACACACACACAGAGTAAACAAATAATTTTTTTTTAATTTCATCAAGTCAGAACATGCAAAGCTGGAGGAAAAAAAAGAAAAGATCGAAAGATTGACTATTTGACTGGAAGAGTTTGTAGAATATTCCATCTAGACAGAGTATTTACCTAAGTGCGTAAATGTTTGCTTTAACATTTTATTATCCAATAGATGACTCAGAACCTCATCCAGTCCCTCAAAAATAACAGAAACTTAATTACAAGATGGCATGGCCATGGCCAGTTTTTATGAACTGCCAGTCTTTCAAAAGTTCCTACATTAGCTATGCCAATTTATCTTCTAAGCCCTGGTCCTGAAAAGTAAGTAAATTTCAGGTTCCAAATCTAGAAGGAAGAAGAAGCATTACCTATTCTGAACACTTAAAGAAACCATCAGTACTCTAAGTAGAAACAGCAGTAGTGTGTGCTTTTAAAGAATCCTGGAAGAAGGGCAGAACCGGAAGATGGAGAGAATAGGAATTAGAGGGTGAGAATGGCTGCTTAATCTGGCCGGGAAGGTCATTGAGAAAAAAGCAATGTTTAAATCAACTTCAAGGATTCAAGTTCTGTTTTTGGGAGTGGTATTAACAATTGCTATTGAAGAGGAACACTTCTGAAGGGACTATGCATCTCACTGGCAGTTTCTAGTAAACAAAAAGGCTGGAGCACTAAGTAGGATATGACTAAGAAGGGTGGATAGGAAGGACACTGGAAAAAAAAAAAAAAAAAAAAGCCAAGACCAAGGAACGCCCAGTTTGAGATTTCCGAGGGGAAGAATATTCCTCAGAAGAGCCCTTGTATTTCTCAGACAGCGAATTCACCGAGGAGTCAGACGGGTGGCTGAGAGCGTCAAAAGCATGATGATTTTGGAGATAACACTCTGATGATTGCAAGGGCTCAGCAGACGAAGATCATATTTAGAACTGAGGGGTAGGGGAAGAAAGTAAGAAATGATTGGGGGGGGGGCAGAACTTCCTATTTAGTTTGCTGTGCCAAGAAGACAATCAGTTTGAGAGCAAGCGACTAGCCTGGATTGGAAGGCTCTTCTTCCTCTTTCTCAGTTGCCAAATTTGCCTTGATATAAAGAGTTGAAAAGAACCAGGCTAGGAGACAGAAAAGATTATATCAGTTTTTCTTGGTCCTCTTCAAAATGTCCTGTACATTTCCACTAACAAGATAAGAAAATGTAAAAACAAAGATTTCGAATCATGCCATAGATCTTAATTATGAAATGTGACAGGTCATTCTAAGGAGGACATGCTGTCCATACTTCTGTATACACAGCCCTATTAAATGGCCATCAGTAAAAACCTTGACAGTCCTGTCCAAGTGTTCCAAGATGCACGCTATTAGGCATTTGGGGTTTTTCCTCTTTTTTTCCTTTTTCTCACCAACTTCTTCACGTATATCACTAAAATGCATTATTATTTAATCAGTGTCTCCTGTATTCAAAACTCAGTTGATATCAGTGGTTTAAAGGAATTCATTTGGGGGAGGAAGCTATTGAAATTTTTGCCTTTTGAAATTTTTAAATTGATGACTTTTTAAACTGAACTTTCAAAGTATCTGAAAATATGTCTATAACCAGGAATATTGTTGCACACCTATAATCCCACGCCTCTGGAGGATCATGAGTTCAAGACAAGCCAAGTTCAAGACTCTTTAATGTAATAGATTCCAAATCTAATAGGTTAGGGAACAAGGGTTTTACTCCAGAACACAGTTCATCATGGCAGGAGAGTCACAGCTTCAGAAGCTAAGGGAACTGCTCATATCTCATCCTGAGCAAGAGCAGAGGGCAAGCACCAATGCAAGCAAGCTTGCTTGCCTGCCACCAGCTGGTCAGCTTCTTTCCACCATTTTCCCCCTGTCCATGCAGTGTCCCCACCCATCAGGAGCTGGCCATTAAATAGTCAAAACAATTAAGCATCAATTATAAAATCGAGACAATCTCTCTGAAGGCTTAAGTAACCAGGAGGAAGAAGGGGCAGTGAGATAGTAAGATCCTAAAGATAGGAAGGTCCACCGTTGGACAGAACATTGCATTCAAGGCAGGACTGCTGCATCCAGGACTTTACCAGACCTGCATAATGACTGGCACACCAACATGCCCCCACAGACTATTGAGGAATTCGAGAGAGATAAGAACATACAGTGGAAACCTTGTAGACTAGAGCTGGATGAGTGAAGGGAAATGCCCCTATCAGTAGGGTGGTTTGAAGAGGGGCAACTTGGTATGCCACAGAGGCCTGAACCCCCATAAGAGTTGACAAGCCAGAGGTAACCTTGGGGTCCATAGAAGATTCAGGCAGGAGGGTAGGAAGGAGTGGAATGGATTGATGAAGGGAAGGGAATGGAGAGAAGCAGGTATAAGTATCCAATATGCTTGTAGACTAAATAAAACAAAATAATAAAAAAAAAAAGACAATCTCAGCTTCCTTCAGGTTTGCTCAGGGACCCACTTTAACTAGATTACTCTTCATAGATTGTGCCCAAAGGTATGCCTCCCAGGTGTTAAGTTGACTTTCCAGACTAACCATCATAACTTGTGTTCTGAATCGCAAATAAAAGACTTTTTACTCTAAATCTTGTCTGTGTGGACAAATATTACTATATACACAGCAGTTATCTTTAGGACATGAGATTCTTAAAGATTTTTTTTTTCTGAGAGCAGGTTTAGTACATCCCAGGCCTCAAGCTTGCTTTGCCTTCAAGGATGACCTTTAGCTCCTGACCCTCTTGTTACCTCCTTGCAGACATTGGGATCAAAGGCATCTTCCAGATACTGACAAGCTTTTTACTTAAAATTTCCAGTGTTTTATGTTTAAAATCAAATGATCTTTTTTAAAACTACATGAATTGACTTAATCCACTGTGTGTACATATATATATCTCATTAGCAAATAATTAATGTTAAGTCTTAATTTCTTTAACTTTGATTTCCACAGACCCCTTAGATAGTCTTTCTTAGACAGACTTAGGTAGTCTGGGTTTAGAATGTCACACTTTTCCACACATCTTTCCATAATGGTAGAGCTACAAAGATACAATTACTGCTAAGAGCAATGGATAAATAAGGTCTTAAGTGGTATTTTGCACCGGAAGGATCCATGAGGAAATTTAATCTTAGTAGAATCTCTCCATCAAAAAAAAAAAAAATAGTATCTTTACTAAGAGTATTTAGAATTCCTTTTATACTCTGGGAAAAGCAAGGAAAATGTTTTGTTTGGAAGGTATTCATGTTGTTCTCACAGTGGAATGCATGAGGTATGTCATTCCTAGCCAAAATCTACGGGATGGAGTACTAAGAGTTGTATATCAATTCATCAAAAATTGTTAACAAGATAAGGAATAATCTGAGGGAATGAATCTGGACCAGTAACATTTACTAACCAGCCTTAATTCCAGGGATACTATCTAATTTATACATCACATCATCAAATTCTGCAGGACTCATGTATGGACTCCCACATTGACATTTAATTTCTTGAAATTAATTCTGAGAAATTCCCCAAAACTACTTTCAGTTGATAGTTTAACTGCTAAAGAAAAAAAAAGCAAGATAATGTTTTCAATGTATAAGATAGGAAACTGGAATCCTTATGTATTCTTCATGATCTTGCGATGCCTCCTTTTTCTCAAAATTTAGAAACGTTAGTAAAAATAACTTAATTTCACCCTATATAAAAAAAACTTTCCATTTTAGTTAAACATTGCTAGACACATTGATGTTTACATTTTAAAATTCTTTTGGAACGTTCAAACATTAAATACTATCAAGTGTTACCTATGAATAGGCTAACACTGTCTAATTTTGTTTTATTTCTACTTGTTTTCTATCCTTTTCAAATTCTCTGTGAAGATACATTTTAAAAAAATTGTTAGCATACATTAACAGACATGGTATTATTACATACACATACATTGTTAAATTGATTGTCATATATATGCAACTGATACTTTGGGAAAAACCTTAATATTTTCAGTAATAATTATTACTTACTGTATTGTTAATGAATCGTCATCTTGTTCCCCTCTTCTTTGTCCCTTTCTTCTCTTCATCTTTTTAACTGAATTCCCCCTTCTAGTAACTTTTCAGCCAACTGCGTTGCTCTCAGGTAAGGAAATGAAAGCATAGAGTAACAATAACTTGTTCCTATTTGTACAGATGGTTCACGCGGGCAGAGCCAGGATGTTAACACAGGCAGTCTGACTTCACGAACATATACTTAACTCAAATATGTGGCTGCTTTTACAAAGTGCCTATTATGAAAATTTGTATCGGTGAAATTTTCTTTTCATGTAAGTCATGTAAGTCAGTTGTAATCCAGGATGATATATTTCACTGACAGTCATTGTAATCTTGCATCTTGTTTAAAAAAAAACACAGATTAGGTGAGCAAGCTGCAATAAAGTCAAAGGCATGATCATTGCAAAGGTTATTTTAGGATCTAGACAGAAACCTCTAAATCTGATTAAAACAAATATTTTCTCCCAATATTTGAAACTGAAAATTTCACTTCTATTAGATTTATAGACTTTCTTACAAAAAAGTTCCTCAAAAATATCATAGTTCAACATGAGAAAGAGATTTTAAAAATCAAATTAAAATCTTCATTTTTTTTTATGGTTTCTTCAAGGAAGGAAAATAAAGGAACATATGTAGTATATGTATATTTGTTACATTATGTATGTTTACTTCATCAATATAAGTCATACTTCCAAATTAAATCTGAAAAATCAGATATTCACAAACTCGATCTACGTAAAGCCAAATACATAATTTCATTTCATGTTTTAAATCTTAGCCAATGGTTCACCTAAATCAATCTTGAGAGGACTGCTTAAGTTATGTCAAATAGGGGCTGGAGAGATGTCTTGATAGATAAAGAGCTTGCTGTGCAAACACAAGTACTAAAGTGAAGATTCCCAGAAGTCACATAAAATTCAAGCAGATGTGACAGCCACCTGTGATCCCAGGTTTTGGGATGTAGAGACAGGAGTCAGAACAAACTGTCTATGAGCTCTGGGTTCAATTTAAAGATCTTGCCTCAAAAATCAGTTTGGAAAGTTATCAAGGAAAACACTACCAGCAACTTCAGGCCTTTGTACACACACATGTCCCCATGCAATTTTATTATTAAAATTATGCATATTGTACATTGATAATTAGATCACTATGCTGTCATTTCAAAAGTCACACTGTAACCTTATGTATTCCTGGTCCAAAGACAGAAACATGCAAGTTTCTAACAAAAAAAGAATCCCCTTGGTTGACAATTAGCATACTAGAACAGCTTCTAGCTATTTATCAATGGGACAGAAATTTCCCCTAGAAAAATCAAATCCTCTTTCACAAATATTTCAATATGATCAGCAAAGACAAACAAGTATCATTTCCTCCTAGGAAAGAAATGAGCTTGTTCTTTATAACTTGGGCCAAAGTATCAACTGTTACGCACAGATCCAAATATAGTGTCTTCTGGCAGAGAAGCAGCAGCGCAGTAGGCAAAGCCAAGACACCTGATAGCATTGGCCGTGTAACTTGAGATAAGCTTTGCTTGTTGTGGAGACAAATACGATGAGAATCCAGGCTTGGAACAAATCACATTGCCTTGATTTTAGAAATTTCTTTGAAGATAGATTTCAAATCTCCTGGTATATCATTTTGTTTGCCTTTTATTCTGGTTTTATTTTAACATTGATATAACCCAAAATAAATTTGTGTGTGTGTGTGTGTATGATAATATATGGGTGATGTGTCACTCTGTGATTACATAGTGTGCTTATAAAAGTAGAAGACAATTTTATGGCATCATTCCTGATCTTTCTACCTTCTTTGAGACAGGGTCTCTTCATCACTGCATAAACCAGATTGGTTGACCCAAAAGCTTCTTGGAGATTGCCATTTCCACAGGGAAGTGGAGATTACATTGACACCATTGTGTCTGGGTTTTATGTACACTCTGGATATCTGAACTCAGATCTGTGTGGCAATCACTTTATCTACTGAGCCATTTTCCCAGCTCCCAAAAAATTAATTTTTTTTCTGTGTGTGTGGGTGTGATGGGTAGTGTGTATATATAGAAGAGGACACTTCTTATGCCTGTGGAGGTCCAAGGGTAACTTCGAGAATTATCCTGGATTTCTCCATTTCCTCATTGCTTTGCTCTGGGGTATCCCAGGCTCTGCCTTCCAGGGTGGGAATCACAGGCTGCTGCCATATCTGCTTGGAATTGTTAAGTGGAGTCTGGGATGTGAACTCAGGTTCTTCTGTCAGACAAAGGTTTAACCCCTGAGCCCTCTCTCAGCCCCACAAAATAAATTCTTATGCATAGTTTTAAACAAATAATTTTGCAGAACAAGGTTTTATAATTTATTTCCTGAGTTAGATGAAAGAATATGAATTTTCATCCACTCATGCTTTATTATAGAATTGATAAAGGGATTGCTTACCAGAGTTTTTCAGATTGAAATTCTCATTGAAAATACATTTTTGGGAGTTCTTCAGTTAAAAATGAGCATGTTCAGAAATTCACTTTTATTCAGTTTATTTAAATAGTAAAAAGGTATGCCTATATCCATTCATTTGTTAGAGGATAATGAAAACCATAGTGTTCAATTTGTCAATTTATAATAAAAAGTTACTTGTGGCATAATGTGCAAACTTTAGAGTAACTTACTAGCAGAAGTGTCTTTGGAAAATAGGATTTAGAAAAGAATCTTGTTGCAGTACAGAGTCAGAGTGAAAAGAGATGCAAGATGCTCAGGCAAGTTCCCTCGAGAAAAGATTCCTTCCATGAGGGATTTAGGATGCTCCCTGCACCTCTCCCTAGGCCAGGGCTGGAGCACTAGAGGACTGAGTTTCAAACTGTCAACATTCCTGGCTTCTTCTTCTTTCTGTTAACAGAACACTTTCCTAAGAAGAAAGTCTTTTCTACAATGTAGCTTATGCACAAATGTAACATTTTCTGTGTTCGTCTTCCATCTTGAGTGAACACCCAGTCTCCTTGCTAAACCTTAGGAAACTCTGCCTCAACTGTATAGACTCCTGAGCGTGTACTCTACCAGCCCTCAGGAATTTAGACTTGAATGTTAGCAAAACAGAAATAAAAAATGTGCCTGTTTTTCTGTCTTTCCAAGAAAGAACTCTAGCTTTTTCTGAAGGTGGACAAAGAAAGACTGAACCTTAACCCCACTGCTAGGAGGTAACTTCCAGAGAAGCAAGGTCCTTACTTAAATGTTCAGGTTAATTACCAAAGAAAAATATTTTTGTCTTATTGTAGACTTAATGACCCTGCTATGTTTGTTTTTCTGTAAAATTATTAAAAACAGACTGCTTTTTTCTATGCATATATGTATATGATTATCAACTTATGATTACTATATTAACTTTTATTTATCAGAAACTTGAAATTTTAAATTATTGTGTTGTGTCTTGAGTGGTGTGCATGCTATACATACATGTGAGTATGGGGTGTCCATGCCCTGATACACATGTGGAGGGCAGAGAACTTTTCAAGTGTTGGTTCTTTCCTTCCACCTTTGTTTTAGAGGCAGGGCTTCGGGTTTTTTTGAGGCTATGTGTTCTCCTAGCTGACACTGCAATTTTTTCAGTGATTCTCCTCTCTCTCTCTCTCTCTCTCTCTGTCATCTTGCAACAGAAGTGCTAGGATTATAGACAAGTGCACTTACATCCAAATTTTTATCTGGGTTCTGAAGATGAAGTTTTCCTCACTATATGACAAATATTTTTACCCACCGAGTCATCCCACAAGCCAAAACTTGAATTTTTTGAGATAAAACTCATTATCCTTGTCTTAATCTCCTGAAACCTTGAGCTGCAAACATGCATCCATCATACCTGGTGAAAATTGCAGCAACTTCAGGGTCTGAAATTATTAAAATTTTTGTTTCATTAGCCTTCTTTTATACTAAATCAGAAGAGGACTCAATGAGAAGATTTACCCCACACAGCAGGAAGATTCATGAAGTCTCTCTCCTCTTCTCTGAATAGCTTGCTTTCCAACTTAGTCTTTGAGTGTCATTTGTTACAACTTTCTCTCCTACAACTAACTACAACTTTTTTTTTAAATTTTGTGTGTGTGTGTGTATCAGAGGGCACTGTGTGTCCCTGTGGAGAACGAAAGGTGACTTTGGGAATCTTCCTGGATTCCTTTTACCTCCTTTCTTCACTCTGGGATTTCCCAGGCTCTGCCCACCAAGTTCTGAAGTGTGGACTGCTGCCCTTTCTGCCTGGCATTTTTTTACATGGGACCCAGGATCCGAACTTAAGACCTTCTGCCTGCAAGACAGTCTTAACCACTGAGCCATCTCTTCAGCCTGGCTACAACTTTTGAGGTTTTTATTATGACACATTTTTGCTTTGGTTGTCTACTAAAGGCTTTAATTAATGTTGTACTTTTGTGGGGTGAACCAATCAAGAAAGGAAGTGAATGAAACTGGAGAGAAAATAGCTAAAAGACAAAGCAAACAAAGAAGAAGGGACTAGAGGGTCAAAGGGAAGGAGAACGGAGAGAGCGAAGGTGAGATGGAGAAATTAGCAGCAAGTGTAGCTTTCATAACAGTGTGATTAATGCTGGAAGGAGGTCAGAGGCTCTGTGGAACTCAAAATGGCCAATGACCATTCAATTCCCATTTTCCTCTCTTAGTGACAAGGTAATTTTTGGTTCTATTGTCAATTCAACTATAATCAAAAGCTATTGGTTTTTCTTTCTGTTCGAACTTGAGATAATAAGACAAAAAAAAAAAAAAAAAAAAAGTCCTTAAGCCAAAACAATGAAGAGCAAGGAAATATTTACAGGAGAGATGGAAGACTTAAGGAGTTCTCTGACACTCATCCACACAGGGCCCCTGTGGTCATCTACTTATGTAACTCAAGTAACAGTCCCTTCTACAACATGCCTGGCTCACGGCTGCCCAGCAAACCATCAGTAGTCAGAAATAGAACCCAGACCTCCTGGCATCAGGCTTAATGTTCCTTCCACTCCATAGTGACACCTAAAAATAAAAACAAATAAAGAAAATCTTCAATCAGAAACAAAACCTCATCCATCTTTACATAAGCATGTCTTAGGACCTTGGTGTTGTAAGGTCAATTTTTAAAAATTTTCATGCATATGACTTAAAACACTGAAGTTTGTATGAATTCATCTATTTGAATGTTTTCACTCAATAAAATTTTCTTAATTTTTATGAAGTCTAACCAACTAATCATGTTCTACAGTTCTTTCATATGATAGAGATGCTGAAAGCTTTTCTTCTAGCATTTTCAATTAAAAAAAAACTTTCAGCTGAAATTATATCTTTTGTTACTATATTTTTAGCACTTCTGACTTTATCAAGACTAGATCTTGGTATAAATGTCACCTATCAGTGTTACCTTCTCTTCATCAGAGAAATTTTTTTGTCCTTACACACTGTATTTTGATTATATAATACCTGTACTTTACTTCTCACTTGCAAGACTATAATAAACATCACAAAGAAAGAAAATGTAATATATCCGTGGCACTTATCAAGTGATAGGAAAGCATGGTGTACATTCATTAACTATGTATTCAATAAGCAAATGTATGTGGTTTTCATTGTGACTACCTAAGTTTCTACAAACAATAAGGGTTCTTTCCATGAGTCTCATGTTTAGTGTAGGAAGCTACGTTTCTCATACTTATTCTTATAATAACTCTATGACCCAGCCATAGATTTTGTTTACACTTACAGAGGAGAACACTGAAGTTCAGAAAGAGTCATTTCTTTCACCAAGATTTCATAACTAGTGGCTGTATGGGTGCTAAGGGGATTTTAAAAATGCAAAGGAATATGTTGTTTGCTTTTTTAAGAGTGTATCTTTCTTTTTGCCTTTTAATGTAAGGGAAGAAGTGGGAAAGAGGAACCACTGCTTTCCCTAATCAATGATGGCCTAGTACCAGATTCTTCCAGATTGATCTCATCGTACAAGATCCCAACCATAGCACTTGGACATTAATATCTATTAATAAAAGTTAAAACTCAGGCTTTTCCTTCCTATCTCCATATGACACTGACCATCCTTTTCAGTAAGATTGTGTCTTAGTTTCCATGTGTCTTTTATCAAAAAGATAAATGATATTTCTGCTGTTTAGCCTTCACAGTGCCAAAAAAACAAGAGAGGTAATTAATAATACAGTGAGTTATTACAAAAAAGAGTTAAAAACCAAATCAAGCATCACGCAATTTTTAGAATAATGTTCCCAAATATACTTCTATCTGCCATTCCGGCTTGTACTTTGGAATATCAATATTCTTTTATTTTTAAGTATTTTATTTCTTTATTTGAGAGTGAGAAGAAAAGAGAGAGGAGAGGACAGGAAGAGGAGAGGACAGGAGAGGAGAGGAGAGGAGAGGAGAGGAGAGGAGAGGAGAGGAGAGGAGAGGAGAGGAGAGGAGAGGAGAGAGAGAGAGAGAGAACGAGAACAGATGCATAGATAAATGCCATGGCACATGGGTGTAGGTCAAAGGGTCAGAGAACAACTTCAGAATCACTTCCCTCCTTCTAACAGGTAAATTTCTGAGGATCAAATTCAGGTGTCTTACCTGATAATGAATCTTACCTTCCCCAGAACATCAAAAGTCTTAGGAAAATGATTTCTTACTTGTTTTTGGTTCTAGTTACTCTCAAACATGGCATCCCTCTGGGTTTTTGTGATGGTGAGTAGGTAATTAGCATGAGATTTATCCTTTTCAACATTTAAATGTGCAATATAAGAAATATGGCTGCTATGCAGTTCAGCGGACATTCTAAATTTTTACCACTTCTTGTGTAATTTTAAAAATTTATGTCAATTAAACAACTCCCTTTATCTCCTCTCAATGTTTTTTAAGCTTAGTCTTGATTGCTCATAAAATTACTATGTAACACAATTGCATTTACTCACACACACAGCAAATTTTCATATATTTCCATATATTTTTGAATAATGGAGAAATACAGTGTCATAGTTAAACACAGGTGTCAACCTGACTCTTGAGGGTTTGAGCTCTGGGCACAGGTGTAGAGAGTTGATGGTTGAGTTAAGCCCAGAGCAAACCTGAAGGAGATTGTCTGGCTGCTGGGGAAGACCCAGCCCATGGTGGGTGGGATTAGGCCCTGGATAAATCACAGAGAGCTGGTTGAGAGAGTGGGCATCCTTCTGTTCACTTGGCAGACATGCTGGTCTGGCAAGTAAGGATTGTCCATCTCTCAGCCGTTATGGTGGCCAGTTCCCTCGGCCCTGGTGTTGGTGTGTGTGTTCTCCCATCAAGCTGGACTATGAACTGTACCGGACTATCGTAAGAAAGTAAACTCCTTGTTCCCTTAAGCTGTGTGATGGTCATTTATCAGCAACTATGCAGGCAGACTGCAACAGAATTTGGTACCCAGGAAGTGGGGTGTTGCTGATAAATCTGACTATGTGGATTTTGTATCTTTTGAACGGTTTCGCTGGACAAAGTTGAAAATGCTTGAGAATTTTCACTTTGTGGATTTACAAATACCGTTCTTCAGAGTTTAGTGGGCCAATTGCTGAGAGACATTGTTTGGGCCCAGTTTCTGAGGAGGGGAACAAGGACTTTGGTAAAGTTGAATTGAGAGACGATGGACTGGTTTGCTTGACAGAGGAGAGCTGTGTTGGCAACCTTGAAGGTTTGGATGTGCAAAGGGCAGGCAGCAGAATATCTGCTGCTGTTGGACAAATGAGTATCAGTGAAGGAAAACCTAGTGACTTGCACTGAGACGGTGGAGGACGTGGAAACCACCGTATGGCAAGTTCATGGTTTGGAAGCTCAGATTCCTTCAGGGGCCGAAAGCCCAAGTTAAAATTGTTTCTTGCCCTTTGCAAGTTTGGTTGCCTAGAAGAGAGGCTTTTCCAGCGTCAGTGCGTTGAAGTTGGTGCAGCTGTGGCTCCAGTGGACTAAGCTGTGTTTCAACCTCGCTTTGGAATCAGGCAGCGTCCCTCAGGTGATACTGGTTTTCATGTACTACTGAAGGGTTCATGGAGAGCAGCAGAAGCTTGGCACCAAGTGGCAGGCGTAGAGTTCCTGCAAGAGATGGTGAAGCTTAAAGCTGCAGAGGAGAACCCAGAGTTGTGTTTGAGATGCCAGAACTGTGGGACTGCTGCTGAGGACTACTGCGAGTGGAGATTCAGCCTGGTTCAGAGGAACTCTGCTCTTACAACTTCGAGCTGCAAACAGGAACTGGGAATGCCTAGAATCTTTGAGCCGCCTTGACTACATGATGAGCAGCAGAAGATGGACATTGAAGTACAGGATGCGGTGATTTGCTGGACTTTGATCTTTTAAATGTTTTCTTATTGTTTTAAGATCCTTCTGTTTTAATGTTTTATCTGCTTTAAACTTTTAAAATATTGGAACTGAAGTTTTAATGAGAACATTTTAAATTTGTCCAGGGAATGTATTTATATTTTAACATCTGTGGGGACAAGGAAAGGTTACAGTTTAAAAGTGCTATTGTTTTTGTGTCAAGTTGACAAGGGGTGGAATGTCATAGTTAAACACAGGTGTCAACCTGACTCTTGAGGGTTTGAGCTCTGGGCACAGGTGTAGAGAGTTGATGGTTGAGTTAAGCCCAGAGCAAACCTGAAGGAGATTGTCTGGCTGCTGGGGAAGACCCAGCCCATGGTGGGTGGGATTAGGCCCTGGATAAATCACAGAGAGCTGGTTGAGAGAGTGGGCATCCTTCTGTTCACTTGGCCAGACATGCTGGTCTGGCAAGTAAGGATTGTCCATCTCTCAGCCGTTATGGTGGCCAGTTCCCTCGGCCCTGGTGTTGGTGTGTGTTCTCCCATCAAGCTGGACTATGAACTGTAAACCGGACTATCGTAAGAAAAGTAAACTCCTTGTTCCCTTAAGCTGTGTGATGGTCATTTATCAGCAACTATGCAGGCAGACTGCAACATACAGTCATGGATAAGTTAAACCAATTTTTCTTTTCCTTTTGGACAGATTCCTAGGTCTGAAACCTATCCAAGAATTGCAAGTGACACCTACTGCTTAAACTGTAAAGTGGGACAGCCTGTGAGAGTAAAAACAATCAGAATCTCATTGAAAGAGAGATTAAGTGCTATGTAGTGGGAAGTATTTGCTTAGTTGGTCAATGTGAGAGCCCTTCAGCATGAAATTATTAATGTTCTTAAAAAAATTAAATATTACCAGGAATCTTTTCACCACTTCTACCCTTCTACCACTCACTGGGTAATCTTTCCTTTTTTTATTTTCTGTGAATGTTATGAATGAAATCTTAATGAAAGCTCTATATACAGATAGTCCTTAATGGGTCCAAATAATGGGACTATATCTCAAAAAGACTTCAAGTTGAAGTCTTTGATACATCTAACACATTGAACACCGTGGTTTAGTAGTAGAGATTGCCTTGTCCCAGCTGCGTAGCCTCACAAGCAAGAGTCTGACAGAGCCATGGCTCAGTGCCACAGGGAAATACAATCACGAGTCATAGCTGCTTGTGACAGATGAGCAGGAGTAAAAGCTTCACATTACATTTTATTTCATTTCCCTTTGTAACAAGCAATAAAAAAGATCAACCTAAGACAATTTGATTGAGTATTTAAATAAAAATGCAAACCATTCTGAAATGAGGCAACATATAAAGTAATAAAAACATTTCTTATTTGCACAGTGTGTACCTAGATGAGGGTGAAGCCCCTAGTCTTGTTATAGTTTCAAATTGATCCCCAGACACTTCTATCTAAAGAGTAGCCTGCAGGCAGGCAGGCAGAGGATGAAGGACAAAAACAGACACCCTATTGGCCTCACACCAAATAGGACCAAAAAAATAGAGCAGGACTTAACTTTGATAAATCCTCCTATTATATGAATTGGCATGAAGCAATTGACAAGTTTAAATTTAACAATGATATCCAAACACGCTCTGGTATTTTTAAAAATTGTTTCTTAAGCTTTTTATAAGAAATTGCCATGGATTCTAGACAGTGTTGTCTTTGCTTCCTTTCATAACAAATTCATGCAGATTACATAATGTTTCAAACCTTAAAGCAAAAGTTTATGAGTCTTATTAGGTCTACTCATTCTTGTTGTTCAAGCTCTTTCATATGAACAGGTTAAAAAATCTTGTGTATTAAGGGGCCTAGGAGATGGCTCAGTAGGTAAAGCATTTACTGAGCATGCCTGACAACCTCAGTTCAATCCCTGGAACCCACACAAAGGTGGAAGGAGAGAACCAACTCCACAAAGTTTTACTCTGATCTCTACATATGTGCTATAGCATGTTTACGCATGTGCGCACGTGTGCACATGTAAATAAAGACTTAAAATACACATTTAAAAATGAAAAATGGAAAAAATCTTATGTATCACAATGTGACTGCTAGATTAAGTTCTTAGCATATTTGAGGGTCTTTTTTTTTTTTTTTTGCAAAGAACATCCAAATCAAGGTATTTGCTGATTAGTCCACCCTTCCTAAATTCTTTGAAAGTTGTTTTTATTTCTGGGGAATCAGAAACAGAGATTTTTTTCCCCTTGACGGGCCATCTCACTTGATTATTAAATGTGGTCTTGCCAAATCAATAACAGAGAAGAGTACTGGATTCAATTGCTGCATATGCTCAGAGGGAGATAATTCAGAGGTGCTTTGAGTCTAATGTTCATTTACTTAATTGAAGAATGCGCAAGGGGTTAGCATTCCCCTTTCTGGGTTATACAGTGAGCTCTGGTAGCTGTAGAGAAGCAAAGCCATCTTTTAGCAATGTCTGACATTAAGGAAAGGGCACCATCCACATCAGAAGAACATAAATAAACCCCAAAGAGCACAGTTCCGCCCTGCAATTTGGAAAAGGCCTTTGAAGACATCCATACCTTTGGCAGCATTCCAGAACCAGCTGCACTGGCGTGGTCCAGCCTAATATAGAACATGGTAATGCTGGACACTTGAGAAAGTGAGGAGATTGTCTACAGCTAACTACTGGGCGTTCAACACAGACCTGACTTCTTCTTGATTGACTCGTGGATTGAGTCGGAAGATCTGAAAAGAATATCAAAACGAACAGCCTCTGAAGTATACAAATATTAACATTGTGTTCTTTAGGGTTTTTTTTTTTTTTTTCCTTAACTACTCTGGGACTAGACTTTCAACACACAATTAATCATTCGTTCTAGTGTATTAAGAAGTTGGCAATATTTTAAAAACCGCTACTGGCATTAGTTCAGTTAGTTTTGCTTGGTGCTTTTTTATGCCTACTATAAAGAAAAATGATAGAAATTTTCAATTTTATTTATTCTTGACAGAAAGAATACTAGTAACAAAAGGAATGAATGGTAGAAAGCACTTCATTAAAGAATCTGATTAACCAAAGATGTTAAGAGGTCATTCATTCATTTGTTTATCTATTTTCCCTTAAAACACACACACACACACACACACACACACACACACACACACAGGAAGACACATGCAGAGCTCCTACACTATGACTTAGTTTAGGGAAGTCACTGAAGTGATGAACCTCACCCCCGCCCTCAGAGAGTTAACATTTTGGTGAGACTCACAGGCAATAAAACATGCATGTATATCACTTTCTAGGGACAATAAATGCTGTTAAAGACTAAAGCAGAGAAAGGAGGTAGAGTAACGGCATGAGCAGATGGCATTGATATCAATGGCAAGGGTTTTTTGAGGAGCCGGCATTTAAGCCTGAGTGATGTACAAGGGCAAATCACACAAATACCCAAGGAAGAACATTTTACAAAGAATGAAAAACAGCATGCACCTAAAACCAAAATAACTTCAAGAAGAAACTGCATTGAGTTTGTTTTTAGCATAGCAAGAAGGCCTGGGAACTTGATAAACTGGCAAAAGATGGGTGAGTGCATGATCAGACTAGCTGTGGCCGGGTTGATGGGCCATGAGAATTGCATTGCAGTGTGGTGATCTTTAGGAGTTGTAACAGGGTGAGAAGTACAGACTTTAAAGAAATGGAAGTAGACTCAAGCAGACCAGATAGGAGAGGCGTGCGGCTTGGATCTAGGATGGCAATTGACGATACAGTAAGAAGATATGGAATGTTGCAACTCTTTGGAGATGGAAAATATTCGCTGATGGTTCAAATTTTAAAAAATACATATAAAATACAAATAATGTTTGTTTTGAGAAGATAGGTCAGAGATAATCTCAGCAGTTTTGCCTAAGTGCACCAATCATTGCTCTTATTTACTGAAGTGTACAATATGCCCAAGACACAGCAAGACACCTGATGCTCTAAACTCATTTGAGAGGCACAACACAGGTGACACTCACCCCAAAGAAAGGACACTTACTCTGCATTCATTCAGCCTTTCAATCTTGTTTACAAATTAGTGTACTTAAAATATTTTAACATACCAATAACGAGGTAATAAGAATTAGGTAGTTATACAAGATACCACTCAAACAGAAGCAGATAGAATGAAAAGTCAGCTGTGCTTGCTTGCTGAGAGGGGTTTAAAACTCTCCCGCCCTATAAAGAGCCTTAGAAGTAGACAGGTGCGATTTCAGCTCTTTCCAGCTTTATATTTGGCAGGAGCTCGGACATGTTCCTGGGCTTGAAGTCTGCTTTCTTTTCTCAGTGCCGCCTCCTTCCCACGGCTCCACTGGTAGCGTGATACGGTCTGCCTCAGGCTCTAAAATGGTTTACACACATCCATCTCAAAAACATTTGTCATCTGTCCTTTACCCAGTGCCTGCTTGAGACCAGAACCAGTTGGCTTTGATTCGGGAGACGAGGCCTGTTTGTTTGCCCTTTGGAGCTAGGTAGCAAATAGACGAGTCCTTATTCCAACTTGCCATATTGCTCGATGCCACTGACATGAAATCAGCTAGCATCCAAGCTGTGATGAACTCACTCTTTCTGTTTAGGAAAGAGTACAGCCAAAGCTCTGAGGCACAATTTAGCAGATTCCTATGGAGAAGAGATTAAGCTCTCTATTAATACACACAGTCCTGGGATTCCTGGAGCACTGGGTTGTTAACTGCTCTCTTTCCTTCACATTCTTCCCATGTCACCCTTGTCCCCAGACCAGGGTCTTATTTCACGGATGTTTGCCATCTTACTTAAAATGTCAACTGCTATTTATAAAGATGCGATTTTTCAAATTAATTCATTTTCATATCACTTTTATTGCGTGAGTCTTGGAAAATGTATCCAGTTGTGTGACTGCTATTGCTGCAGGGTTAAGTGAAGATTGAACCAGAACACATGTAGAGGATTAAGGCAGAGTATATTAGAGAAGAGAAAGAACAGAAGTCAGCATGGAGTGCCATGAGGGGCAGGCGCCCTGGAGGGGCATGGACTCCTGGCATGGAATCCATGAAAGCCAGAAGCTGGAAAAGAACTCACAGACCCCACATGTGGAGTGCCCTGAGGGACAGGGGCCAAAGATGGTTGCCAAGGTCAGGTATATTTATGCCTTTAGGTAAGCCCAGGAAAAATGACTTTTCCCCCTTGGTTAGCTCACATTGGGGCCCAACCCAGTGGACCTTGGGCCACCTCAGATGGAGCCTATCTGTGAAGGAGAACTAATCTCCATATCCTTTCATAAGCACGGGGTGGGGGAAGTTGAGCACCTTATCTCTGTGGAGGATTGGACTCAGTTCCTCCCTAGCTGCAGGGGGTGTCCCTCCTGTGTGATCTCAGCAGTCAGGGATGACCTTCCAAGACTTTTAGAGATCGGCCCAGTATGGCTGCTCTAAAACTGCCTGACTATCACAGTGAGAATATAGAGAAATTCCACTCTCCCAAGAGCTCCTTGGTTACCTCCTGGAAGTGAGTGCTCTGCCTGCCAGCCCTCTTCCTCCCACTTCTGGCAACTGCCCATTCTCTTTTTGTTATGTCGTGTAAATAGACTTAGATAGTAGGTAGTATTTTTGTAAATGGATTTTTGCCTTAACATTAAATTTTTGAAGTACATTCATGACTTTGCATATGTACATAGCTTGTTCTTTTTTATTGTTGTGGAGGATTTCACTGTGTGAATTGATCACAATATGTTTATCAACATCCATTGGACCAATATTTGAGTTATTTCTCACTCCAATAACGTGAATTCTTTTGCATCTTCCTATGTTTCATTTCATTTGAGTAAATACCACGATGATGTTCTACTGCCAGGTGGCTTTGACTAGGTTATTTTTTTTATTTGTCTTTTATTTATCCTATCTGTCTTGCTGGGTTTTTTTTTTTCTCTCTCTCTCTCCTACAGTCTTCTGGATTCATTATTTTTAGTAAGGGACGCATCCCTGATCTCAGCATGCCTGTGGGAAATGGGAGGCAGAGACTTGAGACTGTCCAGAAGCAGACAGAGACCTTATGTAGCAGCACTGAGAAGACCTGGACTCAAACGAGGTGCAAAGATGAGGAACTATACCCAAAGGTCTTCTCTATCAGCACACGGGCCTAAGGTCCATGTGTCCTACACTTGCACACTCATACGCACACTCCTTTCTCATGCTGTCTTTCACACACACACACATCAATCACATAGACAGAAATAAATAAATTGTAAGAAAATTCACTTTTTAAGTTTCTTCTTTTTGACTATTTTAGGGAAGCAGTTTGCCTTTTTTTTTTTTTTCTTTTCTTTTCTTCTTTTCTTGTCATTTTACCTTTGCTTGATGTGCTTCCTCGAGTTGTTTTTTTTGGTAGTCCAGGCCTGTAGGTAAAGAATTTTCTTATTTTTTAATCTGTCTGAAAATGTCACTTCTTCACCTTCATTCTTGAAATAGTTTTTCACTAAGTTTTCAGGTTTTGTTTTGTGTCTCCTTGTGTCCATAGTTCCAAAGTGGGGCGTGGTGGTGCATTCCTGCCATTCCAGCACTCAGGAGGCTGAGGCAGGGGATCAGCCCAGGTGAGATAGTGAGATTGTCTCAAGTGGACAAAACAAGCAAAAAGCAAAGAAAAACAACATTGTTCCATGTCTTCTACCTTGTATAATTTTCCACAAGAAGTCTTGATATTTTTAACTTTGTAGCCCTAATTGTTTTTCCTCTCAGACTGCCCTAAACTTTTTTTCAGCAATATATCCTTCCTTCCTTCCTTCCTTCCTTCCTTCCTTCCTTCCTTCCTTCCTTCCTTCCTTCCTTCCTTCCTTCCTTCCTTCCTTCCTCCCTCCCTCCCTCCCTCCCTCCCTCCCTCCCTCCCTTCCTTCCTTCCTTCCTTCCTTCCTTCCTTCCTTCTTTCCTTCCTTTTCTTCCTTTCCTTCTTTTCTTTCCTTTTTAGAAGGGTATTTTAGCCTATGTAGCCTACACTGACCTGCAGTTTCTTTTGCCTTAGCCTCTTGAGTGCTGGGATTCTAGGCTTACACCATCCACATCCATCAAAAAAGAAAAAGAGTTTCTCCTAGTGCTAAGGAAGGGACCGCTCACAGGTCCTTGTTACTGAACTGCAGCCCCACGTGGCAGCAGCCATTGCAGCTATGTGTTTGGTATTGTGGATTTAAGCTGCTGGAATTTATTATGTCCAGGGCTTTTGATGTTTTGTGATCTGAAAGTTTATATATCTTGTTAAATTTGGAATTCATGCTTCTGCAATAGTGTTCTGTGCTTCATTCTCCATTCTATTTATATGTCTATCAGAACACTTAATACTGGCAGCCTAGTTTGGTGGTTTACTCTGGTAATCCGAGCACTGTTATGAGGTAGAGGCAGGAGGATCAGAGGTTCAAGGCCGCCCTGGGCTATGTAAGGGATAGTCTGGTGTAAGGCCAGTCTGGGTTACATGACCCTGTCAACAAAACAAAACAATAACAAAGTACACTTAACACTGTACTTTTTGAAAAGGCTTTTCATACAGTAGTCCAGCTATAGCTCCTAATCCAGTTTGGCAGGGAAGTCCACACCAACACAAGGGGCTAAGGGCTAAGGGAACTGTCTACATTATATCCATACATCCACAGGACTACTGAGAAGTACAATCCTTACTGGCTAGACCAACATTTCTGACCAAATGCACCAAAGGATGCCAACTTCTTCAACTGGTTCCCTCCATCTTATTCACCTGTTCGGGACCCAGTTCCACTCATGATGGGCTGGGCCTCCCTATCAATCAATCTTCTGCAGGCTTGCCCAGGGCTCAACCCATCTAGCAATTCTTTGCAAATGTGCCTACAGCTAGCTCCAAGCCTTCAATCGTAAAGCTGGCACCTGTATCTAATTATTATATATACAAATATATAATTAAATAAGTGAATATATGTATTACATATGCACAAATAAAGATGAATAGTTTAGAACAATGTTTAGCAAGTATCAATAAATATTATAGACAATCATTTCATAGTTTATCAGTTCCTTTTTCTTACACGCCATGTTGACAGATGGCAATAAACAAGATGCTTAGAATTATTGCCAGATGCAACTCAAAGCATCTTTTAACTTTGTCCACAAATTTATGAACAGAGGGAGGGATGAAGGAAAGGATGCTACCTCCTTAGCTGCAGTCCATAACTGTCTCTTCCCTCTGTGAGTTCTTTGTTTATGGGTTTTGCTTCATTGTAGATCTTGATATTTGTGTGAGATAGACATTGTTTATGAAAGATTACTCACGATAGTAACTTGAGCTCTAAAAGTGGTATTTTTTTTCTAGAAATGATCTTTCATCACTTCTAGCACATTGTCATAGTTAGATACAGGTGTCAACTTGATAGTTGATGGTTTGGAGCTCTGGGCACATTTGTAAAGAATTGGTGGATGAATTAAGCCCCAAGCAAGCCTGCAGGAGACTGTCTGGTTGGTGGGAGGGCTCAGCCCATGGCGAGTGGAGCTAGTCCCTGGGCAGGGGAATTGGATGGAGGGAGCTGGTTAAGAAAGTTGGCTTCATTTGGTATACTTGGCCAGATATGCTAGTCTGGCAAGTAAGGATTGTCACTTTCTCAGTAGTCCTGTGGATATAGTGTGGCTAATTTCTTCAGCATCTGGTTTTGGTGTGGACTCTGCTGCTAAACTAGACAAGAAACTGTAAACAGACAATTGTAACCAGAATAGAACCCCTTGTTCCCTTATAAGCTGTTTGGTCTTGAATTTAAGGTCAACATGCAGAATAAGTACAACACACAGGTTCTTGTGGGCATTTCCAAGGTTGAGACTTTTTATATATATATATTAGTATACATATGTGAATATAATAAATTCATGATCTTTTCATTCCTTAGCCCCCAATCCCATTCCCCCTTTTCCCCTTTATAGCCCTTTGTCTCCCAGTCAGACTTTGTCCTATTTTCAACTCTTTTCACGTGTTTAGCCCACTTTGTTTCATCTAGTCTGCCTTTGATGACATATGCCTGACATGATTCATGCTCTAGTAAGTGTCACAGATCAGTGGGCATACCGTTGAGGACAGCATCTTCCTTTGCTTCCCTATTAGAATTAGTCTTCATCAGTCTCTCAGAGAGGTGTGGACTTTCTTGAGATCTTTCCCTTCTATGGTGAAATGTTGATAGAATAGTTTCCATGCAATTCTTGTGAAAAAAATACGTATCTTCCATGAGATCATAAATACTACAGTCCTTTCATATACGGGACATAAAATCAGACCCACCATTGTTCCACTTCATACTCTTACAATCTTACAGCCCCCTTTTCCATGAATGTTCCCTGATCCTTGGAGTGAGGAAGAGTGTGGCTTAGATCTCCTGTTTAGGGCTGAGCAGTCTGAATTTTGATGGGTTGTACTTTCCTGTAGTAAACACTTTCTGTTGAAGAAGGTTGAGTGCTGAGTGCACCTTCAATCTCAGCTGTGGTCATGATGAGAGAGAAGAGGCTTAACCCTGTCTTTCGTGTCATAATGCTCTGCTTATTAAAAAATATTTTCTCTGATTTTCTTTTTTTATATATATATTTTTTATTTCCACTCATACAAACTTAACCGGTACACCGGTCCCTTCCCTCCCTCCACCCCCCCTCCCTTCCCTCTTCCCTCCCCTCTGATTTTCATTTTAGCTGATTTCTACAGCTCTTCCTTTGTGTTAATACATTAATCTCTTTGTAGGGTCTTACATATTTTAGATATTTTATCTTTAATTTATAGACATGTGTTTGAATATGTCATGTCTTCTACTTCTCTCTGCAACATGTTCATGTTTTCCTTTACTGTTACAAGAATACAGAATGTATTTACTGTATGTCTTTTAGGACTATTGCTTGATTCCATTATCTCTGTCACATTTTTGTCTATTGATAGGACAGTGTCCTGTGTTCCTGCTTCATGTTGAATGTGCCAGTTTCTTTGAATATTATAGTCATTTTCATTTTTGAAGGCTCTGCTATATTTTGTTGTACTCCTCTTAATAGCATAGGCTATTTTGTTGTTATTTTGTTTTTTGAAACACAGTTCAACTATTTAAACCTTTCAAGCTTGCTTTCAACTTTGCTAGGATGTGTCCAGAGTTTAGGTCTTTAGTGTATGTACTTACTCTGCTTCTGTGAAACAAGATTCAAACTCAAGCAACCTAATAGGAGAAAGGGAGATTTATTCAGCCTATGGTTCCAGAGGGGAGATACAGTCCTTCATGGCAGAAAAGACATGGTGGGGTGGCAGAAGTTGTAGGCAAATTAAGTCAGGTCTTCCATGGGTCCCGAGAGCTGCAAAACTGCCAACTTCAAGAGCAGACGTGTAACGGTTATTCTAACTATTGCTGTGAGAAAGCATTCAAAGTCAAACAACCTAAGGGAAAGAGGGAGATTCATTCAACCTACAGTTTTGGAGGAGAGAAACAGACTTTCATGGTGGAGGTGACATGGTCAAGTTACTGTAGTAGGCTAATGAGTGATGGCTGAAGGCTGGAGGATTCCTGGAGTCTCTCTTCTTCCAAGTCTCTGTTTAGTTTTAGTGATTCCTTTTATCTGGTCCACTACTGGGAGGTTCCAATGAGATCTAGGGCTGGTCTTTGTATTGTAAATGTATTGATCTAGATAATCTCTTCAGGTGGTCTCAGTTTAATCAATACCAGGTGTGTCAACCCAGGATTAACTATGTGTTTAACATCAAGCCCTGCCCTCTGTGACTGCCTTCCTCTAGCAGGACTCCATCTCTTAAACGTGCCACAACCTTCTCAAACAACTAAAGAGTCAAACACATGAGCCTGTGGGGGACAACTCGCATTTCAAACCATGACAGTTTAGGTTTAAATCGTCTTATTGTCATTACTTAAGCGACTTTTTTTCTGAGGATTACACGAAATGCTCACGTGCTTAAAGGTGTTTTCACTCCAGCTGGTAGGAACACAAAGAAGTCCTGACTCTTTGTGCCCCCCAGGAATTGCTTGGTTTATGGTCTCTGCTAAGCGGTGCCTCAGAAGCCTCCTTCCATGCATACGCACATCAGTACTAAGCAGAATCTCCAGGTGAGTTCCTTCTCTGTGCAGTTGGGCTCCTGTCTCACAAAATGTTTTAGCCTCTCAGAGCTCTGGCTTCACAACATGTGGACCCCTCTGGGCTGTTTGGGTTTTACTTTTCCAGTTTAGAAAGTAAAGTGATACAGGGAAACCAGTAGTCTATTTAAAGGTGTGCCCTCAATCCAGAGACCTAATGTCCTCTATTAAGACAACCACTTAAAAGTCCTTCTACCTTGCCAAGCACCACGTTGGATCTGAGTCTTTGACATGTTGGCCTTAGAGACATTCAGAATGAGCAATTTCTATTGTTCAGTGTGTTTGAAAACATTGTCCATTGTTCAGTGTGCCTGAAAAGGTATCATTATACATTTATTACTCAGTTTTTAGTTGTTTAGTATGGAAGGCAAATTTCAATACTTAACCCTGTCTCTGCAGAAACACATACCTTATTAATTTTCATTGCTATGAAATAGTAATTGATATGTTCATAACTGATACATTTAAGTCATATGGAAAAAATATGACAAACAAATCTACCATATTCCTGACACTCTGAAAAACTCAATATACAAATGTGTGCATGTATACAGAGCCCATGTGCATTTTGTTTTGAAATAGCTAGCTGTTGAGGAAGATCGCTCAGAAGCTACAGTATAAATGTAAAAACACCAGGCAGAAATCTCAGGAATCTCAAAGCAGAGCAAGAAGGAGGTAGAAACAATCCAGAATGATTCCCAAAGTCGCTCTTGGTCCTCTACAAGGACACACAGTGCCCTCTGATACACACATACACACACATATACAAATAAGATAAGAATTAAAAATAAAATTAACTGCAGACTTAAGAGGAAAGTATCAGCAAAAGTAAGTAAAGAGTATTAAAGATAATAGTTGCCTCACTATGCAAAAGATCAATGCTCTCTCATTACCATTACCAAATACAGTTTTCTTTCATTTGTTTTGTTTTTGAGGACAAGGTCTCATTGAATCCAGGCTGAACTTCAGAATACTGATCCTCCTGGTATCCTGTCTTCCAGAGTGTTGGGGTTACAGATATGTTCCAGTACGATCGGTTTATGCTCTACTGGTTACTGAACTCAGAGCTTCCTGCATGCCAGGCAAGCACTCCATCAACTGAGCAATGTTCCCAGATACTGTAGTTTATATCTCTGTAGATTTTTTTTCTGCAAAATACTAAGCCACAACAACTAACTTAGACCTTATTGCTATAGTAAAATATCCTTAGCTATGAATTTCTCATGATTACTCAGGCTCAAAGCCAAGATCAAGAATACACCAGCAGACTCACATCCAAAGAGGGATTGTACTTTGCATGTCTCATCTTCGCATGGCAGGAAGGGGCAAAAGGAATGAACAGCTTCCTTTTCTGTGAGGCCATCAAGCCCTTCTGGGAAGACTACAGTCTCAAAACAACAATCTCCTAAAGGTACTGCCTCTAATACTATTTTCTTCACAGTTTCACTCAGGACCTTTGGGAAGACCCTGGACCATGACCCACAGACAGTTTCTCCGTCTTCTTGGTGCCTGAAGAATGATGCAACTCAATGAAATGAGCAGAAGACATAAATGCCACTCCCTAGTTTGACTTCTTCTCTCCATCTGCTTGGACACCCATAACAGATTAATACTGAATGAGAAGGAAAGCACTGCATATCCATTTGCATGAAAGCTTTCCTGCCTATCAGAAATCCCTGCTTTGAATGTGAGCAAGAAAAGAGAAACAAAACTTTTGTTTAAAATAACCAGTTTGAGGGGATTTGCATGTCCTTCAGTTAATTCTACCTTAGGGGGCTGGAGAGGTGGCTCAGGGGTTAAGCCTCCGCCTTGCAGGCGGAAGGTCCTGAGTTCGGATCCCAGATCCCACGTATAGACGTCAGGCAGAAGCGGGGGTGGCCTGCGCTTCTGGTTCTGGTAGGGCAGAGCCTGTGAATCCCCGGGCAGAAGGAGATGGAGGCGTCCATGGTGGTTCGCGAATTCGTCCGTGGTTCTACACACACACATACATACACACACACACACAGACACACACACGCGTGCGCACACAGTTGAATAAATAATAAAAAATTAAAAAAAAATTCTACCTTAGTACATAGCTCTTCCATCTTATAGCTCCTGGTTCTTTAACAGATCTCACAAATGTGATATGTCCTCAAATCAAACAGGCTTGCATTCTTTCTGCTATATACATTTACTGTTGATAAGCCAGAGCCCCTTGAAGTCACAGGTAGGTGCTTAGTCAATGAGGCGGTACCAGACGGAGTCCCTAATCACAGATTCTGTGTTTTCTCATGTGCATGGGAAGGTTGTTGTAAAGGCTTATGTTGCAGATCACCTGCATGGTTCCTTTGTGGATCAAAGATTCTGGGCAATTCCAGTGCCTCCTCACAGCTCAAAGCTGCACAAATAGCATTTCTCTGGACCAGGCTGAATTTCCTCTTGCAGCCATCCCAGCATACATCCCATGTATACAGCTCTTTTTGGCAAACATCCCACATTGGCTCTGGCATCTCCAACATCTTCACTTCTCAATGGCAAACCAGGCTTCAATTCCACAGCACAAAATGCATTTCTTAGGCCTCTCTGTAGGCTTCTTGCCACACACTGCCTGGGTTCCTGAAATTCTCTGAAACATTGGAGGAGGATCCATAACCTCCTCCCTCTTGCATCTTTGGTGCCTGGTTTGTAACCAGACTATCGTAAGAGAATAACTTCCTTGTTCCCTTAAGCAGTTTTGTCATGATTTTATCAATAACATGCAGAATAACTGCAACAACTTACATATGATACCATACTGGGTATTTGCAAGTGCCTGGCAAAGCGTGCTTGGTAGTAATACTCTAATGTCATCTCCTGCGCATGTTGCTGACACAGTCTATTTAGTAGTTTTGACTACATTCTGGCTGCAATACTACACCACTGAAGAGTAACAGTAGTTAAAAATTTTGTCTCAATCTCCTTTTCCAGAAGTTTTAGAAGGCAAAGTGCTTATTTTATGCACATCATTAATAACACAAAAATAAAATCTTCCTTTCCCTACAAACCCATATGTACCATCAATTTTAAATAAAGAGGGAAGTTCCTGTGTCTCATAGTCCTGTGGTTTGCACTCTTGACTTGGGTTCAATGCAGAAGAATGCTGACCTCTAATCTTTCCAGAGAATAGATAACCAGAGGGAAGAAATGTGTTCTGAGCCTCCACCCTTAAACTACCATTTCCCCAGTGTCTTATCTTACAGTCTGTCATCATAGTTAGCTCTTAAGATTTACCTTGTATGGAATATTTGAAAACTTCAGATTATACTCAACCTATCTGGGCCTCAATTACTATATTTTAAAAATGTTTTAAATAGCTGAATATATTGTTAGCATACAAAACACAACACCAGATTTATTCCTCTGTGACTTAAAGAGAGATCTAATTCTAGACATAAGAAACTGGATAATTATTCATCCTGCTTCCTTGTTTGGATAGGACTCTATAGCTCACAACTCAGAGAAAGAATACACTGATTATCCTCAACATGCATATGTATGTACACATATGTTTTCAAATGTTGCTATAAAATTTTATCCAGCTATTACTTGGCACTTGTAATTGAAAAAAATCACTATGTTGAAAATAAGCTCAGTAACAAAAGTGAAGGCAAACAAATTGCACCCAAAAGAAAATGCTGACTTTAAAAAGATATGCTGCAAAGGGCAGGTTTAGAATGTGTTGTTGTTGGCAGGGAAAATGCATGAGCACTAACAAAATAATCACATCTTGAAAATTTGTAACAAATGAAATTAGAATACTGAAGAATAAAATTTGCAAATTACCTGTAACTCTCTTGTAATCAATTGGGACAGAAAAAAAGATAGAAATTTAGATCTCTAACAGGGACATAATAATTAGTACAGCTGAATAAAAATTGGTGTAATTTGCCTAGATATCTACACACACACACACACACACACACACAATATGATAACTGGGGAATAATTCCAATACTTCAGGAGTTAAATAAAAGAGTTTTAAATATTAATGGGCACATATCTATTAGATGATATATGCTCAGTTAGCAGTTAAGCATTTATATATGCTTCTAATTTTTGAAGAAAATTCAGGCAGATAATTGTATTATAAAAATCTAATATCATAAGCCATTGTCAATCCAATTGACTGAAAAAAAAAAAAAAAGTAGCTGTCATGGTTTGACTGTGAGTTCTTCCCCATTTCCCAAAGATTCATTTGTTTGAATCCCTGGTTGCTGTTAATGTTTGGGAAGGTTGTAGCACCTTTAGAGGTAGAAGAAGGCATGCCACAGGGGGCATTTTGTTTGGCAGAATGCCCAGTTTCCTTTCTCGTTCTTCCTCTCTCTGTCTCCTGACGGCTGTGGTGACTTAAACTGGTCTCTTGCTTCTGCCTACAGCCATGTCTTCTACCTTGAGATTCTCACCACAAATGAACTGTATTCCCTCGGGAACGCTAAGGCAAGTAAATACCCTCCCTCTTTTCTCCTTTCTGTTTGGGTCTGAGAACTCACAGAAAAAATAAGTAACTATAATAGAAACTGATTAATGACATGGAAACAGATTTTTTTTCTTTTTATCTTTTTAATGAATTGTAGCCATTAAAACAGTTCTATTGATTGACTCCAACACTGTCCTTTACTTTGTACTGAAGCGACTGTTTTGCATTAAACTTCAGGTTATGGGAGGAAGGAATCTATAGGTTTCAAGATCTAAGAAAAGGCTTTAATCTGATTTCACTTTTGAAAACACAAAGCTGGAAGTAATCATAGCTAATCAGGCTCCAGTTTCTAAATATTATTGTATTAGAGGAATAACAACTTTAGGAAACCATAGATATATTAGTTTATATTCTGAGTACTTCTATTTTTAACATTTTGATTGAGATTTATTTAATCATCTTGCTCCAAATATCAATTCTAAGAGGCATAAAGAAAAGGAAGTAGCTAGACTTTTATCTAATTTAGACCTCAGAATGCTAATCGTGAAAGAGCAAGTTCCATGTCAAAACTTGCTTATCAATAGGAGGGACAGATTTTCTCAAAATAGCTATATAAAAAACTAAATCACAGGTTGTTGAAATCGGAGATGCTCTTTCAACATGAGATTGCACATTTGATGGGTTAATTACATGAACGAACATCTCCCAAGAATAAGATTTCTCAGTTGAAAGTCAAGTGTGAGCGCTTATGTGACAATCAGACCAGCAAGTAAAAAACTGTGAAATATGTAGGAATGGTTGAGACTTGCTTGAGAAGGAAATAGCTGAACAAAATATATCTACCTTTGAGCCTAAAATCAAGTTACATGCAGATTAAGCATTATAGAGGAAGAACATAATCAATAGTGAAGACATTACCTTGTTTTTTAAGATGGTCTACTATCAGATTGGCAGCTAAATCTCAGAATATTTTCACATTTAACACGCATTCACAGATCACAGCAGACCAGTACTAAAATTGTAATTCTATTTCTAATGTGTATTTCTGTCACATAACTGAATTGATATGTGAGTGCAAATTGCTGAACTCCTAAGTATTTAAGCTGATTGTTGAGAATTGAATTTCAAAGTCCCTTTTTAGCAGGTAGGGAGGAGGGAAAGGGGGAGAGAAGGATGAAAAGGGAGAGGGAAGGAAGAGGGAAGGAGAGGACAGGGATAATTACTATGATTATAAAACTAGGAAAAAAGAAAAGTCCCTTTTTATATGAGCATCTAAAAATATGAACTCAGAGCTGTGTTTGCAAAGGATAGGATGATGCCTCTTCATTTTAAGTGGATAATAATGAAATTGTCTCATTTGAAATCATGGTCCTCTGCAGAAACAGCACCAATCAAGCACCTGGGTCCATAGGAAGAGATATATTATACGCACCTGCGCCTAGAACTGTTGCACATACAGCTGCTGGGTCACATGTGTGTCAGTAGGTGACAGACATGAGAAGGCTGTGTCTGTACGTGGGGTTCTGATCTATGAACATTTGAATGCTTTAGCCTGACAGGCCACAGTGACTGACAACCCCCTGGATTCCAGTACCAGGATGCTCACAACAAGGACAGCCTACATGAGCCAGGCCCTGCACACAAACGATGCCCCTGGGCTGGGCTTTTATACGCTCACACCATAAGCTCAGACTCACAGAAGACTTGCAAAACTGCAGTTCTTTAACTTTACATGAGTTCTTTTTTTTTAAAAAAAAAAACTTTATTCATTGTGTGTGTGTGTGTGTGTGTGTGTGTGTGTGTGTGTGTGTAGCGGAGGGTACTGTGTGTCCCTGTGAAGGACTAAGGGTGACTTTGGGAATCATCTTGAATTGTTTCTACCTCTTTTTTGTTTCCTTCTGGGATTTCCCAGGCTCTGTCCATTAGGCCAGAACTGCATGCCACTGCTGTTTCTGCCTGGCATTTTTACATGTGACTGGGAACTCAAGACCTTCTGTTTTTGAGATAGAGTCATAACCCCTGATCCATCTTTCTAGCCCTACATGAGTTCTTAACCAGATAGAGCTGGAAGTTCAATCATAACCACTTTCTACATATTAATTATATTTTCTCTTATTGCTCATAAATTATTTTAAACTGCATTTTTTTTAAAGGACATGAGGTCAGGAGGTAGCTGTGCTGGGAGGGATGTACAGGGAAAGTGGGTAGGACGACCATAGATATGATTCAAATGATATATGAGTTTGTCATATGTATATAATATATATTTATATGTGTTTGTCAAAGAATAAATAATAGTATTATTTTTAAAAAGAGAGCTGTATTTTAAGAATTAGACTCAGAAGATTCTGGATATTGACAAGTCCCAAAAATAAGATGGCATACAGGAGACAAAGTAGAGATGATGAATCTGAATTCAATCTGAATCTGAAGCCTTTGACTCCATAAAGCTGATGGTATACTTATGGCTGGTGGCCATAAAGCTGGCCAGCTAGACATCCAGGTAGAACTGTTGCTTAAGCAGAGACAATGTGGGAGTTCCAAGCCCCATGCCAGGTGAGATCCGTGCAGAGCCTGTGCACGGCCTGCCCACCTGAGCCAGCACCCTGGAACACCATCCTGCCTCAGGTGAAAACTGCAGTGGAAAGGCACATACACCTGACCCAATGCCCTAAGACCAATAGATCCTGTCCAAATCCAGCATCACCCAAAGCCAGACAACCTCATCTGACTCAGGAGAGTCAAAAACAACTAACAAGCAAAGCAGACACATGCTTAACAGAAAATGCACAAGTCACATTGTAAAATCACAAAATACACTAAGTACCAGGAAAACATGTCTCCTACAAAAAGCACCAACCCCTGTACTACAGATTTCAATCACAACAGTGTCATGGATACTAGTCAGGAAAGCAATACTGAGGTTAATGTTGTCCAAAACAAGTTATTGACATTATAAACAACCTTTGAAAAGAAATACAAAAAGCATGTGAGGAACTCAGAGAGGAAATGAGTAAGTATATGACTTTATATGAACAAGAAAATGGTAAAAAAAATCATCTGAGGTGAAAAAGGAAATAGAGGAAACAAGAACAAGTTTAGAACAGGTGAAAAAACATCAACTGAAACTCAGCTAGACTTCAAAGCTAAACTAACTGAAATTGAAAACCTAAGAGTATCACACACAAAATAGATCAAGCAGAAGATAGAGTATCAGATCTAGAAGATAAGCTGAGAGAACAGAATCAAAACTGAAAAGTAAAAAAAAAAAAAAAAAAAAAATTAAAACATGAAAGGAACATTCAAGAACAATGGAACACCATGAAGAAGCCGACCTATGCATTCATGGAATCCTAGAACAAGAAACTCAAGGAAAAAACTCTAGGTCAGATCTTTCAGTCAATCATAAATAAGAACTTCCAATACCTAAGGAAAGAATGCCCCATCCAAGTATAAGATGTATATTGCATCTCATCCAAATAGGACCAAAATGGGAGCAAGACAAGGCAAAAAATAGTAACAACATATCAGATACAAGACAAAGAAAATGTTTTGAGAGCTGCAAGAGAGAAAAACCAAGGCAAGTCTATTAGAATGAAAGCTGACTTCTCAGTTGAAACAGTAAAAGCCAGTAGAGTTTGACAAGGCATTCTTCAAGTCATGAAAGATCACAAATGCCAACCCAGGCTGCTATATCCAGCTAAACTATCAGTCATGCTTGAAGGAGATAGAAAAATATTTCCTGACAAAAATCAACTAAAATCCTTCTTATTTACCAAATCAGGCCTGCAGAAGATACTAGGAAAAAAATTCAAAGATGACAAAATTGATCAACACACTCAAGTGGATAAAATGGAAAAATAATGTCTATACAACTACCAGGCAGAGAACTGCCAACACACAGAACAAACAAACAAACTCTAAAAATGACAGGAATCAATAAAATCTTCTCAATTATTGCTTTAAGCCTCAGTGGGATCAACTCCCCAATCAAGAGACACAGACTAACAGCATGATAATAACACAGACTAATAACCCATCAATATGTTGCCTCCAAGAAACACACCTCACTTTGAAATATAAACACAATCTCAGGGTCAAAGGATGGTCAAAGATACTCTAAGCTAATGCAACTAGGAAATTAGCAGCAGTAGCCATCCTAATATCTGATAAAATATACTTCAAATCAAAACAAATAAGAGTTACAGAAGGATATTACATACTCATCAAAAGAATAATCCATTAAGAAGAACTCACAATTATAAGCATATATACTCCAAACAGGCTCACCCATACTTGTTAAAAAAACACTATAGCATGTAAAACAACAAATGAACCCAAACATGGTAATAGTAGGTGATTTCAATACCCCACTCTCACCAATAGACAGGTCAACAGGTCAAAACCTAAATGAAGATACACTGGCACTAAACCAAATCATAAACCAAGTGGACCTGGCAGACATCTACCAAATTCCATTCTAACACCAAGGAATATACATTCTTTTCAGCAGCTCATGGAACTTTCTCCAAAATAGAGCACATACTAGGCCACAAAAGGGACTTACACACATACGAGAAAATCTAAACCACCACCTGTGTTCTATCTGACCACCAGCGAAAAAAGATGGACATTTATAACTAGGAAAACACCAGAAAGTACACAAACTCTTGGAAGCGTAACAGTATGCTACTGAATAAGGAATAGATCCTGACAGAAGTAAAAGCAGAAATTCAAAAATTCCTAGAATTCAATGTTATGGGAAACATATCATATCAAAACTTCTGGGTTATGATGAAGGCAGTTCTAAAAGGAAAATTCATAGCACTAAGTGCCTACATCAAAAAAAGGAAGCTTCACAAGTAAACAACCTAACAATACAGCGTAAGCTTTATAGAAACAAGAACAAATCAACCCCAAGAGAAGTAGAGGTGCAGAGATTAGCAGGATCAAAGGAGAAATAACTAAAATTGAGAAAAAGAAAACAATATGAGGAATAAGTCAAGCAAAAAGCTGGTTCTTTGAAAAACTTGATGGGATTTCCAAACCATTAGTCAAAATAACCAAAATCAAAAGAGAGAAAAACCAAATTAATAAAATTAGAGATGAAAGTGGAGCTATCACAACATATCAAGGAAATTCAGAAAATCATAAGGTCATACTTTAAAAATTTATATACCAGCAAGCTTCACAATCACAGAGAAATTGATGAATTTCTAAACACATTTAACACACCAAAGTTATACCTCAATGAATTGAATGATTTAAATAGTCCTACAATAAGGCATGAAGTTGAAGCAGTAATTATTAATCTCCCTACCAAGAAAAGCCTGGGATCCGATGGATTCAGTACAGAATTCTACCAGATATTAAAGAACAATTAACACCAATATTCCTTAAATTAGTCCACAAGATAGAAAAAGAAGGAACACTTTCCTAACTTTTTCTACAAAACCAACATTGCACTGATCCCAAAACTAAATAAAAACATAGCAAAAAAAGAAAACTATAGCCCAATTTCATTCATAAACACAGATGCAGAGCTTCTCAACAAAATTCTTGCAAACTGAATACAAAAGCTCATTAAAAACATCATCCATTATGATCAGGTTGGGTTTATTCCAGAAACAGAAGATTGGTTCAATACATGTAACTCATAAATATAATTCACTGAATAAACACATGCCAACACAAAAATCACATGAATTCTCTCGATTAATGCTAAAAAAACTTTTGACAAAATCCAACAGCCCTTTATGGTAAAGACCCTGGAGAAAATAGGGTTGGAAACTTAATAAAGGTCATATACAATAATCCTATGGCAAAACTCATCCTAAATAGTGAAAAACAGGAAGCATTCCCACTAAGAGAGGAAATAGACAAAGCTGTCCACTCTTAATACTTCCGTTCAACATCACCCGTGAAGTCTTAGCTAGAGCCATAAGACAAAAGAGGGAGATAAAAGGGATCAAATTATCCCTGTTCACAGATGACATAATCATATACCTCAAGGACCCTAATGTTTCTGCCAGAAAACTCCTGGAACTAATAAATAAGATCAGTAGAGTGGCAGGATACAAAATTAATGTTCATAAATCATGGATAAACAAAGTGAGAAAGACCTGAAAGAAATACCATTTATCATTGTGCCTAAAAAGTGAAATACCTTGGAATAATCCTAACCAAGGTCATGAAAGGTCTATGCAACAAAAACTTTAAAACCTCCCAAAAAGAGGTTACAGAACACACCAAAAGATGGAAAGACCTTCCATGCTTCTGGGTTAGCAGAATTTACGTAGTCAAAATGACCATTCTACCTAAAGCAATATACAGATTCAGTGCAATACCAACATAAATTCCAACCCAATTCTTTACAGAAATTGTTAAAACCATCTCTTTATGAAAACATAAAAGACCTAGGATAGCAAAAACAATCCTGAGTAATAAAAACTCTGCAGGAGGTATCACCATACCAGACCTCAAACTATACTATAAAAGTCATAGTAGTAAAAACAGCATGGTTACTGGCTACAAAAAAGAGATACAGACCAGTGGATTAGAAGTGAAGATCCAAACATAAGTGCACTCACCTATAGTCAAACAATCCTTTAAAAAGGTGCCCGCCCCAAAAATTGGAAAAATGACAGCATCTTCAACAAATAGTGCTGGCAAAATTGGATATCTACATGCAGAAGAATGAAACTGGACCTTATTTGTCTCCCTGCACAAAAACCAACTCCAAATAGATCAAAAACCTTAATGTTAAACCAGAAACTATAAAACTCTTAGAAGAAAAAAAATGAGAGAATACCCTTAAATTGAATGGCCTTAGCCAACATTTCCTCAATCAGACCTCAAAGGCACAGAGAATATAAGTCCAACACTGAACAAGTGGGACTACATGAAATTAAAAAGCTTTTTCTCAGTGAAAGAGACTGTTAAGTGAGCAAAACAGCAACTGGCAGATGAGAAAGTATCTTCACTAACCACCCATCTGAAAGGGTCTAATATCCAGAATATACAAAGAACTTTAAAAATTAAATATCAAGGAAGTAAACAAACCCATTAAAAATGAGTTATAGAACTGAAAAGAAACTTCTCACTAGATGAAATTCAAATGTCTTAACAAACATCTTTAAAAATGTTCTACCTCTCTAGTCATTAAGGAAATGCACACTGAGATTCCATTTCACTCCAGTCAGAATAGCTAAGATCCAAAACACAAACAACAGTAAATACTGGTATGGACGGGGAAAGAAGGGTACCATTATACATTGCTAGTGGGATTGTACTACCCCTTTAGAGATCAATTTGGAGGTTCCTAAAAAGGTCAAAAATTGAAATTCCATACAACCCAGATATACCACTCCTGGGATTATTCTCAAAAAACACTGCATCCAGCACCAGAGATGTGTACAGACATGTTTATAGCAGCTCTTTTCACATCAGCAAAGAAATGGAACCAACCTAGATGTCCAACAGTTGACAATGGTTAATGAAAATCTGGTACATATATATAATGAAATATTACTCAGCTGTCAGGAAAGATGAACTAATGAAATTTGATAGCAAATGGGTGGAACTGGAAGAAGTCATGCTGAGTGAAATATCCCAGACTCAGAAAGATAGGTGCTGTAGTTCTCTCTTGCAAGCACATTCTGACATTAAACATTCAGTTTGATGTAATCAAACAGAAACTTTTATAACACCCACAAATGTAAAGGAACACAAGTGGGGGTTGGGGTGGGGTAGAAGAAGATTTTAAAAGGGTAGAAACAAAAGAACAGGGGAAAAAGTCCTTTAAGGGAAGGGAAGAACAGAAATAGAACACAGAAGAGAGTCTCCAAGGAACTAACCACCTATTTGCTAGTCCCTAACACATACACACATACACACACACGCACGCACATGTGACAGCGATGTGCACCAGTCTAAACAACAGTTGACAGGATCGGATGCCTCAGTACTAACCTACAAACCCCCCAAAGTAAACCTCTATCTAGACACCTCTCATTTTATTTTTAGAAAAGATCTCAATACCTGCACAAGACACAGCCTACTGCAACGCAAGAGCAGTAAAACAGACAACAACATCCAACCAGAGAACAGAGTACCAGCGACTCTAAAGTACTCAGATAAAATCAGGCCAACCAAACTTCTCCCCAACCTAAGGCTCAGGGAATCTTGTAGAAGAGGGGTGGTAAGATTGTAAAACCCTGTAAGTGGGGAGGTCTACTGACAGACAGGATATTCCACTCAAGATAGAAGCTTCTGCATTCAGAAACATTGCGATGAGACCTCACTAGACCTGCACTATGACTGACATATCAACCCATAGACTAGTGAGGAACACAGCAGAAATAATTGCATGTAGGTGGAACCTTAGAGGTTAAGACTAGACAGCTGAAGGACAGTACCCCTATCGGTGGTCTACCCAAGGAGACTTGAGCCCATTTCAATACAGACAACCTGAAGGAAGCCCTGGGATCCCCACAAGCAGACAAGTGTGGGTGGGAGAGGGATGGATTGGTGAAAGGAATGATGAGTAAGGGAGGAGGGGCAAGGATAACCATTCATTATGTTTGAAAAACTAGAAAATTTAAAAAATAGTTAAAAATAACTATTTTACTGAAATAAAATCATTTTCCATAAAAAAATAAGGAAGAGAGTTGGAATTATGTTGCTTGGTGGAGCTACTTTATTTTTAGTTCAGGCATCTACTGATTTTATTGCTACTATCAATGTTTGACTAAATATGTGGGCCAGTCAACTTAACAGACATTAACTATCACAAGCCTGATGTCTGGAATTGTTAGTCCCACTTCTTTCACTCAGATGGGCTCTGTATTAACACAGTAGCATTGTGGAAGTTACAACATGGACTAAGATGTCAAGCTGTGTTGGAATAATCTCTCCTCAGAGTATTGCTGAGGTGGCCTTAGAAAGTTATTTTTGTGGGCTTCTGATTTTTTTCTTTATATTTTATTGTTTGTTTAAGCATAAAGCAAATATGCGCTTTCCTTTTCCCCATTGACTACCCCACAGTGGACTGATGATTGATGGCCAATAAAGTTGCCCTTTCTATTATGGTTTTATGTTTCTTGGACAAACCATTGCAAGCCAGCACATCACTGATGTTGCACTTCAGTAACACTTTGCCTTCTTGACTTTGTGGGTTACGGGACTTCTGGAAGCCTATGTTGGCAAACAAGATCTGACTTTTGGGGCTGAGGAGATGATTCAGTAAGTAAAGTTTTTGCTGTGCAAGCATAGGAACCCAAGTTAAAAATCTCTTCTCCCATAAAAAATCAGGCATGGTGGTACCGGCCTCTAGTCCCAGCATTAGAAGGCAGAGAGATGGATCCTTGAGGTCTGCTGGCCAGTCTAACCAATTGATGAGCTCCAAGTTCAGAGAGAGACTTTGTCTCCAAAAATAAGGTGGAGAATGATGCAGGAGAATACCCGGTGTCAGTTACTGATGTTCACAACACACATGTTCAGACTCCATACACACATGATACATATATGCACACCCATGACACATATATGTACACACTCATACACATACATACATACATACATACATACATGCAGAGCAACAGATATAATCTTTGAATCTTTCTCCCACTCTCCTGTCAGCATCTCTGAATTTTCCCCATTTTTACTTAATTTTGATGTATGGGTCTAAATGGTGTTAGATGAACTTCTCAGTCCCTTTTGTGGGTTTTATATATGTATGAAACCTCTTACTATATAGCCAAGGCTGGTGTTGAACTTCTGGAATTGTAAATATATACCACCATGCTGGTCTTCCATGGTTTTCAGTCCTCATTTGGAAAATTTTGAAATTCATGAAAAGTAATGTAGACAACTAATGCTTCTTTTCCTGCTGTGGGGCTTCCCTCCTACTTCATCCACCCTGGTTTTGCTGAAATCTGGGCTCAAACTTCCTTCCTTGCTATACTTGTGTTGATGTCATTGTTTCTTGAGGCCTGTTCAGAGAACTGGCTGTCTCCTGGCTCAGGGCAGTCACTCAGTGAACCTTCTCTAAAGTGACCCAAGAAATCCATTCTTTCATCTGACTCCTCTGACTGAGAGCAGGTTGGATTGGCAGGCTAGAGCCAGGATCTCACCTTGTGAACTAGCTTGATATTTGGTGTCAAAGAGTAAGAACAAAACTTAATTCATGCTTATTACTTAGTCAAGCTGTATTGTAGTAATGCCTTACATTTATTGTTAACTGTGGCTTACAGTTATGATTGCTTTTTTATATACTGTTGTAAGACAAACAGCATTTCAGATAATTCAAAGGGAAAGAAACCAAAGGGCAAAAAGGTTATGTCACGTAGTGATCTGCAAAAACTAGTGAAAGGAAGTGCTCTGAATGGAGCTGGTGAGTCCTGGAGAGGCCTTTCAGGAAGATGTGCAGCGTACTCTGCTCTGGTAATCATTAGTAAAGGAGGGAAAATGGACCACAGAATAGTCAGTAGTGGCTTTGAACTTTTATAACAGAAAATAGCAAGACAGGAGCACGGTCGCCAAGTATGAAGGAGAATGAAGATCTGGCAAGTTTTAACACTGATAACACAGAGTGTATGCTAGGCATGATCAGTTTGACTCAACTTGGCCATATCTCTCAGAGCTGAAAGTATGTTGGAGACAGAAGAATAAGACAAGCAGATTTATTTGAACACCTTTCTGTATGTCTCTTAGGCCACAGCATGAGTTGTTCTTCCTGGAGGGGAAAGTGAATGCTTCAATATCACACATTAGAGGAGATATCCAAGCAGTTCCTGATTTACATGTCTTTTTTAAAAACACTTGGGGGGTTCTTGCTGTTCAGTGTGGGTACAGCCCGATGCCAGAGGGTTGTACCCTAACTTTTATCTCAACCTGGCATTTCTGTAGATGGGTCTTCAGTTGTCCAGGCGTTAAAACATCATCGCTCCCCCCACAAGCCGGTTGTTCTGATTCAAAGGGCAGCAGCTGGCATTTCTGTGGCATAAGGTGTGGCCGAGAAGATGGGCTGTCAGAGTAGGCCACTGTTGGTGGTTAGAAATGCTTTGTGTGTAGCAAAAACTGCCCAGTGAGGAGGAACTCCGTCTGGTCAACGTCTCGGTGCAGTGGAGAAGCTGCGTGATGCATAAGCTTCTTAATGCTGTAAATAGAGCCAAAGTCACACCACTTTTCAGAAGTGATGAATGGACAGTCTCATCAGATTCAAAGCTGTTTAGTGTATGAAACTTTACAAGTAGAACTATTCCATCCGTGGGCATTATAACCAAATTCTGTCTGGATAGTGTGTGATTTCTGCACCGGTCTCTGTTTAGTGAATAATACCATTGTTACTGGTCAGGAATCTTGCTCCAATAAGGAACTTAAAGATTAAAAAAAGAAAAAAGACTTGGGGGGTATCTAAAATTCCCACAATAGGAAGAAAAGAAAACAAACCATAATGAACTGACCTTTGGCAGGTTAATAGCAGCTAAAGATGTTTCTGGACTTCTTAGCTGAGAGCAGTTTGTTTATGTGAGGGAAACGACCAAGAGATCATCACCTACTGTGTTAGTGAATATTTATTTTTTGTTCAGATTTCAGAAACAAACTTTGCTCATGTCTAATAATATCTTATACAAAGTTCAGTAATCTAGGTCAAGGGAGGGATCAATTTCCCATGCCAAAACTAAACAATGACCCCCAAATGGGTTCTGTTGGATCAGGGCCAAATCTGCTGAAGGCACCCTAAGCATTCCTTGGGTTAGAGGGCCGGGTGTTACTATAACATCCTTAAGAACTGGAATTGTTCTCATGTTCAAGTACAGTTTGCTGGATGTATGCTTATTTGCATGTATAGGTGTGTGTGTATGTAAGGGTGTGTGTAGGTGTGTATGGATATAGAAGAGGGTACTGTGTGTACTCTGGGGTTTCTCAGGTTTCACCTTCCAGGGCTAGAAGTGCAGGCTGTTGCCATTTGCACCTGGGGTTTTTACGTGGGAACTGGGATCTGAACATAGGTCCTTCTGCTTGCAAGGCAAAGGCTTAACCCCTGAGCCATCTCTCCAGCCCCATATTGGTAATACTTTTATAACAGAGTCAAGTGACTGGGTTTAGCTTGGGCCTATGACTTTTCACCATCTATGGGATTCATAGACATCTATCTACTTTGAAGATTTTTTAAAATGACATCATGCATGGCAATGTAAAGGCTTTATGTTGGACTTGTTTGCTATGGAGTGAGGGTTTGTGAATTCCATTCTTTTACAGCGTAAACAGGAAAGATTTTGAGTGGGCGGATTAGTCAGAGGGCAAAACAGGGGGAAATGTCTGAGAAGGAGACTTATTATGGAAGTATGAAGTGAGTGAAATGACATTTCCTGGCTCCGTTCCCAGCATTGTTTGCTGGACATTTGGCGTCATTGTTCACACCTGATAGTGCCATTTTCTCATCATCTGGGAGTTCACTTAAGTTTATGTGCAACAATGTTTTGGAAATTAAAATTCCAAAGGACTTCATTAACCTGAAATATACTTGCTCATGGCAAGCAAAGCAGATAGGCCACAAGAAAAGCCTGCATTCCCTTCTCATCAGCAAAAGACGAATAATGCTGTGCTTTCAAAGCAAAGCCATGAGTTTTTCTTATTTTTAAAGACTAGAATGGCTCACTCAAAGTTATCAAACATGTCCCTCAGTAATTGTCAATGAGTCATGACGCTGCCTTCTGAAACGGGTTGATTTTCCATGTTCCTGAACCTCAATCTTATTAAATTAAGCTAGAGAAGAAATGGGAAAACAAATTCAGTCCCTCTGTGGTTATTCTGCATCCCTTCACACAACTTTAGAGATGTTTGTGCGGCTCAGAGGTCTGGGGAAAAAGCCTTCCTTGCTTTTGCTTACGTTGAAATCTTGCTTACTTGCATGTCATCAGTAAGAATTCAGAACCGCAGTGAGGAAAACAGGGAAGAGGGGCTTGTGCAGGCTTAGCTTCTTTCATTGCTCTCCATGGCAGAGTTTAATAACAAAGGACATCAAGATGGTTAGATGTTAATGTTTTCTGTATTTTCTAAAGTGGCCAGCTGAGAGAACCCCTGGTATAAAGACCTGCAAGAGCAGAGACTTAGAGAAAACTGAAAGTTAACTGACAACTTATAAATTGAATATATTAAAAATTATATTTCTAACAGTGAACACTTCAAGATTAAGACAAAGAAGAATACTGTGCCTTTAAAGATAATGTAAGTATACACATAATTTGCTTCTTTAAAAGGAAAAGGCTGGAAGGATGATCCAATGACATCCTGAGTCCCTACTTGGCTCCTAAGGTGGGCAGAAAGAAGGTTCTAGAATGACTCCTCAATTCATCCAAGGATAGAGCTAAAACATGTTAGACCTCAAGAAGCTTGTCAGTTTAAATTTATAGCCAGTTAAATAATGTGCAATTAATTAAGTTTACAAGCAAAGAAGCATTAATCATAGAAGACACTATAAATTCATCAGACCACCTTCCTATAGTGTTGCTGACAAGCACCTCAGAGTCTTCTTAACTCTCTTTCTCAATCTGTAGGAGAAGGCTGGCAGAGATGGGCGGGCAGAAAAGGCTTAACCTCCCCATGTGGCTGCTATGGCATTGGGAGGAGCTGAGCATTCCTTAGCTATAGGGGCCCAGTGCTATATTCCTTATATGGACTTGAGAGATCTTCACAGATCTGAGATCCGTGGGATTGTGCTAGTTCAGCACTGACTGTTCTCAAGGGAAACATGTAGAACTTCACAGACCTGAGGTAGGATCAGAGTCCACAGCTGTCAAGTCATAGTTCACAGCGGAGTGAAGACAGTTCACACCCAAAGGAGCCTGGATCAAGAAGGGCATCTTGTTGATATGGCTCTGCAGTGTCAGGAAGGTGGAGTTTTCCCTTCCATCCTCACACTTAGATTGTCTTCCTTTAAAAAAGAAATTGATGGTAATAATTTGAAATTTGGAAGAGAAAGTTGTCAGGACAAGGTTAAAAAAATTCACAGAAACAACAGAACAACACGTTTAAACCAATGGTGAGGAAATTTAAGAATTGAGTGAAGGAAGTCATAAGATGTGAAAATGGGGGAAAGAATCAATGAGGAAAGTGCATAAACACAGAATATAGCAAACAGAAATAGCCCTACATTTAAATATTGTTACAATCCAGTTTCTCTACATCCTTGCCTTTTAAAGCATTATCCAAATTTGAAATATTTCTAATGATGGTCAGTTTAATATTTTTGCTGGAAACGTCAGTTCTTGGCCAGTCTTCCTATGGCTATTTATGGACATTTTCCCTTGCCTGGCTATAAAAATACATCACTGGAATATTTTTAACTGCAAAGTCTGCAGGAGACATTCAACTTTCTTGACCCATCGGATACTTGTGGCTGATTCTAAGTAATCTCATTTGTAAATTTTTCTCCAATTGGCATCATTTCTACCTCAAAAAGTAGCAGTGTACTCATTAAGAATATGCCACATATGGCTAAAACTCTCCTTCACAAAATTCCAAACTACTGCTGGCATCTTTGCTACTTCCAGAAGTTTTAGATCCAAGCAAACTCAATAGGAACCAAATGATGCAACCAAAGCTAGACATGTGTTCATCTCCCAGTTTCACCAAAGAAAACACACACACACACACACACACACACACACACATACACACACACACACACGCACACATTATACATATCTATTTATGGAGAGAGAGACGGTGTGTGACTGAGGAACATTTTTGGGGGGTTACAAAACATTAGTCTCTGCCTCCAAACAAGGACATATCCACATAATATAAGTTAGAAACTCATCTCATTACATTTACTAATAGTTGCTTATTACTAATAATTGCTTATTATTGAAGTGTAATGTTGAGTAAGGTTCAGAGGTTTAGTTCTGAATGCTGAACTTTTAAGTTTCTTACAATTTGAAAAATTTCAAGTAATTTAGAAAAGTTGTAGTCATTTTTGGAAAAAATAGGTTGGATGCTAAACAACACAGAGATGTCTATCTGTATCAGCTAAAGAGCATTCATTACAATAAATTCATTTAAAACAATTTATTGTTTCTAGAATATTGGGAAAGCTATTATATCAGTTGCCTTTAGTTTAATAGTAATTAATAAATAATCTAATTCCCAGGTCTGGGAATGAACTGCAAGCTTATTATGGCAGAGGCAAAGAAAGAGTTGTAGTTGTAGACAGAAAACATGATAAAGCTTCTACCATGTAAAACTCGTGAGAGAATTTGGCTGCATAGGTTGCCAGAATCTTATGTACATCACCAGTGAAAGTATCAAACAGAACCATGTTCTGGTCTGACACCTGTTAAACATTATTTATGTCTTAAGATTGACATCAAGCTGCTTGTAACCATTCTATTTATAAGTTTCCTCATCACCTTTCTGAGCTTCCAGATAAAGTACGATAGCACCATCAGCACATAACTGATAAGTTTGCTTGAAAATGTTTTCTGAATGACAGGAGTTTTCTTTCAACTGAGTCCATGTATTTTCATCTATAATTTTGGAGCAGTGGAAGTTATATGAGACAAACTTTGAAGAGACTTGTAGTCTAGCGCCTTTGGAGTCTTAACATTTTGGCTGACCTGAGCTAACTGTGCGGTTTTGCACAAATCACTCTTTCTGGACCTTAGAAAGTGAAGGTTAGCTTAAATTAACCTTTCTCAGTCTAAGAACTCCAAATCCAGACAATTCAGTCTACCGTTGCCAAGGGCCTCAGAGGCAAATGTGACCCAGATGCGACAGACAGTAGAGCGATGATGCTCAAGAATTTCTTGTACTTAAAAGGATGGATGAATTTAGCATAATTTGCAGACAAGCTTTTATCACTCTCAGCCTCCATTTTGTATTCATCAAGAATAAACAATATTTAGATACAATGCCTCCCTGAGACTACTGAAGGATAATGCCAAACATAAGAAGGGGAGCTTCTTTACTTAACGATTTACCCAGTGGCACTCCAGCAAGCACTTAGGCACCTCCTAGTACAAATATCCCAGGTGAAACTCAGTGGGCCACACACGCAAAAAGATATAAAAGTAGAAAAGAGACTGACTGGAAAAGAGAAAGCGTGAACTGGGATTAGGGGCAATGGTGGGATTGGGTAGTAACGGGTAAAAACACAGAAATTCATTGTATTTGTGTATGAAAGTATCAAAGAATAAAAAAATCAAATAATTAAAATATTTGACAAGAATAAGAATGATCACTTCTAGGGCTGGAGAGACTCAGGGGTTAAGACTCAGTCTCCCAAGCAGAAGGTCCTGAGTTTGGATCCCAGGTCCCACATAAAAATGCCAGGTGGATTATTTGCTGGTTTAAATAAAATGTAAAATTTGTTTTACTTAAATATCTAAGATGATTTATTTATGTTTGAAATTCTTGTTATCATCACATTGATTTGAGAAACTTAAAGTCCTTAAAGTTGGTCCTTTTTGCTTTCTGTTCAGATGGCCTCTTCAGTCAGGTAAGTGTAAGGAAGAAGCTGTCTTTTAGTGCATATAATGACTGCTGAAGAAACCTTTACATCATGTAGCATTAGTAAGTAGGACTTAGTACATCAAAGAGGTTAAAAGCTCCTCACTGACCATTATTCACTATGATTGGAAAAACAGTCTTCAGTCAATGTGCTTTGTAAATCTTACTAATTTTTAAGTTTCACAATTATTAAAACATTTCCATATAAACTGTAAAAAAAAAAAAAATGCCAGGTGGAAAAGGCAGCGGTCTGCACTTTTGGCCTTGGTGGGCAGAGCCTAGGAAATTGCAGAATGAAACAAGAAGGAGGTAGAAGCAATCCAGGATGATTCCAGAAGTTACCCTTGCTCCTCCAGAGGGTCACACAGTGCCCTCTGAGACACTCTCTCTCTCTCTCTAAAATATTTTTAAAAAGGAATGGTCACTTCTATTTCACAGGAAAATAACTTTAACTAATAGGAAAGCATAATTAAAATTTCCCCAAATTATAATTGACATTGAAATTGGTATTGGTACTGGCTGTGATCTTTCTTATATTGTGACCCTTCCCCTGGAAGTAGCAAGGCTATGTGATTATTTTACTCAGTGAAACATTTTTGTCCACTGATTGATAAATTCCAGAGAGAAGCAAGAGCACACTGAACAGTGTTGACTTTCATAAGAGATACGATTTGACTTCTCCCAGAATTCAGTGGTGGAGTGTCACTGTCAGTTAGCTGAGCTGTGGAATTTTGGCTCTGTGCAGAGCTCCATGATGTCCGATACCCTTTCCATGGTGCCAGGAGATAGTTCATCTATGATGTCAAGACTTGCGGGAAATCTGAGCTAAGAATGCATGTTACGTACTTTGGAGGACACCAGAGAGAGAGATGTCCAGGTCAAACAAACACACTTTTGGAACTGACGTATTTGAGAGATCAAGCTTGGTACTGAAAGAACTTGAGAATTTCTGGACCTTCCTGGGGTGATGATGAGTAGACAGCTATAAGCAATATTATATTGGTTTTTCTAATTCAGGAATCCTAAGAACTGTGGCCTTGCTTATTCGTAGGCAGTCAGATATACACTTTTATTTCTTACAGTTGGTTAGATTTTCAAAACGATCTAACTAGAAAGTAAAAATCCCAAAAGTAAAGGTTTGGTGTGAAATACATAAGATGAGCAATTCCCTTCTTGCTGACCCAGAACCTCTGTGGTTTTGTAAGGGCTAGAATATGTATTTACATTCACGGATTCATGACGCTGCTTAAGCAAAAAACTTTGCTATTCACTAAATAATTAGCATATTTGTACTGCTACCTCTTCGAAATGTTATGGTAGAGATACTAGTTCAGCAAAGTGTTTTCTTTCTTGAAGGTGAAGTCTTTAAATGGTATATTTTTGAATATGTGCTAGTGTGTATATGTATGTATATCTAGCTATCTGTCTGTCTATCTATCCATCCATCCATCCATCTATCAAGTTCAAGCATTTATAGATGGGGTTTTAAAATTTTGCCTCACTCTGAAGAAGTGAGGGAGCTCAGCTTCATGGATCTCAGGTGGGTGACAAGCTGATGGGTCGCTATTTTGGGCAAAGAGGCTTTCATTGCAGCTGCTTGTTTGCTATGATAAAGAGCAAAGTGTACTTTCAGAAAAAGCACTCCTAACCAGTACTTACCAGGCCACAGACTTAATCTTACTTGTAAACATACTATTATTTCTCTCCCAAATTCCAAGCATCATATCTTTCTAAGCCATTTGGCTAGTAAATTTTAAACATTCTATTAAGCTCACTCGGGAATTATATTTCTAAATTACAGTGTTTTCAAAGTGAACAAAACGACATAATGTACATTTTCTGTGGTAGAAGAAAAGATCAGTACCAGCTGGAAGGAATATTTGTAAACAGCTACAGATTTTGACAATTACTGTTTTAGTGAAACTAGTAGGGACAGCAAGCGAGGGGGCTACTGCCCTCTAGTGGTGCCTTCCCTAGCGCTTCCTTCAGGCGCCTCAGACACTTCCCTGGGGAAGGTCTTCTGATTATCATTCTTTAAAGGAAGGCTTGTCATCTATTGCCAGTTCTACCATTATGTTATGACATGTCTTCCTCTCCTTGTTTAAAAGAACACGTTATCACTGTTTTTTTATGCACAGATAGCTTCTGACCTATCATGACGTCACGTCCATCTCTGTGAAGGCATTGTAACCTGAAAATTTGGCAAGTCAAAAATACATTCCATATTCCTAACTCACCAGACATTTGAAGATGTAACTCAACACACTATAGAGTACCAATTGCTTATTCTCATGATTGTGTGTGGCTGGGAGCTATGGTTCCATGCATCTGTTCAGCATCCTGAGAGAGTATGAAAATTCACAATTCGAAGTACAGCAGGTGTGATAAGTCATGCCTATAATCTCAACAGAGGGTGGGAAGTTCAGGCAGAAACATTGAGAGGTTGTGGTCTGAAGAGCAGCTTCTAGGCTAGGATGGTAAATATAGCACAATTATCTCAAACAAAGGACAAACAACAAACATTTAAAAAGCTGAAGTACAGTTTCCAAAAATAAATATGACTCTCACACCTTTATAAAACTAAAATAATAGTAAAAAAACCCACAATTAATCAGAGATTTGCTTTGCTGTTGCCATATGGTTTAATGTTTAGTAAAATGTTAAAGATGGCAAGAGAGTTTTTACTCTCAAACTTTTTTCCCTCCCTTCATCAATACATCCCACTTCCTCCCACCTTTATGTTTGTCTATTTCTATGATTCCCAGGGTTACTTCTGAATCACCTACTCTGGTGGGGTCCAGGCCTCTGTGTCATACCAAATAGTCTTTCCTTGTGCAGACCACTGATAGAGGCATGCCCTGTCACCTGTCTAGCCCTAGTTCCTACTGCTTGAAATTATTTCTCCTGAGATCCTCACTAGTTTATGGGGGCATGTTGATTTGTCAGTTATTATGCAGATCTGGTAAGAACAAGACTCATTGCAGTGAGTTTCTGGCTGCAGCAGTCCTGCCTTCAGTGACTGTCTTGTCCAGTGGTGAACCTTCCCATCTTCAGGCTCTTATAGTCTTATCACCCTCTCTTTTGCCAGGTTCCCTGAGCCTTAGGATGGGGAGAGATTTTGGCTGGCCTGATTCCAGGTGAACATTGTAGGGTTTCTGGTACTCTGCGTTCAGGTTGGCTGCTGCCATGGTCTAGTTCACTATTCTTTCACTGTACTAGGCTGCATCTTGTCTGGGGTCAGGATCGCTTCCTGGGGTGTTTGAATGAATTTTTAACATAAGAGATATTAAGTACAAACAAGAAAAATTTAAAAAGCTCTTGTCATTAAGGTCATAAAGTATATTTGTCATGATTTGAAATGAGTCCCCCACAGTCTCATGTGTTTGGCAAGGTCATGGCACCTTTGAGAGGTGGAGCCTTTCTGGAGGAAGGCAGTCACAAGGGATGGGCCTCCAGGAAAAGTTTGCCTTTGCAGCAGTCTGGTAGCTCTCCTCTCTCTCTCTCTCTCTCTCTCTCTCTCTCTCTCTCTCTCTCTCTCTCTCTTTCTCTCTCTCGCTCTGTTGTGACATAGCCTGTCTTCAACTTTGGCCAGATAGCCATGCTGCCTCCAGTTTGAAAGACTGTACCTCCCCTCTGGAACTGTAAGCTGAATAAATCTCTCTTTCTTCCTTAAGTTGCTTGACTTGGAATGCTCTCTCACAGCAACACACAAGAGCAACTATTACAATATTCTCTTATAAGAATTGCTTAATATTGCAAAGTCATTGAGATGAAATGATGTTCAGCATTTAGCAAATAGGTCAAAAAGGAAAATTTTAATGTTAGAAGAATTACAAAATCAAATAAAACTTGTATAATTGTGATGAGGAAGGACAGAGATGGGAGAAGAGAGCTATATGCCTGGGCTGTGTGCCCACGTATGCTTATTCTGCATATTTATTGCTTGTTCATAATATGTCAAGCCTTCACTGACAGTTTCCACCCGTCATCAAGACCACTAAAGGACTGTTACGTAGCTGCCATTGTGCTGCTCTATCTACTACCAAGCCACTTGTCATGCACACGAGTATCCAGAAAATATCTCAATTTCCAGTAAGCTTATATCTCATGATTCAAATTTCCTTGCTCCTTAAGAGTAAAGCTTATATACAAACAGGTTTTAGAATTTTATAATTCTCATCATACAAATGAAAGAGCATAACTGACATTGACCACAGCATTTGATAATGTTGACTTCATAATGCATCTACACATTGCAGGACTGCATAATGACAGCTAATATTGGGCAGATGCTAAAATAAGATATCCTGAAAGACTGTTCAGGATGAAAGTCTTAAATTTTAGTAGTCATAAATTATAAAATCAAATATATTTTTTAATATGACATGTAAAAATATTTGAAGGTAAAGTGACTTAGAAGACACTCTGTGAATGCCATCATAAGGAATTCAGTTAATGTTATAGGCCAAATCCAAACTGACAAAGTGATAAAGGAAAGGAAAAGCAAAGGTCGACATTGACTTCATTGCTCTAAGTTTGATGTGCAGGTTACTTGTGCTATACTCAGGACACTGATAAGCCACAGTATACCGAATGCCAGGAAATATGGAAAACACCCAGCAAACTGGTGTAACTGGGGTGTTCCAGCTGTTTTCAAATGCATAGCAGAGCAAACTGCACAAGTAGAGGATCCCCGGAGCAGGTAAGAGTTACACATTTCAAAACTGTTATCTGTCATATAAAATGTCTCAAATTTGTTCATTTTAGGTCTTATTTAATGTGTTTCCTATATTTGTTTAATTTCTTTGTCTTCAAAGTTAGAATTTATACCTGGATTATAAAAATAAATACACATCTTTTTTTTATTGCTCACCTCTGACCTTTGCCATCTTCAATTCTGTGATAAAATCAATTCTTTCTAAAATATCATAGAAGAAAATAATTCTAATTCTGTGCCTGATTTGTCTCAGGACAAAACAATTCTAATCTGTGCCTGATTTGTAAGTGACATGATTTGTAATTTTGCTGATTATAACAATCTGGTGTTCCTTTCTAGTGTTCTTGATGAGCCCTCTACTTAGGCTTGTTTCTTTGCTATACTACATGTATGATGTATTCTGTTGGTTGGGGCATTTCTGCAAGTTCCATCCCTTTTCTGACCTTCTGTTTAAGGATCCATTCCTATGCATCCAATTCCTATACATTCTGGGAGAGCCATTACAAACTATTATTTCTTTGAGGTTCTTCTTAACCTATTATATAGCTATAAACTTGCAAGCCATATAAACTGAATTGTCTAGTGGAGAAGAGATCCTGTGTCAGAGGTGAAGGCAATAACTGAAGGTTGGGGACCTGTACTCACTCATTCACACACCACACACACACACACACACACACACACACACACACACACACACACACACAGTGTAAAAGCTGACGAGAATGAGATTGAGGAGCAATATTATGTCAGGGTGGGTGGTTTTAATAACGGTCCCCAATCTGTTCATCCTTCCTTCTATCCTTGTCTTTGGACCAACCCTCCAACATTGACTTTGGACTTGACCAAAGAGACAATAATCAGATACAGCAAAAGCTGATTTGAAATATTGTATCTGAAAGGGCACGGGGTGCTTGCCTGCCATCTCTCACTTGCAGGAAGCATAAGGAACTTCTGTGAAGAAAGTTGAGGCTGTCCTGGTGGAGACAGGTGGTGTGTTCATCCTCATTCCACTACTTAGAACTGGCGTTAATTACCAGTCAGCACCAGCGTTGACAGGTAAATGTGACTGTATTAGAATAACTAACGTTTCAACTACATGTCACCTCTATACCAGCAGAAAAACTACCCAACTTACATTCACAGTTGAGGAAATAATTGTTACCCCATTACCAATTTTAGGCAAGGTGACATGTTCAGGTAAAACTAACTGATATAATAGCTATTTACTAGCTAATTGTTAGTTGGATATTGGGTCTACTGCACGTAGGTAACTGAAGAGCAAAAATTATGAATATTTTTAAAATCTTCAGGTTTTAGATAGTTCTGGTTACATGATTGACATTTCATGGACAATTAAATGAAATTTTCCCACTTACGATTTTGTGTTTTTGGGAGCCAAGAGACAAAGATCAATGACCTTAACATACACTGTTATTAAATCACTGTTATTAAATATCTTAAATAGGATATATCGTTTTTTAAAAAAACATAAAACATTTAGGGGGCCAAGGCGATAGCTCAGCTTTTATTCAACTATGCAAACCTGACACCCTGTGTTTGATGCTTAGACTCCACAAGGTGGTAGGTGAGAACCAACTCCAGAAGTTGTACCTCTGACCCCACATGCTTACTCTGCCATGTGTACAACTACATACAAATACACATAATAAATAAGCAAATAAATATCCAAATGTGTAGTTGAGATTAAAGCAGAGTTTTTAAAAACTGCTATAAAAAACAATCCTAAGACAATTGGAAAGGTCTGAATGTGAACTATGTATTCTATAATAGTAATTTGATAATTTTTCATTCTTTCTACAATTATATCATGATTATGTGAAAGCATGATTCAACTAGGTCTGCAAAGATGACTCAGTCAGTAAAATACCCTGTGAGGACCTGAGTTCAGATCTTCAGCATCCACATAAAAAGCTGAGTATAGCAGCATTGTCTCTAATACCGGCTCTGGGAAGTAAGAGACAGGCAGATGCCCGGAGCTCCCTGGTCTGGCAATCTAGTTTGAACTAGCAATCTCAAGATTCAGTCAGAGATGCTGTCAAAAAAATAATAAAGCGGAGAGTGGCTGTCATGATTTGAAATGTGTCCCCCGTGGCTCATGTGTTTGAATCCTTACTAGTTATTTGGGAAGGTCATGACACCTTTGGGAGATGGACCTTGCAGGAGGAAGGCATGTCACAGGTGGTAAGCTTGAGGTTGTTTAGCCCTGCCTTGCTTTCCAGAGGAGTCTGCTCTTGAGTCTGTAGTTTGCAGCTGTCAGTTCCATGATGTCTGCAGTGACCGAAGCTGCCTCCAGCTTCTACCAGCCAGCCAAGCCCTCTTCTGTCATAATGGACTGTATCTCTCTTCTGGAACTGTAAGCTGAACAAATCTTCTCTCCCTTAACTTGTATATTAGTATTGTCTCACAGCAACACAGAAGAGTAACTGATACAATAGCTAAAGAAGATACCTGACATTGACCTCTGACTTCTACTTGCATATGCACAAACATGTACACATGAGAACAAGTACACACACAAAAAAATTACTGAAAGTTGCTAATAAGAAATGTATGTATATACATTGAGACTTGGTGTGTGTGTGTGTGTGTGTGTGTATGTGTGTGTGTGTGTATAAGATAGTGTAGGAGAACAGGCATATGAAAAACTAACAATTTGGAAATCCTCAATATGCTGTATACTATCCTTGTAATTTATCAGTAGATACGAAATTTTTGTTCAAAATAAAAAGTAAGAAAGTTCCTGCTTGTCAAATAATTTATTATTTTTTTAAACAAAAGAGGAAATTTGTTAAATGAATACACTTGCAGAGACTCTAATAGCTGTAAAGGGTCAACAGCTAGAACCCCATCTCTTTATAGGACAGAACATGCTGTACTCACAAATTTTATCTCTGAGTTCTGCATGATCATGAAGATAATCCTTGTATCCTGCATAAGGGACTAAAATATAGGTTCAGTTCGGCTTGCTTTTCGATCTTTGTAGTCCTTTACGCTGGCCTCAAACCTGTCAAGTACATGCTGGCAGACTTCTACCTGCACTCATGAGCTTACTCAGGCTTTTCTTAAGTGGCTCAACAGCTAGAAAGGAACCTTGCATCTGAATGCCCAAGTTAATTTTGCTCTCTAAAAGATGAGTCGTAGTATAACTGCAAAATTCCACCTCTGGATTCTTCATGATCATGTACCGTTGAGAATTTCCTAGCGTGTGGTCCTACTGCAATACAAATGTCACACAGTTGTCTCTCTGCTCCAGCAGCCTGGACCATCTCCGGGGCTGTCTTCCTCTCTCCTTCAATCATTGACGTCTTCAATCCTGATATTTTTCTCTCTAGTTCCTGGTCCTCTTCCAGGAACTAGAGAGAGCCCTTCCAGCTGAGCCCTCTTCCATCACGGCGGCAGTTTCCGGGATCCTCGGGTAGTGCTGGCACCAAGAAGGGTCTGTCCCCTTTTCAAGCGTGCCGGCTGAGCAGATTGGCAGGTAATTTAAAGCGTGTATTTAAGAGTGGTCTATGTCACTGATGCTGTGACCAAAAGGTCTGTCGGAAACCAGACCTTACTGTCCTCCCGCGTCAGTCCACAGTGGAGGGGCCAGAGACGAAAGACAAAGGAAGTGAAGGCGTCAGAGTGGCTATCCAAAAAGGAACTTGGGATGGCGACCAGATCTGCTCATGTTAGTCTTAAAGATGGTGTAGGGTGACCTACAATTCCATCCTGAAAGAGCGTCTTACTGGGGGGGGGGGCAAGAAAGAGGCTGTTTACTTTTACAATCAGTTAGTAAAAGATGAGAGTGTTTGTCCCTTCGGTTTCATTATTTGTGTAGGAGGCCCAGAATTTAAGCTTAACCTCCCAAGTGACCTCATAAATGTTCAGTTCAGAGCATTTATCTCTGCTGATTGAACTGTGGGAACCTTAGGAATTTAGCACAGTGATTGCAGTCGAAATTTCTCTAACATTCCCTGATTTCTTTACTATTATATTTGTGCATAAATTAGGAAAACTATTATTTTCTGGATTGCTACAGATTAACTTGAGAAATTTATTATTTCAGAAAAAAATTTTATGGGAATTTTATTACAGTGAAATACTACTTTATTAAAATGTACAGACAATAAAGTAAGAAAAATAGACTAACATTAGGCTCCAAATGCTTAGTTCCAAACTTTGTAAAGCAGGAAACAGTTACCCTGGAGATGCTAGGCAGTAATTTAAACCATTTTTTCCTCTAGATTATTGATTCTGATATGAATTACAGCAAAGAACAAAAGGCGAACTAATTTTGTATATGTGGTAGAGATTTATTGAACTCAGTTGAAAACGGTTGTCCTTTCCCCAAGTCCTAAGTGAAAGCTTTGAAAGCACAAGTAGAGATGGCAGCAGACCTTATCATGCTGACATAATATTGGGGGAAGAGAGATACATACCTGGCCCAGAGATACAGGTACTGTTCAAAGTTCAGAGAAAATCTGGTTAAGTTAGAACTGTCTCTAATGGCATGCTGTGCTTTCAATTGCTGTTGGAAAATACAGCCTCAGATAAGGTGATCCCTTCAAGTTCCTTATCTGTTCTCTGTGCTGAGCTGGAAGGCAAAGGGCTTTAAACCTGTCAGAATGTTACCTGGTATCAGTCAGCATAATGATAATCAGAGCACGTGCTCTTGGCATAGACAAGCCCAATGTGTACTCTAGTGAGAAAAAAAAAAAAAAAAAAAACGATTAAGAAGACAAAGTTTAAAGCTGTCTTAAATTTTAAAAAAAAGCTTCCTGTCATGTCTCAATTAAAAATTTTTGCCTGTATCTTGAACTGAGATTAAGATGGCAAAATATTACTTCTGAATTGCTAAAAAAACAAAACAAAACAAAATTTATTACTAGGTGTTGCACAGTTTTTCCACTCTGTGGATGTGAGATCATTGATGACCATGCTTTTTATTTCCAATGTTTTGCTCTTTCCTACCAAGGCCACACTCTATACGTGTTGCTGGCCTGACTCAGATTCCTTTGCACTCCACTCTGTCACTGACTGGAAGTGAGGAGTTATGTTCTGGTTTCTTCTTATTTATAGAATAGAGGCTGAGACCACACATGACAAATGGGACTTATGCTAGTGAGGGCCACAGTGAAGGTCTCACACTCTGGATTGGTGTGAAAGAGCAAAGAGGGCGGCACAGTCATGCTTTTCTTTTTTTTTTTTTTTTTAACATTTTTTATTATTATTTCTGCTCATACAAACTTAATAGGTAGACCAATTCCCACCCCCCTCCTCCTCCCCCTGAACTCCCTGCTCCCCTTCCCTCCCTCCCCGTCTCCCAGTGCCTCCCCCCCAATTCCCAGAGAGTCCTTTATTGTGTATGCCTAATTCTCCTCTTGGTCCTCCTCTCCGATGACATACAAGGACCCAGTGGCATTTCCCTGAACCCTTTCTCGTGTTCCCCTTAAGCATAGGAACACTACTGTGGCTGTCAATCCCTTCCCTCCAAGGATCTTGGAGCCTTTAGCTGATGCTAGACTTTGTGAGGTCAATAGTGTGTTGGACATTGCTCAGGGCATGCAAAGTCCTATTATGATTGCTTCAGCCCTAACTAGTGTAAAGAATCTTCAGATCATTGCTCCTCCCATCCTTGTGCTCTTACAATCTTACCGCCCCTCTTCCGCAAATGTCCCTGAGCTTCACGATGGGAGGAGATTAGGCTGGCTTAGTTCTATGTGGTTGATATAGAGTCTCTGAAGTTCTGGATTGTGGTTTGTTTATTTTCTTTTGCAGTTTTGCTGCTCCTGCAATGCCCTTCACTCCATCCTGATGGGCACTGTATGTCACCCCCTGGTCAGAGACAAAAAACTGTTAAACTGGAGTCTTGTCATAATAGCACATTCAAGGGTAGATGTAATAAAAGCAGGAAACCTCGGTGAGGGAGGGGTCAGTCACCCATTTGCAAAATGATCACCTTTCATCTACCAGACTATGTGCCCTCCCCTTCTGGTGAAATCATATCCCCTCATTTGTACATGATCAGGAACGAAGGTCTGTGAACTTAACCAGGTGTCACATTACTTACTTGTATTCCTTGGAGGCCTATTTTCTCTGCTGTAACATGGCCCCCTCTCTCCTTGTGTCTGGTGTGGCCCTCCAACCCCATCCCTCCTGTTCATAATCCTTGCAATTACTGTATTACATAGGTTTACCTTTGAGTGTCTCAATGTGGGCTGGGTGAGTTTGGTACTAGGAGCCACCTATTAGGGAGTACTTATGGCACTTAACTTTCTGGGTTTGGGATACTTCACTGAATATAATTGCTTCTAATGACATCCATTTCCCAACAAATTCCAGTACTTCATCATTTTTGATGGCTGAGTAGTACTCCATTGTATAGATGTACCACTGTTTCCTTATCCACTCGTCAATTGTTGGACATTTAGGTTGATTCCATGACTTTGCTATTGTAAACAGTGCTGCTATGAACATGGTCGTGCTTGTGCTATCGAGGCGAACCTCTGCTGCATGGGGGGTTATTCCCAAAAGTGGAATAGTAGGGTCATATGGCATTTCAATCTTTAATTTCTTTAAGAATCTCCAGACGGCTCTCCAGAGTGGCTGTATGAGCCTGAATTCCCACCAGCAATGCAGCAGAGTTCCCCTCTCTCCACATCCTCTCCAGCACTTGTTGTTGTTTGTATTGTGGATTTTTGCCATCCTGACCGGGGTGAGATGATATCTCAGGGAGGTTTTGATTTGCATTTCCCTTATGACTAAAGAAGTGGAGCATTTTTGAAGATATTTGTTAGACATTTTAATGTCATCCCTGGTAAAATTTCTTTTAAGTTCCAGGGCCCATTTTTTAATTGGGCCATTGGTTTCCTTGGTGTTTAATTTTCTAAGTTCTTTGTGCACTCTGGACAGTAGAGCTCTATCAGATATGTGGTTAGTGAAGATTTTCTCCCATTCTGTGGGTTGCCTTTGAGCTCGTGTTACAATCTCTTTATCTGAACAGAAGCTCTTTAATTTCACAAGATCCCAACGGTTGAGAGTTGGTAGCCGTGACTGTGCCATTGGATGTCTGTTTAGAAAATGTTGGCCTAGCCCAATCAGCTCGAGGGAGTTCCCGATCCTTTCAACTATGATTTTTATAGTCTCTGGCCTGATATCAAGGTCCTTGATCAATTTGGAATTAAGTCTTGTACATTGTGACAAGTACGGGTCCAGCTTTAATCTTCTGCATGTGGAGATCCAGTTTTGCCAGCACCATTTGTTGAAGATGCTGTTCTTTTTCCATTGGATTCTTTGGGCCCCTTTGTCAAAGACCAAATGGCTGTAATTGTGTGGGCTTATATCTGGGTCTTCAACCCTTATCCATTGATCTGTGTGTCTATTTTGGAGCCAGTACCAGGCTGTCTTTATAACTATGGATTTGTAGTATAGACTAAGGTTCGGTATGGTAATACCTCCAGCAGTGTTTTGGTTACTCAGGATTGTCTTTGCTATCCTGGGTCTTTTGTGCCTCCATATGAATTTTGAGATTATTTGATCAACTTCTTTAAAGAATTGCTTTGGGATTTTAATTGGTATAGCATTGAATTTGTATATTACCTTTGGTAGGATGGTCATTTTTACAATGTTGATTCTGCCAATCCAGGAACATGGGAGGTCTTTCCACCTTCTGGTGTCTTCTGCAATTTCTTTCTTTAGGGTTTTAAAGTTTTCATTGTAAAGGTCTTTTACTTCCCTGGTTAGGTTTTTACCAAGGTATTTCATTTTTTTAGGGGCTACAGTAAATGGGATTGTTTCTCTCAAGGCTTTTTCACTTCTTTCATTCTGGGCATATAGGAAGGCCTCTGATTTTTGCATATTTATTTTGTATCCTGCCACTCTGCTGAACTTCTCAATTAGTTCCAGGAGCTTCCTGGTGGAGTTTTAGGGATCCCTCAGGTATAAGATCATGTCATCTGCAAATAGGGATAGCTTGACTTCTTCCTTGCCGATTTGAATCCCTCTTATGTCCCTTTCTTGTCTTATGGCTTCAGCTAAGACTTCAAGTACAATATTGAATAGAAGTGGTGAGAGTGGACAGTCTTGTCTAGTTCCTGATCGAAGTGGGAATGCTTCCAATTGTTCCCCATTGAGCATAATCCTTGCTGTGCGCTTGTTGTATACAGCTTTTATTATATTGATAAAGGTTCCTTCCATTCCTACTGTCTCTAGCGTTTTGATCATAAAAGGCTGTTGGGTCTTGTCAAAGGCTTTTTCTGAATCTATCGAAGAGTATCATGTGGTCTTGGTCTTTGGACTGGTTTACATGATGAATTACATTTATTGATTTGCGTATGTTGAACCAACCTTGTGTGCCGGGGATGAAGCCTACTTGGTTCCTGTGAATGATCTTTTTGATATGTTTTTGAATCTGATTTGCTAAAACTTTGTTGAGAATCTTTGCGTCTGTGTTCATCAGAGAGATCGGCCTATAGTTTTCTTTTTTAAGTGTATCTTTATTAGGTTTTGGGATTAAGACGATATTAGCTTCATAGAAGGAATTTGGTAGTGTTCCTTCCTTTGCTATTTGATGGAACAGTTTAAGGAATATTGGTGTTATTAACTCCTTAAATGTCTGGTAGAATTCTGTGCTGAATCCATCTGGTCCAGGACATTTTTTGGTGGGAAGATTTGACATTACTTCTTCAATTTCCTTATATGTTATAGGACTATTTAAATAATTCACAACTTCCTGATTCAATTTAGGGAAGTTGTGTTTACTTAGAAATTCATCCATCTCTTGTGTGTTGTCAAACTTCACTGAGTATAAGTTTTTGAAATATGATGTTATAATTCTCTGGATTTCTTGGGTATCAGTAGTGATAACTCCATGTTCATTTCTAATTTTGTTAATTTGGGTTTTCTCTCTCCTGCTTTTGGTTAATTTAGCTAGGGGTGTATCAATCTTATTGATTTTTTCAAAGAACCAGCTTTTTGACTGGTTGATTTTTTTCTATCGTTTTCTTAGTCTCGATTTCAGATATTTATCCCCTTATTTTGCTAATCTCCTCTCTTCTACTACTTTTGGGATCAGATTGCTCAAGTTTCTCTAAAGCCTTAAGCTGCATCGTTAAGTTATTTATTTCTGATGTTCCATTTTTTTTGATGTAGGCATTAAGAGCTATGAACTTACCTCTTAGAACAGCTTTCATTGTGTCCCAGAGATTTTGGTAAGTTGTATTTTCATTATCGTTCACTTTCAGGAAATCTTGAATTTCCTTTTTAATTTCTTCCTGAATCCAGTTTTCATTCAGCATCATATTGTTAAGTTTCCAGGAGTTAGTGTATTTTCTCTTGTTTGATGTGTTGTGGATGTCCAACTTTAGGCCATGGTGGTCTGATAGGGCACAGGTTAGAATTTCTACTTTTTTGTATATGTGTAGATTCATTTTGTGGCCCCATATGTGATCTATTTTGGAAAAAGTTCCGTGTGCTACTGAGAAAAATGTGTATTCTTTGGTGCGTGGGTGAAAAGTTCGATAGAGATCTGTAAGGTCCATTTCTTTCAGGGTTTGATTCAGTTCCAAAGTGTCTCTGTTAAGCTTTTGACCTGTTGATCTATCCCATGTTGAGAGGGTGGTGTTGAAGTCCCCAAGAATTATCGTTTGGGGGTTGATTTCTTGCTTTAGGCGCTGTAGGGTTTTTTTAATGAATGTGGAGGAGCCCGTATTGGGTGCATAAATGTTCAGTATTGTGAAGTCTTCCTGGTGAATTGTACCTGTGACTAAAATGTAGTATCCATCTGTGTCTCTTATGATTTTCTTTGGTTTGAAGTCCACTTTGTCTGAAAGCATAATTGCTACCCCTGCCTGTTTCCTGGTTCCATTAGCTTGCAAGATTTTGGACCATCCTTTCATTCTTAGGATGTGCCTATCTTTTGTGGTGAGATGGGTTTCCTGAAGGCAGCAGATTGTTGGATTGTGGTTTTTAATCCAAGTTTGTAATCCGTGTCTCTTAATCGGCGAGTTAATACCATTGACATTTAATGTTATAATGGAGAAATTATTTTTAATTCTGGACATTTTTTATGTTTAGTAGACTTTGTAAGCATGTTGTTTGATATTTATGTTTTGGTGGTATTATACTTCCCTTCTATCCTCCTGGATACGCTTGTTCTTTTCTTTAAGCTTGAGTATCATTTCTAGCATTTTTTGAAGGCCTGGTTTAGTAGACATGTATCCCTTCAAGTAGTCTTTGTGCTGGAAAACTTTTCTTTCTCTCTCAATCATGACAGATAGTTTTGCTGGGTATATCAGTCTGGGTTGGCATTTTTGCTCATTTAATACTTGAAGTATGTCTCTCCAAGCTCTTCTTGCTATTACTGTTTCCATTGAGTAGTCATTTGTTATTCTAGGTTTACCTTTAAAAGTGAGTTGCTTTTTTTCTCTTGAAGCTCTCAGCACCTTTTCTTTGTCTTGAATGTGGAGTGTTTTGACTATTATTTGCCATGGCGATTTTCTATTTTGGTCATATCTGTTTGGAGTGCGAAATGCCTCTTGTATTTCGATAGGCCTCTCATTCTTTAGTTGTGGGAAGTTTTCATTTATGATGAATTGAAATATTTCCTCAGGTGTGGTATTTTGGGATTCTTGTTCTGGTATTCCATGAATCAGCATGTTAGGCTTCTTCAGGGTGTCCCATATCTCTTGAATGTTCCTCTCCAGTATCTTTTTGGCTTTAACAATCTCTTCCATTGAGCTGGTTAATTCTCCCACTTTGTCTTCAAGATCTGAAATTCTATTTTCTGCCTCATTTGTTCTGCTGATAAGACTCTCTGTTGAGTTTTGGGTTGAAGATAATTTGTCTTTTAGTTTGATTTTAAACTCTGCCTGAGACTGTCTTAATTGCTCTATACCTATTTTTGTTTCTTGAACTGTTTTTCTCAACTCCTTCAAGTGCCTATTGTGTTCCTGTTCAAAGTGGTTGATACGGTTGTTTAACTCTTCTCGGATTTCCTCTTTCATAATATTAATCATGACAATGATCATACTCTGAAAGTCGTTATGTTGGGTCTGGCTTTCATGGTTATTTTCTGTGGATTTGTTCTGGTCAGAATCCCTCATTATGGGATTGATTCTTTCAGCAGGAGATTGGTCTTCTTGGGTTTTGTTTCTGGTGGATCTGCACTTTGACTTGTACATTGTTGTTTTGTTTTTTAGGATCTTTCAGTTTCTGTGTGTTTTGCACTTTATCCACCTAGTTGGTATTGTTATACTTGCCAGTTATTACTAGTGCTTGCCTTGGATTGGGTATGTTTGTGTATTGTTATCGTTATATCCTAGATGAGGCTACTAGGCTGTTAGTACGTCAGTTAAGTCAGGTTATGTTACCAGGGGGTGAATATTAGTTTGGTAGTGCACTTTACGATTTAGTATCTTGGTGTAATGTGGGGGTGAGTGGAGTACTCCTTAGAGTTGTATGTTTTGGGGTGGCTGTATGAGAAAGTTGATCTACAGCATTGATACTTTAAAGGATTAGTAAGGTGAAAAGAAAAACTTTACTTCTCTTTGGGTTGGATGAGAAGAATCTCGCCCACGTGATATACTGATTGTAGTGGAGTCCAGATGTATGGCCTGTGTTCCCTTTGTTCCTTAGAATTTTGCTTGAGTTTCCTTTAGGCTCTATTGAATTCTGAGTAGCAGTGTGTCTTCCGTGGACCACGTGCATAGGTCCCTTGGGCAGCTGGCAGGGGTGGGGGGGTGCGGAGGGGGCTGGGGTTGTCTGGGCCGCGAGGCGCAGGCCAAGCTGGAGTTGGCCTGGGTGCTCGCGCCGGGACGCGTGGGGCTCCGGGATGGTAGGGCAGGGCATCATGCTTTTCTTTTGCTGAGCAATTTCTCTTCATTGGTCATCTACTTGGTAGCAGCACATTACCTTTTTTTTTTACTAAAAGTGTATGTAAATGAAGGTCAGTAAACTCTTGTATGTATTCAAGGGACTCCCCTCGCATCTTCAGTCATTAGCTGTTTTAGTATGTGACAAGGTGCCCCGCATCTTCCCCTCCACACAGATGGATCAAAACTGAAGCCTAAGCAGCTGTCGTTCAGCTGAGTGTTTAAGGGAAGAGTGAGTCAGAACCGGGTGTGCATGAAATGAAGGAGCTCCCGTGACCTCTGTGTGCATGCCGTGGATGTGTGTACACACCTGCAGCCCACGAGCGCACACACAAGTGTGCATGCAATAAATACGTAAAATGTAAAAATATTACAAGTTTCAATTACAAAATAAGATTCAGTGGCAATTTATGTCATGGTTTGAATGAGTTGTTCCCCTTCACAGGTTAATGTGTTTGCATCCGAAGCTTATGCAAATGTTTGAGAAAGTCATGGCAATGTTAGGAGGTGGAACCTTGCTGGAAGAAGACACATCACAGGGGTCAGCATTGAGGTTTGGTGGAACATCCCTGCCTGCTCTTACGATTTCGCTCTTGCTGTCTCTGTCTCCATGATGGCAGAGGTCATCTGAGGTGCCTCCATCTTTGGCCGCCCACCATACCTTTTCTGCCATAATGGACTCTATCTCCTCTCTGGAACCATAATCTGAATAAATCTCCCTTTCTTCCCTTAAGTTGTGTACGAGTATTGTCTCGCAGCAGTAGAAAGAAAGTAACTACAATTTATATATACATATTCTTCTATAATGTCATAAAATATACAGTTTTTTCCCATTGTGACATTTATCATAGGTCTGGATGAGGCATTCCACTCCATGGGAATGATTTTGGTATGAGTCCCCAGCAAGACATCTATTAATACCCAGTGCTAGCAAAAGTTATGCTTGCTCTAAATAGATAGAAAGCTTGTTGTTTATGAATGCTGACTTTCAAATTTTTTCATGTTTCTTTCTGCCAAGCAAGGAACTTGTGACTTTACCTGTAAGAACCTCTGACCTCCGGGGTATCGGCATTGCCTTCATATTGCTGTTCTGCTTTTTCTTGCCCTGATTTTATTTTCCTATTCATCTTATGATCCATTTCCTGAAATTTTTACATCAATTATTATCATTATTATTTGGTTGTAGTATTTCATGTTGTCCAGGGTGGTCTGGAATTCACTGTGTGACTTTGATAATGGTCTTAAATTTTTCTCCTTCTATCTTCTATCTTCCAAGTGCTGGGATTCGAGGTATGTAGCACCATACCTATTTTCAGTGTCCATTGTTTTAAATGGCATTATACATAAATCAATTTTATTTCATTATATATAAATCAATTTTATTCTGTAGAATAAAAAGTTATGCCCATTATGAAAAACAAGGTGAAACAAAAAAAAAAAAACCAAAAATAAACCAAAAAATTATTCTGATTGCAAACTAGTCTTTAAAGAGAAATGCATCCTTATTTCAGAAACCATTCTATTTAAGTAAGTGAAATATGTACTAAAATAACACTTAAAAATATTCCAGGGACTATGAGGACATGACACAGACCCTTGGAAGGAAAGCATTACCGTCCTCTTCCCCCCATCTCCACCACCTTCCTTCTCTCCAGCTGTGGGTCATAGGAACGAATGCTCCGTCAGCAGCAGATTCCCCTTTTTCAGCCACCACTCCATCTGCTGTGCTATAAGCAGGTGCTCTGCAGCAGTTCAAGGGAGTGGCAGCTGGGATTCTCTAAAAGCACATAGTCTTATGGATGTAGAAGCCCTACATCTTTGTATATTTGCTACTGATAGATTCAGGGAGAAGGGGAGATATCACCTTCTGCTGTGCGACTCCACCAGGCTGTCCAATTCAATAATCATGCAGATGGTCCTGATCAAACTAAATGGGTCTCAAAACAAATTCCAAGATCATGAATCTGGGAGAGATACTGAAAGGGCAGAAGGAGTGTTGATAGTGATATGAAGAACAGGCATGGGTAACAGTAATTAGAATGCATTATATACATGCTTGAAATTGTAAAGAACAACATTAATTAAGAAATGTAAACACACAGACACACGCAGACTTTACTGTCTACAGGCAAGGTTGGAATCTTTGCTGCTCTCAAATCATTTCTCACCCCATCTCCTAGGGAAAAGTGGCCTACTTAGATGATGTCCTTTGGTCTCGATGGCCTGCTAATTTTTTTGTTATGATCTATCACTTGAAATCTGTCATCTATTCGTGACAAATATCAGTACTCTAGACAATCATCTTCTCTTCTGTCATTATTTCAATATTCACACTGTCTTTTTGATATTCTGGCCTGTCATCCTTAACCAGTCCATTTCTCATGGTCTTTCCTACTTTGTGACTTGCCAGAGTCAGTCACACTCAGCACATTTTTTGCCAGCCAGATCAACAGAATTATTGGCAGTGCAAACTAGTGACTTGGACATCAGACATCCTCACTGCTGTCAGTCAAAGTCATCCATTTCATTCTTCAGGATCTTTCTACTTGACATTCCTTTGTTTCTAGACGTCTCTTCATCAGGAGGGCATTCTCTCTCCCTCTCCCTCTCCCTCTCCCTCTCCCTCTCCCTCTCCCTCTCCCTCTCCCTCTCCCTTTTCTTCTCCCTCTCCCTCTCTGTCTCTATAACAGTTGCTGAGGTGTGGTGTTTGTATATACATGCATGTGTTGGTATGCATGCATTTGGAAGTCACAGATCAATGTCAGGTACTTTTTCTATTTCTTTTTGGCTTATGTTTTGAGTTTGAGATCTATCATTGAACCCAGGAGCTTATCAATTGACTAGAGTAGCTGACCACCAAGCTCTCAGGGATTCTCCTATCTCTACTCCCACCCCTCATGGTTAGGGCTACAGATTTATGTAACTAGTTCAGATTTTTTTTTTTTTAAAGCATGCGTACTAAAGTTTTCAAGGAAACTTTTCATGCTTCCATGAAAGTCATTTTACTGACTGGGTCATCCCCCTGACCCCCAGATCTTATTTCTGTATCTTCCCCCAGTGTTTAGCTTTAGTATTCATCATCTATCCAATGACCCATAATTCTAAGAAAAATTTCACCAGTGTCATAAACCATTGCGTGTCTTTGCCTTATCTCTGGTGAAAACTAATGTATTAAACTATCTGACCTCAACCCTTTAGCTTTTCTCTCTCTCAAACAATTCTGGAGAAAAATCACAAGACAGACCAAAATATCCCACCATAAGTTTCTGACCACCAACTTCAAATGGGCTTCCCCTGGAGACCCAAATTCTGGGTGCTTCCTAGGCAACCTGCTGGCTCATTTGTTAACATTTTTCCCTCACCATAGACTGCTATCTCATTCCCTTCAGTCCAGATAAAATCAAAACCATTGATTCACCGATATCTCCCCATGTTTCACTTACATCTTCCCTGACACTTCTGAGGAAAGTCTCCTTCTCTTGTTTTGGTCAGTTTTCTGTTCGTGTTTAGAAGTCCTTCTACTCTTGCATTTTCAGGAACCTTGCAATGAGAATGTTACAGTGGTGGATTCTTGCAGTCCTAGTGCTCAGCAGGGTGAGGAGTGGTGGACTATGAGTTCAAGATGAATCTGGACTCTACAGTGAGCTTGAGGTCAGCATGGACCACATACTAACACCCTAATAGTATAGGTTCCACCTCCCCATTAAAGTAGCTTCAACACAGTGTCTTGCCTTTTTGTGACTTTGCTGGTGGAACTCAGGGCCATGTGCAAGCCAATCAGGCGCTTCATCGTGGAGCTGCATCCCCAGATGCCGGGAGCCCTTCTGCTTTCGATGGGAGTCTCGCAACATTACAATTGAGAAAGTTCACTCAAAAAAAAAAAAAAAAAAAAAACAACAACAACAAAAAAAACCCCCCAGCTTTCCCTCAGCACTCTGCCCCTAAACAGGACATCAAAATCACACTCTATCCCACGGTTTAGGGAATCCAACAGAAGAGGGGATAAAAATAATGCAAAAGACTGTGGCGGGTGCTCCCAGACAGTATCCTTTGGCTTCATGACAGGGCTGCAGCACCCAAGAACTCAGCAGCGATGCCTTACCTCTGCTCAACCTGTCCAAAGTGGGCTGGTCAACATTTAACTATGGATAAGGACTATTGAAGGCCAATGCCAAACAGGAGGAGAGCTTCCTTACTGATTTACCCACTGATGAGTCAGTTGTCATTGATTCCCCCAGCAAGCAATTGCTCAAGCAATTGACAGTGAAGACATACCAAATGAAACTCAGTGGAGACGACATGAAAGTAAGAGAGAGACTGACTGAAAAAGAAAACACATGAAGTAGGACAGAAGGGGGATGAGACTGGTTAGTGAAGAGTGAAAATGCCAGATTTCATTATATCTCTATATGAAAGTGCCAAAGAATAAAAAAAAGCACAAAAAATCCCTCCTTCAACCGTATGGTACATTTTAACATCAGCATATTCAGGATTAACAGTCTTGCTGTAAGTTACGTTGAGCTACAACTTCATCAATTCTATCTTTTTGCTCACTTGAATTAGACTATAATCGTGTTAAGATTATATTAATAATACAATAATAATAACAATAATATGACAATAATAATATTGTCAAGATTAACTATCACTGTCTACCAACAGGTGGCTCTGTGTCAGAGAAGGAAAAGGAAGATTTGAATATCTGATTGTGAAAATCGAATCTGAAATTTGGAGCCAGGAGTCAATCTGTACTATTTATTGCACTGATATGGTAATAGGTATCACTGGAGAAGAAGAAGGTGTCCTTTAAGGGACAAATAAAGAGAACACTAAAAATAAATCATTAGGGGCTGAAGAGGTGGCTCAGGGGTTAAGCCTCTGCCTTGCAGGCAGAAGGTCCTGAGTTCGGATCCTAGACCCCATATATAGACGCCGGGCGGAAGCGGGGGCAGTCTGTGTTTCTGGTCCTGGTAGGGCGGAGCTTGTGAATCCCGGGGCAGCGTAAACAAGGAGGAGGTGGAGGTGTCCATGGTGGTTCCCAAATTCGCCCATGGTTCTACATACACACATACACACACGTGCACACATGCACACACTCACAATTGAATAAAATAATAAAAAAATTAAAAAAATAAATCATCAATCCTTTCTAAGAGAGAGTGTGTTCCAAGATGAGTTTGTGTTTGTTTCATTTTAAATTAATGTAGCAAAAAAAAAAAAAGATAAAAGGAGAAGGAAATGAGTATAGTTAAAGTAGCTATCATTTTATACTGATTTTCTGTTATCCAGACAGAAAGATTAATGTTACTCTTGTGTTTAGTGTAAAAATGAATTATTTAATATTGATAACACAAACGTCAACATACACCATTCACTCCCCAAATGGAACATTGTCTAATTTTTGAAATATATGTGAACATATTTCTTGTCTAGTTTCAGAGGTAGTAAGTGCTGCCCTGATTTTCACATTCCTAAAATTTATCACTGCCTTTCTTGTCATTCTAGTTATATATATATATATATATATATATATATATATATATCTTCCTAGATACAGAATTTTACTGTTTTAATACAAATGTTATCCTATGAGGCACATTTGTATGTGTGTGTAAGTTATTTTATCATCAACATTCTTTCCTATCTTGCCTGGATTAAACACAGAGCTTGATTCTTATCCTCAGGGATATGATTAGGTTTCTATCTTCCCTTCTTTGAAAAAAATACATAACATATAAAAACTTAGGTATATATGAAGTGACTACTGAGCACAGTGATTCTTATTGCTGTAGATCAGATTTAAGCTTTAGTTTTATTGGCAGTTGAGAGAACTATGCCATATAAAAACCACACTGAGCCTTCTAGAAATAGTGATGGAGCTGCTGAATGGTGAAATATCAGCACATCTTCTTGAATACTAGATAAAGCTTCTCGAATACTGAATAAAGCATTAGCTGATTAAAAGTTCTACAAAGACAAACTACTTTTAGACACCGGTAAAAATGAGCCACATATATCTTAGATGAGATAGAGAATACTGTTTTAAAAGTCTGTTAAATGGTATTGGTATAAACAATATTCTCAACCACTAAAACTTCACCTCTCAAAACAATAATAACAAAAAACCCAACAAAAATAACAATCAAACAACCAATAATGTTGATGTGCATGTGTGTGTGTGTGTGTGTGTGTGTGAGAATGATGCTTTCCTCAGTAGCATACCTATTGATATATGACTCATACTCCAGTAAGTGCTTAGGCACATGCCATCAGAGGCAACCTAGCTGAAACCCTGCAGGCCACACATGTGAAAAGTAATGAAAATTGGAAGGAGCCTGGCAGGAAAGAAGGTTGCCATGGGAAGAAGAGGGAGAATGGGATTGGGATTAAGGTGTGAAACTATCCTAAATTCTCTATATTCATGTATGAAACATTATAAGAATAAAAAAAACTAACAAATCAATGGCACAAATGTATGTGGGTGACAAAAAGCACATCTAATTGGGCTGACTGTGCCATGAAGACTGGATTCTGAGTTTTATAGTCTCTTCTCCCTCATTGCTGCTCCATAACTCTACTGTGTACTCATTCCCTGCAGATGGAAAAGCACTTTGCGTTCTTAAAAGATGACCAGGGAAGGAGATTCTACAGTGCCTCTCAGGAAGTTGTGCAGTATTTTACAACTGTCTGATATCAGGAAACGATTCTTCATATTTAACCTAACTCCCACAAACTGGAATTTAACCCATTTCCTTTGATTCTGCTCTCAGTAGGGATGGAGAACAGCTGGTCGCCATCTGTATAATATTCCTTTATGAATTAGAAGGTCATCTCACCGTCATCCCTCCTACTGGATAATGATCACATCCATTTGGCCTGTCTTCATATCATTTATTTTCAAGCTCCCTATCTTCTCAATTCCTGCCTATGAATTTTAAATGTTTCATGTTTTCCATAAATCACATAAAGGACACTTTATTATTCACAGCATAGTTGACAGTAATTTCTTTTCTCTGCTGATGAATACTCATAAGATTCTGGACCTGTTTTTGATGTTTCAACATTATTATGCATTTCTAATAAGTCACTGTCTGTGTTCTTTCTGATTTCTATCTTCTTAGTTAAGCTGCACACTCAAAAATTTGATTATGTATATTCTTCTTTTCTGTACTTGGGTCACTTTATGAAAATGAATCTTATCGCTAAACGAATTTAAGTGAATTCTGTTCGTAAATGGCTGGGTCAAAACCCTCTTTTTTCAGTGAACAAACACCAAATATTCATTAATGTGGCTATCAAATATGGAAAAAAGAAACAACTAAATTCAACACAAACCCTGCATGATATTTGGCTTCCAGGTCACTGTGACCCTTTAGTGACATTGTTTCCCAGGAGCATTTTTTCCCGTGGAACAGAGCATCAGCGAGTGGCCCCTGGGCTGTGCGTGCATGTCCATCCCTCTGGGTGCTGCTTCACATTGCTGTTGTTTGGAGGATGTTGTTACAGCAACATTTTCTTTGCTTGTGTGGGTAAATCACAAATGGCTCCCTGTGAGTTACCATTTGGCTAAGCTACTATGTTGGTTTGCTTGAAGGAGTATCACCCTGCTTCTTTGATAGGCCACTAAACTACGAGCTGTCTCCAAGAAGATTCTTCCTATAGACACAAAACATGCTATGTACAGAAAACTCACTTGCAGCCCAACTAAAAATCGACTGGAGAAGCAGCAGGTGCAGCACGCCAGCCTATATCTTCTGGGTTTATGGCTTCCATTCCTATGGATGATTCTATTCAAGACAAATGATACCTGTTCTAATCAGTTCCGGTTCTGCTCTGCAAAAATGTTATATTAGCCTCACAAGATTCCTCCCTATAAAACCATTCAGTCCATTATTCTCTTCTTCCTCAACTGCTTGCCAGTTGGCTTTCTAGTAAGATTTAACTAACTGGAAAGAAAAGAAGCTAAATTGAAAAAAATATACTTTGAATCTTTAAGTCAAAATTAATCTTCATTGAGCTTCATGACAAGGTTTTATAAATTATTTACATTAATTTTGTAAGTGAATGTGTGTATATGTGTATGTGTGTGTGTATGTGTATATGTGTACATGTGTGTGTATGTGTGCATACATTGCACATGTACACATGTTTGGAGGCCAGAGGTCAATGTTGACATTTTCCACAGTTGCTCTTCACCTTATTTTTTGATACAGGCTCTCTTACTGAACTTGGAACTCACTGATTTCACTAGACTGGCTGGTCAGTGGGCCGCAGGGATTCAGTGTCTCTAGCTTCCCAGTTGGGGTTACAGACACTTGGGGCATGGTCTTTATGTGGGGTGCTGAAGATCCTCATGCTAGCATAGCAGCGCTTGACTGATTGAGTAATCGCCCTAGCCCCTTAAATGAATGATTTATTTTTCATACTCTAAACAAATATTGCATATTTATTAGAAAATAGAGGCATTTTGGCAATAAAGAATCTTGATTGCAGCAATAGTATTTTTCTAGGGTTATATTTTCAAACAGTCATAAGGGGAATCAGCTTTTTCTAACAATGTATCTATTGGAAAACAAACAAAACGCTTTGAGATACAAGTAAATATTATACATGGAGAATTCCTCTTTGCTCTGAATTTAAAAAAAATTGATCTGCATAATGTGAAGTTACTCAGGTGACGATGAGCTGTGCTTTGTCACAGTGCATCCACTAGGGCTGAGTGGGAAGGGATGGGGAGAGCAGAAAAGGTCAGGAAGGTCATGTGTGGCCAGATTGTGAGGGGTCGTACATGCCACTTGAAAGACCACTTTTGTTGAGTGTGGTGGCCAAATCTGTCACTGCAGCACCCAGAAGCTGAGGCAGAAGGCTTGCTGCACGGTCCAAGCCAGCCTGGACTACCATGCAGCACTCTGTCTCAAAAATAAAACCAAAAACAAGCAAAAGTCCAAGGCATACAAAGAAATGAAAGACTTTGGTCTTCACTCAGAATAAAATGGCAGAAGAGGGACTTTTAAGCAGAGGAACAACACACTCTGAGCTACCTTGTGGAAGAATCATTTGGGTTGTTGAGAGTAGAGTGGATGGAAGCAGGGTGACCACAGGGAGCGCTCTAAGGAAACTTCTGAATAAGTCACATAAGACGTGGTGGTATCTCAGAACATATGGCCTGTTATAGATATTTTAAAGGTGATCATACTATCTCTAAATGCATTTATTGTGTAACCTGGAAGAACAAAGATTGAGCCAGAGCTTCTGGTGAGTTTGTGAAGTAAGTCTCTAATGAGCTTGACATACGGGAGGGTGGACTGCGATGGGCAAGTGTTCACAAACACCAGCTTGGGGACTCTGTTCTTTAAGGCTGGAGGTTTCCTGAGGTCAGGAAAGGACCATGTTACATAGAGCTGAGCCCTGGGCACAAGACAAGTCAACATTTAAGGTTGGAGTGAAGAGTGAAAAAAAGAATTTGATAAAGAGACTAGTGGGCTATCACCAAGACTACAGCCAAGTGGATACTTTATATCAAGGAGGCAAGGCTAGTTATACATATAAAATCCTCTGGACAGATTAAGCAAGATGAATGCAGGTTGTGGGGTTGTGTAATTGTGGGAGACATTAGTGAACTTCATCATAAAAATGTAAGGGAATGATGGAAGCATGTCATGAACCAAAGTGGACAGGAGAAGAAAAACCAAGAAAAGCAATTCTTTTGAGAAATATTGTCAGAAAAGAAAGCAAAATAGGAATGGGAGTTTTCAGAGGGAGTGAAACTAAACAAGGATATTTTTACTTTGGCTCTTTGAGTGTTTCTACATGAATGTAATGAATTTATGGTATTTTCATACCTGAATCCTTAATCTCATCCTTCACCCTTTTCCTCTTAGAGCTCCTCTTCTTCCCTGATAGGCTCCCTCCTCTGTTTATGTTTTTCACATATGTGGCCCACTCTACATCATCTGGGTATGCCTTTGATGGCATGTCCCTGAGCACTTACTGGAGCATGAATCATATGTCGGTGGGTGTACCATTGAGGAAAGCATCTTCTCTCCCACCCTTCCTCCCTTTGTATTAACTCTCATCAGTCTCTCAGGGAGGTGTGAAGCCTAAAGGAGGGTATTTTTTTAAATTTTTTTATTATTTATTCAATTATGCGTGTGTGCTGTGTGTATGTATGTGTGTGTGTGTGTGTATGTGTGCAGGTGTGTGTAGAACCACAGGCGAATTCGGGAACCACCATGGACGCCTCCACCTCCTCCTTGTTTACTCTGCCCCAGGATTCACAGGCTCCGCCCTACCAGGACCAGGCAGCCCCCGCTTCCGCCTGGCGTCTATACGTGGGGTCTAGGATCCGAACTCAGGACCTTCCGCCTGCAAGGCAGAGGCTTAACCCCTAGCCCCAAAGGAGGGTATTTTTAAGATATGGAAATACCAGCATGTTACACCACAGTGGTTGGATAAGTGTCCACCAAAGGTCTGTGTGCTAAAGGCTGGGTCCTCGGGGTTGTGCTACTGGAAGGTGGCGAGGCCATGCGGAGGTGGGACCTAGAAGCAGGTCTCAGGTCGTCGTGGGACACCCCAAAGAGGACTGTGTTATCCCGATCCCATTTGGGTTCTGACTGGTGAGTGAACAGTTTTGTTTGTCCATGCGCTCCTGCATAGGCACAAAGCAGTAGGGCACAGCCATCAGGGCCTGGAGTCAAAATGACCTTCTTCTTCTTGTATGTGAATTACCTCAGCTCTTTCATCACCGTGACAGAAAGCGAAGCAACAGGGGTGCCCATAGAAAGCAGACACTGGAGGCTGAGAATCCGCTGACGCAGAAAGGCCCTGGGAATCGCTGTCTTGCGTTCTCAGCAGAGAGAGGATGTGGTCATCTATGCTCCTGGGAGGAGATGACTTTCAGCTGTGGCATAATAATGTCTTGTGCTAACAGGCAGGAAAGCAGAGTGCATGATTCGTTAACCAAGGGTGGGTACCTGCGGTGGAAGGAGTGATTTCCAATAACAAGGCCAGGTCTATGATCCTGGAAGTTAATGACTGAGGTGGGGTAAAGCATTGGAATCACTGGAGACCAGAAGTTGAAACAAACAGACCAACCACCTAAATTTCTGACTGGATAAAATAAAGAACTATTACAGGTAATATATGTTTCATCTCATTACCTTCTCCCCCCCAGAAAACACATGGGTTTTCCGCTTCATTGTGCTTAGGGAAGACAAAAGAAGTAATCATAAGTAGTCAGTGCTATTACTACTTTTCCCTCTATATTATGTGCTACTTCAGAACATTCCAAAACGAGCCCAAACACCCTCTTTCTAACACCAGGTACAGCAACATGTATAGAAAAAGAAACTAAATAAAACCCTACTGTGCATTTATAGCTTCATTTAATGAGGCTTCACGGGCAGCACTTGGCGCTTCCAGGTAATTTCATACCCTGGCACAATGCACATATTAAAAACAGAATGGTTGAGTTGTTCACCTCACATCTACGCTGTAAAAAGCAAGGTGGAAAGGGAAAACTGGCATAACTCCTTGGACACAGTCGTATCCTCAGGCAGATCTGTTTCATAGGAGAGGACATATAAAAGTCGTGAATAAGGAAATTGATTCCCTTAAAACTTTCCACATTCGCATGGAAAAGTCTTCAGGTGCCCAGTATGCAGACTACTGACACAGATAGCTAATAAATCAAAACAATCTGGCTTGTAAAAATTCTATCCTGAAACAAAACAAGACAAAACAAAAAGCGTATATTCAGTGTAGACAAGATGAATGTTTACTTCAATTCCTATAGAAGATAAGTGCAAATAAAAGCATGTTAGAATGCTCCAAAAAGGAAAAAAAAATCTTTTTCTGAGTAGAGAATTGTATTATGATTTAGTGGATATTTTCACTAAGCATTCCTTCCTGTATTTTTATGATGTGAACAGCATTTGAGCTCTGAGACATTGACTGCAGGATGGCAGTGAACCGTCCACCAGTGCAGGAGAGACCAAGGAAACCCCTTCTAACCAGAGCAGCTGACACAGATCTAGCCTCACAGAGAAGCTTGGTGGACTAGGTTCTAACATCCTCAAACACAATTCAAAAACAACATCATGAGCTATTCTGCAAGCCAAAGCAGCTGGATGTTCCAACAAGCTGGTGGCATCTATGACAGGAGCTGAAGTGACACTATTTATAATGTGAGCCGTGGACAAAGTACAAAGACATGAATGTATGAAACGCTTAGAAGAAATCTGTTGTTTTATATGTTAAAAATCAATTTTAAGTGAATTTTGAAAAAAGGAAAACTTGGGCCACACAGATCATCTCCAGCAGAGAGGCTTATGGATAGGATAGTGGGAACGAAACCAGCAATCTGTAATGAAACCCAGAACTTAACTCTGCTGCTAGTGCCCACATATATTGCTGTGCAGAAAGAAAAGATAACTCTTAAGATAAACTGGCCTCGGTTAAAGTAGAGATTTCTTTTTTAAAAAACTATTTATTTATTTATTTGTGTGTGTGTGTGTGTGTGTGTGTGTGTGTGTGTGTGTGTGCATGTGTGAGAGAGAGAGAGCGAGAGAGAGAGAGAGAGAGAGAAAGAGCACTGTATGTCCCTGTGGAGGACCAGGGGTGAATTCAAAGAATCATTCTGCATCAGTCCTACCTCCTTTTTGCTTCATTCTGGGATTTCCAAAGCTCAGCCTTCCAGAGCTGGAAGTACAGGTCACCACTATTTCTGCCCAAATTTTTATCTGGGAATGGGAATCTGAACTCAGGTCCTTCTGCTTATGAGGCAGAGTCAACCCCTGAGACATCTGTCCAGCCTAAAGTAGAGATTTCATTATATCACTTCAGTTTTTAGACTAACTCTTCTTTTGCTTGTCTCTGATAATGGCCATAGTGGACATTTGTCTGTGGACTGCAGACATTTACAAATAACTTATCTAGCTTTGGCTGGGTACTCTTTTGCTACATTTTCATATGAAGAAGAAAGGAAAGGCTAGAATTCAGTTTGCAGCTTCTTTTATAAGAGTGTTACTTTTGTTCATGAGGGTAGAACTGTCATGACATAACTTCCCCCAAGGCTTTTCATCTCAACACTACTACAATGACCATTAAATTTCAACATGAACTTTGGAGCTTCATGTGCATTTAAACCACTGTAACTTTCAACTCAAAAATAACTGTCAGGAAATATGGTGGCAAGAATTACCACAAGTTCAGATTTTACTACTTTTAAGAATGTCTGTTGTAATCTCTGAATTATTTATAAATACATGTAAAAGCAATATCTATTTCCAATTATTTTTATTTTGATTATTAAGTATACAGACTCTGCTTTTTCAAATACTTTGTAATGAGAGGAACTAAAGAATGAAAATCATTATTCTGACCCAATTCCATCTCTCTTTGTATTAGCTTGGATCAAGAATTCCCATTCCCAGCCAGTGAGATAGCTCAGTGGGCACCCGCTCTCCCTGAGTTCAATCCCCATAATCCCACTAGTACATGTATGCATCTCTCTCCCCCTCTCTCTGTCATACACACACACAAATACATAAAATAAAATAAAAAAGAAATTCCCATTCCTGCCTTGTCACACTTGAAGTGTGCCATTCGTGCTCATAGTGCTGATCTAGGATTCCTGAGAGGATGCTAAGGAAGCTGTAGCAGTTTGCCTGCGTGGTGGCTGATAAAATCACCATCAAAGGGCTTAAGGGAACAAAGGGTTTATTTTCTCTTAATGATTCCTGGTTAAAATTGTTTGTCCATCTTAGCATTAATGCTCAGCACCAAAGCCGAGGGACCTGGCTATACATACCATCTCTACATAACAACTGAGAGGGACAATCCTTACTTACCTGACCAGCATGTCTGGCCAAGTGTACACAAGGACGCTCACTTTCTCAACTAGCTCTCTGTACTTTATTCCAGGGCCTAATCTCACCCACCATGGGCTGGGCCTTCCCACAAGCTAGACAATCTCATGCAGATTTGCTCTGGGATTAACTCAACCACTAATTCTCTACAAATGTGCCCAGAGCTCAAATCCACAAGTGTCAAGTTGACACCTGTGCCTAACTATGACAGAAGTCATCTCTACAGATTCTGAAACGCAGCAATGAGCACATGAGATCCTTAGAAAATAGCCATTCCTAGAGCTGGGTGGGTTTTTTTTCTTATTCTAATGTGTTCATTTCAGCAAGAGATGGTATTGTATTCCAATTCCAAAGATTAAAAAACCCCAATTATTGTGACGCTGAGAACATTTAAACAGCGAAAGTATAATTGGTGTAGCATCATGCTTACAAATACGCATTTCTTCAGCTTCAGTGGTAGTCTCATGAATATGTTTTTCTTCATAAGAAAGAACAAAGATCATAAATAAAGTACTGAGGAGAAAAAAAGATGACCAGCGTTTTCTCATTTTAAATCAAATCACCACCAGAGAGCTATAAAAGTTTCATTTGTACTTTCCCAAGCATTCGTAAGAATGTTTATGATTGGAAAAATTCATTTCCAAATACTTTTATGTGTTTGATTTGCCATATGTTTGAAACGAGCCTTCTAACTATCTCCCTGGACATATAAGTGAGCTGACAACAGTGCTTGTTTCCAAAGGAATCTTGAAGAAATACAAGAAAAACAGCAATAAAATGAAACAAGTCATGGGTGTTTTTCAAATGCAGACAGATTTTTACAGAAGTGGAAGAATTTGACTTACTTTCCTTCACTTGAAATCATAAGAATAATTTAGTTATTGAAGCAGTTACTCTACATTGTTGCCAATAAATTCGCAACCAAGCAGCTTATGGGGGAACAAGAAGTTTTCTTGTGGCCTACAATTGTCTGGTCACAGTTCTTACTCCAGCTTAGTGGGGAGTCCACACCAAAACCAAAGGCCAGGGAACTGGCCACGCCATATCCACAGGTTGCTGAGAAAGGGGCAGACTCACTTGCTAGACAACATGTCTTTCCAAGTATACTAACGAATGCCAAATTTCCCTAACCAGCTTCTTCCCCTTAACCACCTGCTCAGAAGATGATCCCACCCAATTTTGGCTGGGCCTTCTTCATCCCTTAGATAATCTCCTGCAGGTTTGTTTAGGGTTTAACTACTAATTCTTTACAAATGTGCCCAGGGACAAACCTTTCAATTGCCCAGTTGACACCAGTATTTATCTACCACAGTTATGAAAATTCCTTAGAAATGATCTATGATTTTATATTACCATTGGATTAGCATTGAGACAAGTATGGACAGTCCATATAATCTCTCAGCTAAATTTAAAAAAAGATTGAATTTATACAGGAAAACCAACTGTAGAGAGCTGAGCCCAGAGGCACATTAATTTTCTCCCAGCTCCTAATATCAGACCACGCTCCTCTTTCTCTGTAGTCTAACTCCTTATGGTCAACCAGGTTCTTTAGTTTATTTATTTATTTACTTATTTATTTAATTTTTTTCCCACTCATACAAACTTAATAGGGTACCCTGGTCCCCTCTCTTCCTCCACCCCTCCCTGGTCCCCCTTGCTCCCTCCCCCCTTTTCCCCTTCCTTTTCCCCTCTCCCTCCCTTTCTCCCAGTGCCCCCTCTCCGCCCTCCCAAATTCCTGGAGCATCCTTTAGTATGAATGGCAAACTTCCCTCTGCGTCCTCAACTCTAGTGAGGTGTAAGGACTCAGTGGCAGTGCCCAGAGCCCTTTCTTGTGCTCCCCTTTAGTATGGGAACACTATTGTGACTGTTAATCCCTTGCCTCTAAGGATCCTAGTGCCTGTGATCCATGCTAGACTTTGGGGGGTCATTGATATGTCAGTCATTGTAAAGGTCATGCAAAGTCCTATTATGATTACTTTTGCCCTAACTAGTATGGAGTATCTTGTGAATCATTGCTCCTCCCCATCTTTAGGCTCTTACAATCTTACTGCCCCCTCTTCCTCAAATTTTCCTGAGCTTTAGGATGGGGAGAGATTTGGCTAGTCTGGGTTAACCAGGTTCTTTAAAACCATACTTCTTGTAATACTGTGGTATGTGGAATCTGTAGAAACAGAAGGTGGAGTTGGAAAGGACAGAGTGACAGCTGATGTTCTATAGCAGTGAATTTTATTCATCAACTTGAAAATTGTGAACCGAGGCTTTTGACAGGTCTATGAAAAAATCATTTAGTAGGACAAGCCTCTAAGCAAATCTGTAGGAAACTGGTTTCTGCAAACTGTCAAACTAGAAGCTATGTTCCTCTTCCTCAGTCCTTCCTGTGGATGTGTGTGGCCGGTTCCCTCGCCCCTGCTGGTAACTCCCCTGTAGCATGACTGTCTACAGTCATGAGCATGAATAAATCCTATGTTCCCCTAAATTGTTCATCACAGTCATGAAGATATAACCCTTGAAGACTCCAATGAATTTCATATGACTCCAAGAATTCATATGAAAAAGGAGCTATTACAATAGATGCAAATGTAAAAATGAGCCAAAAGAAAAAAAAAACAATAGATGCAAATGAAATTCAGAAAACCATGAGGACATATCTTAAAAACCCGTATTTCACTAATGTGGAAAATCTAAAAGAAATGTTTGAATTTCTAGATGCATGATGACCTACCAAAAGGAAGGTTTTTAAGTCGGGATTAAATAGTTTAAACAGATCTATAATAAGTCATGAGATTGAGGCAGTAATGAAACATCTCTCAACCAGAAAAAGATCAGAGGAATTCACCTCTTCTTTTTGTTAAAATTTATTTATTTCCACCCATACAAACTTTTTTTTTAACATTTTTATTATTATTTCCGCTCATACAAACTCAATAGGTAGACCAGTTCCCTCCCTCCTCCTCCTCCCCCCGAACCGCCTGCCTCCCCTCCCTCCCTCCCCATCTCCCAGTGTCTCCCCCCCCAATTCCCAGAGAGTCCTTTATTGTGTATGCCTAACTCTCCTCTTGGTCCTCCTTTCCGATGACATAAAAGGACCCAGTGGCATTTCCCTGAACCCTTTCTCGTGTTCCCCTTAAGCATAGGAACACTTCTGTGGCCATCAATTCCTTGCCTCCAAGGATCTTGGTGCCTTTAGCCGATGTTAGACTTTGTGAGGTCAATAGTGTGACGGACATGGCGCAGGGCATGCAAAGTCCTATTATGATTGCTTCAGCCCTATCTAGTGTGGAGACTCTTCAAATCATTGCTCCTCCCATCCTTTTGCTCTTACAATTTTAGTGCCCCCTCTTCCGCAGATGTCCCTGAGTTTCAGGATGGGGGGAGATTAGGCTGGCTTAGTTCTATGTGGATGATATAGAGTCTCTGAAGTTCTGAATTGTGGTTTGTTGATTTTCTTTTGCAGTTTTGCTGCTCCTGCAATGCCCTTCACTCCATCCTGATGGGCACTGTATGTCACCCCTTGCATTCCTTGGAGGTCGATTTTCTCTGCTGTAACATGGTCCCCTCTCTCCTTGTGTCTGGTGTGGCCCTCCAACCCCATCCCTCCTGTTCACAATCCTTGCAATTACCCTATTACATAGGTTTACCCTTGAGTGTCTCAATGTGGGCTAGGTGAGTTTGGTACTAGGAGCCACCTATTAGGGAGTACATATGGCACTTAACTTTCTGGGATTGGGATACTTCACTTAATATAATTGTTTCTAATGACATCCATTTCCCAGCAAATTCCAGTAATTCATCATTTTTGATGGCTGAGTAGTACTCCATTGTATAGATGTACCACTGTTTCCTTATCCACTCGTCAACTGTTGGACATTTAGGTTCATTCCATGACTTTGCTATTGTAAACAGTGCTGCTATGAACATAGTCGTGCTTGTGCTATCGAGGCGAACCTCTGCTGCATGGGGGGTTATTCCCAAAAGTGGAATTGCAGGGTCATATGGCATTTCAATCTTTAATTTCTTTAAGAATCTCCAGATGGCTCGCCAGAATGGCTGTATGAGCCTGCATTCCCACCAGCAATGTAGCAGAGTTCCCCTCTCTCTACATCCTCTCCAGCACTTGTTGTTGTTTGTATTGTGGATTTTTGCCATCCTGACGTGGATGAGATGATACCTCAGGGAAATTTTGATTTGCATTTCCCTGATGGCTAAAGAAGTGGAGCATTTTTTAAGATATTTGTTAGACATTTTAATTTCATCTCTGGTAAAATTTCTTTTAAGTTCCAGGGCCCATTTTTTAATTGGGCCATTGGTTTCCTTGGTGTTTAATTTTCTAAGTTCTTTGTGCACTCTGGACAGTAGAGCTCTATCAGATATGTGGTTAGTGAAGATTTTCTCCCATTCTGTGGGTTGCCTTTGAGCTCGTGTGACAATTTCTTTATCTGAACAGAAGCTCTTTAATTTCACAAGATCCCAACTGTTGAGAGTTGGTAGCAGTGACTGTGCCATTGGATGTCTGTTTAGGAAATGTTGGCCTAGCCCAATCAGCTCAAGGGAGTTCCCTATCCGTTCAGTTATGATTTTTATAGTCTCTGGCCTGATATCAAGGTCCTTGATCCATTTGGAATTAAATCTTGTACATGGTGACAAGTACGGGTCCAGCTTTAATCTTCTGCATGTGGAGATCCAGTTTTGCCAGCACCATTTGTTGAAGATGCTGTTCTTTTTCCATTGGATTCTTTGGGCCCCTTTGTCGAAGATCAAATGGCTGTATTTTTGTGGGCTTATATCTGGGTCTTCAACCCTTATCCATTGATCTATGTGTCTATTTTGGAGCCAGTCCAGGCTGTTTTATAACTATGGATTTGTAGTATAGACTAAGGTTCGGTATGGCACTCATACAAACTTAACAGGTACACCGGTCCCCTCCCTCCCTCCACCTGCCCTGCTCCCCTCCCCCCCATCCCACAATGCCTCCCCCCCATTCCCAGAGCATCCTTTAATGTGCATACCAAACTCTCCTCTGGGTCCTCCTCTCCGATGAGGTGTAAGGACCCAGTGGCATTTCCCAAAACCCTTTCCTGTGTTCCCCTTAAGCATAGGAACACTACTGTGACTGTCAGTCCCTAGCCTCAAAGGATCCTAGTGCCTTTAGTCCATGCTAGACTTTGAGGGATCAATAATGTGTTGGACATTGCACAGGTCATGCAACGTCCTATTATGATTGCTTCAGGCCCTAACTTGTGTGGAGTATCTTACATATCATTACTCCTCCCATCCTTGTGCTCTTAGAATCTTACTGCCCCTTCTCCCGCAAATTTCCCTGAGCTTCAGGATGGGGAGAGATTAGGCTGGCCTATGTTCTGGTAATTCACCTCTTCTAAGAACAACTAATACCAATACTACTCAAATTATTCCAAACAATAGAAAAGAGAAGAATGCTTTCAAACTCTCTCTATGAAGATGAAACTACTACCACAATGGAACAAGTGCTTGTGGAAATCTGAATCTGAGTTTGACCATGGTTACTCATGTTTGGCTCCAGATAAACTCCCTCTTATTGTCTCTTTTTTAAAATGTATTTTATTTATTTATTCATTTATTTATCCATCCGTTCATCCATTAATTTATTTTGTTTTCTCTCTCTCTCTCTCTCTCTCTCTCTTTCTGAGGGCATTGTGCGTCTCTGTAGAGGACCAAGAATGACTTCAGGAATCATCCTGGAAAGCTTCCACTTTCTTTTTGCTTTGCTCTGGGGTTTCCCAGGCTCCACCCACTAAGTCTGGAATCTGAACTCAGGACTTTCTGTTTGGGAGGCAGGCTCTTAACCCCTGAGCCATCTCTCCAGCCCTCTCTTATTCTCTTTGCAGTGAGATCTGTTTTTGTTTGTTTGTTTTGTTTGCTTTCCAACAATACTTACCTTGCAAAGGTACTGTGGGGGATGAAATATCCACATAAGGCTGTCCCCTCCCCTTACTTTCCCATCATTTTTTGGGGTAGTACCATTCCTGGCTTAAAAAAGAAATCCATAGCATTAATGCTAGCTTATGTGAAATTAAATTTACTCACTATTGTAGGAAATAAAAAAAGATAGTGTTTTTCAACTCAAAGGTCCCTTCTGTAGATGTAGAGTTACACATGGACAGGTGACAGTAGAACCTCTATCCACCAGTGACCACATTCCTTTAGCTTATCTCAAAATGAAGGTTTAGCAGCCTTGCCAAGTAGCTAAGTCAAGGAACACTATACTCGCTGAGGATCCCACCAATTAGAGAAAAGGGGGCGGGGTGGGATCCATGTCTAGGAGGATAAATCCTTTGTTTTGTTCTTGAGTGATGTGCTCTGATTTTTAGCATGGGTGCCCAGTATTGCAAGATTGTAATAAAGTCGCTGGCTTTCACCACAACTGAGTCTCTCTAACTCATTATTACAAGTTGGGGGTGGTCTTATTTCTTATATCACTGGGTAGCAAATAAGGATCCAACGCCTTTTGTAACTTACCTGTTGAGTTTCATCTCCACAACTTCTTCATTCATATTCTACAAGCTGGCAGGAATTGACCCACATGCCCAGAATGTACCACGAACAAGACTGACCAATTCATGCAGCTAATTTCTCCATAATGACATGGCAGATCATTTTTGCTTTTGCCCACACTGATTCTCTTTTTTCTGAATCTACCTGGTTCAGGCAGGTTGACTTCTTTTTTAGCTTAGTTTTCTAAGTGTCGTTCCCAGTAGCGTGTGCCTGGGTACCTGCTGGAGTATGTAGCTACATCAGTGAGCACACAGCTGGCATTAATCATCATTAGTTTTTGCTATTATGGACGTGATACCAAGCTATCCATTGATCCATAAAATGTCTTTTCTATCAGCATTAATAGGAAATGCCAGAGCTGGAGAGATGAATCAGGGGTTAAGACTCTACCTCACAAGCAGGAGGTCCTGAGTTCAGATTATAGGTCCCACATAAAAAACACCAGACAGAACTTGAGGTGGCCTACACTTCTGGCCCTGGTGGGTGGAGCCTGGGAAGTCCCAGAGGGGATCAAAAGCGAGGTAGGAGCAATCCAGGATTGTTCCTGAAGTCACCTTTGGTCCTTCACAGGAACACACAGTGCCCTCTAACACACACACACACACACACACACACACACACACACACACACACCAATGCGCGTGCAAAAATAAATAAATAAAGATTGATAATCTTAGGGAAAATGTAGGAAGAGGCACGACTTCATCAATCAAGTGTATTTACATTCCATTCTATTTCAGGCTGCTCTTCTTTGTTGACTGACTTAGTCATTTTAGTCTTCCCATTGCCTTTTACAATTTATACAAGCAGGTTTATAGAAAGACTGACTTTTGCATATTTTACCTCCCGAGCTCCTTTGCCCTTTGTTTGGCAGGTTGGATGCAACTGTTAGAGGGTCCTCTAGCTTTGACCACAGTTGGTGGGGGACACCCTTGTCTTGTAACTACACTGGATTTTGCCCTCCCATCCTCTTCCAGAGTTCTCTGGGTTCTGGAAGTGATATTGTCCCTCAGTGCCACACTGCCGTGCTAGTCCTTGCAGCCTGCTGCATCCCTGCAGACAACTTCTTCACACTGCTGGCTGTGATTACACGATGGTTCATCATGTCTTTTCTACCAAGAGGACAATGGATAGAGACCTATCTGCCTTCTACCTGCTAATCAAATCCACTGTTGAACCTGCTAACTTAAGCCACTAACCCTGACTGCTTATATTGAAGGGACTAGGAAGGAAACAAGATGTTCCAAACATTGCTAATACTCCCCATTACCTATGTCACATGGAAAGGTTGCTTAAATAAAATTCAGTTTTTTTTTTTTTTTCTGTAGGATGGAATAATGAGCTACTACAGAGGGTTCTTTTTGGTTTTAAATGAAAACAAGTAAAATTTACCAAGTACAGGAAGTTTGGGCCAAAAAAAAAAAAATCCAATAATGATGATTGTTCCTCCCTAAGTGGATTACATGACGTTGATTACAAATTTCAGCACTTTAGCAAGAGTTGTTTTATGCTGGACTGCACTGATTACAGGAATAATATGCCATGGTTTTTATAATATACTAATGCAAAGCTTCAAGAGCAATACAAATATGCCTCAAATTTCTTTTGGCCATAGTATTAAACATCCGAAAGTTGATTAGTACTTTCCCCATTTTACAATAATCTTCAGGAATGTAAAACACATATAAAATTCTGTATTCATTTTTCTGGGGGAATAAATGCTATTAAATATCTTCTACACAGTATTCTTATCTCTTTGAGCACATGGAAAATAAATATCAAAGAAGAAGGCTCCCTAATAAGTGGCTCCTAGTACCAAACTCACCCAGCCCACATTGAGACACTCAAAAGTAAACCTATGTAATACAGTAATTGCATGAACAGGAGGGATGGGGTTGGAGGGCCACACCAGAAACAAGGAGAGAGGGTACCATGTTACACCAGAGAAAATAGGCCTCCATCAAGGAATGCAAGTAAGTAATGTGACACCTGGTTAAGTTCACAGATGTTCGTTCCTGATCATTTACAACTGAGGGGGTATGATCTCACCAGAAGGGGAGGGCATATAGTCTGGCAGATAAAAAGTAATCATTTTGCAAATGGGTGATTGACCCCTCCCTCACTGAGGTTTTCTACTTTTATTACATCTACCCTTGAATGTGCTCTTATAACAAGACTCCAGTTTAACAGCTTTTTGTCTCTGACCAGGGGGTGACATACAGTGCCCATCAGGATGGAGTGAAGGAAGGGCATTGCAGGAGCAGCAAAACTGCAAAAGAAAATCAACAAACCATAATCCAAAACTTCAGAGACTCTATATCAACCACATAGAACTAGGCCAGCCTAATCTCTCCCCATCCTGAAGCTCAGGGACATTTGCGGAAGAGGGGGCGGTAAGGTTGTAAGAGCAAAAGGATGGGAGGAGCAATGATTTGCAAGATTCTCCACACTAGTTAGGGCTGAAGCAATCATAATAGGACTTTGCATGTCCTGTGCAATGTCCAACACACTATTGACCTCACAAAGTCTAGCATCAGCTAAAGGCACCAAGATCCTTGGAGGCAAGGGATTGACAGCTACAGTAGTGTTCCTATGCTTAAGGGGAATACGAGAAAGGGGTTCAGGGAATTGCCACTGGGTCCTTGTATGTCATCGGAGAGGAGGACCCAGAGGAGAGTCAGGCATACACAATAAAGGACTCTCTGGGAATTGGGGGAGGCACTGGGGGGTGGGGAGGGAGGAGAGGGGGAGCAGACGGTTGGGGGGAGGAGGAGGGAGGGAGGGAACTGGTCTACCTATTAAGTTTGTATGAGCGGAAATAATAAAAAATGTATAAAAATAAAGCATATGAAAAAATAAAAAAAAGAAGAAGGGAAGGTAATAATGATGCAAACACAAGTGTTTGAAATTCATCTTAAGCAGCCAATTAATTAATAAATACGCACTTACTTTTATAATCTATTAGGAAGGATATGAATGGTATTTTTAGTTAGATCCCCTCATCTGCCATCCTATTACCCAAAGTCCTTGGGATAAGAACAAACTTCTTCATATTTTATATGATTTGCCACTTACAGAGTTGTATTGGGTTCTAGTGAGGGGTTTAGAAATCTGACTTGTTCATATTCATGGAACAGGAGAAGGGCATAAAGCAAATCAAGAGCTGACATATCCTTCCAGAATAGTGATTTCCCAGGGAGTGTGCTGTCCAGCCAGCTCCCCAAAATGAAGCCCTCTGCTGAGTCTCTCTGTGGATTCAGAACGAATTGTGCAGATAAAGCTAATATCAGAGAGGTAGGAACGAAGATTCCCCCAAGTCAACTCAGTGATTGAACAATAACTTTCTTTTTTTTTCTTTTAAAGAAAACTTTATTTATCCATGAGGGGAGGCACATACATGCATTATGTGGGTTTGCTGGGATCGAACTCGGGTCTCCAGGGTTGCACGCAGGCACCTTACACACAGAGCTATTTGGCCAGCCCCGAACAATAACTTTCAACTAACGTGGTAGACAGTGTACATTGAATGGATTAATTAATATAGAAAATATCAAGTCTTTATCCGTGAACCTGCCGTGAGTGCTAAAAGGGAAGTTTGAAAAATTCTTTAATATTATTTAAAAGTTTTCAGTTTTAATATGGTGTAGTTGTGTATAAATGTGTAAGTAAAAAGCTTTTTAGTCACTGACTTGGCATGTGTTTTCTTTCTTTTCCCGTTTTGCTTTAGACCCCATGTTGGCTTTTGCTGTAGAAATTCTCAGGGACTGCACAGACTCTCAAAAGTTTCACCAAAGCAGAAGCCACAGATTTCCTTGGTTGCGCAGCACCCCCTGCTGGACACGTGGGGAATAATGCTTCTAGCTTCTGGCTTTGAAGGATTATCATCTCAGCTCCATCCCCGCGGTTGTCCAGTCTTGTGACTGCAATGCCTCTAGGCAGGACATGGCTGCTCTTGAAATCAGAGCAGCTGTGATTGTACTGTCTTCTGAGCATGACACAGCTATCGTAAAATCAGAACAGCTGTGATGGCCAGCACTAGAATTCACGGGATTGGGACCTCCCTTTTTGGGGGCATGCTCATGAGTAGCTCATGAAACAATGCAGGAGGCTTCTTCTGTACTGCAGAGGATATAGAAGTGCTTATCAACTGCTGGGGACAGAGACACTTCTTTGGTGGCAGAGGTGCCTGTAATTATCATGTTCCTGTAGGTAATCTTTCACTCATAAGTATTAGTTTACCAAATTAGTTTACCATTTTAGGCTTGGGTAGAATTAGTTTACCATTTTAGGCTTGGGTAGAATTTCTTCTTTGGTCTGTTGTTGGTGTACTACATGGAGTGAACAGACAGCTCATTCTCCTCAGGAAGCTAACACCACAGCCAAACACCAGCTAAGTTTACACTCTTTCTTGAGTCTATGGAGGTGGTAACTCCACGTCACTGGATTGGGATCAGACGATTGTTCCACCCAGAGTGCCTGCCTCTGGATTCATGATGGAAGATGATGGTGTCTTGGGCTCTTGGACATCTATTGACTTATGTGAGTTTGAATTTTCTTATCTAGAAAATAAGAACATTACCAGGGACTTCTATGGAGACCTTTGTACTCTGTGTGCACTGTAAAAGACAATACAAATGTGACTATCACATCAACTTGTCTAGTGGAGAAAGCCCGCTTACCTCACTGGGAAGGCACACACATGCTTTGTACATGAAATGAATTTTGAAGGATACAGAATATATAAAGACAAACTTAAATTTTGACCAGAAGAATATCTATATCAGATAAATGATTCATATGTGTCCAAAATGTACACAGTTCTGCTATTAGTAGTTGTTTTTTTCTTTGTTTTGTTTTTTGCTTGTGGCACTAGAGATTGAAGCTAGGGCTTAGTGCATATCAGGTGTTGCAGTTAGTTTTCATGGTTGCTGATAAATGACCATCAAACAACTTTAAGGGAACAAAGGGTTTATTCTCGCTTATGATTACTGGTTACAGTTCTTAGTCCAGCTTGACAGAAGAGCATACACCAACACCAGGGCCGAGGGCACTGGCCACACCATTACCACATAACAGCTGAGAGGGACAATCCTTACTTGCCAGACCATCATGTCTGGCCAAGTATACAGAAGGATCTAACTCTCTCAACCAGCTCTGTATATTTTATTCCAGGGCCTAATCCCACCCATCATGGACTGGGCCTTCCCCATCAGTTGGACAATCTCCTGCAGGTCTGCTCTGGGCCTAACTCAACCACTAATTCTCTATAAATGTGCTCAGAGCTCAAACCCTCAATTGTCAAGTTGAACCTGTGCCTAACTATGACACTAGAATTGTGAATTCTTAGTGATCTGCTCCTGAGATATATACCCACTCATAGCTTGATCCATACATTAACCCAGAATGATCAAACCACGGGCAACAAGATAAGCAGCGTGCCAGCTCTCTTCAAAACTTGGCCCATGATTTAAAAAATGGATAATACTTTATTCTTAATATTGTTGAGAAATATAGGTCCAGATATTAAAAATAAATATGAGTGGGCTCAATTGGGAAAGCTCTTGCCTCTGAGGCATGAAGAGCTGAATTTGATCTTTGATACTCACACAAAAATGTGTTTGCAATCCCAACCCTGGGGAGGCGGAGACTGCTGGAACTACAGGTGTGCGCACCCTCCCAAAAAATGCTGTACTTCTGGAATATTTTAAATGTTCTTCAAAAAATTCTGGTGCTTGGGGCTGGAGAGATGGCTCAGGGGTTGTGACTCTGTCTCACAAGCAGAAGGTTCTGAGTTCGGATCCCAGGTCCCACGTTAAAAAAAAAAAATTAAAAAAAAAAAAAAAATTCTGGTGCCACAAATACAAGTATGTAAAAAATTGTAAATGCAAATCAAGCTATCTACTTCAGTTTTCTGTACTTTTTGTGTGTGTACATTTTTGTGTGCATGTTATATGCATGTCTTGTGTTATCTTTCTCAGTCACTCTATACCTTATTTTTAGTTAAAGGGTCTCTCACTAAAACTGGAGTTCTTTAATTGGTTTAGATTGGCTGGTCAGAACTCCCAGGGATGCTTTGATGACTCCTTCCAGTCTCCAATGCTGGGATTATAGATACTGCACCTACATTTGAAGCGGGTGCTGGGCTCCGAACTCAGTCCTCATGCTTGAGCACCAAGCACCTTACTTACCTAGTCAACATCTTGCCAGCCCTTTCAGTATGCTTCCTTGTATGTTTCACTTTAAAGTTTCTTTAAAAGTAAGCATTGACATCTGATACAAGCAATTTTTGACATATAGCCTTTCAGGACAATTTCTTTTTCTCTCAAAGTGGTAGATTCCCACCATCAGCCCAGGCATTCAAAATTCCTTCTTTTTTTTTATTAAAAATTTAATTATACATTTTAAAATTTTTTACCAGTTCCCTCCCTCCCCGCTCCTCCCCCTCCCCTTCCCCCAGTGCCTCCCCCCCAATTCCCAGAGACTTCAAAATTCCTTCTGCCTCTGCCTCCTGGGCATTACTGAGTCTATAGTAAAGTCTGTGACTGGGTTTAGCCTTCGACCCTCAATAAATCAGTAAAAAGAAATCAAATTAACAGTGAAAAGCAGAAAAAGAAAATTTATGCATTATGGTCACATTGGGAAGAGGGATATATATACTGTCTTTGGAGTCCAGACTGTGTGTCAAGTTTAAGTAGAACACAAGAGATAGACACCATAACTAGGTAGTCCTGCTAAAGTTTGGTTCTGCCAAGTATTGGCCGCTCCCAACTCTCCTACAAAGTGACTGACAAGTTGTCCAGGGCTGGGTGAAATTTCTTTCTGGGAAACAAATTTGCCCTCTGGCTAGCACCAGATCTGATCAACTTTCAGTAATCAGTCTCTCCCTCTGTTTCCAGAGTGAGATTCTTGGGGGAGGGGAATCCAATGTCTCGGGCTCCAAGGAAGGGGTTCACAATGCTCCTTTAGAGTCTCTGTGCCTTCCAGCTACATGGGTGCAGGGATTCTAAGTATGCAATACTAAATAATTTTTTGTTGTTCTTTTTCATTATATTTGTTATTTATTTTTTCCTGATTATACAAGCTTAATAGGTACCTCAGTCCCCTCCCTCCCTCCACCCTTCCCCAGTCCCTCTTACACCCTCCCCCTCTTTTCCCCTTCCTTTTATCCCCTCCATCCCTTTCTCCTAGTGCCCCCCCTCAACCCTTCCCATTCCCTGAAGCATCATTTAGCGTGAATGTCAAACTTCCCACTGCATCCTCCATCTGAGTATAAGAACTCAGTGGCAGTGCCCCAAGCCCTTTCTTGGGCTCCCCTTTAGTATGGGAACACTATTGTGACTGTTAATCCCTTGGCTCTAAGGATCCTAGTGCCTGTGATCCATGCTAAACTTTGGGGGGTCATTGACATGTCAGTCCTTGTGCAGGTCATGCAAAGTCCGATTATGGCTACTGCGGCCCTAACTTGTATGGAGGATCTTGAATATCCTTGGTCCTCCCCATCTTTTAGGCTCTTATGATCTTACTGCCCCCTCTTCCGCAAATTTCCCTGAGGTTTAGGATGAGGAGAGATTTGGCTGGTCTGGTTCCAGGTGATTAATGTAGGGTCTCTGATATTCTGAATTATGGTTTGTTGTTGTTTTCAGTTTTGCTGTTCCTGCATCATCCTTGGCTCCATCCTGATTGGTATTGGAGGTCACCTCCTAACCAGAGATAAAAGGCTGTTTAAATGAAGTCTTACTAGAAGAGTAGATTCAAAAGTAGCTGGAATAGGAGTAGAAGACCGCAGTGAGGGGGAGTCAGTCTCCCATTTGCGGGATGGTTACCATCTATCTGCCAGACTCTATACCCTCCCTGACTGGTGAGATCAAACTCCTTCAGTTGCAGGTGACTAGGAAGGAAAGTGAGTGAGCTTAACCAGATGTCTCGCTACTTACTTGCAATACTTGATGGTGACCTATTTTCTCTTCCGTAACATGCTCCCCTATCTCCTTATTTCTGAGGAGCCCTCCTTCCTCTTCCTTCCTCTTTATAATCTTTGCAATTACTGTATGTATTACAGAGATTTATCTTTGAATATGTCACTAAGTGGGTTTGGTACTAGGATACACCTATTAGGGAGTACATACGGTGCTTAATTTTCTATGTCTCAATATAATTTTTTCTAATTCCATCCACTTCCCAGCAAATTTCATTAATTCATCTTTTTTGATGGCTGAGGAGTATTCCATTGTATAAATGTACCGCATTTTCCTTATCTACTTGTCAACTGTTGGGGATTTGGGTTGATTCCATGACTTTGCTATTATAAATAGTGCTGCTATGAACATGGTTGTGCTTGTGTCATTGAGGTGAATTTTTGCTATATGGGGAATTATTCCCACAAGTGGAATAGCAGGGTCATATGGCATTTCAACCTTTAACTTTTTAAACATCACCAGACTGCTCACCAGAGTGGCTGTATAAGCCTGAATTCCCACCAGCAATGTAGGAGAGTTCCCTTCTCTCCACATTCTCTCCAACATTTGGTGTTGTTTGTATTGTGAATTTTTGCCATCCTGATCGGGATGAGATGATATCTCAGGGAGGTTTTGATGTACATTTCCCTAATGGCTAAGAATGTGGAGCATTTTTAAAAGATATTTGTCAGATATTTCAATTTCATCCCTGGAGGAGTTTCTTTGAATTCCCAGGCCCATTTTTTAATTGGGCCATTTATTTCCTTGGTGTTTAGTTTTCTAAGTTCTTTGTGCACTCTGGATAATAGACCTCTATCAGATATATGGTTAGTGAAGATTTTCTCCCATTCTGTGGGTTGCCTTTGAGCTCGGTTTACAATCTCTTTATCTGAACAGAAGCTCTTTAATTTCATAAGATCCTATCTGTTGAGTGTTGGTTGTAGTGACTGTGCTATTGGATGTCCGATTAGGAACTGTTGGCCTAGCCCAATCAGCTTGAGGGAGTTCTCTACCCTTTCAACTAAGGTTTTTTATAGTCCCTGGCCTTATATTGAGGTCCTTGACCCATTTGGAAGTAAGTCTTGTACATGGTGACAAGTACGGGTCCAGCTTTAATCTTCTGCATGTGGAGATCCAGTTTTGCCAGCACCATTTGTTGAAGATACTCTTCTTTTTCCATTGGATTTTTTGGGCCCCTTTGTCAAAGATCAAATGGCTGTAATTTTTTGGGCTTATATCTGGGTCTTCAACCCTTATCCATTGATCTATGTGTCTATTTTGGAGCCAGTCCAGGCTGTTTTATAACTATGGATTTGTAATATAGATTAAGGTTTGGTATGGTGATACCTCCAGCAGTGTTTTTGTTACTCAGGATTGTTTTTGCTATCCTGGGTCTTTTGTGCTTCCATATGAATTTTGAGATTGTTTAGTCAATTTTTTTGAAGAATTGTTTTGGGGTTTTGATTGGTATAACATTGACTCTGTATATTGCCTTTGGCAGGATGGTCATTTTTATGATATTGATTCTACCAATCCAGGAGCATGGGAGGTCTTTCCACCTTCTGGTGTCTTCTGCAATTTCTTTCTCTAGGGTTTTAAAGTTTTCATTGTAAAGGTCTCTCACTTCCTTGACTAAGTTTATACGAAGGTATTTCCTTTTTTTAGAGGCTATAGTAAATGGAATTGTTTCTTTTAGGTCTTTTTACTATTTTTCATCCTGGGCGTATAGGAAGGCCACTGATTTTTTGTATGTTTATTTAGTAATCTGCCACCCTGCCAAACTTCTGTATTAGTTCCATGAGTTTCCTGATGGAGTTTTTGGGATCACTCAGGTATGGGATCATGTCATCTGCAAATAGAGATAACTTGACTTCTTCCTTGCCGATTTGAATCCCTTTTATTGCCCTCTCTTGTCTTATGCCTCCTGCTAAGACTTCAAGTACAATATTGAATAGAAGTGGTGAGAGTGGACAGCCTTGTCTAGTTCCTGATCCAAGCAGGAATGCTTCCAGTTTTTCCCCATTGAGTATAATCCTTGTAGTTAGCTTGTCATATAGAGCTTTTATTATGTTGATAAAGGTTCCTTCCATTCCAACCTTCTCTAGGGTTTTGATCATAAAGAGCTGTTGGATCTTGTCAAAAGCTTTTTCTGCATCTATGGAGAGTATCATGTGGTCTTGGACTTTGGATTGGTTTATATGGTGGATTACATTTATTGATTTGCTGCAGCTCTGGCTGGCTGGTGGAACGAGCTGGGACCAGTGGGTGACCTGGGGCGTGTGGCCTGTACTAGGGGCCTTACCTGAGGAGCAGAACGTCTGCCTTCGTCTTCGTCCTGGGCGAAAAGCACTAAGTAATTTCTTAATTGCGCTCCTCAGCTGAAAAACGACTAGGAATCAGAGTCATACAGACCACCTGGGTCGGAACACAGGCGATCCTCTGGTCTCCCATCCGTCATGAGCTCCCTGCTTTTGCTCTTCTGTGCATTGTATCATATATCCACCCTCCGTTTATTTTCCCTATAAAATGGAACTGAGTTTTGGGAGCTGCAGAGATGCCTCCCAAGCAAAGGGACCTGAGTTCAGATCCTCAGATCCCACATAAGAATGTCAGATGGGTGTGGTGGCCGTCCTGTAATTACAGCTTGATCCCCAGAGCAGGCTGGCTAGCCAGACTAATGACATGTTCTGGGTTTGATTAAAGACCCAGACTCAACAGTGAGGTGGAAGGGGGATGAAAGCTGACTCCCAGTGTCACCTGTGTCTCCACAGCACACACACTCAAGTGCACTCTGTACAGTCCCCCTGCGCACACATCCACGCCCTCGTCCACGTGCATGCACGCGTGGCTGCTCCATACACACCAAAAGGAAGGGGGAGAGGAGGGAATGCAGCTTTTGCTGGGCAAAGGCAGACCCTTCTTGCAGGCCAGTCGCTCGCAGCGCCCCCCCTCTCCTTCCCCGCAGCGTGTGGAGGGCAGAGGCGAAGCTAGGTGCCTGGCTACGCCTTGCAGTCTCCTCAGGGCGTGGAGTAGCTAGCTCCACGTGTGGCAGCCGCCCTGCCTGATCCGACCCAGGCAGGCGCGGTGGGGTCTCCAGGAGCCACGTCCCCAGGAGCTGAAGGTCCGTGCACATGCGCAGTCTGAACCGCGTGCTGCGGTTAATCAGCTAATTCTGGTAGTTATTAAAATAATGCTGAAAAAGTTTAAGCCATACGTAAGACCCAAATAACTAAACTGTAAGTTTACCAAGGTGTGTATCTATAATGTTGCCTTTTATTTTCTTAGGTAATAGTAGAAATGTTCATTGCTCTTAAAAAAAGATTCATAGTAACGTGTATGTGTGTGTAAAATACTGGCCCTGTGTGTGCCAGTAGAAGACCAAGAGTGACTTAGGGAACCATCCTGGATTTCTTGGCCTCCTTATTGTTTTGGTCTTAAGTTTCGCAGTCTTCATTTTTTCAGGGCCCAAGTGCAGCCCCAGCCCCTCACTCCCACCTCCCACCCACATTTCCTCTTGGAGACTTTTTGGTGCGATTTAGAATTCGAACCCAGGATCTTTTGTTTTCTAGCTAAAGGCTTAACGGAGCCATCTCTCCAGCCCAGCAACATTCGGGGCAACATTGGACACATTAGGTGCAGGCCTCAGCATTCACTATGGAGGAGTCCTTTAGACACACACTCCTTGGTAGCAAGATGCACAAAATACACTCCTGCAAAATCTGCATTTGCACTTACAGTGATGAAGCAATTAAAACAAGGATAATATGATAAATGGGGAAAAATGTAACCGAGAAAGGAGAGTTGCCATCAGAGTGGATGTGGGAGGATTCAAGGGCATTGGAAAAGGTTGTATTCCTGAGGTCGCTGGTCAGTATCACAGTTCAGGGACACTAAAGGGGGAAGAAACACGCTGGTTCTAAAGAGAAAATTTTCTCGACATTTACTTTTTTTTATGGTGACATAAGTTTTATTTTATTTTATTTTTAAACATTTTTTATTATCTCTGCTCATACAAACTTAATAGGTACACCGGTTCCCTCCCTCCCTCCTCCTCCCCCCACCCCTCTGCTCACCCTCTCCTCACCCCTCCCTCCCCACCCCCCAGTGCCTCCCCTCCCCCAATCCCCGGAGAATCCTTTAATGTGCATGCCAAACTCTTCTCTGGATCCTCCTCTTCAATGACGATGACTTACAAGGACCCAGCGGCATTTCCCTGAACCCTTTCCTTTGTTCCCCTTAAGCATAGGAACACTACTGTGGCTGTCAATCCCTTGCCTCCAAGGATTTTGGTGCTTTTAGCAAATGCTAGACTTTTGTTTTTTAATACATTTTTTATTATTTCCGCTCATACAAACTTAATAGGTAGACCAGTTCCCTCCCTCCCTCCTCCTTCCCCCGAAGCCCCTGCTCCCCCCCCCTCCCCATCCCCCAGTGCCTCCCCCCCAATTCCCAGAGAGTCCTTTATTGTGTATGCCTAACTCTTCTCTTGGTCCTCCTCTCCGATGACAAACAAGGACCCAGTGGCATTTCCCTGAACCCTTTCTCGTGTTCCCCTTAAGCATAGGAACACTACTGTGGCTGTCAATCCCTTGCCTCCAAGGATCTTGGTGCCTTTAGCTGATGCTAGACTTTGTGAGGTCAATAGTGTGTTGGACATTGCACAGGGCATGCAAAGTCCTATTATGATTGCTTTGGCCCTAACTAGTGTGGTGAATCTTGCATATCATTGCTCCTCCCATCCTTGTGCTCTTACACTCTTACCGCCCCCTCTTCCGCAAATGTCCCTGAGCTTCAGGATGGGGAGAGATTAGGCTGGCCTAGTTCTATGTGGTTGATATAGAGTCTCTGAAGTTTTGGATTATGGTTTGTTGATTTTCTTTTGCAGTTTTCCTGCTCCTGCAATGCCCTTCACTCCATCCTGATGGGTATTGGATGTCACCCCCTGTCCAGAGATAAGAAGCTGTTAAACTAGAGTCTTGTTATAAGAGTATATTCAAAGGTAGATGTAATAAAAGTAGGAAACCACAGTAAGGGAGGGGTCAATCACCCATTTGCAAAATGGTTACTTTTTATCTGCCAGACTATATGCCCTCCCTTCTGGTGAGATCACACCCCCTGAGTTGTAAATAACCAGAAACGAAAAGTCTGTGAACTTAACCAGATGTCTCATTGCTTACTTGCAGTCCTTGATGGAGGCCTATTTTCTCTGCTGTAACATGGTCCCCTTTCTCCTTGTTTCTGGTGTGGCCCTCCTACCCCATACCTCCTGTTCATACTCCTTGCAATTACTGTATTACAGAGATTTATCATCAAGTGTCTCTAGGTGGACTGGGCAAGGTTGGTACTAGGAGCCACCTATAGGGAATATATACGGCGCTTAATTTTCTGGGTCTGGGATACTTCACTCAATATAATTGTCTCTAATGACATCCATTTCCAGGCAAATTCCAGTAATTCATCATTTTTGATGGCTGAATAATACTCCATTGTATAGATGTACCACTGTTTCCTTATCCACTCGTCAACTGTTGGACATTTGGGTTGATTCCATGATTTTGTTATTGTAAACAGTGATGCTATGAACATGGTCATACTTCTGCTATCAAGGTGAACCTCTGCTGCATGGGAGGTTATTCCCAAAATTGGAATCGTAGGGTCATATGGCATATCAATCTTTAATTTCTTTAAGAATCTCCAGACGGCTCGCTAGAGTGGCTGTATGAGCCTGCATTCCCACCAGCAATGTAGGAGAGTTCCCCTCTCTCCACGTCCTCTCCAGCATTTGGTGTTGTTTGTATTGTGGATTTTTGCCATCCTGACCGGGGTGAGATGATATCTCAGGGAAGTTTTGATTTGCATTTCCCTGATGGCTAAGAAAGTGGAGCATTTTTAAGATATTTGTTAGACATTTTAATTTCATCCCTAGTAAAGTTTCTTTGAAGTTCCAGGGCCCATTTTTTAATTGGGCCATTAGTTTCCTTGGTGTTTAGTTTTCTAAGTTCTTTGTGCATTCTGGATAATAGAGCTCTATCAGATATGTGGTGAAGATTTTCTCCCATTCTGTGGGTTGCCTTTGAGCTCTGTTTACAATCTCTTTATCTGAACAGAAGCTCTTTAATTTCACAAGATCCCAACTGTTGAGAGTTGGTAGCAGTGACTGTGCCATTGGATGTCTGTTTAGGAAATGTTGGCCTAGCCCAATCAGCTCGAGGGAGTTCCCTACCCTTTCAACTATGGTTTTTATAGTCTTTGGCCTTAAATAAAGATCCCTGATCCATTTGGAATCAAGTCTTGTACAAGGAGACAAGTACGGGTCCAGCTTTAATCTTCTGCATGTGAAGATCCAGTTTTGCCAGCACCATTTGTTGAAGATACTGTTCTTTTTCCATCGGATTTTTTGGGCCCCTTTGTCAAAGACCAAATGGCTGTAATTTTGTGGGCTTATATCTGGGTCTTCAAGCCTTATCCATTGATCTGTGTGTCTATTTTGGAGCCAGTACCAGGCTATCTTTACAACTATGGATTTGTAGTATAGACTAAGGTTTGGTATGGTTATACCTCCAGCTGTGTTTTTGTTACTCAGGATTGTTTTTGCTATCCTGGGTCTTTTGTGCCTCCATATGAACTTTGAGATTGTTTGGTCAACTTCTTTAAAGAATTGCTTTGGGATTTTAATTGGTATAGCATTGAATTTGTATATTGCCTTTGGTAGGATGGTCATTTTTACGATGCTGATTCTGCCTATCCAGGAACACGGGAGGTCTTTCCACCTTCCAGTGTCTTCTGCAATTTCTTTCTTTAGGGTTTTAAAGATTTCATTGTAAAGGTCTTTTACCTCCTTGGTTAGGTTTATACCAAGGTATTTCATTTTCTTAGGGGCTATAATAAATGGGATTGCTTCTCTCAGGGCTTTTTCACTTCTTTCATTCTGGGCATATAGGAAAGCCACTGATTTTTGTACATTTTTTTGTATCCTGCTACCCTGCTGAACTTCTCAATTAGTTCCAGGAGCTTCCTGGTGGAGTTTTTGGGATCACTCAGGTATAAGATCATGTCATCTGCAAATAGGGATAGCTTGATTTCTTCCTTGCTGATTCGAATCCCTTTTATGTCCCTTTCTTGTCTTATGGCTTCAGCTAAGACTTCAAGTACAATATTGAATAGAAGTGGTGAGAGTGGACAGCCTTGTCTAGTTCCTGATCGAAGTGGGAATGCTTCCACTTTTTCCCCATTGAGTATAATCCTTGCTGTAGGCTTGTTGTATACTGCTTTTATTATATTGATAAAGGTTCCTTCCATTCCTACTGTCTCTAATGTTTTGATCATAAAAGGCTGTTGGATCTTGTCAAAAGCTTTTTCTGCATCTTTCGAGAGTATCATGTGGTCTTGGACTTTGGACTGGTTTATATTATGAATTACATTTATTGATTTGCGTATGTTGAACCAACTTTGTGTGCCGGGGATAAAGCCTACTTGGTCCCCGTGAATGATCTTTTTGATATGTTTTTGAATCTGATTTGCTAAAACTTTGTTGAGAATCTTTGCGTCTGTGTTCATCAGAGAGATCAGCCTATAGTTTTCTTTTTTAAGTGAATCTTTATTAGGTTTTGGGATCAAGACGATATTAGCTTCATAGAAGGAATTTGGTAGTGTTCCTTCCTTTGCTATTTGTTGGAACAGTTTAAGGAGTATTGGTGTTATTAATTCCTTAAATGTCTGGTAGAACTCTGTGCTGAATCCATCTGGTCCAGGACATTTTTTGGTGGGAAGATTCGAGATTACTTCATCAATTTCTTTATATGTTATAGGACTATTTAAATAATTCACAACTTCATGATTCAATTTAGGTAAGTTGTGTTTACTTAGGAATTCATCCATCTCTTTTGTGTTGTCATATTTCATAGAGTATAAGTTTTTGAAATATGATGTTATAATTCTCTGGATTTCTTGGGTATCAGTAGTGATAACTCCATGTTCATTTCTAATTTTGTTAATTTGGGTTTTCTCCCTCTTGCTTTTGATTAATTTAGCTAGGGGTGTATCAATCATTTACTTTTGAGGAAAATGCTTCTTGTGTGTGGCACTTACCAGGGTAGAAGAAGTTGAAGAACCCGTAATGTAAGCAGCAGTGTCCGCCTCTTTCCTTGTCCTTTCCTTACCTCAGTGTTAGAGACCCACTCACATGCCAAGAATCCATGGAGTCACAGGCTGCTGTTTGATGGCTGAGTCGTCTTTAAAAACAGACTTACATTTTATAGGAAGCTCGATGAACTTGTTCTTTCCATATTGGGCACACTTTTCTCTCGGAAAACTATGCTTGTAACCCCACTTTAAAAAAATATAGATTTTGGGTTGGAGAGGTGGCTCAGGAGTTAAGCCTCTGCCTTGCAGGCAGAAGATCCTGAGTTCAGATCCTAGACCCCAAGTATAGACACCGGGCAGAAGCGGGGGCGTTTCTGGTCCTGGTAGGGCGGAGCCTGTGAATCCTGGGGCAGAGTAAACAAGGAGGAGGTGGAGGTGATCCATGGTGGTTCCCAAATTCGTCTGTCGTTCTACACACACACACACACACACACACACACACACACACACACACGTACACACGCACACACACACACAATTGAATAAAAGAAGAAGAAGAAGAGAAAGAATCACAGAACAGGAGACTGGGAAGAAGGGACTGCAGGAATCCTCCAGCCTTCAGCCATCAAGGATGTGAGTGAGTTAGCCTAACTCCAGCTTCGGCCTTCCAGTCATGCCACCTCCACCATGAAAAACTGTTATCTCCCCTTTGGAACTGTAAGTTGAATAAAAATTTAAAAAATATATAGATAGATTTTATTTTTATTATTTATTATTTATTTATTGGGTGTGTATCAGAGGCCACTGTGTGTGCCTGTGCAGGACCAAGGGTGACTTTGGGAATGGCCTTTATTGTGATATATTAGCATACTGCATATCTCACTAAATTAAGTGATACAGTTCTGTGACCACTGGCATATTCAGAGTGGCATAAACATCATATTTTCATATCTGTCAAGTGATGAACAGTCATTCCCTATACCCTGGGAGGCCAAGTAGACATCTGGTTTTTGAGCTACACAGTTAACTTATTTGTCACGATAAATGAAATATTCAGAGAATGATATACAAAATTGATAGTGTACAGGTGGGTATGTATTAGACAAAATTGCTATTTTGCTTTTTCCTTCTATTCCTATCCTGATTAATTTTAATGAAAAGTCCATTTCGCAGAAGCAGTGAATGAGTTTGAGAGACCCTGCTGTACCTGTGCTGACCACTATATCGATTCTGAGGGTTGGTTGCTAGCAAGGCCTCACTAAGATTTAGGGCAGGATCTCTCTGGAAATAGATCTAACGTCTAGATAGTATTAGGTAATTCACCCACATTCAGCTCTTCCAGTTCTTCACAGGATGGAAGGGAAGACTCCAGAAAATAACAAGCTTTGGATTCTCTCTCTGGAAGAACTCAAGGTGAGGGTCTTTCCCAGAAGGAGCTACTCTGGAGAACTCTCTTCTGAAGTATGTTTTGCTTACTTGGTGTATTTAAATACATAGAAGTTTTTCAACAGGTTCCCTTTTACCTATTCATGAAATCTTCTTTAGTTTCTGTGGGTATGAAGTTGAAACACCATTGTCCATTCCAGTTTTTGTTTTCCCTGATTTGGACGGAATTGGAAAAACTGTAGACAATGATCTCTGGGATCAGTTAAAATTATCAAAGGACCTTAAAATCCTTGGTTGCAACATCCCTGTGATACTAAGTAAGCTCCTTCTCTCTCTTGCTCTCTCACTCTCTTTTTAAAATTATCTTCCTTTTTGTGATACTCACATTTCCCATTGCTAGAGTTCTAGGATAGAGACCCAGCTTTAAATTTTCCAACAAATCAGTCTAGTCACTTGCCCCCAAAAGCAAAAAAAACAAGCATAAATGGAACTTTATCAAATCTACATGATAACCTGACCAGAACCCCTAACTTCATGATTAGAGAATGAATTTATAGATTATATAGGGAAGAGAAAGAAGATGGGCAAGACACATGCATGCTTAATACTGTGGTCTGCTTTATCACCTATCTCTGCGTTGGTCAGAAAGAATAATGAAGTTTCAGTTGCCTGGAGGTTAGTCTTGACTGGATATGAGATGCTTATCCATCAGACATGTTGTTCCTGGTGTCTGAAGCAACTACAGAAGAAACTCAGAGAAAGGACAAGTCAGAATGAAGGCAGAGATGTCACAGTTTTTAATCTTACTTTTTGTTACTGATGGGGACCTGTAGAGCCAAATGAAGAGCCAGTACTTGTGGAAGGTGCCTGAGAAAGGATGCAACTGATTGCTATGTGTGAGCACATACAGATAGCATATTCCCCTCCCCAAAGGAACACACACACACACACACACACACACACACACACACACACACACACACAATTGAGGACAAGGAAAAGATGTCCTTACAGGCTGCTTTTGTCACATTTTTTTGTTGTTGATTTTGTGGATACATGTTTCAGATAGTCTCTCACTGGCCTAAAACTTTGCAAGTAGGGCAGATTAGATAGCCAGCAAGTCCCAGGGAACCACATGCTCCCAATACCTGTGTCGCTATTGCTGTAATTGCAATCACCATGCTCAGCTTTTAATGTGGGTTCTAGGTATTTGAATCCAGGTCCTCATGCTTTCCAGGTAACCACTTTACTGACTGAGCCATCTTCCCAGTCCCATTCCTCAATCTTGAGAAAATTAGCATGTCATCCAATCGGACTGGGCATGTTTCCTGGCTGTGTTTTGCAGTAGTGCATGGGAAGGGGAAAAGTTGGCTGCATATTTGGTACTGGAGCTATGCCTTCAGTGCTTATCAGAGTTGATTGATATTTTTATTTCTTAGTTATGAGTGTTGAGACTGTCACTCCGCATAAAGATGTAATACAAAATGTCAGATGTGTAATTTGATACACATGATGAATGATAGTAGAATAATATTGTCTCTTTTTCCCCATAATTAAACCATCATGTGTTATGAGAGTAGAAAACTATACATGTACAGGAAAAAAAACTGTAATTCATGACATACAGTGGACCCAACCTTGAGCCAAGGGCTCTTGGTAGTGTTTGTTGGCATTGTATAGTGGTATTAGCATGCAAGGTGCTAAATGCCCATGCTGTGTGTTCAGAACCAGGTAACGTGATGCAGTGCTGCCAGGAACCCGTTGGATACACTATGTGCTTGATTTTGAATTATTTCTTGGTTATTTGTTCAGAAACAACTTCTTAACTATTGCCAAATTTTTGTGACTCCACATTGGGCTATGTGTATGGGATCCTGTTTGGAATCATGACCACATTTAAGAAGCTATGAAATAAATCATAAAAATGCTTTCTTTTGTTAATTGGTCAGAAACTTTTTACTACTGGCAGCTTTTTTATTGACCATTATTGTGTTAAACCAAACCCATGTGAGGGTGTGACTCACAGTTTATAAAACTGGGATTTAATCTAGCGTGGTAACTCCTCCCTGTAATTCCAACACTGGGGAAGCTGAGACAAAAGGATTTCTCCAAATTCAAGGCCAGCCTAGGCTACCTAGAAAGACAGAGAGAGAAACACAGAGAGAAATCAGAGGTGGGGTTGAAACAATGAAACAAGTATACACTTAAACTAACTCTAAGGTTTGAAAACTCAAGCTGACAACCCAAAACTCAAGAAATGGTCTTTTTAAAAAAAAGTTTATGAATTAGATGTGACTCATGGATTTGCTTATGGTCTCTCAGTCCTGTCCCCTTGGTGTCTGAGTTTGGTTTTGTGCTGAAGCTGTGCTAGTTTTGCTGCGGTAGCTGCTCAGACTAATTTGGAATCAAGTAAAGTGACATGTCTAGCATCGCCCTTTTTGCTCACTGCTTTGCCTGTGGAGGGTCTTTCTACTTCTATGTAAATGTCAGAGTTGCTTTTTCTGATTCTGTAAAGGATGTCTTTGGGATTTTGACTTTATTGAGACCAGAGATCACTTTCAGAAATAATGCCATTTTAACAGTATTAATTATGCTGATCTGTTAATGCAAAAAGCTTTTCCATCTTCTAGGGTCTTCTTTACTTTTTTTCTCAGTATTGTATTTATAGCTTTTATTGTAGAGGGTTCTTTTGTGCCAGTTTAGTTAGGTTTGCTGATAGTTTTTTTTAAGTCATTATAAATGTATTTGTTGCTCTGATTTATTTTGAACTATGTTTATTATTGGCATATAGAAAGACTACTCGTTTTTGATGTTGGTATATTGCTATTTTACTGGAAATAAATCTAAGATGCATCTGGTCCATTTTTAGAGTTTTTTGTCAGTATATAGATAGCTCTAGGGATCCAATCAGGGCCTTGCATTACATGCATTAGACAAGTGTTCTTCCACTGTGCTGCAGCCCCAGACCTATGAGGTTTTAATTATAAAAACATGACATTTGCAAATAGGGGATGCTGACTTTCTCTTTCCTGTTTGTATCCCTTGTCTCTTTCTCTGCCCTGTTGCCCTAAGACCAAAGTGCTGTATTGAATGACTCCTGACAGTGGGCACTCCTCTCATTCCTGATTTTAGAGGAGCTCCTTTTGTTTTTTTTTTTTCCATTTGGTACAATGTTATATAAGCTCCTCAGATGTAGACTTTGCTGTGTTGCAGTATGATCTTTTCATTCTTAGCTTTGTTCAGGTCTGTAATTATGAAGGAATTCTTTTTTTTTTTTAAGCTCCTTTCTTTACTTGTTGAATTGATGATGTCATTTTTATCTTTGGTGTGTAATGTGCTGAATTACTTTAATTGATTTACATGTTCAACCATTCTTTCATTAAATCCATAACATTGACTCTCCTTGTGTTTTCTATTACTTTTATTTATTTATGGTATGATAAGATACAAGTCACTTTTTCAGTATTTAATAAGACTTGTTTTAAGCCTGATATCTGTTTGGAGAAAGATCTGTGAGCTGTTGACAAGAATATGTATTCTATAGTTGATGGTTAGAACATTCTTTGTCTTATAAGTCTACTGACTCTGTCACAGTTTAACTCCAAAATTTGTTCACTTTTTTGCCTGATAATCCACATATAGTTATGAGGGGAGAGGGTACCAAAGTCACCACTGTTACTGCATTAGAACCATCTGTCTCCTTATGCCCAGTCATGTTTGTGTTATGAAATCAGGTGCACCAACATTCATTATGTATGTACTTGCAGTCAATATGTTTTCTTGGTAGAGTGTTCTCATTAGTAATATGTAGCAATTTTTATCTCTTCTAACTTTGATTTGATTGCAACATTGTCAAATATAAGTACAGCTTTTAAAATTTTTTATTTTTTCTTACTTTTGCAAGCATATTGAGTAATTTGTCTCTGAAGCCCTCCCTTCCTTCCCTCCCTCCCTCCCTTACTACTTTCCTCCCTTCCCACTTTACCTCCTTACTCTTCCATCATCATTCCTCCCACCTTCTTGTCTGTGTGCTTCTCTGGTTTCCAGGTTTCCCTTTGGATCATCTGCTTTGGTGAGGGTACAGGCCTCTGTGGCAGACCAAGTGGCCCTTCCTCGGACAGACCCACTGATAGGAGCACTCCCCTTCATCTGTCTAGCCCTAGCCCCCAAAGTTTCCACTGCATGTAATTATTTCCCTGAGATCCTTGTTAGTCTATGGGGACATGTTGGTATGTCAGTCATGTGCAGGTCTGGTAAGGACAAGTCTCATTGCAATGAGTTCCTGGATGCAGCAGCCCTGCCTTGAGTAGAGTGTCCCTGAGCCTTATGATGGGGATAGATTTGGTTGGCCTGATTCTGGGTGATCATTGCAGAGTTGAATGAACTCTGCATCCTGGATGGCTATTGTTAATTTCACTGGTTTTACAATGCACTAGGCTGGGGTCCTATCTGGGTGCTGAGATTAAAAAAAAAGACATGAGTAGGGCTATGTTTGCTTGTTTTGGAATTTTTCTATTTCCCTTTCAGTTTTTATCAGTCTTTGTCAGCAGTTGAGTTTCTTCCTTCTAAAAGTTGTTTTTCATTTATTTTCTCTTTAGAGCTGGTCAGTTACATCTTTAATTGCAGAAGGAAGACTGATTATATTTAGGATTATTATTAAAAGGTACGTATGAAACTGAAGCCTTCTATTTGGGATGTTTCTGGTTTTCTCTGTGTTCTTTCTCTCTTACTCATCTTGAAGTTGTGTTAAAAATGCTTAGTTCTTCCCTTCTTATTTATTTATCTGTTCTTCCAGTGAGGTTTCTTTCTCTTGAGTTCTTGCGATTATACATTTCTTTCTCTTCTCTTTTTAGGATTCCTCTAAGTATCTCCTTCAGTGCTGACTTGGTCGTGAGTTCCTTTAGTGGATGCTTATCTTGGACATCTTTATTCTCTTTTCAATTTTCAGGGAGGAGTTTGCTGGCTATTGATTAACAGCTGTTAATCATTAATCCCTCCTTCCTTCCCTCCCTTACTACTTTTCCTTCCTTCCCACTTTACCTTCTTACTCTCCCACCTTCTTGTCTGTGTGCTTTTGTGGTTCCCAGGTTTCTCTCTGGATCATCTGCTTTGGTGAGGGTTCGGGCCTCTGTGGCCTGAAATACATCATTCCTCCTTTGGCCTCCAGTATTTCGGACAAGGACTGTACTGTTTGTTTTTGCTTTGTAAGTAACTTGGCACTTCTGTCTTGTACCTTGGGGCATTATTTTCTTTTCTGTATTCTTACAGTTTTAGCAGGAATGTGAGTGGAGAGGTTCTTTTGTGGTTATGTCTATGTGGGGTTCTACATTCCTTCTACACCTAGATAGCATTTGTCTGCTATCATTGCACTGAGTTGATTTTCTGTCCTCTAGTCTGTATTTAGCACCACTTTCTAAATCTAAAAGTTACTAAGCTTGGACTTTCAGTTGTCTTAGGGGTCATGAAAGTTGGACCCATCATAATTGACTGCTTTTCTATATGGCTCTGTGACTATAATAATCAGCTAACTTTGTCCTTTGAGCCCATATAGTTTATCTTCTAGTTAACAATCTGTTGATAATGCTTTTTTTTAAAATTTATTTTCCTCCTCCTACAAATGTAATAGGTACCCCTGTGCCCTCCCTCCCTCCACCTTCCCTGGACCTTCCAGCTCCCTCCCCCATTTTCCCTTCCTTTCCCCCCTCCCTCCCTTTTTTCCAGTGCCCCCTCCCCCCATCTCTGAAGCATCCTTTAATGTGTATATCAAATTTTCCTCTGGGTCATCTTCTCTGATGAGGTGTAAGGACTCAGTGGCATTTCCAAGAACTTTTTCTTCTGTTCCCCTTAAATATAGGAACACTATTGTGACTGTTAATCCTTTGCTTCTAAGGATCCTAGTGCTTTTAGTCCATGCTAGATTTTGAGGGGTCAATGATAAGTTGGTCATTGCGCAGATCATGCAGAGTCCTATTATAATTGCTTTGGCCCTACTTGTCTTGTATATCCTGACTCCTCCCATCCTTGTGCTCTTACAACCTTACCACCCCCTCTTCCCCAAATTTCCCTGAGCTTCAGGATGGGGAGAGATTAGGCAGGCCTGATTCCAGATGGCTGATATAGAGTCTCTGATGTTCTGAATTATGGTTTGTTGATTTTTTTTTCAGTTTTGCTGCTCCTGCAATGCCCTTGGCCCCATCCTGATGGGTATTGGATGTCACCCCCTGGCCAGAGATAAAAAGCTGTTAAAATAGAGTCTTATGAGGATAGATTCAAAGGTAGATGGAATAAGAGTAGGAGACTACGGTGAGGGGTGGGTCAGTCTCCCATTGCAAAATGGTTACCTTCTATCTGTCAGACTGTATGCTCTCCTTTTCTGGTAAGATCATACCCCATCAATTGCAAGTGACCAGGAAGGACAGTTTGTGAGCTTAACCAGGTGTCTCATTTCTTACTTGCAGTCCTTGATGGTGGCCTATTATCTCTGCTGTAGCATGATCCCCTCTCTCCTTGTTTCTGGTGGGGCCCTCCTTCCCCTTCTCTCCTGTTTATAATCTTTGCAATTACTGTAGGTATTAGAGAGATTTATTTTTCAGTGTGTCTTTAAGTGGGTTTGGTACTGGGATCCACCTATTAGGAAGTACATACAGCGCTTAATTTTCTGTGTCTGGGATACTTCACTCAATATAATTTTTTCTAATTCCATCCATTTCACTGCAAATTTCATTAATTCATCATTTTTGATGGCTGAGTAGTATTCCATTGTATAAATGTACCACATTTTCCTTATCCATTCGTCAATTTGGACATTTGGGTTGATTTCATGACTTTGCTATTGTAAACAGTGCTGCTACGAACATGGTCGTGCTTGTGCTATCGAGGTGAATTTTTGCTGTATGGGGGGTTATTCCCAAAAGTGGAATCGCAGGGTCATATGGCATTTCAATCTTTAATTTCTTTAAGAATCGCCAGACGGCTCGCAACAGTGGTCGTATGAGCCTGCATTCCCACCAGCAATGTAGGAGAGCTTCCCTCACTCCATATCCTCTCCAGCATTTGGTGTTGTTTGTATTGTGGATTTTTGCCATCCTGACCGGGGTGAGATGATATCTCAGGGAGGTTTTGATTTGCATTTCCCTGATGGTTAAGGATATGGAGCATTTTTAAAGATATTTTGTTAGGCATTTTAATTTCATCCTTAATAAAGTTTCTTTTAAGTTCCAGGGCCCATTTTTTAATTGGGCCATTGGTTTCCTTGGTGTTTAGTTTTCTAAGTTCTTTGTGCACTCTGGACAGTAGAGCTCTATCAGATATGTGGTAGTGAAGATCTTCTCCCATTCTGTGGGTTGCCTTTGTGCTAGAGTTACAGTCTCTTTATCTGAACAGAAGCTCTTTAATTTCATAAGATCCCATCTGTTGAGTGTTGGTTGTATTGACTGTGCTATTGGATGTCTGATTAGGAACTGTTGGCTTGGGTCAATCAGCTCCAGGGAGTTCCCTATCCTTTCAACTATGGTTTTTTATAGTCCCTGGCCTTATATTGAGGTCATTGAAACATTTGGAAGTAAGTCTTGTACATGGTGACAAGTATGGGTCCAGTTTTAATTTTCTGCATGTGGATATCCAGTTTTGCCAGCACCATTTGTTGAAGATGCTGTTCTTCTTCCATTGGATTTTTTGGGCCCCTTTGTCAAAGATCAAATGGCTGTAATTGTGTGGGCTTATATCTGGGTCTTCAACCCTTATCCAATGATCTGAGTGTTTGTTTTGGAGCCAGTACCAGGCTGTTTTTATAACTATGGATTTGTAGTATAGACTAAGGTTTGATATAGTGATACCTCCAGCAGTGTTTTTGTTACTCAGGATTGTTTTTGCTATCCTGGGTCTTTTGTGCCTCCATATGAACATTGAGATTGTTTGATCAACTTCTTTAAAGAATTGCTTTGGGATTTTAATTGGTATAGCATTGACTCTGTATATTGCCTTTGGCAGGATGGTCACTTTTACGATGTTGATTCTACCAATCTAAGAGCATGGGAGGTCTTTCCATCTTCTAGTGTCTTCTGTAATTTCTTTCTTTAGGGTTTTAAAGTTTTCATTGTAAAGGTCACTTACTTCCTTGGTTAGGTTTATACCAAGGTATTTCGTTTTTTTAGGGGCTATAGTAAATGGGATTGCTTCTCTCAGGGCTTTTTCACTTCTTTCATTCTGGCATATTGGAAAGCCACTGATTTTTGTATGTTTACTTTGTATCCTGCTACCCTGCTGAACTTCTGTATTAGTTCCAGGAGTTTCCTGGTAGAGTTTTTGGGATCACTCAGGTATAAAATCATGTCATCAGCAAATAGAGATAACTTGACTTCTTCCTTGCAGATTTGAATCCTTTTTATGTCCCTTTCTTGGCTTATGGCTCCAGCTAAGACTTCAAGTACAATATTGAAGAGAGTGGTGAAAGTGGACAGCATTGTCTAGTTCCCGATCAAAGCAGGCATGCTTTGAGTTTTTCCCCATTGAATATAACTCTTGCTGTGGGCTTGTTGTAGACAACTTTTATTATATTGACAAAGCTTCCTTCCATTCCAATTGTCTCTAGGGTTTTGATCATAAAATGCTGTTGGATCTTGTCAAAAGCTTTTTCTGCATCTATTGAGAGTATCATGTGGTCTTGGATTTTAGACTGCTTTATATGGTAGATTACGTTTATTGATTTGCGTAATCTTGTTTGAGATGGATAAACCTTGTGTGTCTGGGATAAAGCCTACTTGATCCCCATGAATGATCTTTTGATATGTTTTTGAATCTGATTTGCTAAGACTTTCTTGAGAATATTTGCATCTGTGTTCATCAAAGAGATTGGCCTATAGTTTTCTTTTTTAAGTGTATCTTTATTAGGTTTTGGGATTAAGACGATATTAGCTTCATAGAAAGAATCTGGTAGTGTTCCTTCCTTTGCTGTTTGATGGAACAGTTTAAGGAGTATTGGTGTTATTAGCTCCTTAAATGTCTGGTAGAACTCTGTGCTGAATCCATCTGGTCCAGGACATTTTTTGGTGGGAAGATTCGAGATTACTTTATCGATTTCCTGATATGTTATAGGACTATTTAAATAATTCAAAACTTCCTGATTCAATTTAGGTAAGTAGTGCTTACTTAGGAATTCATCCATTTCTTTTGTGTTGTCAAACTTCACAGAGTATAAGTTTTTGAAATATGACATTATAATACTCTGAATTTCTTGGGTATCTGTAGTGATAACTCCATTTTCATTTTTAATTTTGTTAATTTGTGTTTTTTTCTCTCTTGCTTTTGGTTAATTTATCTAGGGGTGTATCAATCATATTGATATTTTCAAAGAACCAGCTTTTTGACTGGTTGATTCTCTGTATTGTTTTCCTAATCGCAATTTCGGATATTTCTCCCCTTATTTTGCTAATCGCCTCTCTTCCACTGCTTTGGGATCAGATTCCTCTACTGTCTCTAAAGCTTTAAGTTGCATTGTTAAGTTTATTTATTTCTTATGTTTCCATTTTTTTGAGTAGGCATTAAGAGCTATGAACTTACCTCTTAAGACAGCTTTCATTGTGTCCCAACGATTTTGATAAGTTGTATTTTCATTATCGTTACTTTTAGGAAATCTTGAATTTCCTTTTTAATTTCTTCCTAAATCCAATTCTCCTTCAACATCATAGTGTTAAGTTTCCAGGAGTTAGTGTATTTTCTGTTGTTTATTGTGTTGTGGATGTCAAGCTTTAGACCTTGGTGGTCTGATAGGGTACAGGCTAGAATTTCAACTTTCCTGTATATGTGGAGATTAGTTTTGTGGCCCAATATGTGATCTATTTTGGACAAAGTTCCATGTGCTGCTGAGAAAACTGAGTTGCGTATGATAGAGATCTGTAAGGTCCATTTCTTTAAGGGTTTGGTTGAGTTCCAAAGTGTCTCTGTTAAGCTTTTGGCCTGTTGATCTATCCGATGTTGAGAGGGAAGTGTTGAAATCCCCAAGAATTATTGTTTGGGGGTTGATTTCTCGCTTTAGATGCTGTAGGGTTTTCTTAATGAATGTGGAGGGGCCTGTATTAGGTGCATATATGTTCAGTATTGTGACGTCTTCCTGGTGAATTGTATCTGTGACTAAAATGTAGTATCCATCTGTGCCTCTTGTGATTTTTTTTTTTTTTTGTTTGAAGTCTACTTTGTCCAAAAGCATAATGGCTACCTCTGCCTGTTTCCTGGTTCCATTAGCTTGCAGAATTTTGGTCCAGCCTTGTATTTTTAAGATGTGCCTATCTTTTGTGGTGAGATGAGTTTCCTGAAGGCAGCAGATTGATGGGTTGTGGTATTTAATCCAAGTTTGTAATCTGTGTTTCTTAATCGGTGAGTTAATACCATTGACATTTAATGTTATAATGGAGAAATTATTTTTAATTCTGGACATTTTTTATGTTTAGTGGTTTTTGTATGTGTATTGTTTGACGTTTAGGTTTTGGTGGTATTATACTTCCCTTCTGTCCTCCTGGATACGCTTGAGTTTTTCTTCAAGCTTGAGTATCATTTCTAGCATTTTTTTGAAGGTCTGGTTTGGTAGATATGTAAGCCTTCAAGTTGTCTTTGTGCTGGAAAACTTTTCTTTCTCCCTTGATCATGATGGATAGTTTCGCTGGGTATATCAGTCTGGGTTGACATTTTTGCTCATTCAATACTTGAAGTACATCTCTCCAAGCTCTTCTTGCTTTTAGTGTTTCCATTGAGAAGTCATTTATTATTTTATAGGTTTACCTTTAAAAGTGACTTGTTTTTTTTCCCTTGAAGCTCTCAGGACCTTTTCTTTGTCTTGAATGTGTACTGTTTTGACTATTATTTGCTGTGGCGAGTTTCTATTTTAGTCATATCTGTTCGAGGTGCGGAATGCCTCTTGTATTTGGATGAGCCTCTCATTCTTTAGTTGAGGGAAGTTTTCATTTATGATAATTTGAAAAATTTCCTCAGGTGTGGTATTTTGGGATTCTTGCTCTGGCATTCCATGAATGCGCATGTTAGGCTTCTTCAGGGTGTCCCATATCTCTTGAATATTCCTCTCAAGTATCTTTTTGGCTTTAAGAACCTCTTCCATTGAGTTGGTTAATTCTCCAACTTTGTCTTCATGATGTGAAATTCTATTTTCTGTTTCATTAGTTTTGCTGATAAGACTCTCTGTTGAGTTTTGGGTTGAAGATAACTTGTCTTTTAGTTCAATTTTAAACTCTGCCTGAGACTGTTTTAACTGCTCTATGCCTATTTTTGTTTCTTGAACTGTTTTTTTGAATTCCTCCAAGTGTCTGTTGTGTTCCTATTCAAAGTGGTTGATGCAGTTGTTTAACTCCTCCCAGATTTCCTCTTTCATAGTATTAATCATGGTAATGATCATGCTTTGAAAGTCATTATCTTGGGTCTGGCTTTCTTGGCTATTATCTGTGAATTTGTTCTGGTTGGAATCCATCATTATGGGGTTAATTCTTTCGGTGGGAGATTTGTCTTCCTGGGTTTTGTTTCTCATGGATCTGGGTTTTGACTTGGGCATTGTTGTTTTGTCTCTTAAGACCTTTCAGTTTCTGTGTGTTTTTGACTGAACTGATTTAATTGGTATTACTACTCTTGGGCAATTATTATTAGTGCTTGCCTTGTAGTTGGATTCGTTTGTCTGTTGTTAGTATTATTTCCTTTATGAGGCTATTAGGCTGTTAGTACATCAGTTAAATCAGGTTAAGTAAACAGGGAGTGAATATTACTATGGTAGTGCACTTTTACGATTTAGTATCTTGGGGATATGTGAAGATGAGTGGTATAATCCCTGGAGTTGTATATATTTTGGGGGTGGCTGTATGGAAAAGTTAATCTACAGTGATTAATACTAAAAAGGAGCAGTATGGTTAAAAAAAAAGAGAGAAGTTTACTTATCTTTGGGCTGGATGTGAAGACTCTTTCCCATGTGATAGGATGATTTTAGAGGATTTCAGATGTATGGCCTTTGTCCCTTAGCGCTTTGCTTGGGTTTTCTTTGGATTCTGTTGAATTCTAAGTAGCTGTATGTCATGAGCAAGGGTCCCCGGTGGGTCGGAGGGGCAGAGGGGCTGATGGTGATGGCAGAACTCTTCATCTGGGACCTGGGACTTGGCTTTGTGGCTCACCCAGGCTCCAGGGATGGAGGACCCAGAGCAATTCCTGTCCCAGTCGGGCGGGCAGGCGGGTGGGAAAAAGAAAGGGACTGGGGCAAACCTGATAATGCTTTTTACTGAGGATTTTTTTTTAAATCTTCTGAACTTTTTTTTTAATTCAATTGTGCGCGTGTATGTGTGTGTGTGCGTGTATGTGTGTGTAGAACCACAGACGAATTCGGGAACCACCATGGACCACCTCCTCCTTGTTTACTTGACCCGGGATTCACAGGCTCCGCCCTACCAGGACCGGAAATGCAGGCTGCCCCCGCTTCCGCCCGGCGTCTATACGTGGGGTTAGGATCCGAACTCAGGACCTTCCGCCTGCAAGGCAGAGGCTTAACCCCTGTACCACCTCTCCAGCCCCAAATCTTCTGAACTTTTAATTTCCATTTTTTAAAAAAAATTGTTGTATTTCTCAGCCAAATCCTTTACTATCATGTTTATTTCTTCAGATGTCCATTTCAACTGTTTGAATCATCATTACTTTTTTTATGGCATAATCTTTATTCTTTTTTTTTAATAATACATTTTTTATTATTATTTCAGCTCATACAAACTTAATAGGTACACCAGTTCCCTCCATCCCTCCTCCTCCCCCCTGAATCCCCTGCTCCCCTCACCCCTCTCGCCCCATCGCCCCGTGCCTCCCGCCCCGATTCCCAGAGTCCTTTCTTGTGCATGCCTGACTCTCCTCTGGGCCCTCCTCTCCGACGTACAAGGACCCAGTGGCATTTCCCTGAACCCTTTACTGTGTTCCCCTTAAGCATAGGAACACTACTCTGGCTGTCAATCCCTTGCCTCCAAGGATCTTGGTGCCTTTAGCAGATGCTAGACTTTGTGAGGTCAATAGTGTGTTGGACATTGCGCCGGGCATGCAATGTCCAATTGTGATTGCTTCGGCCCTAACTTGTGTGGAGTATCTTGCAAATCATTGCTCCTCCCATCCTTTTGCTCTTACACTCTTACCGCCCCCTCTTCCGCAAATGTCCCTGAGCTTCAGGATGGGGAGAGATTAGTCTGGCCTAGTTCTAGGTGGTTGATATAGAGTCTCTGAAGTTCTGGATAGTGGTTCGTTGATTTTCTTTTGCAGTTTTGTTGCTCCTGTAATGCGCTTCACTCCATCGTGATGGGCACTGTATGTCACCCCCTGGCCAGAGACATCATTACTTTTAAATGAGTCTATTTAATGATGTTTAACATTTCATCAACTTCAGTGTATTGAGATTCAGTTATGAAGAAGTTACATCCTTTCGAATGAGTCTTGCTGACTTGGTTTATCACAGTTCTGGTGTTTTTCTGTTGTGATTTGTGCATCTATGGAGTAGATAGGTTTCATATTAACGTGAAGGTCTTCACAGTGAGCAGCCTTTTCTTGCCAGCTTGATCTCTAGTGCTGGTCCCAGTGGAGGAAACAAACCACATATTAGCAGCAGCAGCAGCAGCAGCATCTAGATGTCACTTGCTGCAAAAGTCAAGCAAGGACAGCTGCTGTTGCCATAAAAACATATGAAAGTAAGAAACAAAAATAATTTAGGGTAAACTATGATGCTAAAATTATTAAAGGCTACTGTAATAAAAGGGCAGAATAAAAGAAGTACATGAAAAGGGGAAGAAGCAAAGTTAAAGAAAAGAAAAAAAGAAAAGGAAGAGGAAAAGGACAGGTATTAAGAAGATCATAATTTTGAATTTTGAAAAGTATAAACAAAATTGATGAATAGTTAAAAGAGTTTTCAAACACAGAAGATAAAAATCTGGAGAAGCCAAGTCTTTCTTTCTGGATGTTCTAAAAGGTTGGGGACTGGTTAAGACAACAATGTCACGATTCCTTCATTTCCACCTTATAGGTTGATGTCATATGTATGCTGAGGCCATATCCGGGAAGAGCTTGCTGTCAGTGACAAGCGTCATTCATTGCAAAGGCGGCCCCACTTCTTTGCTTACTTGGAGCCCCTGGTTGTTCCAGCATTCTCTGTGGCCTGTGGTCCAGGTAGGCACCATAGTTTTGGGCATCATGTAACCAAGCAGTGCATGTTAGATGCTTCAGGGGGCAGGGATGGCAAACAGCATGGAGGTCTGCAGGGGAAAGAGAGAGACAAAAAGGAGAGTGAATAAGCAAGCAAACAATGCAACTATCTCTTTAGCTTTGGTCGCAAGACTTTCAGATCCTATCCAACAGCAACCTTTTTGCAGCATGGAGAATTGTGTGGGCCTTGAGTAAAAGACCCTTGGCTTGGGTTCAGAACTCTCTGTCAGCCCCTGCTTATGGTACACCAAATGCACCATGGAGACACCTCAGAAATCAAGTGCAGCCACTAAGGTAGAGCTCGCAGGCCCTGCTGTTCCACAGGAGCCAGCACTCCTGACTATGGAGGGTGACTATGGAGCCTCAGCTCTCCACCCGTTAGGCTCAGCCGGGTCTCTGTGGGCTTCTCTCTCTTCCACTGCTGTCCCTTATTGCTGTCTGCCAAACACTGGCAGTGGGGTGTTTCCAGGCACCCTGACTTGTGATTGTTTGATGTTTTCTATCCCCTGAAAATCTTAGTCTCAAGTGGTAGTCCTCCTCTCAACACACTCCTGGGTTTGGCACTCTGGGATATGAGAAGCATGGAGATTAGGCTGTGCCCTTCTGAGTTTCTTCGTATTGTACAAATCGGTAGCTTTCAGGTTTTCAGGATGCACCTTAACCTTAGTGCTTCAATTTTTTTTAAAAGGAGAGGCCAAATTATTTTAAAATATGATTACAACCAATTTTGTTGGCATTAAAATTAGAAACATTTTAAATTTCAATAATGGCTACATAACCAATATGCAGAAATCAAGTTTAGTAAAAACAGGAGTAGTCTTCCAGTAATTATAGATTAAAAGACAGATCAATTTAAAGAAACAGACAAAACCCCGTGTTCACAATGATGGTGCCAGATTGTACTTCAGTAGTGCATCAGTAGACATTAAGGTCTTCACTTTGAGATTGATAGCTGTTTCTTGAAGGAAAAAAAAAAAAACACCTCAGTACCTGTGCAAATAAATCAATCTTCCATGTGCTTCAGTACACACAGAATTTCTCTACTGTGTATATAAACTCTCACCATGTTGGCAGGGCAAAATACATACTTTCATAACAAAACTATAATATACCTCTCAAGTATGAACAATATACACATAATACATGATATACAGTATTTACAAAATATAAAATCTACAAGCTGTTTTTTGTTATCTTTAAGCTCATCTTTTGCACTTGTATGCTGTGACATGGCAAATTTCCATTTGTGTTATTTCCTTTTAGAGCTCAGAGATTTGGGGAAAAACTATGTTTAATATACATACTAAAATCTAAAATCTAAGTCTGAACCTTCAGGAGTGTTTTTAAGTGTACAGCCATCAGCTCCTTGTTTTGGTTAGAATTGTCCACAGCACTTCCCATCTAGTGACTGGGCGGTTTCGGAAGAACATTAGGAGAAGGAGGATCACTAAACTTTGCCCCAGCATAATTTTCCTTTTCGCTCATTTCAGTTAGAAATGCAGATTTCTTCGAATGAATATTTTGAATGTTTTCGATGTTCTTAAAAAGCTTTTTTTTTTCCCTGCTTCTGAATTGTATCAGGCGAAGCAGAATCTGCCAAAAGTCATTTTCTTTCCTTTTTGCAGAGGTCATCTTGGTTAGTGGCAAGTTGAATTTGCTTTTCTGTCTGTTTATCTTTGGTTGTTCACACAAGTGTATACCATGCACAAGCTGGCCATGGGGAAGGACCATTTTCTACGACTTTCTCATTTTCGATTTAATAACCTCTCTCCGGAACAAGGGTTGTCCGGGCGCAGCGGGGCGCAGCGGCCCGGGGAACTGGGCGCAGGACCCAGGACCGCAGCAGGAGCCTGGCCCGGGAACTCTGGAGCTCTGCCTGGGGCCGGCGCCAGGCTCCGGTTGCTCTCTAGGTTCGGTGAGTGCTGCTGGTGGAAGCGGCTGGAGAGCTGCCATGCCAGGCTGGTCCGCGCCTTCTCCTTGCGCTGCTTCTCAGGGGTCTGGCATCCAGGGTAACTGTGACTAGGGCTAGGCGGCACAGCAATCAGTGCTCCAATTTGTACAGCAGCAGTTTGCTCCGGTTTGAGTTCAAATACAGGGACAAAATGGCTCTGTTTCACGCTGTGCAAGCAAACAACTCTTACCTGTCCAGCACAAGCATAAGGTATAGATTGGCAAGTAACTTATTTATGCGATAAAATATGATTATCTATAAACATATTAATTAAAGAAAACCTGGATATGTGTATATATGGAGAGCTTGTCAGAGAAATCAGACTTGTGTGTTGTACCAAAACACCAGGGCACTGAAAGCTACCACCTCCTCACCAGGATCACAATGAAAGGAGAGGAACCTAGCACAGCACTTACCATTCCATTATCAGGCCATCTGGTGCATGTATCACAAGATCCACAGGCAACGGTCTCCTGATTCTGACCATGGCTTCTGCTTGTCAAGACCCCTCACCACTTGATGAGTCCCACCTGAACTGCCCTTTGTCCAGACCCATTATGCCTCATGCCAGCTTGTGCTTTGAAACAGTCAGCATCTTGAGCCACCTCTGTGCCTTGATCTTGCACTGTGCCTGTGAATAACCGTGTGCTTTGCCACCTGTGCGCTAAACAGCTCTGAGCCTGGCTGTCAGTTCTCTCTTTTGCCTCCCATATTTCCGCTTTAAACCTTGACCCACTCTAACCCTTCCTTAACCATTCCATAATCCATATATCTTAGGTTAAATGTAATGTGTGATACTTGTAAGTAGGATTGGAATTTTTTTTTAAAAAAAGTGTTTCCTTCCTCCCTCCCTCCCTCCTTCCCTCCCTTCCTCCCTTCCTTCCTTCCTTTTTTTCTCCAACATTTTCTTTTAATTATTATTATTATTATTATTAATGTTTAATTTTTCCAATCATACAAACTTAATAGATACCCCGGTCTCCTCCCTCTCTCCACCCCTCCCCAGTCCCCCTTGCTCCCTCCCCCCTTTTCCCCTTCCTTTCCCCCCCTTCCCTTCCTTTCTCCGGTGTCCCACTCTTCCCCTCTCTAATCCCTGGAGCATCCTTTAGTGTGAATGTCAAACTTCTCTCTGCTTCCTCCACTCTAATGAGGTATAAGGAATCAGCAGCATTGCCTAGAGCCCTTCCTTGTGTTCCCCTTTAGTATGGGAACACTATTGTGACTGTTAATCCTTTGCCTCTAAGAATCATAGTGCCTGTGATCCATGCTGGACTTTGGGGGGTCATTGATATGTCGGTCATTATGCAGGTCATGCAAAGTCCTATTATGGCTACTGTGGCCCTAACTTGTGTGGAGTATCATTGCGTATCATTCCTCCCCATCTTTAGTCTCTTAAAATCTTACTACCTCCTCTTCTGCAAATTTTCCTGAGTTTTAGGATGGGGAGAAATTTGGCTAGTCTGTTTCCAGGTGATTAATGAAGGGTCTCTGATGCTCTGAATTATGGTTTGTTGTTTTTTTCAGTTTTGCTGTTCCTGCACCACGCTTGACTCCATCCTGATGATTATTGGATGTCTCCTCCTAGCCAGAGATAAAAGGCTGTTAAAATGAAGTCTTCCTATAAGAGTAGATTCAAAGGTAGATGGAATAAGAGTAGGAGACTGCAGTGGGGGGAAGGGGGTCAGTCTCCCATTTGCATGATGGTTACCATCTATCTGCCAGACTCTATGCCCTCCCTAACTGGTGAGATCAAACCCCCTCAGTTGCAAGTGACCAGGAAGGAAAGTGAGTGAGCTTAACCAGATGTCTCACTACATACTTGCAATACTTGATGGAGGCCTATTTTCTCTGTTGTAGCATGCTCCCCTATTTCCTTATTTCTGGGGGCCTCCTTCCCCTTACCTCCTGTTTGTAATCTTTGCAATTACTTTAGGTATTACAGAGTTTTTTCTTTGAATATGTCACTAAGTGGGTTTGGTACTAGGATCCACCTATTAGGGAGTACATATGGCGCTTAATTTTCTGTGTCTGGGATACTTCACTCAATATAATTTTTTCTAATTCCATCCATTTCCTAGCAAATTAATTAATTCATCTTTTTGATGGCTGAGTAGTATTTCATTGTATAAATGTATCATATTTTCCTTATCCACTCCTCAACTGTTGGGCATTTGAGTTGATTCCATGACTTTGCTGTTGTAAACAGTGCTGCTACGAACATGGTTGTGCTCATATCATTGAGATGAATTTTTGCTTTATGGTGGATTATTCCCAGAAGTGGAATAGCAGAGTCATATGACATTTCAATCTTTAGCTTTTTAAAAAGTCGCCAGACTGATCGCCAAAGTGGTTGTATAAGTCTGCATTCCCACCAGCAATGTAAGAGAGTTCCCTTCTCTTCACATTCTCTCCAGCATTTGGTATCGTTTGTATTGTGGATTTTTGCCATCCTGACCGGGGTGAGATGTTATCTCAGGGAGGTTTTGATTTACATTTCCCTGATGGCTAAGGATGTAGAGCATTTTTTAAGATATTTAGTAGACATTTCAGTTTTGTCCCTGGAAAAGTTTCTTTTGAGTTCCAAGGCCCATTTTTTTATTATTAATACATTTTTTATTATTATTTCAGCTCATACAAACTTAATAGTTACACCAGTTCCCTCCCTCCCTCCTCCTCCCCCCCACCCCCTGCTCCCCCTCTTCACCCCCCTCCCTCCCCATCCCCCAGTGCCTCCCTCCCCAATTCCCAGAGAATCCTTTCTTGTGCATGCCTGATTTTCCTCTGGGCCCTCCTCTCCAATGACGTACAAGGACCCAGTGCCAAGGCCCATTTTTTGATTGGGCCATTTGTTTCCTTGGTGTTTAGTTTTCTAAGTTCTTTGTGCACTCTGAATAATAGAGCTCTATCATATATAGTTAGTGAAGATTTTCTTCCACTCTCTAGGTTGCCTTTGTGCTAGGGTTATCTGAACAGAAGCTCTTTAATTTTATAAGATCCCATTTGTTGAATGTTGGTTGTAGTGACTTTGCTATTGGATTTCCATTTAGGAACCGTTGCCTAGTCCAATCAGCTCGAGGAAGTTCCCTTCCCTCTCAACTAGAGTTTTTATAGTCTCTGGTGTAATATTGTGGTCCTTATTCCATTTGGAATTAATTTTAATACATGGTGACAAGTACGGGTCCAGTTTTAATCTTCTGCATGTGGATATCCAGTTTTGCCAGCACCATTTGTTGAAGATGCTGTTCTTTTTCCATTGGATTTTTTGGGCCCCTTTGTCAAAGATCAAATGGCTATCATTGTGTGGGCTTACATCTGGGTCTTCAACCCTTATCCATTGATATATGTGTCTATTTTGGAGCCAGTACCAGGCTGCCTTTATTATTATGGATTTGTAGTATAGATTAAGGGTTGATATGGTGATACTCAGAGTTATTTTTGCTATCCTGGATCTTTTGTGCTTCCATATGAATTTTGAGATTGTTTGGTCAATTTCTTTAAAGAATCACTTTGGAATTTTGATTGCTTTAGCATTGAATCTGTATATTGCTTTTGGTTGGATGGTCATTTTTATGATATTGATTCTGCCAATCAAGAAGCATGGGAGGTCTTTCCACCTTCTGGTGTGTTCAATGATTTTTTTTTTTTAGGGTTTTAAAGTTTTCATTGTAAACGTCTCTCCCTTCCTTGGTTAAGTTTATACCAAGGTGTTTTATTTGGGGGGGGGAGGCTATAGTAAATGGGATTGTTTCTCTTAGGTCTTTTTCACATTTTCATCCTGGGCGTATAGGAAGGCCACTGATTTTTGTAATCTGCCACCCTGCCGAACTTCTGTATTAGTTCCAGGAGTTTCCTGATGGAGTTTTTAGGATCACTCAGGTATAGGATCATGTCATCTGCAAATAGAGATAACTTGACTTCTTCCTTGCTGATTTGAATCCCTTTTATCTCCCTCTCTTGTCTTATGGCTCCAGCTAAGACTTCAAGTACAATATTGAATAGGAGTGGTGAAAGTGGACAGCCTTCTCTAGTTCCCGATCGAAGCAGGAATGCTTCAAGTTTTTCCCCATTGAATATAATTCTTGCTGTTGGCTTGTTGTATACAGGTTTTATTATGTTGATAAAGGTTCCTTCCATTCCAACTCTCTCTAGGGTTTTGATCATAAAAGGCTGTTGGATCTTGTCAAAAGCTTTTTCTGCATCTATCGAGAATATCATGTGGTCTTGGACTTTGGACTGGTTTATATGGTGAATTACATTTATTGATTTGCGTATGTTGAACCAACCTTGTGTGCCTGGGATAAAGCCTAATTGATCACAGTGAATGATGTTTTTGATATGTTTTTGAATCCGATTTGCTAAGATTTTATTGAGAATCTTTGCAATCAAGGAGATTGGCCTATAGTTTTCTTTTTTACATGTATCTTTATTAGGTTTCGGGATTAAGACAATATTAGCTTCATAGAAAGTATTTGGCAGTGTTCCTTCCTTCACAATTTGATGGAACAGTTTAAGGAGTATTGGTGTTATTTGTTCCTTAAATGTCTGGTAGAACTCTGTGCTGAATCCATCTGGTCCAGGACATTTCTTGGTGGGAAGATTACTTCATTTATTTCCTCATATGTTATAGGACTATTTAAATAATTCAAACTTCTTGATTCAATTTAGGTAAGTTGTGCTTACTTAGGAATTTATCCATTTCTTTTATGTTATCAAATTTCACAGAGTATAAGTTTTTGAAATATGACCTTATAATTCTCTGAATTTCTTGGGGTATCAGCAGTGAAAACTCCATTTCATTTCTAATTTTGTTAATTTTAGTTTTTTCTCTTTTGTTTATGGTTAATTTAGCTAGAAGTATATCAATCTTATTGATTTTTTTCAAAGAATCGGCTTTTTGACTGCTTGATTTTCCTTACCTCAATTTTTTAGATATTTCTCCCCTAATTTTGCTAATCTCCTCTCTTCTACTGCTTTTGGAACTGGATTGCTGGTTTCTCTAAAGCTTTAAGCTGCATTGTTAAGTTATTTATTTGTGATGTTTCTTTTTTTTTTTTTTTTTGATGTAGGTGTTAAGGGCTATAAACTTACCTCTTAGGACGGCTTTCATTGTGTCCCAGAGATTTTGATATGTTGTATTTTCATTATCGTTCTCTTCTAGGAAATCTTGAATTTCCTTTATGATTTCTTCCTGAACCCAATTCTTATTCAACATCATAGTGTTAAGTTTCCAGGAGGTAGTGTATTTTCTACTGTTTGTTGTGTTGTGGATGTTAAGCTTTAGACCATAGTTGTCTGATAGGGTACAGGCTAGAATTTCAACTTTCCTGCATATGTGGAGATTCATTTTGTGGCCCAATATGTGGTCTATTTTGGAGAAAGTTCTGTGTGGTGCTGAGAAAAATCTGTATTCTTTGGTGCGTGGATGAAAAGTTTGATAGAGATCTGTAAGGTCTGTTTCATTAAGGGTTTGATTAAGTTCCAATGTGTCTCTGTTAAGTTTTTGACCTGTTGATCTATCCCACGTTGAAAAGGTGGTATTGGAATCCCCAGGAATTATCGCTTGGGGTTGATTTCTTGCTTTAGATGCTGTAGGGTTTGCTTAATGAACATGGAGGAGTCCATATTAGGTGCATATATGATTCAGTTGTAAAGTCTTCCTGGTGAATTGTACCTGTGACTAAAATCTGTGTCTCTTATGATTTTTTTTGGTTTGAAGTCCACTTTGTCCAATAGCATAATAGCTAACCCTGCCTGTTTTCTGGTTCCATTAACTTGCAGAATTTTTGACCAGCCTTTTACTTTTAGGATGTGCCTATCTTTTGTGGTGAGATGTGTTTCTTGAAGGCAGCAGATGGATGGGTTGTGATTTCGAATCCAAGTTTGTAATCTGTGTCTTTTGACTGGTGAGTTAATTCCATTGATATGTAGTGTTATAATGGAGAAATTACTTTTAATTCCTGACACTTTTATGGTTAGTGGCTTTCTTAAGTGTTTTATTTGGATTTTAGGTTTTGTTGATATTATACTTCCCTTCTGTTCTCCTGGATATGCTTGTTCCTTTCTTTGAGCTTGAGTCCTTTCTAGCATTTTTTGGAGGCCTGATTTGGTAGACATGTAAGCTGGAAAATTTTCCTTTCGCCCTCGATCATAACTGATAGTTTTGTTGGATATATCAGCCTGGGTTGACATTTTTGCTCATTCAATACTTGCAGTATTTTTCTCCAAGCTCTTCTTACTTTTACTGTTTCCATTGAAAAATCATTTGTTATTTTAATAGGTTTACCTTTAAAAGTGACTTTTTTTTTTCCCTTGAAGCTCTCAGCACCTTTTCTTTGTCTTGTATGTGGAGTGTTTTGACTATTATTTGCTATTTTTATCCTATCTGTTTGGGGCGCGGAACACCTCTTGTTTTGGATGGGCCTCTTTTTCTTTAGTAGAGGGAAGCTCTTTATGATAGTTTGAAAAATTTCCTCAGGTGTGGTATTTTTGGATTCTTGCTCTGGTATTCCATGAATATGCATTTTAGGCATCTTCAAGGTATCTCATAACTCTTGAATATTCCTCTCAAATATCTTTTTGTCTTTAACAACTTCTTCCATTGAGCTCGTTAGTTCTTTTTTTTAACTTTTTTTAAACATTTTTTTATTATTTCTGCTCATAACAAACTTAATAGGTACACCGGTTCCCTCCCTCCCTCCTCCTCCCCCCACCCCTCTGCTCGCCCTCCCCTCACCCCTCCCTCCCCACCCCCCAGTGCCTCCCCTCCCCCAATCCCTGGAGAATCCTTTAATGTGCACTCCTGACTGTCCTCTGGGTCCTCCTCTCCAATGACATACAAGGACCCAGTGGCTGTGTTCCCCTTAAGCATAGGAACACTATTTTGGCTGTCAATCCCTTGCCTCCAAGGATCTTGGTGCTTTTAGCAAATGCTAGACTTTGTGGGGACAATAGTGTGTTGGACATTGCACAGGGCATGCAAAGTCCAATAATGATTGCTTCGGCCCTAACTTGTGTGGAGTATCTTGCATATCATTGCTCCTCCCATCCTTGTGCTCTTATACTCTTACTGCCCCTTCTTCCGCAAATTTCCCTGAGCTTCAGGATGGGGAGAGATTAGGCTGGCCTTGTTCTAGGTGGTTGATATAGAGTCTCTGAAGTTTTGGATTATGGTTTGTTGATTTTCTTTTGCAGTTTTGCTGCTCCTGCAATGCCCTTCACTCCATCCCGATGGGTATTGGATGTCACCCCCTGTCCAGAAATAAAAAACTGTTAAACTAGAGTCTTGTTATAAGAGTATATTCAAAGGTAGATGCAATAAAAGTAGGAAACCACAGTGAGGGAGGAGTCAATCACCTATTTCCAAAATGGTTACTTATTATCTGCCTGACTATATGCCCTCCCCTTCTGGTGAGATCACACCCCCTCAGTTGTAGATGATCAGGAATGAAAAGTCTGTGAACTTAACCAGATGTCTCATTGCTTACTTGCAGTCCTTGATGGAGGCCTATTTTCTCTGCTGTTACATGGTCCCCTCTCTCCTTGTTTCTGGTGTGGCCTTCCTACCCCATCCCGCCTATTCATACTCCTTGCAATTACTGTATTACAGAGATTTATCATCGAGTGTCTCTAGGTGAGCTGGGTGGGTTTGGTACTAGGAGCCACCTATTAGGGAATACATACGGCGCTTAATTTTCTGGGTCTGGGATACTTCACTCAATATAATTGTCTCTAATGACATCCATTTCCCGGCAAATTCCAGTACTTCATCATTTTTTATGGCTGAGAAGTACTCCATTGTATAGATGTACCACATTTTCCTTATCCACTAGTCAACTGTTGGACATTTGGGTTGATTCCATGACTTTGCTATTGTAAATAGTTGAGCTCATTAGTTCTTCCACTTTGTCTTCAAGATCTGATATTCTGTTTTCTGCTTCTTTAATTCTGCTGATAAGACTCTCTGTTGAGTTTTGGGTTGAAGATAATTTGGCCTTTAGGTCAATATTAAACTGAGCTTGAGATTGTTTTAATTCCTCTATTCCTATTTTTGTTTCTTCAACTGTTTTTTTCATCTTTTCCAAGTGCCTGTTATGTTCCTGTTCAAAATGGTTGATGTGGTTATTTAACTCTTCCCGATTTCCTCTTTCATAGTATTGATCATGGTAATGATCAGGCTTTGAAAATTATTATCTTTGGTCTCGCTTTCTTGGCTATTTTCTGTGAGTTTGTTCTGGTTGGAATCTATCATTATGGAGTTAATTCTTTCAGTGGGAGATTTGTTGTCTTGGTTTTTGTTTCTCATGGATTTGTGCAGTGACCTGGGAATCATTGTTTTATCTCTTAAGATCTTCTTTCAGTTTTTGTCTGAACTGAATTAGTTGGTATTACTACTCTTGAGCAGTTGTTACTATTGTTTGCCTTGGAGTTGGGTACACTTCTCTGGTATTGGTGTTATTTCCTAGATGAGGCTATTATACTGTTAGTACATTAATTAAGTCAGGTTTAGTAGACAGGGAGAGAAGATTAGTATGGTAGTCCACTTTTTCAGTTTAGTACCTTGGTGATATGTGAGGGTGAATGGTATAGTCCCTGAAGTTGTATACATTTTGAAAAAGTTAAACTACAGTGACTAATTGAAAGGAACAAGATGATAAAAAGGGTTTACATATCTTTGAGCTGAATGTGAAGAATCTCTGTCATGTGATAGGATGATTTTAGTGGACCTCAGATGTATGACGTTTGTCCTCTAGAGCTTTGCTTGGGATTTTTTTGGAATCTGTTGAATTCTGAGGAGCAGGGGATCCTCACTGTCTGTGTCCTGGGTGGAAAGGGCTGAGCATCTAGTTGTCACTCATATTATCTGGGACCTGGGGCGTGGTCTAGGGGCCTTCCCCAGTGCCAGAGCAGAGTGGTGGGACAAGCGGGTGACTTGGGGCCTGGGATGATATCTAGGGGCTTTACTTCAGGAGCAGTGGTTCCTCCCTGGACTGCAAACCAGGTGGAAAGGACATTTTATATTATTTTTCAATCATACAAACTCAATAGGTACCTCATCCTCTTCCTCCCTCCACACCTCCCCAGTCCTTCCTTGCATTCTCCTCCCCCTTTCCCCTTGCTTTTACCCCTTCTCTCCCTCTCCTTTTCCCAGTGCCTCCCCTTTGCCCCTCCCATCCTCTGGAGCGTCCTTCTGTGTGAATGCCAAACCTCCCTCTGAATCCTCACCCTAGTGAGGTGTAAGGACTCAGTGGCATAGCCTGGAGCCCTTTCTTGGGCTACATGTTAGTATGGGAACTCTATCATGACTGTTAATCCCTTGCCTCTAAGAATTCTACTGCCTGTGATCCATGCTAGACTTTGGGGGATCATTGACATGTCAGCCATTGTGCAGGTCAGACAAAGTCCTATTATGGCTACTGCAGCCCTAACTTGTGTGGAGTATCTTGCATAGCCTTGGTCCTCCCCATCTTTAGGTTTATACAATCTTGCCACCCCCTCTTCCATTAGGTTCCCTGAGCTTTAGGATGAGGAGAGATTTGACTGGTCTGGTTCCAGGTGATTAATGTAGGGTCTTTGGTGTTCTGAATTATGGTTTGTTGTTGTTTTCAGTTTTGCTGTTCCGGCACTGCCCTTATCTCCTCTTGATTGGTATTGAAGGTCACCTCCTAACCAAAGATAAAAGTCTGTTTAAATGAATATCTTAATATAAGAGAAGACTCAAAGGTAGATGGAATAGGAGTAGGACACATCAGTGAGGGGGTCAGTATCCCATCTATCTGCCAGTCCCTATACCCTTCCTGATTCTTGAGCTCAAACCTCGTCAGTTGTAGGTGACCAGGAAGGGAAGTAAAAGTGAGCTTCACCAGATGTCCTGCTACTTAACTGCAATACTTGAAAGTGACCTATTTTTATCTACTGAAGCATGATCCCCCCTCTCCTTTTTTTCTGGGGGAGACCCTCCTTCCTCTTCCCTCCTGTTTATGATCTTTGTGATTACAGTAGGTATTACAGAGATTTACATTTGAATATGTCTTTAAGTGGGTTTGGGTACTAGGATCCACCTATTAGAGAATAAATATGGTGTCTAATTTTCTGTGTCTAGAATACTTATTTTATATAATATTTATTCTAATTCCATCCATTTCCTGGCAAATTTCATTAATTCATCTTTTTTGATGGCTGATTAGTATTCCGTCGTATAAATGTACCACATTTTCCTTATCCACTCATCAACTGTTGGGCATTTAGGTTGATTCCATGACTTTGCTATTGTAAACAGTGCTACTATGAACGTGGTTGTGCTTGTGCCATTGATATGAATTTTTGCATTATGGGGCATTATTCTCAGAAGTGGAATAGCAGGGTCATATGGCATTTCAATCTTTAACTTCTTTAAGAATCACCAGACGGCTCGCAAGAGTGGTTGTATGAGCCTGCATTCCCACCAGCAATGTAGGAGAGTTCTCTTCTCTCCACATCCTCTCCAGAATTTGGTGTTGTTTGTATTGTGGATTTTTGCCATTCTGACTGGGGTGAGATGATGTCTCAGAGAGGTTTTGATTTTCATTTTCCTGATGGTTAAGGATGTAGAACATTTTTAAAGATATTTGGTAGGTTTTTCAATTTCATCTCTGGAAAAGTTTCTTTTGAGTTCTCAGGCCCATTTTTTTATTTATTTATTTTTTAAACATTTTTTATTATTATTTCAGCTCATACAAACTTAATAGGTACACCAGTTCCCCCCCTCCCTCCTCCTCCCCCCGAATCCCCTGCTCTCCCTCCCCTCACCCCTCCCGCCCCATCCCCCCGTGCCTCCTGCCCCAATTCCCAGAGCCCTTTCTTGTGCATGCCTGACTCTCCTCTGGGCCCTCCTCTCCGATGACGTACAAGGACCCAGTGGCATTTCCCTGAACCCTTTCCTGTGTTCCCCTTAAGCACAGGAACACTACTGTGGCTGCCAATCCCTTGCCTCCAAGGATCTTGGTGCCTTTAGCAGATGCTAGACTTTGTGAGGTCAATAGTGTGTTGGACATTGCACCGGGCATCCAATGTCCAATTATGATTGCTTCGGCCCTAACTTGTGTGGAGTATCTTGCAAATCATTGCTCCTCCCATCCTTTTGCTTTTACAACCTTACCGCCCCCTCTTCCGCAAATGTCCCTGAGCTTCAGGATGGGGAGAGATTAGTCTGGCCTAGTTCTAGGTGGTTGATATAGAGTCTCTGAAGTTCTGGATAGTGGATCATTGATTTTCTTTTGCAGTTTTGTTGCTCCTGAAATGCCCTTCACTCCATCGTGATGGGCACTGTATGTCACCCCCTGGCCAGAGACAGAAAGCTGTTAAACTGGAGTCTTGTTATAAGAGCACATTCAAGGGTAGATGTAATACTTATACCCAAAAGTGGAATCACAGGGTCATATGGCATTTGGCAATGGGAGGGGTCAATCACCCATTTGCAAAATGGTTACTTTTTAATCTGCGGGACTATGTGCCCTCCTCTTCTGGTGAGTTCATACCCTCTTAGTTATAAATGATCAGGAACGAATTGTGAACTTAACTAGGTGTCACATTACTTTCTTGCAGTCCTTGATGGAGGCCTATTTTCTCTACTGTAACATGATCACTTCTCTCCTTGTTTCTGGTGTGGCCCTCCAGCCCCATCCCTCCTGTTCATAATCCTTGCAATTACTGTAGGTAATACATAGATTTACCTATGAGTGTCTCAAGATGGGCTGGGTGGGTTTGGTACTAGGAGCCACCTATTAGGGAGTACATACGGCGCTTAATTTTCTGGGTCTGGGATACTTCGCTTAATATAATTGTTTCTAATGACATCCATTTCCCGGCAAATTCCAGTAATTCATCATTTTTGATGGCTGAGTAGTACTCCATTGTATAGATGTACCACTGTTTCCTTATCCACTCGTCAACTGTTGGACATTTGGGCTGATTCCATGACTTTGCGATTGTAAACAGTGCTGCTATGAACATGGTCGTGCTTGTGCTATCGAGGTGAACCTCTGCTATACGGGGGGTTATACCCAAAAGTGGAATCGCAGAGTCATATGGCATTTCAATCTTTAATTTCTTTAAGAATCTCCAGACGGCTCGCCAGAGTGGCTGTATGAGCCTGCATTCCCACCAGCAATGCAGAAGAGTTCCCCTCTCTCCACATCCTCTCCAGCAGTTGGTGTTGTTTGTATTGTGGATTTTTGCTATCCTGACCGGGGTGAGATGATATCTCAGGGAGGTTTTGATTTGCATTTCCCTGATGGCTAAAGAAGTGGAGCATTTTTTAAGATATTTGTTAGACATTTTAATTTCATCCCTGGTAAAATTTCTTTTAAGTTCCAAGGCCCATTTTTTAATTGGGCCACTGGTTTCCTTGATGTTTAGTTTTCTAAGTTCTTTGTGCACTCTGGACAGTAGAGCTCTATCAGATATGTGGTTAGTGAAGATTTTCTCCCATTCTGTGGGTTGCCTTTGAGCTCGTGTTACAATCTCTTTATCTGAACAGAAGCTCTTTAATTTCACAAGATCCCAACTGTTGAGAGTTGGTAGCAGTGACTGTGCCATTGGATGTCTGTTTAGGAACTGTTGGCCTAGCCCAATCAGCTCGAGGGAGTTCCCTATCCTTTCAACTATGGTTTTTATAGTCTTTGGCCAGGCCCATTTTTTAATTGGGCTTTTCATCAAAAATGTGTTTTCTGAAAGCCATGAATATCAATGGTGAAGTACTTGGGAAATGAAAACCAACAAAATTGATGTACCTTGAAAATTTGTTGTTCTTTAATAAATCCCAACAATGGAAAGCCATGAATATATTTTGTGTGTTTTTGACATAGTACACTCATGAAACTGAGAGAATCAACAGTCCCTTTCCAATGCTGCCTTGCTATGCAGGAGGCGACAGTGTAAGACCCAATCTTCATACTGGATTTAAAGCTAATGAGAACTGTGGATTGAGGTTTCTAGCCAGTGTGGTTTACTTTGTGGTTGCTGCTCTGGGTTCCCTACACTGGAAAGTTGGAGTTTCAGATACTTATCTACTTTCCTTGCATGGAATTTTTTCTTTATCAATTATTTTTTTAGTTTTTTTATTCTCACTTTTTAAAATTGATTCTTGTCGTTCTTGAAATGAAATTTTTCTGGTAAGGAGACTTCTTTTTTATTAAATATAAATTAATTAAAATTTGTTTATTATTAAATTATATTATTAAAATATACTATTAAAATATAGTACATTTAGTATATGCAAAAAGACATCCCAATATGATACTATACTATTACTAAAAAGTAGTTTAAAACCAGGATGATTTTATTCAAACTTAGTGAAAAACATGAGCACATACTGCAAATACTTTGATCCACTTAGTTTGATAATTTCAAGAGTCTTTGTATTTTACTACTTAACTATGTTACTTCAGTTCTATTCATGGTCCTTATGAAAGGTAAAAAATTTAATATTTTGGTTTAATTGAGGGTGTCTCATATGATATCCATTAACTACAACCCAAACCTTAATAATCCATTTGGTGCTGACCACTTCTCTCTCCATAAATTAAGAGAGAGTAGACTGAGGCTGGCTCTTAATAAATGCTTGCTTTAATACTTTCACATGCATTTTAATCCTCAAAAATGGCAGCTCCTGAAAGACTCCTATCAACCTTATTTTATGTGAGGAACCCACATCACTATGTGCTTAGTAACCTTGCCAAGATTACAAGTGGCAAACCTGCTTTCAAATCCAGGCAGATTAGTTACAAAGTACAAAAGTCCAACTGCTACCATACTTCCCAGCAAGACTCTGCTCAAGCCACCTTCATTCTGCAACTGATGGGGAACATTTGATTCAGCTTGCATTGTGATTCTTCTTCCAGAAACCTCATCCACATACCAGCACTTGCCTATCTTTCCTGTCAGTGTCAAAAGACATTTTTTTCTTCTAGCTGATGAGCATGCTGACCTCCGATGAAGCATGCTACCAGTAATGGGAGCTGTTTCACACATTAATCCATTCAATACATATGCTCTGAATGCTTGTCAGTATTGAAGATTAGAGTGGAGGAAACAGGTACTTTCTTCTCTACAATGTCGGAAGCAGACAGATCCATGAACGTCCTGTGCAGTAGGACAATGACCACACGTTGGATGGCGTCCTGGGAGGAAAGGACTCACTGGAAGTATTTCTAGGAAGTACACTTATGGTTGGGTATCATAAACATCTGAGTTTTTTTTCTGGCTTGTGTGTACACATACCAGAGAGCACTTGAGTATGTGTACATGTGGAGGTCCAAAGGTGACCAGGGGAATCACCTTGGATTGCTCTACTTTCTTATTGCTTTGTCTTGGGTTTCCCAGCCTCCACCATCCAGGGCCACTGCCTGGCATTTTTATGGGGGGGGCAAGGAAACTTATAATTAATTATTTCCATTTATCCCAGAAATCCTAATTTTTTTTTAAATCTTGCTCTCTCTAAGGGTTCAGTAGCATTTGCCAATGGACAACAGGTCCTGAGCTTTTATCCTAGGGAGGCTGACTTCCTGCTTCTCATCTTCTTTCTCCATTTCTTCTTTCTCTTTCTTTACTTCTTCCCCTTCTCCTTTTTCTTCCTCTCTCTCCTTCTGTACACGTCCACGACCACTTCTTTTGCTGCATCTTTCTTTTCTTGCCTTGGGACTATTGACCTCAGCGTCACTGGGCTCACACATGCCAAAACACAGTGGCACAGCTGATGGATGCTCAGGCCCAGGCCAATGTTTCTTTGTTTGTTATTTCTGTTCTATGTTTTTCCCTGTCACAAGTTTCCAGTTGCAGGCACTTCAGACCCTTTTCATCAAGTCCAGTGTGTTTCTTGTGCCTTTTATATAGATCTCTCCCTTTTCAAGGTATTATATTTCTTTTTATCATGTGAGAATTCTCATTCAGACAAGATAGGACACACACACACACATATCCATAAATGAATATATATATATTCATTTACCGAATTCTTAATTTTGATTGTTTTCTGTGGATTCTGTTTCTTTGATAATATTCTATATTTTCTTTTTAATTTCTCTTGGACATAACAATTGGCTATTTTAATGTTAACGTTGGCTAATTCCTGTCTAGACCTACTTCTGTGTTTCTATTTTGGTAATGTTTGGTCATCTTTTTTCTGACATGATTCGAAATTTTTAATTTTTGATTTTTTTCCCATTCTCATGTGATGCAAGTAGGGTTACATGTGGATATATGTAATGTGTGTGTGTGTGTGTGTGTGTGTGTGTGTGTGTAGACCCAAAGTTGATTTTCCAACTTCTTTTTCTTTTTCTTTTTTATTCAATTGTGCGTGTGCGCGCGTGTGTGTATGTATGTGTGTGTGTAGAACCACTGGCGAATTCGGGAACCACCATGGACCGCCACCTCCTTTTTTACTCTGCCCCAGGATTCACAGGCTCCGCCCTACCAGGACCAGAAATGCAGGCCGCCCTGCTTCCGCCAGGCATCTATAAGTGGGGTCTAGGATCCAAACTCAGGACCTTCCACCTGCAAGGCAGAGGCTTAACCCCTGAGCCACCTCTCCAGCTCCCCAACTTATTTCTTGAAACAGGCTCTCTTATCCAGCCCAGAGTTCATCTGTAGGTCAAGACTTACTAGTCATCTTGCTCTGGGGATTCCCCAGCATTATCTGTAGGTACTTCTATGAGAAATTATGTACCCCTGACCAAGATTATATAGGATACTGTCTAGGTTACATATTTGATATGGGATGTTCAAGTCCATAATGCAATAGATGATTCCTTATGCAGGTGGATAAAAATGGAGAGATGGAGCATTCGCAAAGAAGCAAGGCAGCGCTCCCGTCCCCGGCGCGCTCCCGTCCCCGGCGCGCTTCCGTTCCGGCGCGTTCCACAGAGCTGCGCGGAGCCGTCCCCGGCGCGCGCCGCGGACACAGAGGAAGGCGGGCCAGAGCTCCGCGGCGCGGCCGCGGATCCCGAGAGCGTCTCAGGTCCCCGCCGCCGGACAGAGGGGTTCCAGGCCGGAGGCGGCGGCGGTGTCTGCGGGGCCCCGGGGAAGCGGAGGACTAGGCCGCGAAGCCGCGCCCTGAGTAGCACAAAGAGAATGAAAGAAGTAGAAAATCTTGATAGTATAAAAGAAGAATGGGTTTGTGAAAAGGAATCTGATAATCAGCCTCTAAATGATAATCAACAAAGGAGTTGTGAATATTTTGTTGACAGCCTTTTTGAGGAGGCTGAGAAGATTGGTGCCAAATGTTTGTCCCCTACAGAACAGAAGAAACAGGTAGATAATAAATATAAAATTATGGAAGAATGAATTTACAGTCAATGATGATTTTAGAAGTTATTCTGATGGTGCTAGTCAACAGTTTCTGAACTCCATCAAAAAGGGAGAATTACCTTCAGAATTGCGGGGAATTTTTGATAAAGAGGAAGTAGATGTTAAAGTGGAAGATAAGAGAAACGAATTATGTATGTTTACAAAGCCTGTATTCCAACCCTTCACAGGACAGGGTCATAGACTAGGAAGTGCCACACCAAAAATTGTTTCTAAAGCAAAAAGTACTGAAGTTGAAAATAAAAATAGTTTGTCTACTGTTTCACTGAACAATTTGGAGCCCATCACTAATGTACAGATTTGGTTAGCCAATGGGAAAAGGATCGTCCAGAAATTTAACATTTCTCATAGGGTGAGCCACATCAAAGACTTCATCGAAAAGTACCAAGGAGCTCAAAGAAGTCCTCCTTTTACCCTGGCAACAGCTCTTCCCCTCCTCAAATTGCTAGATGAGACATTCACACTGGAAGAAGCAGATTTACAGAACGCTGTCATCATTCAGAGACTCAAGAAAACTGCTGAACCTTTTAGAAAACTTTCTTAATATTAATATATGAGAGACTGAGATGTTTTGCAGAGAAATGATGGTTGGAAGTGGACATGCAAAAGTGGGAGTCAGGAAGTCAGTTTTATGGGACTTGCGGTTTCAGTGCTGCGTAATTCCTGATGAGAAGGCTTTAAAATAGTCACAAGTTAGGAGAAAACATATTACTAGAAACTTTAGTAAATGCACCTTTTCCAAAATGCTACTCTGAAAAAATTCAAATACTAGCTGTCACCATGATATATTAAGTAGTTTTATCATTTAAAATCTTAATATCTAAATAAGCAAAAATATTTCAAGCATTAGCATTCAAACATTATTTCCAAGCCCTAGGTATGTGTGTATGTATGTGTGTGTGTATATATATATATGCATGCTAGTAGCTGTTTCAGTTTTTAAATAGCAATACATTAAAAGAGTGAACATGGCAGGTTAAAAGAATCAATGTTATTATTTTATAACTTGGATATAATAAAGGCCAGAGGGACTTTTTTTCACCCTGGCTACACTTAAACCTCAAAGGATTCTGTTTTCATTCTGCAAAATATATTCAAGTATTAATTTGATAACTATCTATATGTTATCATTTAGGGCTAAAACTATAGCTTAACATAGTATCAGTATAAATCTGTCTATACACATATATGCAATTATATGAGCTTGGAATGTAGCTCAGTACAAAAGTACTTTCCTAGCATGTATCAGGTCCTGGATTCAGTCTCCAGCACCACCATTAAAAAAACAATTCACAATTTAAACAAAATTCCCCAGGAACTCCAGTTTGTTCCTATTTTACTTTTTTTCCCCCAAAAGAGTAATTTTTAGGTAATATTTGGAATTAGGCATTGACTTACTACCACTCATTTAGAATCTGATACCTATATTGTCATATTAATAACTTAGGAATATTTTTAAATTCATTACATAAGGTATGAATTTTCTACTGACATACCTGTGTATATGTTAAAAGATGATTACATTATCTGATGTTACAAAGTAAGGTATACATTGTGCCAAGGATTAAATGGCCCATACCAGCAGTAAGGTTCATAGGGTGCTAGTTGTATGCTACAAATCTTTTGCTCATATGGATTATATATATCAATATTATGAATTCAAATTTTTAAATACTCATTCACTTAAAATTAACTTTGAAGCTGTGCGCAAGTGGCGCATGCCCTGTAACTCCAGCAACAACAGACTGAGGATGAAGGGTCACTGGTTGGACCAACCCAGGCTGTATAGCAGGACCCCATCTTTTAATAATAATAACTTCCAAAATAAGTGATTTAGCCAGAAAAATGGAATAGTGTTTCTTTTTTGTCTGACTTAAGACAAATTCTCATTTCTACATTCACTCTGTTGTAATATTACTGATGTACCTTTGTAAGGATGAAGAAGAAATACTACAATATACAATTATCATTGAAAAAAATGGAATTCCACACCCCCAAAAGGATCTCAACAACTCCCAGGTCTTCAAGAATCTAGTCATATGAAGTACTGAATGGTTCATAATGATGTTCAAGCCTTATAAGAATTACTTGGAAATCTTCAAAAATGTCCTTTCCTGGCCACACATGGTAGCTCTATAATCCCAGCACTTGAAAAGCTGAGGTTCAGGGCCAGTTTGGACCACAATGAGACCTGTGTCAGAAAACAAAATAACAAAACCTGTTCCTGCCCCTTCCCACAGATGTTCTGATTCAGTGTTCTGAGAGGGCTACCAAGTCCTGGTGGAATCTTAAGTGATTAGCAGGGATGTAGTGTGCATATCACTCTTTAGGAAATTCTGCACCATATTTCTACCCTGTGGAAGTAAATCCTGTGTGCTCCATCGTGGACAGGGGAGGACTTCTTACCTCTAGGCTTTCATTCTATCCCCAAAGATTACTCAGGGTACCCCCTTCAGCCTCAAATCATGGCATAAATCAGTGATTCTGTCCTGCGAGCTCAGATGAGACAGGGCCAGAAAGTCTGAATGAGGTATTTACTACAAGCTCAGGAATAATAAAAGGGAATTGTATGCAAACTAAATGCCCTGGCTTCTCCCCTTCTGCAGTCTATTTCAAGTACGCTTTCTTTCCCAGCTTCCCGTCTTCAGCATGCCAAAGGCCTCTTTCTTTTTATTGGAAGAAAGGAGTAAGGAGAGCCTTTTTGTTCTTTTTATCTAAAAAACGACCAGGTACATAATAGAAGATATTTATTTTCAGTGATGTTTACACGCAGTGTCAGAGCACTCTTTAATGAAATATAAGTGCTTTTCTTACCAAAAAATGGGTGGTAAAATCAATGAATTTGTTTTTCAGATATATAGCATAAAGATGGTTAGTTTGTTCAGGAATGTGTAAGAAAATGTTTCATTTATGCTGATCATGAAGAGTTTTTATTTGCATGATTATAGTCAATATATGGTTTTCTCTGTATTTTTGGAGGGGCCTCTCACAAAAATGTTTCTCGTGTACTTACAAAAAAAAAAAAAAGCCTCCTTTGTGGCTCTCTGAGTTCACAGTGAATCAGAAGACACAATGGGAGTTTCTTGTGTACACATGTAGAACACACCAAGGAAGGTTCCAGTAGAGAGAGAACTGTCATCAGCAATAACTTGCATTTTTTTTAAACTGTGAAGAAGTTTGTTAAATAATGTTCTCAAAGGTTTTCCAAAAGGATAACCATCTGATTAAGCTCTTTTCTTGAAAGCTTAAAGGTTGTTATTGTGTAGACTACTTATCACAAGTTGACTTTGGAAAACAAAGTGTGGAGGGAAGGAAAGCTTGAATAAGAGTGAAATACAATTTGACATGTTGTCTCAAAACTTACATCAATCAGTTTCTTAAAAATAGAATGATTATATAGAAGTACATTTGATTTTGCAAGTCTTAATTTACTGGTTAAATTACTATGCATTATCAAAGCTAAAAGAATTTATTTTGTAAAAGCTCGTTCAGTATACTTTTCATGATGTTCTGTGTATTGATAATATGTAATGTGTTTATTTTAGTGCCTTAAAGTATCTTGAATGCAATATTTTGCTAATGGTTAAAGGAGCTGTTCTCTAAGGACTAAATACTGTTTCTTAAAGGGAATTGTAAAATAATTTGCACTTATTATAAATAGTCATATGTGGATACTTTGTCATTTTTCATTTGGCCAAGTCATCCAGTTTTAGAATCAGCATCTGTTAGATGCCTTTGCTTTAACCAATGTTATTTTCACTTACTACTCAAAAATGTGAAAATGTGATCTTTTTAGCCTGTTGGTTGTATTTTTTTAAATTATGTGTCATATCCTGAGTTGAAGTAACATGAAGTCTTTAGTAATGTTTTTTGTTCTTGTCATTCTCACCACTTTAAATCCTCAATTAGAAGTGTGTTATTCACTGACGTAAAAAAAAAAAAAAAAAAAAAAAAAAAAAAAAAAGAAGCAAGGCAGCTAGTATACAGTACTGATCCTTCCCTCTATCTTCGCTGTGAAATGATGTGACCAATTAGTTCCCTCCACTGCTGGTGCTGATATGACTCTCATGCAGTCTGAGCTAGCAATCTGAATTTGTGGCTGAACAAAACTCCTTTCTTTCCTAAGTTGTTTTCTTATTTATTTATTGCAGGAAGGAGGAACTAAACAGCCACAGTGCTGCCTATGTGAGCTTCTAGCTGATTCCCCTGTTTTTCTCCTGCCCCTAAGTTCTGTGGATCAAATTCAGGTTGTGACGATTGTGCAGCAAGCACTCGTACCTGCTAAGCCATCTTTCTGGCCCCGTCCTTAATTGTGTTTATTACCAAATTTAAATCTTCTTAGAATTTAAAAGCATTTACCCATAAAGAAATTATGTCACTACCAATTTTTTTAAACTTTATTTATTTTGTGTGTATATGCATATGTGTGCGTGCATGCGTGTGTGTGCTTGCATGTGTATCAAGACGGCACTGTGTGTCTCTTTGAAGGACCAAGGGTGACTTTGGGAATCATCCTGTTTTGCTTCTGCCTCCTTTTTGCTTAGCTCTGGGATGTCCAAGGTTCTGCCTACCAGGGCTGAAAGTGCGGATCACTGCTTTTCCACCTGGCATTTTTACATGGGACCTTTTGATCTAAACTCAGGACTATCTGCTTGTGAGGTAGAGTCTTAACCCCTGAGCTGTCTCTCCAGCCCTATTGCCTACAATTTTATAGTTTATCTTCTGATCTGATTAAAGATGCCTAACAACCAGAGTTGTGTAGTCTAGAGCTACAAATAATGATACAAGGTTCGCCTGTCCCTGACTGTTTGTGTAAGTCCCACTTACTTTTTATTTCTTTAGTGTTTCGTACATGAACATAATGAATTTTCACACCTTAATCTTCCCATCTCATCTTTCCTCCTCTTCACATTACAGTCCTTTTTATCCTCTGCCAGATTCCCTCTTATTTTCAAGTCTTTTCACATATGTTAAGCCCCACTTATTAAATTGCATACTAAGGTTTGAAAACAGGAGATATCATGATAGTGATCACATAGACTTCCTTTCAATTTAAGTTGTATCATAATATGCTTTTCTTTTTTCCTTTTTTAATGCTACCAACATGAACATAGTGAATTCATGTTTTCAATTTTCACTACTAAGTCCCAAGTTGTTTCCCCCCTACTTTTCCTCCTTACAATCTTTTAATCTCCTCTGTCAGATTCCCTCCTATTTTCAAATCTTTTCATTTGTGCAGCCTGTATTTCATCTAGGTTGTCTTTGATGACACATGCCTGATGTGCTTCATGCTCCAGCAAGTATCATAGATCAGTAGATACACCATTGGGGAAAACATCCTCCTTTTCATCTCTATCAACTTTAGTTCTTGTCAGTCTCTCAGAGAAGTGTGGAGCTTCTTGAGATCCTTCTATTTTGACAGTGAGATGTTGAGACAGTTCCTGTGCAATTCTTGCATAGGTATACATATCTACCATGAAATCTTGAATATTACAACTCTGTCATGTCCAGAAGATAATGTCTGATCCACAGCTGTCTCCCTTTAGGCTCTTACAATCTTGCTGCCCCCTCTTCAGTGATGCTCCCTGTAGCTTGGGGTGGGAAGTAGGTGAGGTATATGTGTCCTGTTTAGGGACCAGCAGTACACATTTATTTTCTGCATTTTGGCAGGTTGTGCTTTTCAGTAATAAACACCTTCTCTTGTAGAAGAAGCTTCTAAGCTTCCAGGTTGAGTGCTGACTTCTCTAATCTATGGGTATGATAACAGGTATGTACAAAGCAGTTTGGTGTACTATCTTCCTTGCTGAAGATTCATAGTCTGCTCTTTTCCTGGGACCTATTTCTTTCCCTTCATAGGTTCTTGTTCTAGTTTACAGTAACAGGAATGTTTTCCCCTCTAACAAAGACCTTAAATTTGATCAGAAAGCTGTTAGTTGTCTCCTTGATATTCATGCCATTGTTAAACTGATGGTCACCTATTGCCATGATGATGGTTATTGCAATTTGCAGATTTCACAGAATGATGAGACTTTCGATTGTCTCCCCCAGCCCCCCCCACCCCCCAACCCCCAGTAGCTTCCATAATACCCTCTGATATTATGTAAGCTATCCAGCAAGGAAGAAACTTCTACATCAGTTCTAGCTGGTGTTTTTTGTCCATGTTCTGTGATCCATGTGTGTTATATCTTCAGTAATAGGGTCTTACTCTCAGTTTCTGAAGGGCAACCAAGAGCAATGGCAAAAGCCTATACTGTTTGGGGACCTTTGAGGCCTCTCTGACCAAGAACTTATTTAGAGATATCACATACCTCTTACTGTTTAATTGCCTTTGGGTTAGAGGTGGAGCAGCCCAGAACATTTTTTTGTTTTGTCCTACTTTCCTCTCTCTGTGTTCCTCTGCACAGGTACTGCCCATTTTTGTTCCTTTTTAAAAAGTGTTTTTGACATATTAATATCATACATAATATGCTTTTCAAGTTAGAAAAATTGGTTCTGTCAACTGTTTTTCTTGTTTAATGTCTAATTGAAGTCAATGTATTCCATTGTGTCTGCCTCTTTTTTAGGTTTATAGGATGTTATCATAGAGTCAGGGTCTACTTATTACAATAAAATTTAAAACTATCTTTGAGCTGTTATCTGCTTATGATTATATTCCTCTGGACTATTAATTTACTATCACTTTTCCTCTACAGAATGGCAGAAGCTCCACAGAGACCTTCCAATAATGACTACAATTTAATTCCAATGTCACAAAGAGACACTAGTGATTCGCTGGGAGTGAATGCAAGTAACCTGAGGACATTTACTGAAGGAACTGTGTTAAGTTTCCATAACATCAGCTACCGAGAAAAAGTGAAAAGTGACTTTCTACTTCGAAAAACATCTGAGATAGAACTGCTATCAAATGTTAGGTATGTTCAGGAATTAAATGACCACTTTACTGATCTACAGTGAACAAAGAATTTATTATCAATATGCTGTGTGTGTGTGTTTACATTAGCACAGGTGTGCAGATATGTGTGCACATGCTTGTGGAGGCTAGAGATTGAATATTATTCTATTGTTCCTCAGGAGTCATCTACCTTGTCATCTTCCTTGTCCTCCTCCTCCTTCTTCTTTTCTCTCTCTCTCTGCTTGTGTGTATAATGGGATACATTTCATGATAGGTTTGTGTTGGTTAAAGAAGGACAACCTCTGGTGTCAGTCTTCATCCTGTACTTTAAAATAGGTGTCTTGCTGTGTTGTGTATACTAGACCTTCTGGTCCATACACTTCCAGAGAGTCTTCTGTCTCTACCTACTATATCTCACCACAGGATTGGAATTAGAGATATGTGGTACTGTGTCTAGTTCTTTATGAGTTCTAGGAATTGAATTCAGGTCTCCACACTTGCACAGCAAGTGCTTTACCCATTAAACCATCTGTCAATCCACATAATTTTCTTTTTGAGACAGTCTCATTTGGCCAGGAGCCTGCCTATTAGGCTGGGCTAATAGATATCTTCCTATCTCTGCCTTCCCACTCCTGGGATTATAACCTGGTATTAGAATTTGGGCTTATCCACGAGGTGCTAGTTTTTCTGGGATGCAGAATGCCAAAATTGTGGGGTCATGGAAACTTGAATCAAGATTTAAAAGAAGCAGGGAAGTCAGATGACATGTTGTACTTAGGGAGTCCCTGAGCCAGTTTTGAGTAAAGCTTTGAAGGAGAAGGTAAGCAGCAGTTGAGGCCACAGGATGTTGGTCTAGGAACATAGGACATGGTCAGCACATTCTAGGCAGAGTCTATGGAAGACAGGGCCACATGTGCTTAAAATATATGCCTCTCATCTATAATTATATGCTCGTGTGATCATAATAAGTAAGAACAATGAGTGGCAGGTCACTTAGGAGTCTTTCTACATTTCCATGGTCTCAAAATCTCAAAAAAGTCAGAAACCTCTAACAATCCCAGATTTTAATGCATTAATGATATTGATCTACATAACTTGCTGCTATCTTTAAAATAGAAGAGAAAGGAGAAAACACATGATTATATTATCCCTATTTATTAAAAAATCAGGAACTGAAGAAAGAAGATGTCAGATTAGAGACACTAGCACTTTCCTGCATCTAAATGAGATTGAAAGAAAACATCAGGTGTGTGCCTATGGAGAGAGTGGGGGTGGTGTAGAGAGACACTGAATTAATATAGTAGTGTCAGTGACTAGGTAAAATCCAGAAATACTGGAATTTAAAGTTATTGGAAAAAGAGAAAGCCATAATATTGGGTTATTGGTGGTGAGATAGAGAGAGAGAGAGAGAGAGAGAGAGAGAGAGAGAGAGAGAGAGAGAGAGAGAGAGAGAGAGAAATGGAATGTGTCCCTCAGTAAGGCTTGTCTGTACCTCTTTGATGCTGGGATTACAAGTGTGTGTCACTGAGTCCAGCCTTTTTATGTGGGTGCCAGGGATTGAACTCAGGTCCTTCACCACAAACATTTTACAGACTGAGCTATCTCCCCGGTCCTTCATGCTTTCATTCCCTAATATTCATCCCAGCATCTGATTATCCGATGGCTCTCTCCTATCCCCTGATTCTAGTCTCTGTTCTTAGCTGCTAATGGCTGTTGCTTGTTTATCTAGAACTTCCATCATTTTCCTGCTGAGGAAGGAAAGGTAGGACATGTTTAACAGAAACAATGGGCAAGTTATTCAACTATATATAACAAATAAGAAGTTTTCTTTTTTTTCTGTCAGAATGTACTTTTTCTCAGTAACTGTTTTTCCTCCTTGACTCTTGTTTTTAACATTTTTATTCTTTTCTTAAAAGTAATTCTTATAAAAATGTAAGCAAGAATTATCCGTTTAGCACATTTTAAATGCTAATTGGGAGTGTTATGTAATTATCAGCTTGACACCTAGGAGCTTAATTAATCTCCAGGCACAACTTGATCTTATTTTCTAAACTAAGATTAGCCTTGAGAATGGCTGTGAAGGATTATTGATTACTGGTTACATATACTAAGGTGGAAAGACCTACCCATTCCCTAGGCAGGGAATCAAGGACTGTATACAAATGGAGACAGAGCTGAGCACTAGCAAGCATGAATATATGGCTAGTTCTATCAGATTCCAGCTACTGTCACATCCCTGCCATGATGAATGTAACCTGGAACTGTGAGCTAAATAAACTATTGTCAAAGTAATTATCACAATAACAATAAAGAAACATATCACCTATGTGCTTGACATTGTGCAAGATGATGGTGGTATAAATTGTGTTCTCGGTTCTCTGAAACCTTGGATCTTATAATGGGGGATAAAGAAAGCTAGAGCACCTTCACTGTGTTGTTCTGCTGCAATTGGATTAAAACACGAACAACTCTGAATTGGAAGGCTGGGTTTATGGAGTTAGAGAACCAGATTCTGCATAGATGAAATAGCTCCATTTCATACATTCATTATGCTTCATATATAATCGGGGAAGGCAGGAAGGGAAAGGATTCCTTGTATGTCACAGTTCTTAATGGCCATGTTTTACCAGATGCATAGGAAAAATACCTCATTCAAATATGCTCTAAAGCAATAAAAAATTAGGGAATGGCTTATGAAGAGTATTAGAAGAATGGAGGAATCTGTTTTAGTTTCTTTTCCTGTTACTATGATAAATAGTCTGGCAAAAGCAACTTAGGGGAGGGACAGTTTATTTTGGTTCACAGTAGTATCCATCATGGTGGAGAAGTTAAAGCAGCTAGAGCCTGAAGCAGCTGATCACATCTCCCTCACTGGGAGAAGAGAATAATGAAGGTATGCAGTGCTCAACTATCTTTACCCTTTCTTTGAACTCTAAAAACCAGCACCCACAGTGGCATGGTTTCCCACCTGAATGAACCTAATAAGATGCTCTCATGTACATGTCCAGAGACCCAGCTCTGAGATGCTTCTAGATGTCATGAGGTTGATAATGAACACTAACCACCATGACTCTGCCCCTTAGCAACTCCACAGCCAACCACATCACTTTTACACCATAAACATCCATGGATGTCTCCATAATCTTTCACAATTCCAACACCGTCTAAAACTTCAAAATTTTCTTCTAAGGCTAAAAAAGACCTTTGACAATAAGCTCTTAAAACACAAAAAGTAATTTGTTTTTGAACATTTAATGAACTTCTTGTATGTTCCTTTCCTGATCATGTGATGTCACAAAGTACACAGTCCTATTCCAAAAGGGAAGAATTAGGGCATAGCAAGGAATGATCAGATTAGAGCAGGACCAAACATGAAAAGCACAGGATGCTGTGGTGCTGCGCCCAGCATCTGGATCAGCGTAGTCATCAGGACACCAGCGCTCTGAAGTAGAGCCGCTCCTCCAGCTCTGCACCTGCACTCATGCAGCCTGCCTCTAAGGCTGGCTCGGCTCCAGGCCTGCGCACTTCCTCGGAGGCATGCTTGTGTAGCTTCGCTAGGTTCCCACTAGAAACTCATGTCTTTCATATATACTAGATTTCTGTGACTTCTTTATTTCTTTGTTTATCCTTATTTTCTGTGCACAATTCCATCATCCTTCAATAACTATATTTAGTATAGGAACTAAGTTAATATAACTTCTTTAATGTGCAACAATTAATCAGTGTGCTTTTATGTTTGCAGTGGAATCATGAAACCTGGCCTCAATGCCATTATGGAACCCCAAGATGAAGACAGATCTGTGTAAGTATGACAGAATATACATATATTCAAAATATTTGTGAATATGAACATTCAGGGCAGGACTGCTGCATCCAAGGACTCACTGCAGTGAGACTTGTCCTTACCAGACCTGCATAAAGATCGACATACCAACATGCCTCCATAGACTAAGGAGTATCTTAGGAGAGATAATTACATGCAGTGGAAATCTTGGGGACTAAGGCTGGATGAGTGAAGGGGAGTGCTTCTATCAGTGGAGCAACCCAAGGAGGGGCCACTTGGTATAGCACAGAGGCCTGAACCCCCACAAGAGTAGGCAAGCCAGTGGAAACCCTGGGGCCCATAGAAATTGAGAAGGCAGGATGATGAGAGGGAGTGCGATAGATTGATGAAGGGAGGGGCAGGGGAATGAGAAGGAGGAAGGCAGGGATAAATACTCAATATGCTTGTACAACTAGGAAAAAATTTATTTAAAAAGAAAATAAAAACCCCTCGTTCCTCTATTAAAAATGATGGCTGCTTTAAAAATAGCTTTTATAGATATTGTTTGAACATTGAGTCTGCATATCTAGTCTCATCCTTCATGTTGTATGTAATCAATATTTGGAGTGTGATAAAATACCTCTCACTGGATCTAGTGGAGGGCCTCCTAGGTGTCAGGTTGACAACTAATACTAGACATCACACATACTGCTCAGCTTTATTAATAGGACATGATGAAGTGACTTGCATACAGTATTGAGACATATTATTAGTTAGTGGGAAAGGAAAACGAGAGGACTTGAAAGGATAGAGTGATTTGTAGAAAAATTTGTATACACTGAATTAAGTCCTGAGATGAAGTAGAAGTTATCTAAGTAAGAGCATGAATGTTAGACAAAGTAGCATATTACCTAGATTGGGACTGTTAATTCAAATAGCAGGAGGGTCATTTAAATCTTGTCTTGCAATTATAGCTTTGGTCATTTCTTATAACATAATGGAAATAAAAGTGGTGAATGTGTGTGTGTGTGGTTTTAGTTAAACCTAGCATTTGTTAATCATTTAATTTTCTGCCTTGTGAAGAATTTAAATCCTGAGGTAGTATCCTATGGTGAAGGGACAAACCCCACAGCAATGTGTCCTTTTACAGGTTGTTAGATGTCTTAGCTGGAAGAAAAGATCCCCGTGGATTAAAAGGAAGTATTCTAATAAATGGAGCCCCCCAACCAGCCAATTTCAGATGTAATTCAGGTTATGTGGCACAAGTAAGTATTAGTCAGTTTGTGATTTAGACTTTTCCTGTTTCTGTGAGGGCAAGTGTCTCAGTTTACACTTTAGTGAGCTTCCAGTTGACTACAAGACATGTTTGTTGAGCCAACTTTCTTTATGTCAACCTTTCAAAATCTCCCATTGGACTGAGGGTGGCGTTACATAGGAAGATGGAGAAGACTTAGGATGTGACCCTTCAAGGGGAGTAGTATTAGCTCTATCCTTTGTATCATTCCTGATAGAGAGGACCAGTTATTTTCTTCGAGTTTTCTCCATTCCTTAGAAGATGCCTTTGGTAAATAATTATGCAAAGCAGTCTGGATATGTCTGACAGCAGCTACAAAAACATGTGTGCTCTATTTGATAGACGAATAGGGGTTGGAAATGATTCCATCAGATCCTTCACTGTGTGTATTTGGAGTTACTGCAGTTTACAAAATGAAAGCTCAACATTAGTAGAATATAACACTGGGTATGGGTATGTCCAACAGCAGCCAACAAAACATGTGGGCTCTATTTGGTAAGGCAAATAAGGGGTAGAAAATGATTCTATCAGGTCCCTCACTGTGTGTATTTGCAGTTACTGCAATTTACAAAACTGAAGGCTCTCCATTAGGTAGAATATTATATTAGGTATGATATATTTCTAAAATAGGTTACATATACTAGAATGATGGTCTTAGCAGGTACTAACTGTCTGATCATGATATTATCTTTCCTTAAGAATGATATGGCAATGTACTCAATGACAGTGAGAGAAAATATACAGTTCTCAGCAGCTCTTCGACTTCCAGCAACTGTGACAAATGATCAGAGAAATGGACGGATTAATGAGGTCATTAAGTTGTTGGGCCTGGATGAAGTGGCAAATTGCAAGGTAATGTGAAGAAGAAAGACTTACTGTATATAGCCAAGAAAAGACTTTCTGGCTGTGAATAATAAGGCTGTCAGTCAGAAGTTTCCTACAATGTCTTTAATCAAAATTGGCATGCTTTTCTGTAACAATGAAAAAATGACTAGTTGTATGGGAGGTGAAATTAATTAAGTTGGAATTAAGCTGGAAATCAGTCTTAACAATGGTTGAATCCTGGAAAATGGAAGTATGGTCCAGCAGGCAGGGAAACGTGTTCCTCACACGGTCCTTTCCCAATAACCCTACTCAATGTCCAAGTCACAGTGATAATTAATTCATCATTAACTTTTCTTCTGTTTTTTTTTTCTCTTTTCTATCCTTTTCTACAGTGAACTTTCTTTGTTCCATTGCCTTCTTGAGGTGTTTTTCTGGAATTAATATGCAGTAAGATTCTAAGAACCTTGCTCTTGCTCTGAAGTTGACTTTGCTATAAATTTGTTCTGAAAGTTACGTTTGGTCCCATTAGGTTTTACTCCTGATTTGTTCAGTGCTCGAGCTACTTTTCTGTCTTCTTGTGGTTTTGCTTCTCATTTTCTCCTTCCCTTCCGCTCTTCTTCCCTATGTTCTCGGTCAGTGTTCACTTACACACTCTTGTACATCAGACAGTGGGCAAGAGTAGCAAGGCATGAACTCTTTTTTCTTTTAAGGCTTGAACCAGGTGAGGAAGAGATGAACTTTACAGTTCATGTAAAGTAGATGTTTGGTGAGCAGACATTTGGCACTTTGAGTAAAAAGGAGCAACTGAGAATGTGATAAGGGTAATCTCAGTGATACCCCTTCTCAGAGGCAGTGAGAAATGGGATTAACAGTAGCTGTTGCTTCACATAAAGCTTCCTGTGAGTATTTTATGTGAAGCTTATTTTGTTAAAAGAATCACTCTGAAATGCCACCATTTGACACCCATTGTGTTTTCTGAGTGATGGAATTTGCTTTGGGTTAGTTCTGTTTGTTACTTGATTATATCTTATCAAAAAGCTACTTTTTTTTAGTCTGTTCTTTAATTAACCACTACCCTAAGCTGCTTTCCTGTATTTTTAGGAAAAACATATGAAGTATAACAATTACTCTTAACTATTGCTGTGAGAGAGCACCCAAAGTCAAGCAACCTAAGGGAGAAAGGGAGATTTATTCAGCTTACGGTTCTAGAGGGGAGACACAGTCTCTCAGGGCAGAGGCGGCATGGCTGGCTGGCCAAAGCTGGAGGAGGCTAAGTCACCGCAGACATCTTGGAAGCTGAGAGCTGTAGACTGCTTGCTGCAAAGGCAGACTTCTCCTGGAGGTAGGGTGGCTCTAATCTACCTCAAGGCCCACCTCTTGTGACTGCCTTCCTCCAGCAAAGCTCCACCTCTCAAGGTGCCATAACCTTCCCAAACACATGAGACTGTGGGGGACACATTTCAAACTATGACAGAAGGTATCAATCAGTTAACTTGCTAAAATTCAGGAAATTCAGTAGGTGGAAATAGTTAATAGTATAACTTTTCAATGAGATTTTTGTCATAACAAATGTAAAGAAAATAACATGGTTACTATAGAAATATGATTGTTAGGTAGCCAACATAAAGGTTTAATTATACTTCTAAGTTTCCAAATTGTTAATGTTTCATCCACACTTACTAAAGCTTCTTTTTATTGAAATATTTTAGGGAATATTACATAGCGTTTTACTCCTGAATTCTTATTATGTATCTTTAAAGGAAATTTTCTTTCCTTAGCAATTTTATTATTTTTTTTTCCTTTTTTTTAATTTTAGTTCTTATTTCTTCCACTCATACAAAGTTGATAAGTACCCCATTCCCTTCCCTCCCCCTCCCCCTCCCTGGATCCCCTTGATCCTAGCTATCTTTTCCCTTTCCTTTCCCCTCTCCCTCCCTTTCTCCCAGTGCCCCTTCCCCACCCCATTCCTGGAGCATCCTATAGTGTGCATGTCAAACTTCCCTCTGGGTCCTCCTCACTGATGAGGTGTAAAGACTCAGTGGCATTGCCTAGAGCTTTTTTTTGTGTGTTCCCCTTTAGTATAGGAACACTATTATGGTTGTTAATCCCTTGCCTCTAAGGATCCTAGTGCCTGTTATCCATGCTAGACTTTGGGGATTCAATGATACATTGGTCATTACACAGGTCATGCAAAGTCCTATTATGATTACTTTGGCCCTAACTTGTATGGAGTATCTTGCATATCATTGCTCCTCCCCATCTTTAGGCTCTTACAATCTTACTGCCCCCTCTTCCACAAATTTCCTTGAGCTTTAGGATGGGGAGAGATTAGGCTGGCCCAGTTCCAGGTGGTTGATATAGAGTCTCTGATTTTCCAAATTATGGTTTGTTGATTTTTTTTTTCAGTTTTGCTACTCCTGCACTGCCCTTGGCTCCATCCTGATGGGTGTTGGATGTCACACCCTGGCCAGAGATAAAGGCTGTTAAAATAGAGTCTTATTATAAGAGTAGATTCAAAGGTAGATGGAATAAGAGTAGGAGACCATTTTCAGGATGATTACCTTCTATCTGCCAGACTCTATGCCCTCCCTTTCTGGTGAGATCATATCCCATCAGATGCAAGTGACAAGTAAGGAAAGTCTGCGAGCCCAACCAGATGTCTCATTACTTACTTACAGTCCATGATGGAGGCTTATTTTCCCTGCCGTAGCATGATCCCCTCTCTCCTTTTTTCTGGCAGGGCTCTCCTTCCCCTTCCCTCCCTGCTTATAATCTTTGCAATTATAGTAAGTATTACAGAGATTTATCTTTGACTGTGTAACTAAGTGGGTTTGGTACTAGGATCCACCTATTAGGGAGTACAGACAGATACTTCACTCAATATAATTGTTCCTAATTCCATCCATTTCCTGGCAAATTTCATTAATTCATCATTTTTGATGGCTGAGCAGTATTCCATTGTATAAATGGACCACATTTTCCTTATCCACTTGTCAACTGTTGGGCATTTGGGTTGATTCCAAGACTTTGCTATTGTAAACAGTGCTGCTATGAACATGGTCGTGCTTGTGCTATCCTGGGTCTTTTGTGCCTCCATATGAATTTTGAGATTGTTTGATCAACCTCTTTAAAGAATTGCTTTGGCCAACACACTATTGACCCCACAAAGTCTAGCATTTGCTAAAGGCACTAGGATCCTGGGAGGCAAGGGATTGACAGCCACAGTAGTGTTCCTATGCTTAATGGGAACACAGGAAAGGGTTCTGGGAAATGCCACTGGGTCCTTGCACCTCATCGGAGAGGAGGACCCAGAGGAGAGTTTGGCATGCACATTAAAGGATGCTCTGGGGATGGGAGGGGGAGGCACTGGGGGATGGGGAGAAAAAGGGGAGAGGAGGGGAGCATAGGGGGATGGGGGGTTGGAGGGAGGGGGGATCGGTGTACCTGTTAAGTTTGTATGTGTGGAAATAAAAACATTAAAAAAATTAAAAAAAAGAATAGCTTTGGGATTTTGATTGGTATAGCATTGAATCTGTATATTGCCTTTGGCAGGATGGTCATTTTTATGATATTCATTCTGCCAATCCAAGAACATGGGAGGTCTTTCCACCTTCTGGTGTCTTCTGCAATTTCTCTCTTTAGGGTATTAAAGTTTTCGTTGTAAAGGTCTCTTACTTCCCTTGGTTAGGTTTATACCATGTTATTTCATTTTTTTAGGGGTTACAGTAAATGGGATTGTTTTTCTCAGGGCTTTTTCACATCTTTCCTTCTGGGCATATAGGAAGGCCACTGACTTTTGTACGTTTATTTTGTATCCTGCCACCCTACTGAACTCCTATATTAGTTCCAGGAGTTTCCTGGTGGAGTTTTTGGGATCATTCAGGTATATGATCATGTCATCTGCAAATAGAGATAACTTGACTTCTTCCTTGTCGATTTGAATCCCTTTTATCTCCCTCTCTTGTCTTACGGCCTCAGCTAAGACTTCAAGTACAATATTGAATACAAGTGGTGAGAGTGGACAGCCTTGTCTTGCTCTTGATCGAAGCAGGAAAGCTTCAAGTTTTTCCCTATTGAGTATAATCCTTGCTGTTGGCTTGTTGTATACAGCTTTTATTATATTGATAAAGGTTCCTTTCATTCCAACTGTCTCTAGGGTTTTGATAATAAAGGGCTGTTGGATTTTGTCAAAAGCTTTTTCTGCATCTATCGAGAGTATCATGTGGTTTTGAATTTTGGACTGGTTTATATGGTGAATTACGTTTATTGATTTGCATATGTTGAACCAACCTTGTATGCCTGGGATAAAGCCTACTTGATCACAGTGAAGGATCATTTTGATATGTTTTTGAATCTGATTTGCTAAGACTTTGTTAAGAATCTGTGTTCATCAAAGAGATTGGCCTATAGCTTTCTTTTTTAAGTGTATCTTTATGAGGTTTCGGGATTAAGACTATATTAGCTTCATAGAAAGAATCTGATAGTGTTTCTTCCTTTGCTATTTGATGGAACAGTTTAAGGGGTATTGGTGTTATTAGCTCCTTAAATGTCTGGTAGAACTCTGTGCTGAATCCATGTGGTCCAGGACATTTTTTGGTGGGAAGATTCGAGATTACTTCATCAATTTCCTCATATGTTATAGGATATTTAAATAATTCACAACTTACTGATTCAACTTAGGTAAGTTGTGCTTACTTAGGAATTCATCCATTTCTTTTGTGTTGTCAAATTTCACAGAGTATAAGTTTTTGAAATATGATGTTATAATACTCTGAATTTCTTGGGTATCAGCAGTGATAACTCCATGTTCATTTCTAATTTTGTTAATTTGGGTTTTCTCTCTCTTGCTTTTTTGGTTAATTTAGCTAGGGGTGTATTAATCTTATTGATTTTTTCAAAGAACCAGCTTTTTGACGGGTTGGTTCTCTATTGTTTTCCTAATCTAAATTTCAGATATTTCTCCCCTTATTGTGCTAATCTCCTCTCTTCTACTGCTTTTGGGATCAGAATTGCTCTAGTGTCTCTAAAGCTTTAAGCTGCATTGTTATTTATTTCTGATGTTTCCATTTTTTTGATGTAGGCATTAAGAGCTTTGAACTTACCTCTTAGGACAGCTTTCATTTTGTCCCAAAGATTTTGATAAGTTGTATTCTCATTATCATTCGCTTTCAGGAAATCTTGAATTTCCTTTTTAATTTCTTCCTGAATCCAATTCTCCTTCAGCATCATAGTGTTAAGTTTCCAGGAGTTAGTGTATTTTCTGTTTGTTGTGTTGTGGATGTCAAGCTTTAGACCATGGTGATCTGACAGAGTACAGACTAGAATCTCAATTTTCCTCGTTTAGCAATTCTATTATTAACTATCATAATGAGCCATTCCTTAATTCCTACTACTAATCATGTCAGATTCATTCATCTGATATATGATGACATATGACATCACCATATTTGTTAAATGTCCTTTATAGTTCTGCTGTTAATGGGACCTGATCATGTATTTGATTATTATTATATGTTTTGAGATAATAAATTTCAATTTTTTTTCATTTCCTCTGTCCCTGAAACCTTCCTGTAATAGTATTACCTCACATAATAACATTGGCTGGTTGAAAAAATTGTGCCAGTAATCTGTGAGAAGTTCTACATTCTGGAATCAGGAATTCTGTGATGTGTTGGGGTACAAATGGTGTCAATTTTGGAAGTCTTAATACAGATTGAAAGATAGTAATAAGGTCTAATGGAAGGTGATTGTTACAGGCTATAAGTCCATTCTCTTCTAAGACCACATTGGAACTTTGGGTAGAAGCAAAGCATGCATATGTGTATGTGACAGAGAGAGAGAGAGAGAGAGAGAGAGAGAGAGAGAACATTATTAAATGACTAAGTATCTCTTTTCTTCTCCTTTCTTTATCTTCTGTTTTTGAATGTTATTTCACTATGCTAAGGCCTGTTAGAGTACTAATTATTACTTTAAAACTGAATATAAAAATCCAGTAAAAGATGGGCTTCATGTCAAGTCTGACCCGACTCTCTTTTTACTCAACTTGTTAAAGAGAAGGCACCTTCTTCTCTAGGTGTCCAAGGTAATGATATAAAAATATATCTTTCAGAGCCACAACAGGTTAGTTACTACATAATAATGACTGTGCTTGATCTTGCTGATAATGATAATAGTATGTGTTTCAGGTTACATCTAAAAAATATAGGAAGAAGAATTAATATAGCAATGGAATTGGTCATTGATCACCCCATCCTATTCCTGGATAAGCCCACCACGGGTTTAAATGCAAGCATGGCAAATGATGTTATTGCGCTCTTGAGGAAGTAAGTGCTTAGCCAGTTTAAATCACAGATTTTGTGCTTACAAATGTTAAGAATGCATACATATGTGTGTGTGTGTGTGTGTGTGTGTATGCACATATATTTGCATATGTAGTTGTGGGTGTGTATGTGGATATGGGCGTATGTGTGTGTGTGCAGAAGAGGACACTGTGTGTGCCTGTGGAGGCCTAAGGGTGTCATTGAGAATCATTCTGGGTTGCTCTACATTCTTAAATGACTAAGTATCTCTTTTCTTTTCCTTTCTTTATCTTCTGTTTTTGAATGTGATTTCACTATGCTAAGGCCTGTTAGAGTTCTAATTATTACTTTAAAACTGAATGTAAAAAGCCAGTAAAAGCATGGGCTTCATGTCAAGTCTGACCCGACTCTCTTTTTACTCAACTTGTTAAAGAGAAGGCACCTTCTTCTCTAGGTGTCCTGGGTTGCTTTACATTCTTATTGCTTTGCTCTCTTGTTTCACAGGCTCTGCCTTCTAGTGCAGGAAATGCAGACTGTCACCTTAATCAGAGAGCATTGAGCATATAACCATTCTTTAAAAAATATTTTCCTATAATCTGTTCTCCAATGTGAGTATAGTTGCAGTTTTCCTGGGTTGCTTGTTAATAATGTAGACTTCTTGCACCTTTTTCCAGAAATTCTAATTCAAGTCTGAGAAGGCTGTCCAGGAATCTATATTGTCAATAAACATTCTAGAGGACTGTGGACTATTGTTTACCATACTTTAAGGAATGTTATTCTTTTTTTTAATTTTTTATTATTATTATTATTTATTCAACTGTGCGCATGTACGTGTATATGTGCGCACGCATGTGTGTGTGTGTCTATGTGTGTGTGTGTGTGTGGAACCACGGACGAATTCGCGAACCACCATGGACGCCTCCACCTCCTTCCGGAATGTTATTCTTTTAAATAAGTCATTAAGCTTAGTTTTCCTATCAATATATGATACAAAATAAATGAGGTATTTATCAAAGTATACCAAAATTATGCCAACTTAGTCAACCATCTCATTCTCTCCTTTATCCAAATGTCCCACCAACCATGGACTACATCAATTAGATAATCTCCTGTCAGCTTGCTAAGGGATTGAGTTAATACCTATTCTTCATCAACATAATTAAAAGCTCAACACTCAATTTTCAAGTTGACACCTGTGTCTACCTAGCACGACCTGAGAACAAATGTTATAATGGCAAGATTGAAGTGTTTTGTCAAGAAGTATAAATATCAAATGCTTATAACCCATTATTTCCTCTGCTTTTACATAGGATGGCCAAGCAAGGACGAACAATAATCTTCTCCATTAAGCGGCCTCGGTATGCCATCTTCAGATTGTTTGATAGCCTAACTTTAATGGCCTCAGGAAAAGTCATGTTTCATGGACCTGCTCAGAAGGCTTTGGAATTCTTCCAATCAGCAGGTATGGTTGGCTCTATCTTTCTTTTTTCCCTTCTTTCTTTGGAAAAGCTCCAATGTCTTGGCTTCTTTTCCTGTTTCTTTGATAAAAAATAACTTGAAAAAAAGCAACTTAAAGGAGAATGGGTTTATATTGGTTCATAGTTCAAGAGTATTTTATGGAGAGGAAGTCAAGGAGGAGGGAGTTTAAGCAGCTAGTCACATCTGACAGACAATCAGGAAGCAGAGAATGATGAACACAGACATGTCCTAAGCTGGATTTCTCTTTTGTATGAAGTCCAGGACCCAGGAAATAGTGTTCCCTCCTTGAAGATGGGTCTTCCCAACTTTGTTATTTTAATTAACATAATCGCTCACAGACATGTCTAGGGCCTCCTTTCCCAGGTATCAACCTTTGTCAGGTTGACAATTAACACTAGTCATCAACCTCAGTGTCAATGTCTTCTTGACCATACAACAGATGGTAGTTTTCAGTTCTCCTCTGGCATTTGATCTTACTCTGCCCTTCTGTGTTTTGGAGATGCTGTTTAACTTTCTAGTAACATTTTATTTCAGATGTTGGATGGGCATAGCAGCTAGCCTTCTGTCTGACTTTTATGATCTGATACTTTTAGACTGCTGAGTTCTTTCTATGTCAGATCGGATGCTGAGGTTTTTTTTAATTGGCTTTGCAATCTGTTTCATATTTGAGAAGTCTAGATGTTATTATAAATGCTCTTCATATTCTTAAATACAGGCTTAAATATTGACTTTGTTGAGGTCTGTATTTTTTTTAATCTTGATCAGTTAAAACATTGGAGCATTTGTAAGTCTGGGGAACTCAGGGGATATGAACACTAGAGTCAGTATTTAAGTCAAGGTCAGATGGATGTGCACAGGAAGTTGAGGTCAGAGTTCAGGGGTGCTGTGCTGGCTCCTCAAAGGTACTTATATTTGTTCTGTATTTGGAATTGAGGCAACACTGTAGATGATTTGGATATCTGAATTATGTAGGTGCAAAGCAATCATCACTGACTGGTATGCCTCTGTTCCATGTTACTCTATGACCTCAGAAAGCACAGCACATCTGGGCAGTTACCATGTTTTTCTTTTACTTAGTCTTAGTTCTAGGTTTATGAAGTACTGATAAGCACCAGACACATAATTACTCTTTTGGATTTCATGATTTATAGTATATAAGGACTAACATAACATGGTTATATGTTATAAACACATGTGTTGGCTAGAAGAGAGCAATTATTGGAATAATCTGTATTTAAGAAAAAAGGATGCTAGTGAGAGAAATTATGGTACATAGCTATGGTGTCAACTTGGCAATTGAAGGCTGGAGCTCTGGGGACCTTTGTAAAGAATTGGTAGGTGAGTTAAGCCTTAAGCAAGCTTACAGGAGAGGCTCTAATTGAGGAGGAAACTCAGCTCATGGTGGGTGGGACTAGTTCCTGGGCAAGTAGATAAAATGCATGGAGTTGGTAAAGTAAACTGGCTTTCTTCAGCATACCTAGATTTGCTGTCTGACAAGAAAAGTTTGTCTCTCTTTCAGCTGCCTGTGAACATGGTGTTGGTGTGGACTCTCCTGTCAAGCTAGAATAAGAATTGTAACTGTACCATCATAAGCCATGAATAAAATCCATTGTTCCTCCTTAAGCCATTTGGTCATGAAATTATTATTATTTATTTTATTATTTATTCAATTGTGTGTGTGTGCGCGTGTGTGTATGTATGTGTGTGTATGTATGTGTGTGTGTGTAGAACCACAGACGAATTCAGGAACCACCATGGACGCCTCCACCTCCTCCTTGTTTACTCTGCCCTGGGATTCACAGGCTTCGCCCTACCAGGACCAGAAACACAGGCCGCCCCCGCTTCCACCTGGCATGTATACCTGGGGTCTAGGATCCGAACTCAGGACCTTCCGCCTGCAAGGCAGAGGCTTAACCCTGAGCCACATCTCCAGCCCCTGGTCATGAAATTATTAACAACATGCAGAGTAGCTGCTACAGGAACAGAGCCGGAAAAGAGAGAAGCTGTTGACTCTGCTCTTCCTACCAGGTCTCACACTCCGAAAGCAGTCTCCTGTGCTTCTAAGCATCAGTGTTGTGCTCATGGATTGCCTTCCTTCACAGGTTACCACTATGAGACCCACAACAACCCTGCAGACTTTTTCATGGAGGTCATTAATGGTGTCATTAGTGGTGATTCCTCTGCTGTGTTGGGAGACAGAGAGGAAGACGAACATGAAGGTATGTTATTCTTGTAGATTCTCGGATTTTTGCCTAATTGATTTTGATTAAAGCTCAGTCATGTTGTGGCTCACTAGAACATGGCCCTTTCATGTTAATTCAGTGCCCCGAAACCAGCTTTTTGTTGTCCATAAGCACTGTGGTATCTTCATAATAAGTCTATTTATGTGATTTTGCCAGTTGTAAGGTATGCCAGTTAGATAAAGGTATCAACGTGATGACTGGCGAAGTCCAAGTCTTTGGGTTTACATTTTATGAAGAATTAGAGATAATCCTGAGCAAGCGTGTGGGAGATTAACTAACTGATGTGGGAAGACTCATCCCATACTGGGTGGATAGGATGGAGAGAGCTAATTAAGTATTTTGGCACACAGGCCTTTTAGCAAGTGAGAAAGTATGTCCCTCTTTTTCTGTGGATATGTTGTGGCCAGTTCCCCGGACTTTTAATGTTGGTGTGAATTCTCCTGATGTGCTGATCAACTATAACCAAGATTTGAAGGCCAGAATAAATCCTTCGTTCCCCTAAGTTGCTTAGGTTGTGTATTTATAGTAGCACAGTGAAGAGAAACTGCAACATGAGGAAATATTTTATTAAAAATAGATGTATTTATTATTTATGTATTTATTATTTATGATTTGCCTCCTATTTTCAACAAGGTTTAGTTTTGTAGTCCATGCTTGCTTTGAACTTGTGAACCCTCTATCTCTGGCTCCAAATGCTGGCATTACAGGACTTTGTCACTATGTCTGACTTTGGAAGACGTCTATCTTAAGAATTAGGGTCCAAGTAGGAAAAGGTCAGTGAATTTGCTGTATACATAAAATTATAGAAGAGTCAAATTAATTGGATGTGCTTTTCCTGCTATGTAAGGGAATAGCAAGAAGTAATTATTTTATATTCAAGATTTGGTGGACTTGGGATATATAGCTCGGTAGAGTGTTTACCTGGCATACATGAAGCCCTGGTTTGATGCCCAACACCACATGAGATCATGCCTGTAATTCCAGCACTTGGGAGGTGGGACAATGGCAGGAGGATCAAAAGTTCAAGATTCCTCAGATTCACAGTTAGCTGAAGGTCAGCTTGGGATGCATGAAACTCTCTGTCAGAACCAAACAGCAGCAACAACAACAGCACTCTCCTCAGAACTGAGGTTTTACTAAAAATAAATATCTTAGGAAAATCAGTAAATCAATTGTTATCTGTTAATAATGTTTCTATATTTACTTTTATTCCAAAGTCCTTTTCCAGAAAGAAAATCGCATCCCAGAAAAATTAGCTTTGCATTATACCATATCTTCCTACTACCAACAAGTAAAAGCTGAATTGGATCAACTGTCAGTGGGACAGGAGATGAAGGGCACAGCCTTCTCGGAGATCACCTATGCCACTTCCTTCTGGCACCAGCTCAGATGGATAATGTGGCGTTCATTCAAAAACCTTACAGGTTTTCCACGGACCATTATGATCCAGGTAATCTGACCTACTGCTGTAATTGTTCTGTGACAGTCGGGTGGAGGCAGCTTGGTCCTGTTACAGCCGACCTTGGGATCAAGTGTATCTTCTGCCTACTCCCCTGTATCTATTTGTCATTCTTGCCTTAGTCAGAACAAACATGAAATAGAACAAGTAAAATTAAAAAGTAACCATTGACTATGAAAAGCTTTTGATTGTTTTTGATAACTGAACTCAAAACTTTTGTTGATTTCAAGGAGCTGTAATGGATAACCTGAATAAAAATTTTCCTTCAAGGATTATAAAGATTATTTTAGTGAATTTGAAATTTCTTTTTTTTTTTTTTTTTTTTTTTTTTTTTTTTTTAGCTAAGCAAGTCTCTTTATTAGCTGAGCCATGTCACTGGCCCACGGACAGTTTTTAGAAAAATGAACCATCTGTTCTTAGAAACCCATAAAAAAGGTGGATGTGCTACTCACACCTGTAACCCCAGCACTCCTCTGGCCAATGGGAGGAGACAGGAGATGAACAGAAGCACACATTCACAACCGTCAGAAACAGGAGGCACCGACCTCCAGAACAACATTCACTTTGATGAAAGCTGACCTCCAGGCTCCATATGCAGTTGTGTCTCCTACACGCCCAGATTCACACACGCCCACGCGATACATTAACAAACCAACCTTAAAAAGGATGTGAGAAATGTAAGCTCTGTGCTCAAATTAACCTGGAGGTGATACCTATTTTAAACAGTCATCTTTATTGATAAAATAGGCTCCTGTCCAGTACACAATCTCAGACATAAGTTTACAGTTCTGTTCAAAAAAAAAAAAAATACAAGGGGTGGAAAACTTGCTAAAAAACAAAGTGAATTTCTTCCAACACCATGACTTTAAATTATATCCAAGAAAGCACAAAAGGGATAAAGTAATTTTTAATGGAAACAACTACTGTCACGTCGTGTCTAGCACAGCTGCCTCAGTGAACTGCTTCTCTCTCAGCTGCTAGGGCCCGTCCTAAATGCCAACGGAAAACCTTAAAGACAGGAAAACCATTTGTCCATAAAATACTAGGTAAGGCCTCTCAATGAGAAATGTGTGTGAAGCATGGGCCATTAGCCCTTTTCTAACCAGCTTCAATCCACCTACTCATTCCAAACTTTAGACAGAAAGTTCTAAAGGGAAAAGGAGTTTACCAATATCTGAAACTATACATAAAGATTATAATAAGCAGTATTTTATTTGGCAAATTATATACTCAAAAGAACTATGGTGCTAATTTTAACACGGTAATATAAATGAGTATAATGTGTATATTCTATTTGGTATTTTTTTATTCTAATCACTCTAAAATAACATTTAGGTTTTAATTGGTGCACACATCTGTATCCTGTGGCTTTTTAAAAAATTACATATATAAACATGGTATTTTTAATGAACGAAACAAAACAGATACTTGTAGAATCACAGGTTTTCATCTTCCCTGTCAGGAAAAAAGAAAAACCTTGCAGTTTTTAAAGAAACGGATGAAGCTTAAAAACAGATTCAGAATGTTCTGTTTTTAAAATCTGAATACATTCTTCCTTTCAAAACAAAAACAAAATAAAACAAAGGAGTCCAACTGCCGGAAGAATCCTGAGTTGCTGACACGACCACACCCATCTTGTTGCATGAAACACTTAATTCTCTTGTCAGCTGGATGACGTATATCATGTCCTTAAATATCAATCAGAAAAGAGAAAAAGCTTGTGTTTATTATTAACTGAGAACCAAAATTTAATTTTTCAAAGAAGTAGTTTAACCTACTAAATATGTTTGTCTTAAGACTGCCTTTCTTAGAAAGTAACATTCCTTCCCTTTCATTCCTGAAATGGTATTTCACACACATACACAAGCCAAGTACCCCTGCCATCCTATGCCATCCTGTCATAGCTGATCAGCTATGACTAAATTGCGTTTGTGGTGCATACAGGACTCCGGTCTGTACAGTTTTAAATCTGAACCATCGTTGACAAGGATTCAAATGCAGGGACATAGATTGACAGCGCTAAGGTCAAGTCTTGAAGAACAGAGGCTACTTGTTAACCGACACCCCACAGGAAGAGTAAGACTGAATGACGAGCTTCCGTGTCACAAAGCACAGCAAAACCTCCATCTGAAAACTGAAATGATTGTAAACACTGGGAACGTCACCAGAAGCCCGCAGCACCGAGATGCGCTTTTGTCTGCTGGTTGCTGCCACGCCTTGCATTGATTCACCCACTACTCGTGGCTCAGTTTCTACTTCTCAACTGTTTCTTTTGCCCTCAGTCGGGTTCTGATTCACTCACTCCCTTGTGGTCAGTCCAGTGATGTGGAGCCATGTGTGAGGCTCTGGACTTGGAAGCTGCTCAGCTCTTCCTCAGACTGAGGTCACTGCTGGTCACTAAGGCTGACAAAGACCCACTTTCTGATGTGTCGTCTTTCCGAAGGTTCAAGAATGATTCTCGAGGTATCTGAAGGATCTCTCTCAGGCCTCTGTTTTCCTGCTCCAGCTGGAATATTCGCTCCTGCTCCTTGCAGCCCTGCTGCTCGTCGATCTCAATGGCTCTTCGCATTACTGCCGCCATCTCAGTTATCTGGTCAACATGTGCTTGCAACTCCTTGGAGTGCTGCTCCTTTAACTTCATTATTACACCTGGATCATCTTTTTTGCTAGCCATTAACAATCTAAACATTTGCTCTCGATACTTGCTCATTATAAGTTCCAAGGCGGACTGGTGTTCTTCCAGTGATGTACGCAGTTCTTTATTCTCGTGTTGCAGTTCTCTGATCTGTCTGTTTTCTTGCTGGATTCCCATAACTAATGTAGACCGAGGCCGATGTCTTGCGACTTCATTAAGTTCTTGAATTTCTTCCTGATACTGCTTCATTGCCTCGACACGCTTGCTGAGAGCCGTGGTCTGCTCAATGAGAGACTCGGCTGCGTCGTCGAGGTCCCTCAGCCTGTCCACAAGGGCTTTGCCGTCAGCAAGGGCCTTCTCAATTGTGCAACTCATTTTTGGCTTCAGCCCGCGGGGACCCCGCGAGTCTAGGGGGTACAGACGCTGCGCTCTCGCTCCGCCTCCTCAGAGAGCCGACGCGAACCCCGGCAGCGGCAGGGCGGCGAAGGAGTCAGCGCGCCTCGGACCCAACATCGGCCTGCGGGATATCGGCTCCCGGAGGCTCAAGTCTCGCGAGACTTCGCTTTTCCTCTACCATAGGGCCCGGCAAGCTGCTAGCCGCCGAATTTGAAATTTCTTATAGCTTTCCACTTTCAATCACTGCTTCATTCCACAAGTTCAAAATACAATAATGAACAATTGAGCAAAAATACATGTGTTTTTCTTCTGTGCTGAAGCTTCTGTGGACAGATGAGTGATGACTGAGTAAAGACATCACATTAAGAGCATGTCAAAAAGAGAGTGAACTATGGAGAAAGTTTAAGAAGGGAAGGGGTAGAGTCAGGAGAGGGAGAATGAGGGAAGGAAAAGAAGATTGATTTGCAGTTGAAACTAGGCCGTCTTTGTATATATCTGAGGGTGATTTGCTGCCTGAGAGGTGAGCCTGCCTGCAATGTGCTATTTGTTCCCTGTTTACTGACTTTGCATCTTTACTTGAGGCAGTAGCTGCCTCAAACCAGACAGCTTACATACAGGCAGAACCCAGGCTTTATGAGGCTGTTCTCTGTCAGGCTAAGTCTCTCTATTGACAGAGCTTTTCTGGTTGGTTCCATGGTAATTTAAGTAGTGAACTGTCACTATTTAAACTTTTCTTGTTATTCTTAATGTATATATCACATAAAAACTGTAGATCTTCTAGCTCATATAGCCCTTACTTAATTTTCATGTAATTTCCATTTAATTTTTATGTGTGAATGCATGTGTGTATAAGTACCAGAGGGTGCTTGAGTGTGTGCCTGTGGAGGCCCGAGGGTGACTTTGAGAATCATCCTGGATCACTCTACTTCTTTATTGCTTTGCTCGGATTTCCCAGACTCCACCTTCCAGTACCAGAATTATAGACCATTGCCATATGTACCTGACACTTTTACGTGGGATCTGGGGATCCAAAGTTAGGTCATTTTGTTTGTAAGGCAAAGACTTTAAGCCTTGAGCCATCTCATCAGCCCTCCATTTAATTTTAAAATAATTTTTGTGCAAGTATATATAATATGTAAGTATATTTATTCTCCCCCACGCCTTTGTTTCCTATCCTCAATTTTCTCCTCATTCACCCTTGATTTTTTTCCCTAGCCAACTTCACTTCTCCTTTCATTTTATATGTACACACATGTATTATTACTGTAATGTACTGGAGAGTGAACCCAGAGGTTCAAACATGATAGGCAAGTGTTCTGCCACTGAGCTATATCCCCAGCCCTTGTCCACCATTTATAATCAATTTGGTTTTTTTGGTCGTTATTTTATTACTAGCCATTTAGTTTTTATTGAGCACTAAAAGATGGTATTTTGTTGGCTTCAATGGAATGCTGACTTAACATGAATACTATCACTTTCATAATTAAGTACTGTTATCTGCCAGGTGTATTTGTGAGCCTGCAACCTCACTAGAGTTGCACTATTTCTACAAGCATTTTGGTTCATGTGAGTTGTCATCTGGAGTGAGCCCCTTGCTAATTGAACCCAGAGCGATGTTCAGTGTTTTTGTGAGTTGTCTGCACAGTTCGAGCTGGTGCAGGCAGGCAAGGGACTAGAAGAGCTGGCTGTGGTCTTCACTGGCTGAGACTGGTGGAAGCAGTGACGGAGGAGACAGGTCAGGGAGTGCTCAGGACTGGCTGGTCCAATGCTCTGCGGCAGATGAGACACTTCCCCGAGTGGGCATACACTCCACAGAGCCCATGTTGGTGAGACTCAGCTCACCACTACTTCCTTAAGATGCAAAATAACATTATTACAAACTGCTAGAAAAACTATTATTTTTAAATTTTATTACTTGTTTACTTCTTGGTAACAGGGTGTAACAGGGTGTAACACCTGCTAGGCCAACATGAGCTATATCCCTGACCTGGAATTTTTATTTAATTCTTACCATAACATTAAAGACACTCTGTCTTTGGAGCTCTTGAAGTATGCAATTATACATGTGTACTGATGCAGAAGTTGAGAATTCAGTCCACAGAGTGAAAACTCTCAGAGATTTAGACTTTGGTTTGTTCCCAAATCTTTTGGTTTGCTCTGATGCTCTTGTAGGGTACTTGAGCTGAAGCCTGCACTATCCATGCCTGGTGGATCTCTGAGCAGAGCAGGGAATTCTTAGATGTTCTGTCAATTCCCCCCAAAAGTAGATCCTTTCATTTTCATTTTCATCTGGAAAACAGCATTAGCATATGCTGCGTTCTTATCCAACCATTCTGGTGGATAAGATCCCAGCATGGTAGAATATTATTTCAAGGAAACATTTTCTGGGAAAAGGACATGGCTTTATTTAAGAGAAATAAGGAAAAATATGGGAATTGTTAGGCCTTGGTATTTCTTCCTAGTTCAGGTCTAAAGCCTGTTTCCTGGGGAAGGTCACAGTAACCCCATGGGCAGGTGCTAGGCATTCTTTCCTAGGTAATTAAAGTTTTTCCCCTGGCAGGAGGAATTCTTCTGGGAATTAGGAGTGCTTTTTACCTGCTCTTAGGTTTTTTGGGACTAGCTTCCTGCTCTCTGATCTAGAGAAAAAGCCTGCTTTTTAACTTTAAGTCAAATTCTAAATAGAGATTTCATGTCTAGTCACTCACAATAAGTAGACTTGTTAGCCAAAATGTGTACACTGATTTTAAAGAAATTAGAGAACAACTTCAAGAGTCTTAAAACATAAGTGGGTAAAATTCCACCTATAAACTAACTCAGAAATTCCAGAAGTATAAGACTATGCTATCTGTTCACTAGAACTTTAAAAGGAACTGTGACACCCTCTTACCCTGGCTGAAGGCCAAGGAAGAGACCATCATGCCAGAAAGTCTAGATGTCAAGACTATCCACTGGTGATGGTATTTGCAATCCAAACTGGGAGAATCCATGTTGGTAGCAAAGGGGACCATGTCTTCCCTTTCCCAAACAGCACTCTTATGGGAAATCACAGAGATGGACTATCTGGATGCACCCCCACCAATTATTGCCTCCACCCCAAAAGAGACACCCTTGGTGGTATGGGGCTCTACAGTATGGATCCCAGGTTTGGAGAATGTATTGTTCACGGATGGTTCATCAACAACTGATGGCAATATACTCCTGGAATTCCTCAAAGGAAGACAGACATAAGCAACCTTACTATTAAAGGAATAGATGGACACTATTATAGGAAGAATTATTCTTTTAATAATTATATTGCTTAAGTGTTTCCTTCAGCACATCTCTCAGCAGTGCTCCATCAACAAGACCACACTACAGGGGCGTAGAACAATGACAACTATGTGGGCTCAGCCTCTTAACTATCCGGTGAAGCATTATAGATTGGCTAGATTTGGAAATACTGGGAGAATGTTTCTGTTAAGTGCCTTTACCCTCAAGCAATGGGTTAGGTTCTTGAAAAAATGTCCTTCCTGAAGGTGATTGCTGATTAGGAAATTATATGTCTATTTGTAGGTGAAATATTCTTTACCCCAAAATTTTCTGTATAAAAGCTGTCACAAAAGTTTCAGTAAATAGGTCCAGATTCACTCAGCCTAGAGAGTTGTGTGTTTCTATTCTCTACCTGGTCTGGGGGAGCCCTGGTCTCTGTCCTGAGGCAAGCATACACTGTTTCCCATTCTTTCAGGGACTCTAGTGAAGCAGTTACAGTGTCCATCTTAGTGGAAAGATCTGATGACCAAATCTTACAAAGTAGTGAATGATTTCATAAACATTTTTATTTATAATGAAACACTTTCTTATTTTCACTTAAACAGGCATTCATCAACGTTTTATTGGCAACAATTATAGGTTATATTTTCCTTGCACAACACAATGATTGTAATGAAGTCCGAAACAGGTAAATAAATTTGGGTCTTGAACTTTAGAAAATGTTATTTTTTTGAGCTTATGTAAACCCATTAACAGTTTGAGTTTATAACAAGAACAAAATAAATGTCTGTGTTTTTTTGTGGGGTAGAATATGTTAGTGCATTGAAAAGTCAATGGAAAGAGTTAATTTTTTCCACATGTGTTTGTATGTATTGTTGAGCTATACCTACATTACATTTCACACTTTTAACCCTTTTTAAAGGGTATGGTCAGTGACATCAGGTACCTTCGTGTCATGCAACTATCAGTACTCTGTATTCCAGAACATTTTTCATCTTCCCAAATGTTTTCCTAACCTATCTTTCCCAACTCACTCCTGCACTTTCTTTCTTTCTGACAGTTCTGGAAATCTAGAATATCAAGGTCTGTGAGGATGGAGGCAATTTGTGTTTTGTTGTTGTTTTACAACTGGATTTATTTGAGAGAGAGAGAGAGAGAGAGAGAGAGAGAGAGAGAGAGAGAGAGAGAGAAAGGAAGCATCCAAGCATATATCATATCAGGGATCGACTTTTTGAAGTCAGTTCTCTTTTTATACCATGTGGGCTTCCAGGAATCTAACATCTAACTCAGGTCACTGGGTATGTGAGCAAGCACCTTACCTGTTAATCTCTCTCTCTCTCTCTCTCTCTCTCTCTCTAAGGAAGAATAATAATAGTTCATTCATGTATGTGTATGGGATGTGTTACTTATCCATTTATCCGTTCAAAATTTGGGTTGCTTTTACTGTTAAAAGCATTTAAAAAACACTTTCTATGTGTGTACAAGTGAAAGAGTTCCAGATTTCAATTCTTTAAGAGAGAAACTTAAATTTGTGAAATCATGTGGTCATGATGTTAATAATTTGAAGAACTTCTGTACTGTATTCTTCAGCTGTACTATTTTATATTCTTGCTGACAGTACATAGGGATCCTAACTTCTCTACCTCCTCACACAAATTTACACACACACCCCCGTTTTAAATGTGAGACCAAAAAAAAAAAAAAAGATCTGTTCAATTCTCTGTGACAGGGACCATTCATTCTACTGATCTTCTCCTTAGAGGATACTGAACCCCCTATGGATTTCAACCCTTATGACTCATCTACAACATATCTCTAGAGACAGACTCCTATCTTGGAGTAATTGTTTAAAAGAATGAAATTTAGGGGACACATTTTAATATACAGCAACCTAAGACCATGAGTTTCCAAGTAAACTATCACAGTCATGTGAATGCTACTGTGGACACAGACAGACAAGAGAATGATCTAATAGGATGACACTTCCTTAGTACAGTTCTACCTTTCATTTTCTTTCTTTCTTTCTTTCTTTTCTTCTTTCTTTCTTTCTTTCTTTCTTTCTTTCTTTCTTTCTTTCTTTCTTTCTTTCTTTCTTTCTCCTTTCTTTCTTTCTCTTTCTTTCTTTATTTCTTTTTTTATTAATATATTTTTATACATTTTTTATTATTATTTCAGCTCATACAAACTTAATAGGTACACCAGTTCCCTCCCTCCCTCCTCCTCCCCCTGTACCCCTCCTCCCCCTCCCCACCCCTCCCTCCCCATCCCCCAGTGACTCCCGCCCCAATTCCCAGAGAGTCCTTTCTTGTGCATGCCTGATTTTCCTCTGGGCCCTCCTCTCCAATGACGTACAAAGACCCAGTAGCCTTTCCCTGAACCCTTTCCCATGTTCCCCTTAGGTATAGGAACACTGCTGTGGCTGCCAATCCCTTGCCTCCAAGGATCTTGGTGCCTTTAGGAGATGCTAGACTTTGTGAGTTCAATAGTGTGTTGGACAATGCACAGGGCATGTAAAGTCCAATTATGATTGCTTCAGCCCTAACTTGTATGGAGTATCTTACATATCATTGCTCCTCCCATCCTTTTGCTCTTACACTCTTACCGCCCCCTCTTCCGCAAATTTCTCTGAGCTTCAGGATAGGGAGAGATTAAGCTGGCCTAGTTCTAGGTGGTTGATATAGAGTCTCTGAAGTTCTGGATTGTGGTTTGTTGATTTTCTTTTGCAGTTTTGCTGCTCCTGCAATGCCCTTCATTCCATCCTGGTGGGCATTGTATGTTACCCCCTGGCCAGAGACAAAAAGCTGTTAAACTAGAGTCTTGTGATGAAAGCACATTCAAAGGTAGATGTAATAAAAGTGAGGGAGGGGTCTATCACCCATTTGCAAAATGGTTACTTTTTATATGCCCTCCTCTTCTGGTGAGATCATACCGCCTCAGTAGTAAATGATCAGGAACAAAAGTCTGTGAACTTAATCAGATGTCTCATTACTTATTTGAGTCCTTGATGGAGGCCTATTTTCTTTTTTTTTTTTTTTTTTTATTAAAAATTTAATTATACATTTTAAAATTTTTTACCAGTTCCCTCCCTCTCCCCTCCCCCTCTCCCAGTGCCCCAGTGTCTCCCCCCCAATTCCCAGAGAGTTCTTTATTGTGTGCGCCTAACTCTCCACTGGGTCCTCCTCTCCGATGACATATAAGGACCCAGTGGCATTTCCATAAGCCCTTTCTCTTGTTCCCCTTAAGCATAAGATTACTACTATGGCTGTCAATCCCTTGCCTCCAGGGGTCTCGGTGCCCTTAACAGATGCTAGACTTTATGAGGGCAACAGTGCGCTGGACATTGCGCAGGGCATGCAAAGTTCCATTATGATTGCTTTGGCCCCAACTATTGTTGAGAATCTTGCAAATCGTTGCTCCTCCCATCCTTTTGCTCTTACAATCTTACCGCCCCCTCTTCCGCAAATGTCCCTGAGCTCCAGGATGGGGAGAGATTAGGCTGTCCTAGTTCTATGTGATTGATATAGAGTCTCTGAAGTTCTGGATTGTGGTTTGTTGATTTTCTTTTGCAGTTTTGCTGCTCCTGCAATTCCCTTCACTCCATTCTGCTGGCACTGTATGTCACCCCCTGGCCAGAGGACAAAAAACTGTTAAACTGGAGTCTTGTTGTAATAGCACATTCAAGGGTAGATGTAATAAGAGTAGGAAACCTCACTGAGGGCGGGTCCATTACCCATTGCAAAATGATTACTTTTTATCTGCTAGACTATATGCCCTCCCCTTCTGGTGAGATCAGGAAAGAACATCTGTGAACTTACCAGGTTCTCATTACTTACTTGCAGACCTTGATGGAGGCCTATTTTCTCTGCTGTAACATGGTCTCCTCTCTCCTTGTTCTGGTGTGGCCCTCCTAACCCATCTCTCTTGTCATAATCCTTGCAATTACTGTGTTACATAGGTTTACTTTTGAGTGTCCCAATATGGGCTGGGCGAGTTTGGTACTAGGAGCCACCTATTAGGGAGTACATACGGCGCTTAATTTTCTGGGTTTGGGATACTTCACTTAATATAATTCTTTCTAATGACATCCATTTCCCAGCAAATTCCAGTAATTCATCATTTTTGATGGCTGAGTAGTACTCCATTGTATAGATGTACCACAGTTTCCTTATCCACTCGTCAACTGTTGGACATTTAGGTTGATTCCATGACTTTGCTATTGTAAACAGTGCTGCTATGAACATGGTCGAGCTTGTGCTATCGAGGCGAACCTCTGCTGCTTGGGGGGTTATTCCCAAAAGTGGGATAGCAGGGTCATATGGCATTTCAATCTTTAATTTCTTCAAGAATCTCCAGACGGCTCGCCAGAGTGGCTGTATGAGCCTGCATTCCCACCAACAATGTAGGAGAGTTCCCCTCTCCCCACATCCTCTCCAGCATTTGTCGTTGTTTGTACTGTGGATTTTTGCCATCCTGACCGGGGTGAGATGATATCTCAGGGAAGTTTTGATTTGCATTTCCCTGATGGCGAAGGAAGTGGAGCATTTTTTAAGATAATTGTTAGACATTTTAATTTCATCCCTGGTAAAGTTTCTTTGAAGTTCCAGGGCCCATTTTTTAATTGGGCCAGTGTTTTCCTTGGAGTTTAATTTTCTAAGTTCTTTGTGCACTCTGGACAGTAGAGCTCTGTCAGATATGTGGTTAGTGAAGATTTTCTCCCATTCTGTGGGTTGCCTTTGAGCTCGTGCGACAATTTCTTTATCTGAACAGAAGCTCTTTAATTTCACAAGATCCCAACTGTTGAGAGTTGGTAGCAGTGACTGTGCCATTGGATGTCTGTTTAGGAAGTGTTGGCCTAGCCCAATCAGCTCGAGGGAGTTCCCTATCCTTTCAACTATGGCTTTTAAAGTCTCTGGCCTGATATCAAGGTCCTTGATCCATTTGGAATTAAGTCTTGTACATGGTGACAAGTACGGGTCCAGCTTTAATCTTCTGCATGTGGAGATCCAGTTTTGCCAGCACCATTTGTTGAAGATGCTGTTCTTTTTCCATTGGATTCTTTGGGCCCCTTTGTCAAAGACCAAATGGCTGTAACTTTGTGGGCTTATATCTGGGTCTTCAAGCCTTATCCATTGATCTGTGTGTCTATTTTGGAGCCAGTACCAGGCTGTCTTTATAACTATGGATTTGTAGTATAGACTAAGGTTTGGTATGGTAATACCTCCAGCTGTGTTTTTGTTACTCAGGATTGTCTTTGCTATCCTGGGTCTTTTGTGCCTCCATATGAACTTTGAGATTGTTTGGTCAACTTCTTTAAAGAATTGCTTTGGGATTTTAATTGGTATAGCATTGAATCTGTATATTGCCTTTGGTAGGATGGTCATTTTTACAATGTTGATTCTGCCAATCCAGGAACAAGGGAGGTCTTTCCACCTTCTGGTGTCTTCTGCAATTTCTTTCTTTAGGGTTTTAAAGTTTTCATTGTAAAGGTCTTTTACCTCCCTTAGTTATGTTTATACCAAGGTATTTCATTTTTTTAGAGGCTATAGTAAATGGCATGGTTTTCTCTCAAGGCTTTTTCACTTCTTTCATTCTGGGCATATAGGAAGGCCTCTGATTTTTGCACACTTATTTTGTATCCTGCCACCCTGCTGAACTTCTCAATTAGTTCCACGAGCTTCCTGGTGGAATTTTTGGGATCACTCAGGTATAAGATCATGTCATCTGCAAATAGAGATAGCTTGACTTCTTCCTTGCCAATTTGAATCCCTCTTATGTCCCTTTCTTGTCTTATGGCTTCAGCTAAGACTTCAAGTACAATATTGAATAGAAGTGGTGAGAGTGGACAGCCTTGTCTAGTTCCTGATCGAAGTGGGAATGCTTCCAATTGTTCCCCATTGAGCATAATCCTTGCTGTGGGCTTGTTGTATACAGCTTTTATTATATTGATAAAGGTTCCTTCCATTCCTACTGTCTCTAGCATCTTGATCATAAAAGGCTGTTGGATCTTGCCAAAGGCTTTTTCTGCATCTATCGAGAGTATCATGTGGTCTTGGTCTTTGGACTGGTTTACATGATGAATTACATTTATTGATTTGCGTATGTTGAACCAACCTTGTGTGCCGGGGATGAAGCCTACTTGGTCCCCGTGAATGATCTTTTAAATATGTTTTTGAATCCGATTTGCTAAGACTTTGTTGAGAATCTTTGCATCTGTGTTCATCAGAGAGATCGGCCTATAGTTTTCTTTTTTAAGTGTATCTTTATTAGGTTTTGGGATTAAGACGATATTAGCTTCATAGAAGGAATTTGGTAGTGTTCCTTCCTTTGCTATTTGATGGAACAGTTTGAGGAGTATTGGTGTTATTAACTCCTTAAATGTCTGGTAGAACTCTGTGCTGAATCCATCTGGTCCAGGACATTTTTTGGTGGGAAGATTTGAGATTACTTCATCAATTTCCTATATGTTATAGGACTATTTAAATAATTCATCACCTTCCTGATTCAATTTAGGTAAGTTGTGTTTACTTAGAAATTCATCCATCTCTTTTGTGTTGTCAAACTTCACAGAGTATAAGTTTTTGAAATATGATGTTATAATTCTCTGGATTTCTTGGGTATCCGTAGTGATAACTCCATGTTCATTTCTAATTTTGTTAATTTGGGTTTCTCTCTCTTGCTTTTGGTTAGTTTAGCTAGGGGTGTATCAATCTTGTTGATTTTTTCAAAGAACCAGCTTTTCGACTTGTTGATTTTTTCTATCGTTTTCTTAGTCTCGATTTCAGATATTTCTCCCCTTATTTTGCTAATCTCTTCTCTTCTACTGCTTTTGGGATCAGATTGCTCTAGTTTCTCTAAAGCTTTAAGCTGCATTGTTAAGTTGTTTATTTCTGATGTTTCCATTTTTTTTGACGTTGGGCATTAAGAGCTATGAACTTACCTCTTAGAACAGCTTTCATTGTGTCCCAGAGATTTTGGTAAGTTGTATTTTCGTTATCATTCACTTTCAGGAAATCTTGAATTTCCTTTTTAATTTCTTCCTGAATCCAGTTCTCATTCAGCATCATAGTGTTAAGTTTCCAGGAGTTAGTGTATTTTCTCTTGTTTGTTGTGTTGTGGATGTCCAGCTTTAGGCCGTGGTGGTCTGACTAGGGCACAGGTTAGAATTTCAACTTTCTTGTACATGTGTAGATTCAGTTTGTGGCCCAATATGTGATCTATTTTGGAGAAAGTTCCGTGTGCTGCTGAGAAAAATGTGTATTCTTTGGTGCGTGGGTGAAAAGTTCGATAGAGATCTGTGAGGTCCATTTCTTTCAGGGTTTGATTAAGTTCCAAAGTGTCTCTGTTAAGCTTTTGACCTGTTGATCTATCCCATGTAGAGAGGGCGGTGTTGAAGTCCCCAAGAATTATCGTTTGGGGGTTGATTTCTTGCTTTAGGCGCTGTAGGGTTTTCTTAATGAATGTGGAGGGGCCCTATTGGGTGCATATATGTTCAGTATTGTGAAGTCTTCCTGGTGAATTGTACCTGTGACTAAAATGTAGTATCCATCCGTGTCTCTTATAATTTTTTTGGTTTGAAATCCACTTTGTCTGATAGCATAATGGCTACCCCTGCCTGTTTTCTGCTTCCATTTGCTTGTAGAATTGTTGACCAGCCTTTTATTTTTAGAGCGTGCCTATCTTTTGTGGTGAGATGGGTTTCCTGCAGGCAACAGATTGATGGATTGTGATTTTTAATCCAAGTTTGTAATCTGTGTCTCTTGATCGGTGAATTAAGTCCATTAACATTTAGTGTTATAATGGAGAAAAACTATTGTTAATTCCAGACATTTATTATGTTTAGTAGCTTTTATAAGTATATTGCTTCGCTTTTAATGGTGTTATATTTGCCTTCTGTTCTCCTGGATATGCCTGTTTTTTTCTTCACGCTTGAGTATCATTTCTAGCAGTTTTTGAAGGCCTGGTTTGGTGGCCATGTATCCCTTAAAGTTGTCTTTGTGCTGGAAAATTTTTCTTTCTCCCTCCATCATGACTGATAGTTTTGCAGGGTAAATCAGCCTGGGTTGACATTTTTGCTCATTCAATACTTGAAGTATGTCTCTCCAAGCTCTTCTTGCTTTTACGTTTTCGATTGAGAAGTCATTTGTTATTTTAATAGGTTTTGCCTTTAAAAGTGACTTGTTTTTTCTCCCTTGAAGCTCTCAGCACCAGTTCTTTATCTTGAATGTGGAGTGTTTTGACTATTATTTGCCGCGGTGTAGCTTCTAGTTTGGTCAGTATCTGTTTGGGGTGCGGAATGCCTCTTGTATATGAATGGGCCTCTCTTTCTTTAGATGAGGAAAGTTTTCCTTGATGATCGTTTGAAAAATTTCCTCAGGGGTGGTATTTTGAGATTCTTGCTCCGGTATTCCATGAATACGCATGTTAGGCTTCTTCAGGGTGTCCCATATCTCCTGGATATTTCTCTCAAGTATCTTTTTGGCTTTAACAACCTCTTCCATTGAGCTGGCTAGTACTCCCACTTTATCTTCAAGGTCTGAAATTCTGTTTTCTGCTTCATTAGTTCTGTTGATAAGACTCTCTGTGGCGTTTCTGGGTTGAAGATAACTTGTCTTTTAGCTCAGTTTTAAACTCTGCTTGAGTTTGTTTTAACTGTTCTATGCCACTTTTTGTTTCTGCACTGTTTTTCTCAACTCCTCCAGATGTCTGTTGTGTTCCTCTTCAAAGCGATTGATTCGATTATGTAATTCCTCCCGGATTTCCTCTTTCATAGTATTGAACATGGTAATGATCATATTTTGAAAGTCGTTATCCTGGGTCAGGCTTTCTTGGCCTTTTTCCGCGGGTTTGTTCTTTTTGGAGTCTAACATTATGGGATTAATTTCTTCAGTGGGAGATTTGTTTACTTGAGTTGTTGCTTCTCATGGATTTGCACTTTGACTTTGGCATTGTCATTTTAACTCTTAAGATCTCTCAATTTCACTAAACTGAATTATTTGGCCTGGGGTACTGGTGGGGCCTGGCCTGAACGGGGACTTACCTAGGGAGCGGGTGAGGCCCGGGTGGACCGCGGGGCCCGGGCGCAGGGGGAGGTTCCTCCCCGTCCCTCGGCCCCCCAGCGCGGCTCCGGCTGGATGGCGGGAGTCGGAGCCGGGTACCCGTGGCTGACCTGTGGTCCTAGAGCGCGCGTTGAGGCCCGGCTGGATCTCGCCTATGCGTCCCGACTGGCGGAGCGGGGGGTGGGGCGAAAGAGGGAGGAGGGGCGCGTCGGCGTGGAGCTATTTAACCCGAGGGCAGCTGGGCGGGGCCCGGGCGCAGGGGAGGTCCTCCCCGTTCCCTCGGCCCCCGCAAGTTGTGTTTTACTTAAAATCATCCATCTCTTTTGTGTTGTCAAACTCACAGAGTATAAGTTTTTGAAATAGATGTTATAATTTCTCTGGATTTCTTGGGTATCCGTAGTGATAACTCCATGTCATTTCTAATTTTGTAATTTGGGTTTCTCTCTCCTTGCTTTTGGTTAGTTTAGAGGGTGTATCAATCTTGTTGATTTTTTAAAGAACCAGCTTTTCGATTGTTGATTTTTTCTATCGTTTTTCTTAGTCTCGATTCAGATTTTCTCCCTTATTTGCTAATCTCTTCTCTTCTACTGCTTTGTGGATCAGATTGCTCTAGTTCTCTAAGCTTTAAGCTGGCCTAGGAGCCACCTATTAGGGAGTACATACGGCGCTTAATTTTCTGGGTCTGGGATACTTCACTTAATATAATTGTTTCTAATGACTCCATTCCCAGGCAATTCCAGTAATTCATCATTTTGATGGCTGAGTAGTACTCCATTGTATAGATGTACCACAGTTTCCTTATCCACTCGTCAACTGTTGGACATTTGGGTTGATTCCATGACTTTGCTATTGTAAACAGTGCTGCTATGAACATGGTCGTGCTTGTGCTATCGAGGCGAACCTCTCTGCATGGGGGGTTATTCCCAAAAGTGGAAGCAGGGTCATATGGCATTTCAATCTTTAATTTCTTTAAGAATCTCCAGACGGCTCGCCAGAGTGGCTGTATGAGCCTGCATTCCCACCAGCAATGTAGGAGAGTTCCCCTCTCTCCACATCCTCTCCAGCATTTGTGTTGTTTGTATTGTGGATTTTGCCATCCTGACCGGGGTGAGATGATATCTCAGGGAAGTTTTAATTTGCATTTCCCTGATGGCTAAGGAAGTGGAGCATTTTTTTAAGATATTTGTTAGACATTTTAATTTCATTCCCTGGTAAAATTTCTTTTAAGTCCAGGGCCCATTTTTAATTGGGCCATTTATTTACTTGGTGTTTAGTTTTCTAAGTTCTTTGTGCACTCTGGACAGTAGAGCTCTATCAGATATATGGTTAGTGAAGATTTTCTCCATTCGTGGGTTGCCTTTGAGCTCGTGTGAAATCTCTTTATCTGAACAGAAGCTCTTTAATTTCACAAGATCCCAACTGTTGAGAGTTGGTAGCAGTGGACTGTGCCATTGGATGTCTGTTTAGGAAGTGTTGGCCTAGCCCAATCAGCTCGAGGGAGTTCCCTATCCTTTCAACTATGCTTTTAAAGTCTCTGGCCTGATATCAAGGTCCTTGATCCATTTGGAATTAAGTCTGTACATGGTGACAAGAACGGGTCCAGCTTTAACTTCTGCATGTGGAGATCCAGTTTTGCCAGCACCATTTGTTGAAGATGCTGTTCTTTTTCCATTGGATTCTTTGGGCCCCTTTGTCAAAGACCAAATGGCTGTAATTGTGTGGGCTTATATCTGGGTCTTCAAGCCTTATCCATTGATCTGTGTTGTCTATTGTGGAGCCAGTACCAGGCTGTTTTATAACTATGGATTTGTAGTATAGACTAAGGTTCGGTATGGTAATACCTCCAGCAGTGTTTTGGTTACTCAGGATTGTCTTTTGCTATCCCGGGTCTTTTGTGCCTCCATATGAACTTTGAGATTATTTGGTCAACTTCTTTATAAGAATTGCTTTGGGATTTTAATTGGTATAGCATTGAATTTGTATATTGCCTTTGGTAGGATGGTCATTTTTACAATGTGATTCTGCCAATCCAGGAACATGGGAGGTCTTTCCACCTTCTGGGTCTTCTGCTATTTCTTTCTTTAGGGTTTTAAAGTTTAATTGTAAAGGTCTTTTACTTCCCTGGTTAGGTTTTTACCAAGGTATTTAATTTTTTTTAGGGGCTATAATAAATGGTATTGTTTTTCTCAGGCTTTTTCACTTCTTTCATCTGGGCATATAGGAAGGCCTCTGATTTTTGCACATTTATTTTGTATCCTGCCACCCTACTGAACTTCTCAATTAATTCCAGGAGCTTCCTGGTGGAGTTTTGGATCCCTCAGGTATAAGATCATGTTCATCTGCAAATAGGGATAGCTTGACTTCTTCCTTGCCGATTTGAATCCCTCTTATGTCCCTTCTTGTCTTATGGCTTCAGCTAAGACTTCAAGTACAATATTGAATAGAAGTGGTGAGAGTGGACAGCCTTGTCTAGTTCCTGATCGAAGTGGGAATGCTTCCAATTGTTCCCCATTGAGCATAATCCTTGCTGTGGGCTTGTTGTATACAGCTTTTATTATATTGATAAAGGTTCCTTCCATTCCTACTGTCTCTAGCATGTTGATCATAAAAGGCTGTTGGATCTTGCCAAAGGCTTTTTCTGCATCTATTGAGAGTATCATGTGGTCTTGGTCTTTGGACTGGTTTACATGATGAATTACATTTATTGATTTGTGTATGTTGAACCAACCTTGTGTGCCGGGGATGAAGCCTACTTGGTCCCCGTGAATGATCTTTTAAATATGTTTTTGAATCCGATTTGCTAAGACTTTGTTGAGAATCTTTGCATCTGTGTTCATCAGAGAGATCGGCCTATAGTTTTCTTTTTTAAGTGAATCTTTATTAGGTTTTGGGATTAAAACGATATTAGCTTCATAGAAGGAATTTGGTAGTGTTCCTTCCTTTGCTATTTGATGGAACAGTTTGAGGAGTATTGGTGTTATTAACTCCTTAAATGTCTGGTAGAACTCTGTGCTGAATCCATCTGGTCCAGGACATTTTTTGGTGGGAAGATTTGAGATTACTTCATCGATTTCCTCATATGTTATAGGACTATTTAAATAATTCATCACTTTCTGATTCAATTTAGGTAAGTTGTGTTTACTTAGAAATTCATCCATCTCTTTTGTGTTGTCAAACTTCACAGAGTATAAGTTTTTGAAATATGATGTTATAATTCTCTGGATTTCTTGGGTATCAGTAGTGATAACTCCATGTTCATTTCTGATTTTGTTAATTTGGGTTTTCTCTCTCCTGCTTTTGGTTAATTTAGCTAGGGGTGTATCAATCTTATTGATTTTTTCAGAGAACCAGCTTTTCGACGGGTTGATTTTTTCTATCGTTTTCTTAATCTCGATTTCACATATTTCTCCCCTTATTTTGCTAATCTCCTCTCTTCTACTACTTTTGGGATCAGATTGCTCTAGTTTCTCTAAAGCTTTAAGCTGCATTGTTAAGTTGTTTATTTCTGATGTTTCCATTTTTTTGATGTAGGCATTAAGAGCTATGAACTTACCTCTTAGAACAGCTTTCATTGTGTCCCAGAGATTTTGGTAAGTTGTATTTTCGTTATCATTCACTTTCAGGAAATCTTGAATTTCCTTTTTAACTTCTTCCTGAATCCAGTTTTCATTCAGCATCATATTGTTAAGTTTCCAGGATTTAGTGTATTTTCTCTTGTTTGTTGTGTTGTGGATGTCCAGCTTTAGGCCATGGTGGTCTGACAGGGCACAAGTTAGAATTTCAACTTTTTTGTACATGTGTAGATTCGTTTTGTGGCCCAGTATGTGATCTATTTTGGAGAAAGTTCCGTGTGCTGCTGAGAAAAATGTGTATTCTTTGGTGCGTGGGTGAAAAGTTCGATAGAGATCTGTGAGGTCCATTTCTTTCAGGGTTTGATTAAGGTCCAAAGTGTCTCTGTTAAGCTTTTGACCTGTTGATCTATCCCATGTAGAGAGGGCGGTGTTGAAGTCCCCAGGAATTATCGTTTGGGGGTTGATTTCTTGCTTTAGGCGCTGTAGGGTTTTCTTAATGAATGTGGAGGGGCCCCTATTGGGTGCATATATGTTCAGTATTGTGAAGTCTTCCTGGTGAATTGTACCTGTGACTAAAATGTAGTATCCATCCATGTCTCTTATAATTTTCTTTGGTTTGAAATCCACTTTGTCTGATAGCATAATGGCTACCCCTGCCTGTTTTCTGCTTCCATTTGCTTGTAGAATTGTTGACCAGCCTTTTATTTTTAGAGCGTGCCTATCTTTTGTGGTGAGATGGGTTTCCTACAGGCAGCAGATTGATGGATTGTGATTTTTAATCCAAGTTTGTAATCTGTGTCTCTTGATCAGTGAGTTAATTCCATTAACATTTAGTGTTATGATGGTGAAACTATTTTTGATTCCAGACATTTATCATGTTTAGTAGTTTTTATAAGTATATTGCTTCGCTTTTAATGGTGTTATATTTGCCTTCTGTTCTCCTGGATATGCCTGTTTTTTTCTTCATGCTTGAGTATTATTTCTAGCATTTTTTGAAGGCCTGGTTTGGTGGACATGTATCCCTTAAAGTTGTCTTTGTGCTGGAAGATTTTTCTTTCTCCCTCGATCATGACTGAGAGTTTTGCAGGGTAAATCAGCCTAGGTTGACATTTTTGCTCATTCAATACTTGAAGTATGTCTCTCCAAACTCTTCTTGCTTTTAGTGTTTCCATTGAGAAGTCATTTGTTATTTTAATAGGTTTACCTTTAAAAGTGACTTGTTTTTTCTCCCTTGAAGCTCTCAGCACCAGTTCTTTATCTTGAATGTGGAGTGTTTTGACTATTATTTGCCGTGGCAAGCTTCTGTTTTGGTCATATCTGTTTGGGGTGCGGAATGTCTCTTGTATATGGATGGGCCTCTCTTTTTTTAGATGAGGAAAGTTTTCCTAGATGATCGTTTGAAAAATTTCCTCAGGGGTGGTATTTTGAGATTCTTGCTCTGGTATTCCATGAATACGCATGTTGGGCTTCTTCAGGGTGTCCCATATCTCCTGGATATTTCTCTCAAGCATATTTTTGGCTTTAACAATCTCTTCCATTGAGCTGGTTAATACTCCCACTTTATCTTCAAGATCTGAAATTCTGTTTTCTGCTTCGTTAGTTCTGCTGATAAGACTCTCTGTGGAGTTCTGGGTTGAAGATAACTTGTCTTTTAGCTTAGTTTTAAACTCTGCTTGAGTCTGCTTTAACTGCTCTATGCCAGTTTTTGATTCTTGCACTGTTTTTCTCAACTCCTCCAGATGTCTGTTGTGTTCCTCTTCAAAGCGATTGATTCGATTATGTAATTCCTCCTGGATTTCCTCTTTCATAGTATTGAACATGGTAATGATCATATTTTGAAGGTCGTTATCTTGGGTCAGGCTTTCTTGGCCATTTTCCATGGGTTTGTTCTTGTTGGAGTCTAACATTATGGGATTAATTCCTTCAGTGGGAGATTTGTTTACTTGAGTGTTGTTTCTCATGGATTTGCACTTTGACTTTGGCATTGTCGTTTTAACTCTTAAGATCTTCTTTTAATTTCTGTGTGTTTTTCACTAAACTGAATTATTTGGCTGGGGGTTTTGGGGGTGTGCGGAGACTGTAGGCTTACCTAGGTCGAGGTGAGTCCAGCTGGACCCGCGCGTCCCGGCATCAGAGTGGGGGGAAGGAAGGATGGGGCTTCGGCGGGGCGCTAATTTAAACCTGGGGGATCTTCGGGGTGATCCTGGGCGCAGGGGGATGCCCTCTCCTCCTCCCAGAGTCTGCGCGGCGGCTCCGGCTGGGATGGTGGGAGAGGTGGGGTCCCTGGGCAGCCTGGGGCTCTGGGGGTGGCGGGGAGCCGAGCTACCTGGTGTGGGCGCGGTGAGGCTAGGCTGGACTGCGCGCTCGTCCCGGGCGGTCAGAGTGGAAGTGAAGGGGCTCGCTCTTTCTTTCTTTCTTCTTTCTTTTTTTTCTTTCTTTCTTGCTTCTTGCTTCTTTCTTTCTTTCTTTCTTTCTTTCTCTTCTTTCTTTCTTTCTTTCTTTCCTTTCTTTCTTTCTTTCTCTTTCTTTCTCTTCCTTCCTTCCTTCCTTGCCTTCTCTTCCTTCCTTCCTTCCTTCCTTCCTTCCTTCCTTCCTTCCTTCCTTCTCTCTCTCTCTCTCTCTCTCTCTTTCTTTCTTTCAAGAAAAATCTATTTGGTGTTATTTAATTCATGCAGTGAGTTCAGCTGGGAAGAACCTGTAATGCTATTGAACTTACTGCTGGGTTTTGCTCATGTTCTCTTCCTGCAGAGCCGTCTTCCTTTATGTGGTGACCAGTTTCCAGTGTATCATCAGTGTGTCTGCAGAGGAGTCCTTTGCCATTGAGAAGAAACACTTTTTGTGAGTAGTATCTGCTCCAGGAATGAGGTGTAGTAACTGGTGTAGTAACTTGGTCACATTCAGATTTGGGCCGAAGATGTGATCTCTTGGGTTGCCAGTATTTTTCTTTGTTTAGTTGAAGATAAATATCTTATGTGTTTATTATGTGTAGTGCACGTTCTTGAAGTATGTGTGGAGCTTATTAATATTAATTAAAGAAAAGGAGCAAAGGGCAGGTTGGAAAATCAAGAACTTGTAGAGTTTACTACCCCAAGAAGGTTTCAAGGTTGGGGTTGTTTTCCTGAACCCCAAGACTGCAAAGAAGGCAACAATAGAAGCAGCAGGAAAGTATTGTTTTTGCATTTAGCAGGAACAGGTCAGGATGACCTTCCAACAACAACAACAAAAAACTTGAGGGTTTGGAAAATATCAAGTAGTTTGGTTAAGGATGTAGCTCAGCTGGGAGACAATTTGCTTTTCATGCACGAAACCCTGGATTTGATCCCCAGTACCACATAACAAGTATGATGAGCACTCCTTGGGAGTTGGAGGCAGGGGAAAGAAAGTAAAAGTTATTCTGGTTTATTCAAAGAATTCTAGGCCAGCCTGGGCTTAAAATTCTGTCACTAAAAACAAAAGGAAAGGGGAAAAAGAGAAAAGGAGGGAGGCAGGAAGCAAATAAATGATCAGAGAGAGAGTAAAGATACTTGGGATGGAAGAGTTTCAAGTCTGAAGGACTATGACAAGGTCTCAGGAAGAAGGATTAGAATTTGGTAGCTGTCAGGTCTGTATGTTAATGAAGTGTGATCTTGGAAGGAAGAAATCATTTTCCTCTTTTAAAGTATGACAGTTAGCTTCAGCTGTCAACTTGACACTTCAGAGCTGAGCCGTTAGGAAGAATTATTCAGTTAAGAAAGTTAGGAGATTAAGTTAGGAGATTGTCCATTTGCATGATTAATGTGGGAAGGTCCAGCTCATTGTTGGTAGAACTGTTTCCTGGGCAGGTGGATGGAGACAGAGGCAGGACTAGTTGGAATCAGTAAGCAGAACTGGCAGACTGGCAGACTGGCAAGCTAGAAAGCAGCATGGATCCTTGTAACCCCTGTCTTCCCCTCCACCCCGGCTCTTTCAGTAGATATGGTGTGGCCAGTTCTTTGTTTCTGATGCTGTTATCATCCTCCTGTCAGAATGATCAACTGTAACCTGTAATCCTGAGCATGATTTCCTGTCCCCCTGAGTCCTTTGGGCCGCGTGGTATTTATAGCAACAGAACATTGAAAATGTGGCAGTAATTGCACTCCTCTGGGGCTTCATCAATAACAGCGTCAGCACTTTCTTCACAATGAGAAGTGGGAGGAGCAAAGTCTCCAAGGCCACCTCCAGAGGAGCAGAGGAGGCGCTGTTCTCCAGCTCCAGAGAGCTAGCGTCTCTCAGGCGACCTGTTTCTGCTTCTGTTCAGGGGCTGTCCTGGGGCCACTGGCCAACACAGAAGATTGCTCTGTGATAAGGGGTCACAGCAAGAATATCAGCAGTGCCCGAGGGAGGGCCCGGCAGCCTGGAGCAGGCAGATGCTGTAGTACTGGAAGCCTGGTAGTAACAGGCATCTCGTATTCTGTGCATTCTACACTAACAAGATGCATATGCATGTTTTTTTTTTTTTTTGTAGACACGAGCATATAGGTGGATATTACAGAGTGACGCCTTATTTCCTTGGAAAGCTGATTTCTGAGTTGATACCCAGGAGGTTGTTGTCCACTGTTATATTTACTTCTATAGCATGTGGCATAGCAGGTAAGAAATAAGATAAAGGATGTGTCTTTTCAGTCTTCCATTCAAAGTGAAGCATGTTTTTGGTTCATATGACTGACGCAAACGGTGGGAGAGAAGCACATGTCTCCATTCTTCACACTCTGAAATAGTTGTTCTGGATAGTTACCAGCAAGACTCATTCCCAGCAAAACTGCAAAAATTGCTCATGAAGCTGTGTTTTTACTGATTATGTGAGTTATAAATGAGTATAAGAATAATCTATTGAAGTAATTGAGACTATTCCAGTAGAGCTGATATAACCAGAAATAAAATATAGAGAAGCAGATAATATTTCATGGGTGTGTGCACATGAGTGTGAAGAAATCAAACACATACTTCTTCTATCATTTTATAGTAAGGTAAAGATGTTGAATTTAGGGTTTATTGATTTAGTGCAAATGTTTGAAAGATGTGAACAAATTCATGTACGCTGTATACTCGGGTTTCTCCATAAATCACAGCTTAAAATTTCCATCTCTTTCTTTTTGTCTCTCTCTGTCACACACATACACACACACACACACACACACACACACACACACACACACACACATTTACTCCAGAAATACCTTTTCAATGGCATACTTCAGGATAAGAAGCACTGATAGAACTGAAACTAGGTCAGACTAATCTCTCCCCATCCTGAAGCTCAGGGACATTTGCGGAAGAGGGGGCGGTAAGAGTGTAAGAGCAAAAGGATGGGAGGAGCAATGATTTGCAAGATACTCCACACAAGTTAGGGCCGAAGCAATCATAATTGGACTTTGCATGCCCAGCGCAATGTCCAGCACACTATTGACCTCACAAAGTCTAGCATCTGCTAAAGGCACCAAGATCCTTGGAGGCAAGGGATTGACAGCCACAGTAGTGTTCCTATGCTTAAGAGGAACACGGGAAAGGTTTCAGGGAAATGCCACTGGGTCCTTGTATGTCATCGGAGAGGAGGGCCCAGAGGAGAGTCAGGCATGCACAAGAAAGGACTCTCTGGGAATTGGGGCGGGAGGCACTGGGGGATGGGGAGGGAGGGAAGGGGGAGCAGAGGGTTCCAGGGGGAGGAGGAGGGAGGGAGGGGAACCGGTGTACCTATTAAGTTTGTATGAGCGGAAATAATAATAAAAAATGTATAAAAAAGCACCTTAGATATTTGAACTGATATGAACAATTCTGAATTCTCTATTCAATCCCATGGGTACATATGTCTGTCTTCAGGCTAGTATCATGTTGTTCTCATTACAATGGCTCCATAGTACAGCTTGAGACGGGGTATTGTGGTATGCTTAGCATTGGTTTTTTTTTTTTTTTTTTTTTTTTTTAGGTTCATGCCATTTGTTTTACTATTAGTTTGTGGTCTAATTTGTAAAATTAGACAATACATGCATATGTTATAAAATCCAAAAGGATGCAAGATGGCTCAGCAAGTAAAGGTGATTGCTACCAAGCTTGACAACCTGAGTTCTTTTATCTTGTGTTTCACGCATGTGCACAAAGATAAACCAATGATTAAAGAAATTAAAGAAAAGTATAGAACACAGATACACAAGAAGTATTTTTCTAGTATGTTAAGCACTGGAGGTAGGTGACCAGTGCTACTAGTTTTTTTTTTATTAAAAATTTAATTATACATTTTAAAATTTTTTACCAGTTCCCTCCCTCCCCCCTCCTCCCCCCCGAACCCCTCCTCCCCCTCCCCTTCCCCAGTGTCTCCCCCCCAATTCCCAGAGAGTCCTTTATTGTGTGCGCCTAACTCTCCACTGGGTCCTCCTCTCCGATGACATATAAGGACCCAGTGGCATTTCCATAAGCCCTTTCTCTTGTTCCCCTTAAGCATAAGATCACTACTATGGCTGTCAATCCCTTGCCTCCAGGGGTCTCGGTGCCCTTAACAGATGCTAGACTTTATGAGGGCAACAGTGCGCTGGACATTGCGCAGGGCATGCAAAGTCCCATTATGATTCTTAGCATTTTTTTTTTTTTGGTGAACTTATTTTTTTTTATTAAAAATTTAATTATACATTTTAAAATTTTTTACCAGTTCCCTCCCTCCCCCCTCCTCCCCCTCCCCTTCCCCCAGTGCCTCCCCCCCAATTCCCAGAGAGTCCTTTATTGTGTACGCCTAACTCTCCACTGGGTCCTCCTCTCCGATGACATATAAGGACCCAGTGGCATTTCCATAAGCCCTTTCTCTTGTTCCCCTTAAGCATAAGATCACTACTATGGCTGTCAATCCCTTGCCTCCAGGGGTCTCGTTGCCCTTAACAGATGCTAGACTTTATGAGGGCAACAGTGCGCTGGACATTGCGCAGGGCATGCAAAGTCCCATTATGATTGCTTTGGCCCCAACTATTGTTGAGAATCTTGCAAATCGTTGCTCCTCCCATCCTTTTGCTCTTACAATCTTACCGCCCCCTCTTCCGCAAATGTCCCTGAGCTCCAGGATGGGGAGAGATTAGGCTGTCCTAGTTCTATGTGATTGATATAGAGTCTCTGAAGTTCTGGATTGTGGTTTGTTGATTTTCTTTTGCAGTTTTGCTGCTCCTGCAATTCCCTTCACTCCATTCTGCTGGGCACTGTATGTCACCCCCTGGCCAGAGACAAAAAAGCTGTTAAACTGGAGTCTTGTTGTAATAGCACATTCAAGGGTAGATGTAATAAGAGTAGGAAACCTCACTGAGGGAGGGGTCCATCACCCATTTGCAAAATGATTACTTTTTATCTGCTAGACTATATGCCCTCCCCTTCTGGTGAGATCAGGAAAGAACGTCTGTGAACTTAACCAGGTTTCTCATTACTTACTTGCAGACCTTGATGGAGGCCTATTTTCTCTGCTGTAACATGGTCTCCTCTCTCCTTGTTTCTGGTGTGGCCCTCCTAACCCATCTCTCTTGTTCATAATCCTTGCAATTACTGTGTTACATAGGTTTACTTTTGAGTGTCTCAATGTGGGCTGGGTGAGTTTGGTACTAGGAGCCACCTATTAGGGAGTACATACGGCGCTTAATTTTCTGGGTTTGGGATACTTCACTTAATATAATTCTTTCTAATGACATCCATTTCCCAGCAAATTCCAGTAATTCATCATTTTTGATGGCTGAGTAGTACTCCATTGTATAGATGTACCATCAGTTTCCTTATCCACTCGTCAACTGTTGGACAGTTTAGGTTGATTCCATGACTTTGCTATTGTAAACAGTGCTGCTATGAACATGGTCGAGCTTGTGCTATCGAGGCGAACCTCTGCTGCATGGGGGGTTATTCCCAAAAGTGGGATAGCAGGGTCATATGGCATTTCAATCTTTAATTTCTTTAAGAATCTCCAGACGGCTCGCCAGAGTGGCTGTATGAGCCTGCATTCCCACCAACAATGTAGGAGAGTTCCCCTCTCTCCACATCCTCTCCAGCATTTGTCATTGTTTGTATTGTGGATTTTTGCCATCCTGACCGGGGTGAGATGATATCTCAGGGAAGTTTTGATTTGCATTTCCCTGATGGCGAAGGAAGTGGAGCATTTTTTAAGATAATTGTTAGACATTTTAATTTCATCCCTGGTAAAGTTTCTTTGAAGTTCCAGGGCCCATTTTTTAATTGGGCCAGTGTTTTCCTTGGTGTTTAGTTTTCTAAGTTCTTTGTGCACTCTGGACAGTAGAGCTCTGTCAGATATGTGGTTAGTGAAGATTTTCTCCCATTCTGTGGGTTGCCTTTGAGCTCGTGTGACAATCTCTTTATCTGAACAGAAGCTCTTTAATTTCACAAGATCCCAACTGTTGAGAGTTGGTAGCAGTGACTGTGCCATTGGATGTCTGTTTAGGAAGTGTTGGCCTAGCCCAATCAGCTCGAGGGAGTTCCCTATCCTTTCAACTATGGTTTTTAGAGTCTCTGGCCTGATATCAAGGTCCTTGATCCATTTGGAATTAAGTCTTGTACATGGTGACAAGTACGGGTCCAGCTTTAATCTTCTGCATGTGGAGATCCAGTTTTGCCAGCACCATTTGTTGAAGATGCTGTTCTTTTTCCATTGGATTCTTTGGGCCCCTTTGTCAAAGACCAAATGGCTGTAACTTTGTGGGCTTATATCTGGGTCTTCAATCCTTATCCATTGATCTGTGTGTCTATTTTGGAGCCAGTACCAGGCTGTCTTTATAACTATGGATTTGTAGTATAGACTTAGGTTTGGTATGGTAATACCTCCAGCTGTGTTTTTGTTACTCAGGATTGTTTTTGCTATCCTGGGTCTTTTGTGCCTCCATATGAACTTTGAGATTGTTTGGTCAACTTCTTTGAAGAATTGCTTTGGGATTTTGATTGGTATAGCATTGAATCTGTATATTGCCTTTGGTAGGATGATCATTTTTACAATGTTGATTCTGCCAATCCAGGAACAAGGGAGGTCTTTCCACCTTCTGGTGACTTCTGCAATTTCTTTCTTTAGGGTTTTAAAGTTTTCATTGTAAAGGTCTTTTACCTCCTTAGTTAGGTTTTTACCAAGGTATTTCATTTTTTTAGGGGTTATAGTAAATGGCATGGTTTCTCTCAAGGCTTTTTCACTTCTTTCATTCTGGGCATATAGGAAGGCCTCTGATTTTTGCACATTTATTTTGTATCCTGCCACCCTGCTGAACTTCTCAATTAGTTCCAGGAGCTTCCTGGTGGAGTTTTTGGGATCCCTCAGATATAAGATCATGTCATCTGCAAATAGGGATAGCTTGATTTCTTCCTTGCCGATTTGAATCCCTCTTATGTCCCTTTCTTGTCTTATGGCTTCAGCTAAGACTTCAAGTACAATATTGAATAGAAGTGGTGAGAGTGGACAGCCTTGTCTAGTTCCTGATTGAAGTGGGAATGCTTCCAATTGTTCCCCATTGAGCATAATCCTTGCTGTGGGCTTGTTGTATACAGCTTTTATTATATTGATAAAGGTTCCTTCCATTCCTACTGTCTCTAGCGTTTTGATCATAAAAGGCTGTTGGATCTTGTCAAAAGCTTTTTCTGCATCTATCGAGAGTATCATGTAGTCTTGGACTTTGGACTGGTTTACATGATGAATTACATTTATTGATTTGCGTATGTTGAACCAACCTTGTGTGCCGGGGATGAAGCCTACTTGGTCCCCATGAATGATCTTTTTAATATGTTTTTGAATCCGATTTGCTAAGACTTTGTTGAGAATCTTTGCGTCTGTGTTCATCAGGGAGATCGGCCTATAGTTTTCTTTTTTAAGTGAATCTTTATTAGGTTTTGGGATTAAAACGATATTAGCTTCATAGAAGGAATTTGGTAGTGTTCCTTCCTTTGCTATTTGATGGAACAGTTTAAGGAGTATTGGTGTTATTAACTCCTTAAATGTCTGGTAGAACTCTGTGCTGAATCCATCTGGTCCAGGACATTTTTGGTGGGAAGATTCGAGATTACTTCCTCAATTTCCTTATATGTTATAGGACTATTTAAATAATTCACAACTTCCTGATTCAATTTAGGTAAGTTGTGTTTACTTAGGAATTCATCCATCTCTTTTGTGTTGTCAAGCTTCACAGAGTATAAGTTTTTGAAATATGATGTTATAATTCTCTGGATTTCTTGGGTATCAGTAGTGATAACTCCATGTTCATTTCTAATTTTGTTAATTTGGGTTTTCTCTCTTTTGCTTTTGGTTAGTTTAGCTAGGGGTGTATCAATCTTGTTGATTTTTTCAAAGAACCAGCTTTTTGATTGGTTGATTTTTTTCTATTGTTTTCTTAGTCTCGATTTCAGATATTTCTCCCCTTATTTTGCTAATCTCTTCTCTTCTACTGCTTTTGGGATAAGATTGCTCTAGTTTCTCTAAAGCTTTAAGCTGCATTGTTAAATTGTTTATTTCTGATGTTTCCATTTTTTTGATGTAGGCATTAAGAGCTATGAACTTACCTCTTAGAACAGCTTTCATTGTGTCCCAGAGATTTTGGTAAGTTGTATTTTCGTTATCATTCACTTTCAGGAAATCTTGAATTTCCTTTTTAACTTCTTCCTGAATCCAGTTCTCATTCAGCATCATAGTGTTAAGTTTCCAGGAGTTAGTGTATTTTCTCTTGTTTGATGTGTTGTGGATGTCCAGCTTTAGGCCGTGGTGGTCTGATAGGGCACAGGTTAGAATTTCAACTTTCTTGTATATGTGTAGATTCATTTTGTGGCCCAATATGTGATCTATTTTGGAGAAAGTTCCGTGTGCTGCTGAGAAAAATGTGTATTCTTTGGTGCGTGGGTGAAAAGTTCGATAGAGATCTGTGAGGTCCATTTCTTTCAGGGTTTGATTAAGGTCCAAAGTGTCTCTGTTAAGCTTTTGACCTGTTGATCTATCCCATGTAGAGAGGGCGGTGTTGAAGTCCCCAGGAATTATCGTTTGGGGGTTGATTTCTTGCTTTAGACGCTGTAGGGTTTTCTTAATGAATGTGGAGGGGCCCGTATTGGGTGCCATATATGTTCAGTATTGTGAAATCTTCCTGGTGAATTGTACCTGTGACTAAAATGTAGTATCCATCCGTGTCTCTTATAATTTTTTTTGGTTTGAAATCCACTTTGTCTGATAGCATAATGGCTACCCCTGCCTGTTTTCTGCTTCCATTTGCTTGTAGAATTGTTGACCAGCCTTTTATTTTTAGAGCGTGCCTATCTTTTGTGGTGAGATGGGTTTCCTGCAGGCAACAGATTGATGGATTGTGATTTTTAATCCAAGTTTGTAATCTGTGTCTCTTGATCGGTGAAGTTAAGTCCATTAACATTTAGTGTTATAATGGAGAAACTATGTTAATTCCAGACATTTATTATGTTTAGTAGTTTTTATAAGTATATTGCTTCGCTTTTAATGGTGTTATATTTGCCTTCTGTTCTCCTGGATATGCCTGTTTTTTTCTTCACGCTTGAGTATCATTTCTAGCAGTTTTTGAAGGCCTGGTTTGGTGGCCATGTATCCCTTAAAGTTGTCTTTGTGCTGGAAAATTTTTCTTTCTCCCTCGATCATGACTGAGAGTTTTGCAGGGTAAATCAGCCTGGGTTGACATTTTTGCTCATTCAATACTTGAAGTATGTCTCTCCAAGCTCTTCTTGCTTTTACTGTTTCGACTGAGAAGTCATTTGTTATTTTAATAGGTTTGCCCTTAAAAGTGACTTGTTTTTTCTCCCTTGAAGCTCTCAGCACCAGTTCTTTATCTTGAATGTGGAGTGTTTTAACTATTATTTGCCGCGGTGTGCTTCTATTTTGGTCGTATCTGTTTGGGGTGCGGAATGCCTCTTGTATATGAATGGGCCTCTCTTTTTTTAGATGAGGAAAGTTTTCCTTGATGATCATTTGAAAAATTTCCTCAGGGGTGGTATTTTGAGATTCTTGCTCCGGTATTCCATGAATACGCATGTTAGGCTTCTTCAGGGTGTCCCATATCTCTTGGATATTTCTCTCAAGTATCTTTTTGGCTTTAACAACCTCTTCCATTGAGCTGGTTAGTACTCCCACTTTATCTTCAAGGTCTGAAATTCTGTTTTCTGCTTCATTAGTTCTGTTGATAAGACTCTCTGTGGCGTTCTGGGTTGAAGATAACTTGTCTTTTAGCTCAGTTTTAAACTCTGCTTGAGTTTGTTTTAACTGCTCTATGCCACTTTTTGTTTCTTGCACTGTTTTTCTCAACTCCTCCAGATGTCTGTTGTGTTCCTCTTCAAAGCGATTGATTCGATTATGTAATTCCTCCCGGATTTCCTCTTTCATAGTATTGAACATGGTAATGATCATATTTTGAAAGTCGTTATCCTGGGTCAGGCTTTCTTGGTCTTTTTCCGCGGGTTTGTTCTTGTTGGAGTCTAACATTATGGGATTAATTTCTTCAGTGGGAAATTTGTTTACTTGAGTGTTGCTTCTCATGGATTTGCACTTTGACTTTGGCATTGTCATTTTAACTCTTAAGATCTCTCAATTTCACTAAACTGAATTATTTGGCCTGGGGTACTGGTGGGCGGGGCCCGAACGGGGACTTACCTAGGGCACGGGGTGAGGCCCGGGTGGACCGCGCGCGCGTGTGGGGACCGGCGGAGCGGGGTGGGGTGAAAAGGGAGGATGGGCGTGTCGGCGTGGAGCTATTTAACCCGAGGGCAGCTGGGGCGGGGCCCGGGCGCAGGGGGAGGTCCTCCTCGTCCCTCGGCCCCCGCGCGGCTCCGGCTGGATGGTGGGAGTCGGAGCCGGGTCCCTGTGGGCTGACCTGGGGTCCTAGGGCGCGCGGTGAGGCCCGGCTGGATCGCGCGTGCACGTCCCGACCGGCGGAGCGGGGTGGGGTGAAAAGGGACTAGCACTGGTTTTTGTGTTGAGAGTTTCTCTGGATATTTTGTTATTGTTGTTTTGTACTTCCATATGAATTTTCAAATATTTTTCTATTACTATAAAGAATTCAATTGGATTAAAAAAAAAGAACTGAAACCTTTTATTTACAAATACAAGATACTGTCAGAGAGAATCAACAGGGGCTTTAGATTTACACACTCCTAATTTTTGTGTTCTTGTGGCCGTTCCAAAACCATGAGACTATACGATCTCCAGTTTTAGCTCACTAAAGTTTGCAAGTTTATGAAGCTTATCCACCCTAATTGCAGTTACATTATTAATTTTGGGGAGAACTTAGTGCGGATGTGCCGTCTCCTCTCCTGGAGCTTGGAGCACAGTGAGGTAGTTTAGTCGTGATAGTTCTTCACCATGCAGCTGTGGCAAGCACTGAGAGATGTGGAATGGCCTGAGCAAATGAATGCTTTCTATTGATGTGCTTCCTGTGAGGGAAGGTGACAGAATTTTGGCCAGTTGTGTTGCCTGTGGCTCTCCATTTCAGGAGCTTGTAAATTGATTGTTTCCATAAGAGAGCGCAGGTATTATATTATTGTATCTCTGCAAGCCATAAATTAACACTACACTTGAATAGTTGATTAGGAGGCCTGTTTATTGCCAGTGGTTGAGAGTAGTTCATGTCAGAAAGAACTCCTTTTCTGGAAGATAGAGAGAAAAGGGTTAATAAAGCAAGAGCCATAATTACATTGTAAGTCAGCTAACAGAATATCAAAAGACATAGTAGGAAAACAAATAGGCTTACAGTATTTGTCAGCATGAGTGATAATGCTTCCTTGTATGCAGGTGACTGGGTGAGGCTGTTCAGGTGTGCTTAGCAAGGACAGTGAATTCTGGGAACAGGACAGCTCAAACTAACCAAAACAAAGTGGAGTTACTGTTGTCATTTCAGTATGCAAAGGTGCTTTTGCAACAAGTACAAGAATAACCCTGTGTGGCGACTTTATTCAGTCATACAGAAGGAAGCAATTAGAGAACTCGAGTTGGGCAACTGTAAAACTGCTACTCATTTCTCAGACTACTGAAGTGTTCATTTGCACAATGCACAACTCTGCCTAGGCAGCTCGACTGACTTATTCCTTTCTTTCTAAGGAGTGAAAACAAATTGGACGGTTTTTGTCATTAGGATGTTGACTATTTTGCTATTGGCCTATTCTGCCAAATTCTTGCGAGTGTCCACAGGAGGTAAAAAAAGAATAAAAAGATATGTGTTCTTGTACTTCGTGTTCATGCTGGTGAGTATGAGCTCTGCTGTTCTAAGTGGACGCTGTTCCTCTCTGCACATGCAAAACCTGGGTTCTATGTACAAACCATGCTTTTAGGAGGCCATATTCTCTGAATCACAGTTCATGTTAGAGAAGGTGCCATGTTTCATACTAGATTTTTTTTGTTACTGCTTTTAATGTAATTACTACCCATTTAACATGCTATTTATGAGCTTTAAAAAGACATTTGCTGGGGCTGGAGAGGTGGCTCAGGGGTTAAGCCTCTGCCTTGCAGGCGGAAGGTCCTGAGTTCGGATCCTAGACCCTATGTATAGACACCAGGCGGAAGCGGGGGCGGCCTGCATTTCTGATCCTGGTAGGGCGGAGCCCGTGAATCCCGGGGCAGAGTAAACAAGAGGAGGTGGAGGCATTCCATGGTGGTTTCCAAATTCATCCGTAGTTCTACACACACACACACACACACACACACACACACATGCACAATTGAATAAAAAAATAAAAAATAGGGGCTGGAGAGATGGCTCAGGGGTTGTGACTCTGTCTTACAAGCAGAAGGTTCTGAGTTCGGATCCCAGGTCCCACATTAAAAAAATAAAAAATAAAAAAAACTTTAAAAAAATAAATAAATAAAAAGACATTTGCTGAGAATATATTATGTGACATTAATAAATTGAAACTTCAAAATCTAGAAACTGATTGACTGATTCTCTCATACAAAGAACTTCCTGCCTTCCATACTGTGATGAGAGAACTGCGTGTGCAGCATGAAGTCTATTATGGATCTTGTGTTTTAAAAAGTATTGTTAGGGCTGGGAAGATTGTTCAGTGCTTAAAATATTTGCTATGTGAGTAAAGGGACCTGAGTTAGGATTCCCAGATCCCTGTGAAAATGCCATATGGGTGTGACAATCTTCCTGTAATTCCAGCCATGGAAGATAAAGCCTGGGAATTCTGGCTAGCAATCTGGCTAGCCAGACAAACCCTAATGGCATGCTCTGGGTTTAATTAGAGACCCAGACTCACAGGAATAAGGTAGAAGAAAGATCAAAGATGATTCCAGACATTACCGTTGGGCCTCCACAGGTACCAGCAGCATTCAGGTGCACCACACGTTTGCCTACCCATGTGAACCTCCCCCCCCCACATACCCCATACACATATATCTGGAAAAAAAACATTGTTAAAAATATTGGAAAATTCCAAAGTCCTAAGAACTAAGTCATCTGCTCTTCTTCCTCAGTTTTCTAGTGGCTATGATAAAATATTCTGACAAAAGAATCTTAAGAGGGGCTGGAGAGGTGGCTCAGGGGTTAAGCCTCTGCCTTGCAGGTGGAAGGTCCTGAGTTCGGATCCTAGACCCCACATATAGATGCCAGGCGGAAGCGGGGGCGGCTTGCGTTTCTGGTCCTGGTAGAGTGGAGCCTGTGAATCCCTGGGCAGAGTAAACAAGTAGGAAGTGGAGGGTCCATGGTGGTTCCCGAATTCGTCCGTGGTTCTACACACAATCACACATAAGCACACATATATACACGTGCACACGCATACCCGCACAATTGAATAAATGATAAATAATGAAAAAAATTAAAAACAGAAAAAGAATCTTAAGAGAGAAGGTTTTATTTGGATCAGAATTCAAAGTTCTAGACCCTCATAGCAGGGAGGTTACCACAGCAAGAGTTTGAGGATGATTCCCGAAATCATATTTTTGGGATACATACACACACACACACACACACACACACACACACAAACTGAGTTGGTCCTAACAGAAATGTTCAAAAGGCTATGGGTTCTTTTTTTAGCTGTGGGGTCTTGAAGATGAACTTGTCTAGAATCCTTCAGAAATTCACTGGATCAGTTCTGATTCCGTGGTTTGCTCTCTGTAGATCTTTTCAGGTCTACTACTATATTCGGGAACGCTCGTGCCCCAACTGTCCTGGCTGCTGTACCTAAGCATTCCTCACTATGGATTTATGGTAAATCATCTGGTCAACTCCCTTCTCAAACTCTTAACAACTGAAATTCCAAATAAGCCATTTCCCCAGATCTGAGTTGTAAACATTTCCAAGTCAGGAATTTCCTTTCCAGAGCAGTGGGTGAGACTTCCTTTTAGCCTTGGTGAGCCTAAACTCAGTCATCTGCAGATTTCCTAGTCACCCTGCTGCTTGAGGAGATAAAGGGTCCTGGAGTAAAGGGGAAAAGACAGAAATGCATGATGAAAAATGTTGAATTTCTGTACAGTGAGGAAGCAGTGAGATCAGAGTTTACATCAGGAGGGAAATTAAGAGAAACACAGAGTCTATATAATACTCATAACCAGATTGGTTTTATGAAGTTAATCTCCATAGTAAACTGTTTGCATCTTCCATAATTACTTTTTTCATGAAGCAATAATAATCATTAAGTCAGTAGTACCTCTTTGATTATAGTGTTTATAGGGTTGCAAGAACAGGAACCCTGGTTAGAGATCTCTAAACCAGTGAGAAGCATCCCAATGCAAGCCTTCTGACTGCCAGGGAAAATAACTTCAACTGCTTTGCTGAGACAAAAACTGATCTTGGAAACTTTTTTTTCCTTTCAAATAACAATGACTGTACATTAGACTTGAGACCATAACTGAATTTGTCCATCAGTACTCTTTTGAAATCTAATCTATCACATGCCCTCTTCCTCTTGTGTTACAGGCTTTGCAACATAATGAATTTTTGGGGCAAAACTTCTGTCCAGAACTCAAAGCAGAAGCAATCAGTCGCTGTCAGAACTATGTAATGTAAGTTTGAGTTTGTTGTCATAGTGGTTGTTCACTGATGTGTGGCATTAAAAGGCCACTGGAGTCACATTCCTTCAAGTCACCAATCCATTCTTTATTTTGTAAAGTAAGTTATGCACTAAAATATGTATGAAACATGCTATACTACTCCACAGAGAACAAAATACGGACAAATGTTTCCTTGGCCTTATGAGAAAAATCATGGATTTGGGTTAAGTTTATAAACATTTGAATTTGAAACAGGATGCTTTGATAGCTTGGAGCAGTTATAGTTTATAAAATGTATGGATTATGTGCTATATGAAAGCCCAGCTTGTGGATGACAGTGCTTAAAAGGGCAGCAGTCTCAAAAAGAAGTAAATTTGGGGCTGGAGAGATGACTCAGGGCTAAGACTCTGCCTCTGCCTCATAAGCAGAAAGAAGGTCCTGAGTTTGGACTCCAGGCAAAAAAGGCTGTGGCCTACACTTTGGCCCTGGTGGGTAGAGATGGGGAAATTCTGGGAAAAGGGAAAAAAAAAAGTTTCAAGATCAGTTTTTGTCTCAGCAAAAGGAGGTAGAGGCAAACCAGGATGATTCCCAGAAGTCACACTTCTGATCCTGCACACAGTGCCCTCTGATACACACACACACACACACACACACACACACACACACACACACACACACAAATATATAAATATCTTTCAAAAAGAAAAAAATAATGAAACATTTAAAAAAATAGAAGTAAATTTCACCCGCTACAATCCAGGCCCTTCTGTCTCACACTTTTAGAAACTTCAGTAATTAAAGGCAGCAGAGTTGGTGTGTGTCTAAAGTACCCTATCAGAATATTCTCTATTGAAAAAAACACATATTTTAGTATGGAAATCCATTTTTGCACAATGTCACTGAAACAGAAACACAGATTTTACTAAAATTAGAATATTTTGTTTTGAATTACTGACAGGAAACACTCCACAGAGATATTTCTTATTTTGCCACTCTCTTTCCTTGTGAACTGTATGTGGCTTATTTGCACTACTGTTACAAATGTCTTACCAGGTGCGGATCAGAGGAAAGTACTAGAAATGGGATTAGAGAAGGGGCTCTACCAGTTTCACAAACACAAGACTTATCCTCATCCTCACAAGGAGGAAGGAGGAAGCTGTCCTTTTAGCAGAGGCCACAGATGCTTTGGGAATTGCTAGATCCAGAAAAAATGTACAAGAACAGTTGACCATAATTGTAATTATGCTAGGTATTTAGAGTGAGGTCGCTTTTCTAGCCATGGCCCTGTACGTGACCTGGTTGGATGCTCCCCAAAGGTTTGGTCTGAGACTTGAGCTGCTTGTGACTTCCTGCAGCTGAGCATTCAAATGCTCATTGAAGTTTTGGTACAAGAATTGACAGTAAGGGATCCTTGCTGTCCCACTTCCTTGGTGTATTCTTTGGTGTGACTAATAACTAAATACAATTACAAAAGACTCTATCATCTTTCAAAGATGTGTGTCATTGGTTGTAGCTGAGGTTATCTGTTTTCAGGAGTAGATGAGAAGTATTTAAGTGTTTTGGGCCTTTGAAGAGAACAGCATTGTAAGTTTAGAGATGAATGTCCCTGAAGTCTGGCAAGCTGATTCAGAGTGTCACTCTGTAACCTGGGCACATTCATGAAGCCCACTTTCTCTGTGCTTTTGAATGGTTGTGGCATTTTTCAGTCCTTGAGTTAAAAAAATTTAAAATGTTAATAATTTGTGGATTGGGGGATTAACTAAGGTACTGGGTATGAGTTGTTTAACATAATATATAGCAAAATCATTAAGTACTTGATGATTGCTATCACATGCAAAAGGATAATTTTAATGCTTTGCTTAAATTATAGACTTCTTTAGGAAATATATTGAAGAAAATTTAATATGCTGGGAATGTGGCTTACTTGCATGTGTTGAATTACAGATGTACTGGCGAAGAATTCTTGACAATCCAGGGCATCGATCTCTCATCGTGGGGTCTCTGGAAGAATCATGTGGCTCTGACTTGTATAATGATTGTCCTCCTCATAATTACCTACCTAAAATTAGTTCTTGTGAATAAAAAATATCCCTAACTTCCTCTTTATTTTTCTATGAATTGCCTTCACATTAAAAAGTTTTTTGATTTTCTTTTGTTGCCCTCTATTCAGTTTTCATTATACTCTGAAACAACACCATTATTTCCAAAAGAACCCTTCACAGAAATAGCAGCAAATTAAGTCCAAGCAAATTAAGTCCACTAGTTTATCTCATCAGACATTAGTAACCACAAACCCCAAGCTAGCTAACCACCCATGATCCTCCTGCTACTGCCTGCTGAGTTGCTAGGATGCAGAAGTATGCTGTTACATTCAGATTAACAAAATTAATCTTGCATTTGCAGGAAGGCTATGAAGATAGTATAGAAAGTTCTCATGTGCTCTTTACCAAGATTCTGTTCATGTGAATGCTTTTTGCCAAAATCCACTGGCACAAAGATGAAACTCAAGCTTGTGTGCATGATAGCCTGCTAGTGCAGGGGTTAGAACTTTACAAGTATCCATCCGTTAACAGGAATCAGGGCCAGAAAGGTTCCCATATGGCATGTCAGAGAAGTTCCTTCGTTGCCTGTTAGAAGAGAATGAAGCCTTTGTCCTCGAAGGTAACATCAGCAGCACGCCTACCCTTCCTCTGTCTCTTCCTTCATTTTCCTAAAGTGACTTTTCAAATGAACCACCTAGACCAAATCTTTGCTTGGTTCTTCTTTGGGGCACCAATAGAAACAAACCATTCTGTGGACACTAATTGTCCCCTGTGACTGCTCCCCAACACAATATTGTTTTTATTTACAAATGTGATGTTCTAGAGATCAAATGAGGAATGAATGTGTGGTCACAGCTGAAGCAGAAGCTCAAAAATGTGGTGGGTGAAAGATTAATTTATGGAAACAGTAATTTTACTTGATATAGCAATACCCAATTAAAGTCTAATGGAGCATAAGATTATTTCATTGTAGTAACAAAACTATAAATTAATAGTGTCAATAAAACCATTCATATTAACAATCATCATATAGGATCTTTAAGAAATTATATAAAAAAATACAAAGTGGGGAAATGATCAGTGTTTAAAGAGCTTGTTGCATAAACAAAAGGTCCAGAATTCATATCCCCAGATCCCAGAAACTGCTGCCACGCACACAGACATAGACACATGAAAATGGAAAAAAGAAATTCTAAGAAACAAATGATGGTAAATATTCATCTTCATATGTTTGGCATGCACGTTACTATCTAGAAAAAATTAAACATCACACTCAAAAGAAAGATAGAGATTAAAGTCACACAGAAAGCCTGTCAAAACCAGTATGCTGCACTTAACTGGAAGCTGACCCCATCAATGCATGAGATCTTTAAGTGGGCAACAGTTCACCACCAGTGCAACAGTGGCACAGTATCAAGGAGACAACCAACAACTAGATATTTGTTTGGACTCAAAAGTCGATTGTCAGAACGGAACACATTCCTGTTACTGTTAACTAGATCAAAAGGGAAAAACAACTAATGAACCTATAAGTAGGACAGTTCACCAAGCTGCTTTGTGAATAGCTACTATTATTATACTCATATTTGAAGAGCACTTAGCACTCAGCCTAGAAATCTTCTACAAGAGAGGTAGAGAATCTCAACAGCCTATGTGGTCTAGGGCAGTACAGAAGGACAGCAATGGCCACTGAATGCTGGCGACTCAGCATGACTCACCCAAAATCAGACCAACCCAATCTTCCCATCCTAAAGCTTTGAAAACCTCACAGAAGAAGTGACAGTGAGAATTTAAAAACCTAGAGATGGGAAGGTTCACCTTTGGAGAAGGCATTCCACTCAGGGCAGGACTGATGCATCTAGGAACTAGTGACAGACCTGTCCTTACCAGACCTGCATAATGACTGACATACCAACATGCCCCCACAGAATATAGAGGAACTCAAGAGAGTTAAGAACATACAGTGGAAACCTTGGTGATTGAAGCTAGATGAGTGGAGGGAAACACCCCTATCAGTGGGGTGGCCTGAGGAGTGGCAACCTGGTATGCCACAAAGGCCTGAACCCCCCAGGAGTAGACCGGCCAGGGGCAACCCTGGGTTCCATAGAAGCAGACTGAAAGGAGGGTGGGAATGATGTTAGGATGGGAGGGAGAGATGATGGACAGAAGCAGGGATAAATACTCAATATACTTGTAAAAGTATATATATATATATATATATATATATATATATATATATATATATATATATTTTTTTAAGAGTAGACAGACCAAAGGGAGCCCTAGAGTCCATGAAGGTGGACGGGTGGGAGGGTGGGATGGATTGAAGGAAGAGGAAGGGAGATGAGTGGAAGGGGGATGGAGGGAAGCTGGGATGAGTATTCAATATGCTTGTAAAGTTAGAAAAATAAAATAACAAATAAAAAAGGTCTGCTCATATTTTCACCGATAATTTGGCTGACATATTCTACCAATTAAATAAAAAAAATGGGAGCTAAGACAGAGCATTACAAACAGAGCTTTTAATGGTTTTTCCAACACAGGATAAAATACCAACACTGAATTGTCTCTTTTCTATTCCATTAACTCCCAAAAGGTCATATTAGTCAACTTGTATGAAAAAATACTTCATTTTGGATAAATACATTTTACTTTCTGAAGTTAGTAAGAGTCTCTAATGAAATAAAAATTTTAAAATTCTGCTAATATAAAGTATGGCTGGTGCCTGCTGATAATAGATGGACTTAAAAAAATATCAAAACTGGGGGCTGGAGAGGTGGCTCAGAGGTTAAGCCTCCGCCTTGCAGGCGGAAGGTCCTGAGTTCGGATCCCAGATCCCACGTATAGACGCCGGGCAGAAGTGGGGGCAGCTTGCGCTTCTGGTCCTGGTAGGGCGGAGCCTGTGAATCCCGGGGCAGAAAGAGGTGGAGGCGTCCATGGTGGTTCACGAATTCGTCCGTGGTTCTACACACACACACACACACACACACACACACACACACACACGCGTGCGCACATACACATGCATATGCACACAGTTGAATAAATAATAATAATTAAAAAATATGAAAACTGCTTTTAATGAAACTAAACTTCATTTGCATTATAAATTCACTTTGACATACAGGATCAAGAATTTCATAATGTCTTTGTATGACTTATGATTTTGGAATTTCAAAAATATCCATAATATCTTGATTTAAAATGAACATTTGCACAATATAACCTTCCAATACACATAAAAATTTATTAAGTTGGTCCTACTTGATACCTGGAGATGTTAAACTGGTGTCAAGTAAATTGAGACATATGGTTTATCTTCATATTAAACAAACTGTTGAAAAAAACATACTTGTGGAGAATTCAAGAATCCTCTCAATTCCCTTATGCTGTGCTTAGATACCATTGTCTCTCACAGCTGCCCTGATGATTTTCCAAAGCTATTCCCTAGAGAAGTAAAATAACTTAGTATTTACTAAGTGATAGTATTAGTTTCACAGACATCGGATGTGAGAAAGTAACAACAATTTAAAAAAGCCAGTATTTAACATTTACCTCAACTATTCATACACTTGTGCATAATGGCTACACACTCAAACTATTGTCTAGAGTTCTTTAAGTTCATTCTCAAGAACTTTACCCCTAGAAATAATACTCCATTCCTTGAAGAAAGCTATGCATTCAGCAAACACTCAGCTGCATCTGAGTGGAAACACCCTATTTTTCCTTCGCTATTGGATAAAAATGATGACACGACTTCTGTGGCTGCAGTGAACTGAGAAGCTTGCTGACAGTTCTCATCTGCTTTAAAAGGCTCCTTCATTTCACTGGAAAAGACTCTAATCAGATAAGAAGGGGAAAACCTCTGAATATGTATTTCAATTTTTTCTTAGTTGAGAAAAAGTAAAAAACAAACAAAAAACTTTGATCATGGGTGAAGTTTGTACAAAGTAAAGTGCAGAAGATTAATAATTGATCACAAAGACCAGCATCCATGGTAGTCAGGGCACATACATAGTGGACTTGTCATGGAAAGTCTGGACAGTGTCTCTCAGCAACACACACAGTGCATTATCACAGGTGAAACCGGTGCTCCCATTTCCACTTCCATCTTCCAGACACTCTGTAGACTGGGAGGAGGTGGGGAATCTCCGGGGTGATGCTGACTGATGAGTCCCACTGCCCCATGGTGACCGTGACTTGTCTGGATGATCTTGATCTGCATGGTCCGATCCACAGCTATCCAGTTCTTGCCACACCAGTCATTCCATCTGTTCCCTGTGCATCTCGCTGTCACCACCCTGTTATCATCCTAACAAGGGAAGAAAAACAACAGGGAGTTGTATACTGCCCTATATAGAAATGACTTAGGGAATCAGGCCAAATAATCTAGTTACAGAAGACAGGAGGGCGACAGAATATAATAGCAATGTTCGGAATCACGGTAATAACCATCACTTGTGTGGAGCCTCTGGTGATGAGAGGACAAGGGGTAGGGTATTGAGAGTCAAACCTCCAAATTATCATTGGGTCTGAAGTTACAAGGGAAAGTAGACCTTTCCAATAAGAGTTACAGAATGTGACTACACTGATGTTTATAACACAAAAGTTGGTTATTTCAGAAATTAAAGGCAACTTGACTACAAGAATGAACGAGAATGCCACACGGAACCACCTTGCAGTGCACACCTGCCAGTCAAATCCTGGACCCTATGATGCCACTGGAGAACACATGTGGTCCATCCACTCTTCTCATCAGGCTGCAATTTTAGCCCTTTTCACAGGGAACATTAACGTTTATTTTTCTTAAACAGTATGATAATCTGAAACACTTTCTAAGTGTTCTGAAATTTTAAGAGACCAACTCTCATGGACTGGTGATAGGAGGGACAACTGGCTTAGACTCCTGCCAGTGAACAGTTTCCTAGTCTCAAAGGGTATGCCATCCCTTAGTCAGATGTTATATTAAAATAAATCCAAAGGAAATTTTTCTCGAAACATTAAAAACTGCCTAGTATAAGTTAAAATTTATAGAGATATACAAAACTAATATTTAGTATGTTAAACTTTAGAATATCAGAATTTCAGAAATTGGAAAGTTATGTATTTTCTTTTCTTTATAAAAACTATATCCAGGACAATTCAGAACACTTGCCTTATCCTCCATTTCCTTTTATTCCTATGTGTGAACTTATTACATTTTCTAAGCATTGGTGAGCTGATGTAATCCTTTCTAAATATGGCTAAGCTTCCAATTTTTTTCTTTTGTACATTCATTAGTGTAAAGGATCAGAATCTCTACTAAGCGTTTTTTTTTAGAGGAAATGATTTAATGGTATCACTGCTTCTAAGACATCTTCATTCTTTTCACCATAAGCACATTTCTTTACATATGTTCAGACTGGCTGTCATTCACCTGCATTGTGAAGTGCTGGTAGTGTCCACATTCTCACAACCTGTTTTTCTAGGAGTCCTCAACAATTTTCAAAATTCCACTTCCAATGTTACCAATTTCTTGGTTTCTTGCCATATCTTCATCTTTGATATCAACTCTCTTTTCTTTTTTAATAATACATATCTGTAAAATGTCATATGGAGACAAGTAGGTAATAATACAGGCTTTATGGTGAAACTGAATAACAGATGTCCATTGATTAATCAATAGACTAAAAGCAATGTCATGGCTTGTCCATGATTGTGATCTATCTTAGGCAGTAGTAGTGCTTTGTACTATTATGCACAAGTAACATACTTTAGTAGCTCATATTTTAGCAGGGTTGTTGAAGGTCTGGTGTTTTATGGAACAGCACCACATAAATCAGGCATGGTGGTATAAAACTTTGATCTCAGCAACTTAGAAGTGGAAGAGGAAGGATCTGGGGTTCATGGAAACCTGGGCTACATTATGAGATCAAGTCCAACCTGAAATACACAAAACCTTATCTTTAGAAAAATCTCACAAAATGATTAAGTTTTTTTCTCACAAAATGATTCACAGACAACTAGCTTGAAGACTTGAGTCAATAGACAAGACAGTAAAAGTGCTGCTTCATTCTCACAATCTCATAATAATAAGCTGTGTATTTAGTATCTTTTCTATACTTGAAATTTGAGGACATATTGATGAAAACAACATTCAACGAATAAAAATACATGGCGTTGGCTTTGTTTGCAATGAAAGTTGAAATGGCTACTTACAAAAGGCCATTTAAAAGCACCTCTCTGCACTGTGTGTTTAAAGATCTTGGTCTTTGGAGTCATATGCTGGCTTTCTGTGACTGTCCCACTACATCTTACCACTCAAGGATAGTTGTGTGTGTACATGTGCAAGGGGGTCTCATATACTCTAGGTGGACCCTGAAATCTTTCTATGTCATATCTGATGAGATGAGTTTGAACTTCTTATCTTCTTGTCCCTATCTCCTAAGTGCTGGTATTATAGGTATGCACTATAATGCTAGAGTCATGAGAAATACTTTCTTAAGCATTAGCATTTCAGAATGTCTTATCTTCTTTGCTTTTTTTGGAACAACTCATTTTAAAATGCAAATAGTGGTCAAATAATGACCATAATACTTGCTTATTATTTTAGTTAAAATTTTATTTTAGATGTCATAAATACATGTATTTTGTAAAGTAATAGAATCATCCATCTGAGTGCCAAAGATGAATTATGCCAACTGAGCATATGCCATGAAAATAACGAAGAACACAATGGCAAAACCAATGAAGTCTTTGGCACACTGAAACATAGTTGTGGAGAATAGGTCCATGGTCCTGTTCAAATTGATGAGATTAAACAGCTGTAAAAAAGAGACAGTATTAGCAGAAAAATGGAGAATGAAATAAGGTCTAAACTAAACATATACTTGAGTATTATTCTACCATGAAAAGAATAGATATAAACTTTGAAAACATTATACTAAGTGAAATACACATATCAAAAAAGGCCTAATGTATATCATTTTGTATAAAGCATTTAGTACTTGAAGACATGACAAAGTAGAAGAGTGGGTACCATGGATTGGGACAAAAGAATGAGAGATTGATAGTAAACTATGTAAGATTTCCTGGTAGAATTTTTAAAAAGTACCTATCCTATGTGAGGCATTTTCTTACAAACTTGGAATATAGTTTTGGAGAGAACAAAACTGGTGTTTCATGTTTAAATTACAGAAATCAGATTTATGATTAAGTGATTAGCATTTTATTCTGAAAAGGAATATAGAAAAAAACCCATGGAAATATTTATTGTGTGTATTACCATCTGTCATTTATGTGTGTCATGCCTTCTATCTCTGTAGTGGTATTTTTATCCTAAGAAATCAGGATGGGAGACAAGAGCCACAGTACGTCTACCTACTGGCAAAGCTTCGGTGAACAAACCTGCCTATGGACCAAACAGCCAGGTGCTTGGGTATAACAAAGAGCATATCGTGTACTAGAAATGGAGCCAGGATCCCTGTCTGGGAGCAGTCAGTCAATGCTTAAACTTTGGAAAACAAGGAAGCAAAGACAAAATATCTGAGGTATATGCCAGAGGGAAATCTCTAGAATTTTACTTAGTGTTATTCTTAAGAATTGCTACTTAATAGGACTTTGCATGACCTGCGCTATATACAACACATTATTCACCCCACAAAGTCTAGCGTGGACTAAAGAGGCAAGGGATTGCCAGCCCCAGTAGTGTTCCTATGCTTAAGGGGAACACAGGAAAGGGTTCTGGGAAATGCCGTTGGGTCCTTGCAACTCATTGGAAAGGAGGACCCACAGGAGAGTTTGGCATGCACAGTAAAGGATGCTCCGGGGATGGTGGGGGGAGGCACTGGGGGATGGGGAAGGAGAAGGGAGAGCGAAGCGGGTGGTGGGGGGAATAGGGGAATGGGGGGGCAGAGGAAGGGAGAGGACCAGTGTACCTGTTAAGTTTGCATGAGTGGAAATAAAAAAAAAAAGAATTGCTTCTGACTACAATGTTTTTCTTTAGGCTATTGTAAATATTCATTAATGATACTCCTATTCATTTATCTATTTATTTTGGAGAGCTGGGGATGGAACCCAGGACTTCATACATATCAGGCAAGGACTCTGCCACTAAGCAACACCACCAGCCCCAATTCCTATTTGTTTCATAACAAAGGCTTAGTGTGTTGGTGGTGTTTTCTCCTGAACAACCGGATACATGAGTAATAGCATAGTAGACACAAGACAGTCTGTGATTTTGGTTAGGCTTAGGCCTTGCTGTACTGGTTACTTAACAGAACTTTTAAGAGGGTGGAAATGACATTATTTCCATTTCTCAAAATGGTAGCCACTGATATATATTTTTTATTTTTAATTTTAATTTATCCGTTCATACAAAGTTGATAAGTAGCCCATTCCCTTTCCGCCCTCATCCTCTTTGACTCCCCTCCCCACGTCCTCCCTCTCCTCCTTTCTCCTCCCTTCCCTTCTCCCAGTGCCCTCCCCATTCCTTGGCGCATCCTTTAGTGTGCATGTCAAACTTCCCTCTGGGTCCTCCTCTCTGATGATGTGTAAGGACTCAGTGGCATTGCCTAGAGTCCTTTCTTGTGCTCCCCTTTAGTATGGGAACACTATTGTGCTGTTAATCGCTTGCCTCTAAGGATCCTAGTGCCTGTGATCCATACTAGACTTTGGGGGTTCAATGATATGTTGGTCATTGTGCAGGTCATGCAAAGTCCTATTTTCATTACTTCAGCCCTAACTTGTATGGAGTATCTTGCATATCATTGCTCCTCCCCATCTTTAGCCTCTTACATTCTTATTGCCCCCTCTTCCGTAAATTTCCCTGTGCTTTAGGATGGGGAGAGATTAGGCTGGCCTGGTTCCACGTGATTGATGTAGAGTTTCTGATTTTCTGAATTATGGTTTGTTGATTTTTTTTTCAGTTTTGCTGCTCCTGCACCGTCCTTGGCTCCATCCTGATGGGTACTGGATGTCACCCCCTGGCCAGAGATAAAAGGCTGTTAAAATAGAGTCTTATTATAAGAGTAAATTCAAAGGTAGATTGAATAAGAGTAGGAGACTGGGGTGAAGGGGGTCAGTCTCCCATTTGCAGGATGGTTACCTTTTATCTGCCAGACTTTATGCCCTCCTTGTCTGGTGAGATCATACCCCATCTGATGCAAGTGACTGGGAAGAAAAGTCTGTGAACTTAACCAGATATCTCATTACTTACTTGCAGTCCTTGATGGTGGCCTATTTTCTCTGCTGTAGCATGATCCCTTCTCTCCTTGTTTCTGGCAGGGCCCTCCTTCCCCTTCTCTCCTGTTTATAGTCTTTGCAATTACTGTAGGTATTACAGAGATTTATCTTTGAGTGTGTCACTAAGTGGGTTTGGTACTAGGATCCACCTATTAGGGAGTATATACGGGGCTTAATTTTCTGTGTCTGGGATACTTCACTCAATATAATCTTTTCTAATTCCATCCATTTCCTGGCAAATTTCATTAATTCACCATTTTTGGTGGCTGAGTAGTATTCCATTGTATAAATGTACCACATTTTCCTTATCCACTCATCAACTGTTGGGGTAGCCAATGATATTTAGTGCTTAAAATGTGACCAGTGGGATGGAGAAAATCAATTTTCAATTATATTTCATCTTCACTTAAATTGAAGTATGCATGGCCCACGGGACCAATGGACTCCTGCCTCAACAGCACAATCATAGATTCTCAATAGCTGGCAGTTGGAAGTTGCCTCAAAGTCATTGAAACTTCCTGCATCTTAAAACAGACACTCATTGTCCATGAGATGTCCATCTTTTCACACACGTGGAAATGCATACTACACTTTGGGGAAAAATGAATGAAACAGGAAAGGAGCTACTAAGAGGAATTTCTAATATAGCATGATTCTGCATAAAGTGTCTGGCTTCTACTCAGTAACAGATGATCCTTCAAGTCAGCATTTCCAGGTACATCACCTGTTCCTTTTCCCAAACCTCAAGTTTTCCTTCTGAGTTCCTTTTCCTCATCAGCTCATCTCCATCAAATAAAATTTGGACCCACTCCTGTGTTAAAAGTAGTTTGGAATCTCAGACCCAGAGAACATATTGAGGCCCCTTACTACATGTATAGTTAGATGTGCAAAAGTCAGGTAGCAGAAGTAGACTTATTCTCAGAAAGAGGAATGGTAACAGGAGCTACACTAGCATACCTGATGTGATACATGGAGTAGTTTTAGTTGGCCATGTTTTAAATGACTTTTGTTAAGAAAAAGAAAATATGGATTCCATAGATTAGATAAAATTACTGTAACAGAGATATTGTTGAACTGCATTGCCAATATGCAAGATACTGACAGCTGGGAAAAGTATTTTGATCATTCAGAAAGTCTTTCTACAGTTGATGTCTACATGGTAACATAAAACTATAGTAGTAGATATTTTCTGAGTGGAATTTACCTTAAAGTTACCTATTTATTCTTCCCCACCAGTGTATGGGTTCTACAACTGATCATGATACTCATTCAAAGGCACTCATGAAAACCATTCACACATTGTGATGAAACTCATTTTCAGGTATCATGTATGACTTCCTACTTTTCAACTGCCCAGAGTAGACCATTGCTAGTGCATAAAGATCTGGCTTCTTTTCTTTCTCTTCTTGGCAGATTTTATGCACTCTTCTTTCCAAAGCCTGACCCAAATTTAAAACTTTTGGGTACCAAGGAAGTATTTTTGTTAGCACGATCAAGATATTCCTGATGTGAGTATATTCACCAGTTTCAAGGCAATGTACTGAGGCTTTGGTTAATTTGTAATGCCACTTATGTACAACATGTCGAAAATTTTCATAATCGAATCAATTGGCTTTATGTCCACCATTAAATCCAGTTGCTCGTAATATGGTAAGGAATCCAGGATAGTTTCCACATTCCTTTTCATATGTGGCTCTATCACTATGCCATCTGGTCACAGTCTCTAACATACAGCAAAGAAATCTACCGTATCGACTAGCTTCATTTTCAGTAAAGTTAGCTACCATGTAAATTATGTCAGAGAAAACCCGATCATAGCAAAGAAGTGTGGAAAAATTTGGAGTCTTCTGTTGATGTACCAATTTGACAAAATGAGCACAGTACACAGAGTCGATTGCTGAAAAAATACAATGAGGAAATATACACAGTTGGAGAAATTTTTTGATGGTCTCATTTTTAGTAGATTTTGCTAAAAGCCAGTTATCCTTTTCCAATTTCAGTCTTTGTAGAACTCTCTGTACGTGTTCCATCTGTTTCTTTTCTTCTTCAAGAAGCTTGTCCTGAAGGGCAGTAGAACGCTCCTTCTCTTTCTTCTTTTTATTTGGTGGCATTTCCTGATTATCATCAACTGCTTTCATCTGGATTTTAAGCTTATTGACTTCTCGTTCATAGCTGGTGTGTGGAACTGCAAGATCATACATTGTCAGTGACCAGAATGTGGTATAGAATTGAGGGCTGATATCTTCCCAGACTTTGGAAAGTTTAAACAGATCTGTAAAGAGTCATGAGATTGAGACAGTAAAGAAATGTCTTTCAACAGAAAAATGTCAGAGGAATTCACCGTTTCTAAGAATTACTAATACCAATACCACTCAATTATTCCAAATAATTGAAAAGAGAATGCTTTCAAACTCTTTCTATAAAGAAGAAAACAACACCACAATGGAACAAGTTGTTGTGGAAATACAAATCTGTTTGCAACCATCGTTACACATATATGGCTCCGGATAAACTGCCTTTTATTTTCTCTTTTAAAAAATACAATTTTATTTATTTATTTATTCATTTATCCATCCATCCATCCATTCATTATTTATTTTGTTAATTCTCTCTCTCTCTCTCTCTGTCTCTATCTCTCTCTCTGTCTCTCTCTCTGTCTCTCTCTCTGTCTCTCTTTCTGTCTCTCTCTCTCTTCTCTTTTCTCTCTCTCAGAGGGCACTGTGTGTCTCTGTGGAAGACCAAGACTGACTTCAGGAATCATCCTGGATAGCTTCCACTTCTTTTTGCTTTGCTCTGGGACTTCCCAGACTCCACCCACTAGGGTGGGATGTACAGGCTGCTATCATTCCCACTTGGCTTTTTATGTGGGGCCTGGAATCTGAACTCAGGGCTTTCTGTTTGGGAGGTAGACTCTTAACCCCTGAGCCATCTCTCTCCAGCCCTCTCTTATTCTCTTTGAAGTGAGATCTGTTTTTGTTTGTTTGTTTTGTTTGTTTTCCAACAGTACTTATCTTTCACAGTCACTGTGGGGGATGAAATAAGTAATGTGTGAAAAAAACTCAGCTCAGTGTAAGGCATTCTCATACCACATCATACAGTGGGGAATGCATATAGCAATATGACACCAGATGAACAATTTGAGGGACACAAAAGTAACTCAAAGTCATTTATAAATACTCCCAGAAAGTCTCCACTGGAAAAGAGAGCTTAGAAGTTAGTTTTCTCCGTTTTGGATGCTGAGATGCCAAGGCAGCATTGTAGTGATCACTGGAACACGGAAAGATCCAGGCGACCACAGATTTTGCACAACCAGCAGTTTCTGGGGGAATGCTCCTGGTGGATGAGCATTTTCCACATAAGGCTGTCCCCCTCCCCTTACTTTCCCATCATTCTTTTGGCGTAGTACCATTGCTGGCTTAAAAAAGAAATCTATAGCATTAATGCTAGCTTATGTGAAATTAAATTTACCCACTATTGTAGAAAATAAAATAGGATAGTGTTTTTCAACTCAAAGGTCTCTTCCGTAGATTTAGAGTTACAAATGGACAGGTGACAGTAGGCCCTCTATCCATCAGTGACCACATTCCTTTAGCTTATCTCAAAATGCAGGTTTAGCAGCCTTGCCAAGTAGCTAAGTGTATGCAATAAAAAGAGCAAAACTTAGTCAATATCAAGGAAGATCTACTCTCTGAGGATCCAGCCAATTAGAGAAAAGGGGGCGGGGTGGGATCCATGTCTAGGAGGATAAATCCTTTGTTTTGTTCTTGAGTGATGTGCTCTGATTTTTAGCATGGGTGCCCAGTATTGCAAGATTGTAATAAAGTAGCTGGCTTTCACCAAAACTGAGTCTCTCTAACTCATTATTACAAGTTGGGGGGGTGGTCTTATTTCTTATATCACTGGGTAGTACATAAGGATCCAACGCCTTTTGTAACTTACCTGTTGAGTTTCATCTCCACAACTTCTTCATTCATAATGTGCAAGCTGGCAGGAACCGACCCACATGCCCAGAATGTACCACGAACAAGACTGACCAAATCATGCAGCTAATTTCTCCATAATGACATGGCAGATCATTTTTACTTTTGCCCACACTGATTCTCCTTTTTCTGAATCTACCTGATTCAGGCAGGTTGACTTCTTTTTTAGCTTAGTTTTCTAAGTGTCGTTCCCAGTAGCGTGTGCCTGGGTACCTGCTGGAGTATGTAGCTACATCAGTGAGCACACAGCTGGCATTAATCATCATTAGTTTTTGCTATTATGGACGGGATACCAAGCTACCCATTGATCCATAATCAGCATTAATAGAAAAGGCCGGAGCTGGAGAGATGACTCAGGGGTTAAGACTCTACCTCACAAGCAGGAGGTCCTGAGTTCAGATTACAGGTCCCACATAAAAAACACCAGACAGAACTTGAAGTGGCCTACACTTCTGGCCCTGGTGGGTGGAGCCTGGGAAGTCCCAGAGGGAATCAAAACTGAGGTAGGAGCAATCCAGGATTGTTCCTGAAGTCACTCTTGGTCCTTCACAGGAACACACAGTGCCCTCTAACACACATACACACACACACACACACACACACACACACACACACACACATGAACATGTGCACAAAAATGAATAAAGATTGATAATCTTAGGGAAAATGTATGAAGAGCACATCTTCATCAACAAGTGTATTTACATTCCATTCTATTTCAGGCTGCTCTTCTTTGTTGACTGACTTAGTCATTTTAGTCTTCCCACTACCTTTACAGTTTATACAGGCAGGTTTATAGAAAGACTGACTTTGGCATATTTTACCTCCCGAGCTCCTTTGCCCTTCGTTTGGCAGGTTGGATGCAACTGTTAGAGGTTCCTCTAGCTTTGACCACAGTTGGTGGGGGACACCCTTGTCTTGTAACTACACTGGATTTTGCCCTCCCATCCTCTTCCAGAGTTCTCTGAGTTCTGGAAGTGGTTCTCTCCCTCAGTGCCACACTGCCGTGCTAGTCCTTGCAGCCTGCTGCATCCCTGCAGACAACTTCTTCACACTGCTGGCTGTAATTACACGATGGTTCATCATGTCTTTCCCACCAAGAGGACTATCTGCCTTCTACCTGTTAATGAAATCCACTGTTGAATCTGCTAACTCAAGCCACGAGCCCTGACTGCTTATACTGAAGGGACTGAGAAGGAAGCAAGAAGATGTTCTAAACATTGCTAATGCTCCCGTTACCTATGTCACATGGACAGGTTGCTTAAATTCCATGAACTTCAGGTTTTTTTCCTGTAGGATGGAATAATGAGCTACCACAGAGGGTTCTTTTGGGTTTTAAATGAAAACAAGTAAAATTTACCAAGTACAGGGAGTTTGGGCCAAAAAAATCCAATAATGATAATTGTTCCTCTCTAAGTGGATTACATGACATTGATTACAAATTTCAGCACTTTAGCAAGAGTTGTTTTATGCTGGACTGCACTGATTACAGGAATAATATGCCATGGTTTTTATAATATACTAATGCAAATCTTCAAGAGCAATAAAAATATGCCTTAAATTTCTTTTGGCCATAGTGTTAAACATCCAAAAGTTGATTAGTACTTTCCCCATTTTACAATAATCCTCAAGATTGTAAAACACATATAAAATTCTGTATTCATTTTTCTGGGGGAATAAATGCTATTAAATATCTTCTACATGGTATTCTTATCTCTTTGAGCACATGGAAAATAAATATTAAAGAAGAAGGGAAGGTAATAATGATGCAAACACAAGTGTTTGAAATTCATCTTAGGCAGCCAATTAATTAATAAATATGCACTTACTTGTATAATCTATTAGGAAGGATATGAATTGTACTTTTAGTTAGATCCCCTCATCTGCCATCCTATTACCCAAAGTCCTTGGGATAAGAACAAACTTCTTCAAATTTTATATGACCTGCCACTTACAGAGTTGTATTGGATTCTAGTGAGGGGTTTAGAAATCTAACTCCTTCATATTCACGGAACAGGAGAAGGGCATAAAGCAAATCAAGAGCTGACATATCCTTCCAGAATAGACTTCCCAGGGAGTGTGCTGTCCAGCCAGCTCCCTGAAATGAAGCCCTCTGCTGAGTTTCTCTGTGGATCCAGAACAAACTGTGCAGATAAAGCTAATATCAGAGAGGTAGGAGCAAAGATTCCACCAAGTTAACTCAGTGATTGAACAATAACTTTCTTTTTTTTTTTAAAAAAAAGAAGGATTTATTTATTTATGAGGGTAGGCACATACATGCATTATGTGGATGTGCTGGGATCGAACTCGGGTCTCCAGGGTTGCACGCAGGCACCTTACCCACCAAGCTATTTGGCCAGCCCTGAACAATAACTTTCAATTAACAAAGTAGACAATGTACATTGAATGGGTTAATTAATATAGAAAATTTGAAGTTTTTATCCGTGGACCTGCCGTGAGTGCTAAAAGAAAATTTTGAAAAATTCTTTAATATTATTTAAAAGTTTTCAGTTTTAATATGGTGTAGTTGTGTATAAATGTGTAAGTAAAAAATCTTTTAGTCACTGACTTGGCATGTGTTTTCTTTCTTTTCCCGTTTTGCTTTAGACCCCATGTTGGCTTTTGCTGTAGAAATTCTCAGGGACTGCACAGACTCTCAAAGTTTCACCAAAGCAGACGCCACAGATTTTCTTGGTTGTGCAGCACTCCCTCCTGGAAAACTGAAGAACAATACTTTTAGCTTTTGGCTTTGAAGGATTATCATCTCAGCTCCATCCCTGCGGTTGTCCCCAGTGTTGTGACTGCAATCCTCTAGGCAGGACATGGCTGCTGCCCTCTTGAAATCAGAGCAGCTGTGATTGTACTGTCTTCTGAGTATGACACAGCTATCGTAAAATCAGAACAGCTGTGATGGCCAGCACTAGAATTCACAGGATTGGGACCTCCCTTTTGGGGGGCATGCTCATGAGCAGCTCATGAAACAATGCAGGAGGCTTCTTCTGTACTGCAGAGGATATAGAAGTGCTTATCAACTGCTGGGGACAGAGACGCTTCTTTGGTGGCAGAGGTGCCTGTAATTATCATGTTCCTGTATGTAATCCTTCACTCATAAGTAATCCAAACTAGTTTACCATTTTAGGCTTGGGTAGAATTTCTTCTTTGGTCTGTTGTTGGGGTACTACATGGAGTGAACAGACAGCTCATTCTCCTCAGGAAGCTAACACCACAGCCAAACACCAGCTAAGTTTACACTCTTTCTTGAGTCCATGGAGGTGATAATTCCATGTCACTGGATTGGGGTCAGACAATTGTTCCACTCAGCATGCCTGCCTCTGGATTCATGACCGAAGATGATGGTGTCTTGGGCTCTTGAACATCTATTGACTTATGTGAGTTTGAATTTTCTTATCTAGAAAATAAGAACATTACTAGGGACTTCTATGGAGACCTTTGCACTCTGTGTGCACTGTAAAAGACAATACAAATGTGACTATCACATCACTTGTCTAATGGAGAAAGCCCGCTTACCTCACTGGGAAGGCACACGCATGCTTTCTACATGAAATGAATTTTGAAGGATACAGAATATATAAAGATAAACTTAAATTTGGACCAGAAGAATATCTATATCAGATAAATGATTCATATGTGTCCAAAATGTACACAGTTCTGCTATTAGTAGTTTATTTATTTATTTATTTATTTTGCTTGTGGTACTAGAGATTGAAGCTAGGGCTTAGTGCATCACAGGTGTTGCAGTTAGTTTTCATGGTTGCTGATAAATGACCATCAAACAACTTTAAGGGAACAAAGGGTTTATTCTCGCTTATGATTACTGGTTACAGTTCTTAGTCCAGCTTGACAGAAGAGCATGCACCAACACCAGGGCCGAGGGGACTGGCCACACCATCACCATATAACAGCTGAGAGAGGGACAATCCTTACTTGCTAGACCAGCATGTCTGGCCAAGTATACAGAAGGATCCGACTCTCTCAACCAGCTCTCTATATTTTATTCCAGGGCCTAATCCCACCCATCAAGGGCTGGGCCTTCCCCATCAGTTGGACAATCTCCTGCAGGTCTGCTCTGGGCCTAACTCAACCACTAATTCTCTATAAATGTGCTCAGAGCTCAAACCCTCAACTGTCAAGTTGAATCTGTGCCTAACTATGACACTAGAATTGTGAATTCTTAGTGATCTGCTCCTAAGATATATACCCACTCGTAGCTTGATCCATACATTAACTCAGAATGATCAAACCACGGGCAACCAGATAAGCAGCGTGCCAGCTCTCTTCAAACTTGGCCCATGATTTCAAATGTGGATAATACTTTAATCTTAATATTGTTGAGAAATATAGGTCCAGATATTAAAAATAAATATGAGTGGGCTCAATTGGGAAAGCTCTTGCCTCTGAGGCATGAGGAGCTGCATTTGGTCTTTGATACTCACACAAAAATGTGTTTGCAATCCCAACTCTGGGGAGGCGGAGACTGCTGGAACTACAGGTGTGCACCCTCCCAAAAATGCTGTACTTCTGGAATATTTTAAATGTTCTTCAAAAAATTCTGGTGCCACAAATACAAGTATGTAAAAAATTGTAAATGCAAATCAACTATCTACTTCAGTTTCCTGTACTTTTTGTGTGTGCACATTTTTGTGTGCACGTTATATGCATGTCTTCTGTTATCTTTCTCAGTCACTCTATACCTTATTTTTAGTTAAAGTCTCTCACTAAAACTGGAGTTCTTTAATTGGTTTAGATTGGCTGGTCAGAATCCCCAGGGATGCTTTGATGACTCCTTCCAGTCTCCAATGCTGGGATTATAAGTACTGCACCTACATTTGAAGCGGGTGCTGGGCTCTGAACTCAGTCCTCATGCTTAAGCACCAAGCACCTTACTTACCTAGTAAACATCTTGCCAGCCCTTTCAGTATGCTTCCTTGTATGTTTCACTTTAAAGTTTCTTTAAAAGTAAGCATTGACATCTGATACAAGCAACTTTTGACATATAGCCTTTCAGGACAATTTCTTTTTCTCTCAAAGTGGTAGTAGATTCCCACCATTGTCCCAGGCATTCAAAATTCCTTCTGCTTCTGCCTCCTAGGCATTACTTAGTCTATGATAAAATCTGTGGCCGGGTTTGGCCTCCCACCCTCAATAAATCAGTAAAAGAAATCAAATTAACAGTGAAAAGCAGAAAAAGAAAATTTATGTGTTATGGTCACATTGGGAAGAGGGATATATATATATACTGTCTTTGGAGTCCAGACATGTGTGTCAAGTTTAAGTAGAACACAAGAGATAGACACCATAACTAGGTAGTCCTGCTAAAGTTTGGTTCTGCTAAGTATTGGCCGCTCCCAACTCTCCTATAAGGTGGCTGACAAGTTGTCCAGGGCTGGGTGAAATTTCTTTCTGGGAAACAAATTTGCCCTCTGGCTAGCACCGGATCTGATCAACTTCCAGTAATCAGTCTCTCCCTCTGTTTCCAGGGTGAGATTCAGGGGGAGGGGGATCCAATGTCTCAGGCTCCAAGGAAGGGGTCACAATGCTCCTTTAGAGTCTCTGTGCCTTCCAGCTACATGGGTATAGGGATTCTAAGTGTGCAATACTAAATAATTTTTTGTTGTTCTTTTTTATTATATTTGTTATTTATTTTTTCCCCGATCATACAAGCTTAATAGGTACCTCAGTCCCCTCCCTCCCTCCACCCTTCCCCAGTTCCCCTTACACCTCTCCCTCTTTTCCCCTTCCTTTTACCCCCTCCATCCCTTTCTCCTAGTGCCCCCCCTCAACCCCTCCCATTCCCTGAAGCATCCTTTAGTGTGAATGTCAAACTTCCCACTGCATCCTCCACTCTAGTGAGGTGTAAAGACTCTGTGGCAGTGCCCCGAGCCCTTTCTTGTGCTCCCCTTTAGTATAGGAACACTATTGTGACTGTTAATCTCTTGCTTCTAAGGATCCTAGTGCTTGTGATCCATGCTAGACTTTGGGGGGTCATTGACATGTCAATCATTGCTCAGGTCATGCAAAGTCCGATTATGGCTACTGTGGCCATAACTTGTATGGAGGATCTTGAATATCCTTGATCCTCCCCATCTTTAGGCTCTTATGATCTTCTTTTTTTGTGTTATTTATTCAATTGTGCACGTGTATGTATGTGTGTACGTGTATGCGTGTATGTGTGTGTAGAACCATGGACGAATTCGGGAACCACCATGGACCGCCTCCTCCTTGTTTACTCTGCCCCGGGATTCACAGGCTCCGCCCTACCAGGACCGGAAATGCAGGCCGCCCTCGCTTCTGACTGGCATCTATACATGGGGTCTAGGATCCGAACTCAGGACCTTCCGCCTGCAAGGCAGAGGCTTAACCCCTGAGCCACCTCTCCAGCCCCCAAGGCTCTTATGATCTTACCGCCCCTTCTTCTGCAAATTTTCCTGAGCTTTAGGATTAGGAGAGATTGGGCTGGGCTGGTTCCAGGTGATTAATGTAGGGTCTCTGATATTCTGAATTATGGTTTGTTGTTGTTTTCAGTTTTGCTGTTCCTGCATCATCCTTGTCTCCATCCTGATTGTTATTGAAGGTCACCTCCCAACCAGAGATAAAAAGCTGTTTAAATGGAGTCTTACTATAAGAGTAGATTCAAAAGTAGCTGGAATAGGAGTAGGAGACCGCAGTGAGGGGGAGTGGGTCTCCCATTTGCAGGATGGTTACCATCTATCTGCCAGACTCCATACCCTCCCTGACTGGTGAGATGAAACTCCCTCAGTTGCAAGAGACTAGGAAGGAAAGTGAGTGAGGTTAACCAGATGTCTCACTACTTACTTGCAATACTTCATGGTGACCTATTTTCTCTTCTATAACATGCTCCCCTATCTCCTTATTTCTGGGGAGCCTTCCTTCCTCTTCCTTCCTCCTTCCTTCCTTCCTTCCTATAATCTTTGCAATTACTGTATATATTACAGAGAGTTATCTTTGAATATGTCACTAAGTGGGTTTGGTACCAGGATACACCTATTAGGGAGTACATACAATGCTTAATTTTCTGTGTCTCAATATAATTTTTTCTAATTCCATCCACTTCCCAGCAAATTTCATTAATTCATCTTTTTTGATGGCTGAGTAGTATTCCATTGTATAAATGTACCGCATTTTCCCTATCTACTTGTCAACTGTTGGGGATTTGGGTTGATTCCATGACTTTGCTATTGTAAATAGTGCTGCTATGAACATGATTGTGCTTGTGTCATTGAGGTGAATTTTTGCTATATGGGGAATTATTCCCACAAGTGGAATAGCAGGGTCATATGGCATTTCAATCTTTAACTTTTTAAAAAATCACCAGACTGATCGCCAGAGTGGCTGTATAAGCCTGCATTCCCACCAGCAATGTAGGAGAGTTCCCTTCTCTCCACATCCTCTCCAGCATTTGGTGTTGTTAGTATTGTGGATTTTTGCCATCCTGATCAGGATGAGATGATATCTCAGGGAGGTTTTGATGTACATTTCCCTGATGGCTAAGAATATGGAGCATTTTTAAAAGATATTTGTCAAATATTTCAATTTCGTCCCTGGAGAAGTTTCTTTGAATTCCCAGGCCCATTTTTTAATTGGGCCATTTATTTACTTGGTGTTTAGTTTTCTAAGTTCTTTGTGAACTCTGGATAATAGAGCTGTATCGGATATATGGTTAGTGAAGATCTTCTCCCATTCTGTGGGTTGCCTTTACAATCTCTTTATCTGAACAGAAGCTCTTTAATTTCACAAGATCCCAACTGTTGAGAGTTGGTAGCAGTGACTGTGCCATTGGATGTCTGTTTAGGAAGTGTTGGCCTAGCCCAATCAGCTCGAGGGAGTTCTCGATCCTTTCAACTAAGGTTTATATAGTCTCTGGCCTTATATTGAGGTCCTTGATCCATTTAGAAGTAAGTCTTGTACATGGTGACAAGTATGGGTCCAGCTTTAATCTGCATGTGGTCATCCAGTTTTGCCAGCACCATTGGTTGAAGATGCTGTTCTTTTTCCATTGGATTCTTTGGGTCCCTTTGTCAAAGATCAAATGGCTGTAATTGTGTGCACTTATATCTGGGTCTTCAACCCTTATCCATTGATCTATGTGTCTATTTTGGAGCCAGTACCAGGCTGTTTTTATAACTATGGATTTGTAGTATAGACTAAGGTTTGGTATGGTGATACCTCCAGCAGTGTTTTTGTTACTCAGGATTTTTTTTTGCTATCCTGGGTCTTTTGTGCTTCCATATGAATTTTGAGATTGTTTAGTCAATTTCTTTGAAAAATTGTTTTGGGGTTTTGATTGGTATAGCATTGAATATGTATATTGCTTTTGGTAGGATGGTCATTTTTATGATATTGATTCTACCAATCCAGGAGCATGGGAGGTCTTTCCACCTTCTGGTGTCTTCTGTGATTTCTTTTTCTAGGGTTTTAAAGTTTTCATTATAAAGGTCTCTCACTTCATTGGTTAAAGTTTATACCAAGGTATTTCCTTTTTTTAGGGGCTATAGTAATGGAATTGCTTCTCTTAGGTCTTTTTACTTTTTTCATCCTGGGCGTATAGGAAAGCCACTGATTTTTTTGTATGTTTATTTTGTAACCTGCCACCCTGCCGAACTTCTGTATTAGTTCCAGGAGTTTCCTGGTGGAGTTTTTAGGATCACTCAGGTATGGGATCATGTCATCTGCAAATAGAGATAACTTGACTACTTCCTTGCGTGGTAACTCCTCCCTGTAATTCCAGCACTGGGGAAGCTGAGACAAAAGGATTTCCCCAAATTCAAGGCCAGCCTGGGATACCTAGAAAGACAGAGAGAGAAACACAGAGAGAAATCAGAGGTGGGGTTGAAACAGTGAAACAAGTATATACTTAAACTAACTCTAAGGTTTGAAGACTCAAACTGACAACCCAAAACTCAAGAAATGGTCTTTTTTAAAAAAAGTTTATGAATTAGATGTGACTCATGGATTTACTTGTGGTCTCTCAGTCCTGTCCCCTTGGTGTCTGAGTCTGATTTTGTGCTGAAGCTGTGCTAGTTTTGCTGCGGTAGCTGCTCAGACTAATTTGGAATCAAGTAAAGTGACAAGTCTAGCATCGCCCTTTTTGCTCACTGCTTTGGCTGTGGAGGGTCTTTCTACTTCCATGTAAATGTCAGAGTTGCTTTTTCTGATTCTGTAAAGGATGTCTTTGGGATTTTGACTTTATTGAGACCACAGATCCCTTTCAGAAACACTGCCATTTTAACAGTATTAATTATGCTGATCTGTTAATGCAAAAAGCTTTTCCATCTTCTAGGGTCTTCTTTACTTTTTTTCTCAGTGTTGTATTTATAGCTTTTATTGTAGAGGGTTCTTTTGTGCCAGTTTAGTTAGGTTTGCTGATAGTTTTTTTTAAGTCATTATAAATGTATTTGTTGCTCTGATTTATTTTCAACTATGTTTATTATTGGCATATAGAAAGACTACTCGTTTTTGATGTTGGTATATTGCTATTTTACTGGAAATAGATCTAAGATGCATCTGGCCCATTTTTAGAGTTTTTTGTCAGTATATAGATAGCTCTAGGGATCCAATCAGGGCCTTGCATTACATGCATTAGACAAGTGTTCTTCCACTGTGCTGCAGCCCCAGACCTATGAGATTTTAATTATAGAAACCTGACATTTGCAAATAGGGATGCTGACTTTCTCTTTCCTGTTTGTATCCCTTGTCTCTTTCTCTGCCCTGTTGCCCTAAGACCAAAGTGCTGTATTGAATGACTCCTGTAGTGGGCACTCCTCTCATTCCTGATTTTAGAGGAGCTCCTTTTGTTTTTTGTTTTTTTTTTCCATTTGGTACAATGTTATATAAGCTCCTCAGATGTAGACTTTGCTATGTTGCAGTACGATCTTTTCATTCTTAGCTTTGTTCAGGTCTGTAATCATGAAGGAATTCTTTTTTTTTTTTTTAAAGCTCCTTTCTTTACTTGTTGAATTGATGATGTCATTTTTATCTTTGGTGTGTAATGTACTGAATTACTTTAATTGATTTACATGTTCAACCATTCTTTCATTAAATCCACAACATTAACTCTCCATGTGTTTTCTATAGTTTCTCTTGCTGCTATTACTTTTATTTATTTATGGTGTGATAAGATACAAGTCACTTTTTCAGTATTTAATAAGACTTGTTTTAAGCCTGATATCTGTTTGGAGAAAGATCTGTGAGCTGTTGACAAGAATATGTATTCTATAGTTGATGGTTAGAACATTCTTTGTCTTATAAGTCTACTGACTCTGTCACAGTTTAACTCCAAAATTTGTTCACTTTTTTGCCTGGATAATCCACATATAGTTAGGAGGGGAGAGGGTACCAAAGTCACCACCGCTACTGCATTAGAACTATCTGTCTCCTTATGCCCAGTCATGTTTGTGTTATGAAATCAGGTGCACCAACATTCATTATGTATGTACTTGCAGTCAATATGTTTTCTTGGTAGAGTGTTCTCATTAGTAATATGTAGCAATTTTTATCTCTTCTAACTTTGATTTGATTGCAACATTGTTAGATATAAATACAGCTTTCAAAATTTTTTATTTTTTCTTACTTTTGCAAGCATATTGAGTAATTTGTCTCTGAAGCCCTCCCTTCCTTCCCTCCCTCCCTTACTACTTTCCTCCCTTCCCACTTTACCTCCTTACTCTTCCATCATCATTCCTCCCACCTTCTTGTCTGTGTGCTTCTCTGGTTTCCAGGTTTCCCTTTGGATCATCTGCTTTGGTGAGGGTTCAGGCCTCTGTGGCAGACCAAGTGGCCCTTCCTCGGAGAGACCCACTGATAGGAGCACTCCCCTTCATCTGTCTAGCCCTAGCCCCCAAAGTTTACACTGCATGTAATTATTTCCCCTGAGATCCTTGTTAGTCTATGGGGACATGTTGGTATGTCAGTCATGTGCAGGTCTGGTAAGGACAAGTCTCATTGCAATGAGTTCCTGGATGCAGCAGCCCTGCCTTGAGTAGAGTGTCCCTGAGCCTTATGATGGGGATAGATTTGGTTGGCCTGATTCTGGGTGATCATTGCAGAGTTGAATGAACTCTGCATCCTGGATGGCTATTGTTAATTTCACTGGTTTTACAATGCACTAGGCTGGGGTCCTATCTGGGTGCTGAGATTTTAAAAAAAAGACATGAGTAGGGCTATGTTTGCTTGTTTTGGAATTTTTCTATTTCCCTTTCAGTTTTTTATCAGTCTTTGTCAGCAGTTGAGTTTCTTCCTTCTAAAAGTTTGTTTTCATTTATTTTCTCTTTAGAGCTGGTCAGTTACATCTTTAATTGCAGAAGGAAGACTGATTATATTTAGGGTTATTATTAAAAGGTACGTATGAAACTGAAGTCTTCTATTTGGGATGTTTCTGGTTTTCTCTGTGTTCTTTCTCTCTTGAACTCATCTTAACACTCAAGTTGTGTTAAAAATGCTTGGTTCTTCCCTTCTTATTTATTTATCTGTTCTTCCAGTGAGGTTTCTTCCTCTTCAGTTCTTGCGATTATACATTTCTTTCTCTTCTCTGTTTAGGATTCCTCTAAGTATCTCCTTCAGTGCTGACTTGGTCGTGAGTTCCTTTAGTGGATGCTTATCTTGGACATCTTTATTCTCTTTTCAATTTTCAGGGAGGAGTTTGCTGGCTATTGATTAACAGCTGTTAATCATTAATCCCTCCTTCCTTCCCTCCCTTACTACTTTTCCTTCCTTCCCACTTTACCTCCTTACTCTCCCACCTTCTTGTCTGTGTGCTTCTATGGTTCCCATGTTTCTCTCTGGATCATCTGCTTTGGTGAGGGTTAGGGCCTCTGTAGCCTGAAATACATCATTCTTCCTTTGGCCTCCAGCATTTCGGACGAGGACTGTACTGTTTGTTTTTGCTTTGTAAGTAACTTGGCACTTCTGTCTTGTACCTTGGGGCATTATTTTCTTTTCTATATTCTTACAGTTTTAGCAGGAATGTGAGTGGAGAGGTTCTTTTGTGGTTATGTCTATGTGGGGTTCTACATTCCTTCTACACCTAGATAGCATTTGTCTGCTATCATTGCACTGAGTTAATTTTCTGTCCTCTAGTCTGTATTTAGCACCACTTTCTAAATCTAAAAGTTACTAAGCTTGGACTTTCAGTTGTCTTAGAGGTCATGAAAGTTGGACCCATCATAATTGACTGCTTTTCTATATGGCTCTGTGACTATAATAATCAGCTAACTTTGTCCTTTGAGCCCTTATAGTTTATCTTCTAGTTAACAATCTGTTGATAATGCTTTTTTTAAAATTTATTTTCCTGTTCATATAAACGTAATAGGTACCCCTGTGCCCTCCCTCCCTCCACCCTCCCTGGACATTCCAGGTCCCTCCTCCATTTTCCCCTTCCTTTCCTCCCTCCCTCCCTTTCTCCCAGTGCCCCTCCCCCCATCTCTGAAGCATCCTTTAATGTGTATATCAAATTTTCCTCTGAGTCCTCCTCTCTGATGAGGTGTAAGGACTCAGTGGCATTTCCTAGAACTCTTTCTTCTGTTCCCCTTAAGTAGAGGAACACTATTGTGACTGTTAATCCTTTGCTTCTAAGGATCCTAGTGCCTTTAGTCCATGCTAGATTTTGAGGGGTCAATGATAAGTTGGTCATTGCGCAGATCATGCAGAGTCCTATTATAATTGCTTCGGCCCTACTTGTCGTATATCATGACTCCTCCCATCCTTGTGCTCTTACAATCTTACCCCCCCTGTTCCCCAAGTTTCCCTGAGCTTCAGGATGTGGAGAGATTAGGCAGGCCTGATTCCAGATGGTTAATATAGAGTCTCTGATGTTCTGAATTATGGTTTGTTGATTTTTTTTTCACTTTTGCTGCTCCTGCAATGCCCTTGGCTCCATCCTGATGGGTATTGGATGTCACCCCCTGGCCAGAGATAAAAAGCTGTTAAAATAGTCTTATAAGGATAGATTCAAAGGTAGATGGAATAAGAGTAGGAGACTGCGGTGAGGGGTGGATCAGTCTCCCATTGCAAAATGGTTACCTTCTATCTGTCAGACTGTATGCCCTCCTTTTCTGGTAATATCATACCCCATCAGTTGCAAGTGACCAGGAAGGACAGTCTGTGAGCTTAACCAGGTGTCTCATTTTTAACTTGCAGTCCTTGATGGTGGCTTATTATCTCTGCTGTAGCATGATCCCCTCTCTCCTTGTTTCTGGTGGGGCCCTCCTTCCCCTTCTCTCCTGTTTATAATCTTTGCAATTACTGTAGGTATTACAGAGATTTATTTTTGAGTGTGTCTCTAAGTGGGTTTGGTACTAGGATCCACCTATTAGGGAGTACAGACAGTGCTTAATTTTCTGTGTCTGGGATACTTCACTCAATATAATTTTTTCTAATTCCATCCATTTCCCGGCAAATTCCAGTAATTCATCATTTTTGATGGCTGAGTAGTACTCCCCTGTATAGTATATCCATTGTATACCCTTATTCACTCGTCAACTGTTGGACATTTGGGTTGATTCCATGACTTTGCTATTGTAAACAGTGCTGCTATGAACATGGTCATGCTTGTGCTATCGAGGTGAATTTTTGCTGTATGGGGGGTTATTCCCAAAAGTGGAGTAGCTGGGTCATATGGCATTTCAATCTTTAACTTCTTTAAGAATCGCCAGACGGCTCGCAAGAGTGGTTGTATGAGCCTGCATTCCCACCAGCAATATAGGAGAGTTTCCCTCACTCCACATCCTCTCCAGCATTTGGTGTTGTTTGTATTGTGGATTTTTGCCATCCTGACCCGGGTGAGATGATATCTCAGGGAAGTTTTGATTTGCATTTCCTTGATGGCTAAGGATGTGGAGCATTTTTTAAGATATTTGTTAGACATTTTAATTTCGTCCTTAATCAAGTTTCTTTTAAGTTCCAAGGCCCATTTTTTAATTGACCCATTTGTTTCCTTGGTGTTTAGTTTTCTAAGTTCTTTGTGCACTCTGGATAATAGAGCTCTATCAGATATGTGGTTAGTGAAGATTTTCTCCCATTCTGTGGGTTGCCTTTGTGCTTATTACAATCTCTTTACCTGAACAGAAGCTCTTTAATTTCATAAGATCCCATCTGTTGAGTGTTGGTTGTATTGACTGTGCTACTGGATGTCCGATTAGGAACTGTTGGCCTGGGCCAATCAGCTCGAGGGAATTCCCTACCCTTTCAACTAAGGTTTTTATAGTCTCTGGCCTTATATTGAGGTCCTTGATCCATTTAGAAGTAAGTCTTGTACATGGTGACAAGATGGGTCTAGCTTTAATCTTCCACATGTGGATATCCAGTTTTGCCAGCACCATTTGATAAGATGCTGTTCTTCTTCCATTGGATTTTTTTGGGCCCTTTGTCAAAAATCAAATGGCTGTAATTGTGTGCACTTATATCTGGGTCTTCAACCCTTATCCAATGATCTGAGTGTTTATTTTGGAGCCAGTACCAGGCTGTTTTTATAACTATGGATTTGTAGTATAGACTAAGGTTTGGTATAGTGATACCTTCAGCAGTGTTTTTGTTACTCAGGATTGTTTTTGCTATCCTGGGTCTTTTGCGCCTCCATATGAACATTGAGATTGTTTGGTCAACTTCTTTGAAGAATTGCTTTGGGATTTTAATTGGTATAGCATTGAATATATATATTGCCTTTGGTAGGATGGTCATTTTTACGATGTTGATTCTGCCAATCCAGGAGCATGGGAGGTCTTTCCACCTTCTAGTGTCTTCTGTAATTTCTTTCTTTAGTGTTTTAAAGTTTTCATTGTAAAGGTCACTTACTTCTATGGTTAGGTTTATACCAAGGTATTTCATTTTTTTAGGGGCTATAGTAAATGGGATTGTTTCTCTCAAGGCTTTTTCACTTCTTTCATTCTGGGCATATAGGAAGGCCACTGATTTTTCTATGTTTACTTTGTATCCTGCTACCCTGCTGAACTCCTGTATTTGTTCCAGGAGTTTCCTGGTAGAGTTTTTGGGATGACTCAGGTATAAAATCATGTCATCAGCAAATAGAGATAACTTGATTTCTTCCTTGCAGATTTGAATCCCTTTTATGTCCCTGTCTTGGCTTATGGCTTCAGTTAAGACTTCAAGTACAATATTGAAGAGAAGTGTTGAAAGTGGACAGCATTGTCTAGTTCCCGATCGAAGCAGGAATGCTTTGAGTTTTTCCGCATTGAATATAACTCTTGCTGTGGGCTTGTTGTAGACAACTTTTATTATATTGACAAAGCTTCCTTCCATTCCAACTGTCTCAAGGGTTTTGATCATAAAAGGCTGTTGGATCTTGTCAAAAGCTTTTTCTGCATCTATTGAGAGTATCATGTGGTCTTGGATTTTAGACTGCTTTATATGGTGGATTTCGTTTATTGATTTGCATAATCTTGTTTGAGATGGATAAACCTTGTGTGCCTGGGATAAAGCCTACTTTTGATGTTTTCTATCCCCTGAACATCTTAGTCTCAAGTGGTAGTCCTCTTCTCAAACAGACTCCTGGGTTTGACACTCTGGGATTTGAGATGCAGGGAGATCAGGCTGTGCCCTTCTGAGTTTCTTTGTATTGTACAAATCAGTAGCTTTCAGGGTGCACCTTAACCTTAGTGCGCCAATTTGTACAGCAGCAGTTTTCTCTGTTTTGAGTTCAAATATTGGGACAAAGTGGCTCTGTTTCATGCTGCGTGAGGAAGCAACTGCTGTCCAGCACAAGCATAAGGCGTAGATTGGCAAGTAACTTATTTATGCAGATTAAATATGATTATCTATAAACATATTAATTAAAGGAAACCTGGACATATGTGTATATGGAGAGCTTATCAGAGAAATCAGGCTTGTGTGTTGTACCAAAATACCAGGACGCTGAAAGCTACCACCTTCTCTCCAGGATCACAATGAATGGAGAGGAACCTAGCACAGCACTTACCATTCCATTATTAGGCCATCTGGTGCATGTATCACAAGATCCACAGGCAATGGTCTCCTGATTCTGACCGTGCCTTCTGCTTGCCAAAACCCCTCAGTACTTAATGTGTCCACCTGAACTGCCCTTTGTCCAGCCCCGTTGTGTCCCATGCCAGCTTGTGCTTTGAAGCAGTCAGCATCTTGAACCGCCTCTGTGCCTTGATCTAGCACTGTGCCTTGGAACAACCGTGTGCCTTGCCTCCTGTGTTCTAGAACAGCTCTGGGCCTGGCTGTCTCTCTCTTTTGCCTCCCATACTTCTGCTTTAAACCTTGGCCCACTTTAACCCTTCCTTAACCATTCTATAATCCATATATCCTAAGTTAAATGTAATGTGTGATACTTGTAAGTAGGATTGGAATTTTTTTAAAATTCATTCATTCATTTTCTTTTTCTTTCTTTCTTTGTTTCTTTTTTCTTTCTTTCTTTTTCTCTCTCTTTTTTCCTTTCTCTCTCTCTTTCTCTTTCTCTTTCCTTTCTCTTACTCTTTTCTTTCTTTCTTTCTTTCTTTCTTTCTTTCTTTCTTTCTTTCTTTCTTTCTTTCTTTCTCTTTCTTTCCTCTTTATTTTTTTCTCCCATTTTGTTTTTTTCCCAATCATATAAGCTCAATAGGTATCCCTGTCCTCTTCCTCCCTCCATCCCTCCCCAGACCCCCTTGCACTCTCCCCCCACTTTTCCCCCTTCCTTTCACCCTCTCCCTCCTTCCCCTTCTCCCAGTGCCTCCCCTTCCTCCTTCCCTTCCTCTGGAGTATCCCTCTGTGTGAATGCCAAACCTCCCTTTGAGTCCTCCACCCTAGTGAAGTGTAAGGACTCAGTGGCATAGCCTGGAGCCATTTCTTGGGCTCCCTGTTAGTTTGGGGACTCTATTATGAATGTTAATCCCTTGCCTCTAAGGATCCTACTGCCTGTGATCCGTGCTAGACTTTGGGGGGTCATTGACATGTCAGCCATTTTGCAGGTCAGGCAAAGTCCAGTCCTGGCTGCTGCGGCCCTAACTTGTGTGGAGTATCTTGCATATCATCGGTCCTCCGCATCTTTAGGCTTGTACAACCTTGCCAACCTCTCTTCTACAAGGTTCCTTGAGCTTTAGGATTATGATTTGGTTCCAGGTGACTAATGTAGGGTCTTTGGTGTTCTGAATTATGGTTTGTTGTTTTCAGTTTTGCTTTTCCTGCACCGCCCTTGGCTCTATCCTGATTGGTATCGAAGGTCACCTCCTAACTAAAGATAAAAGACTGTATAAATGAAGGTCTTAAGATGTAAGAGGAGACTCAAATGTAGATGAAATAGGAGTAGGACACAGCAGTGTCCCATCTATCTGCTAGTCCCTATACCCTCCCTGATGGTTGAGATCAAAATTCCAAACCTTGTCAGTCACAGGTGACCAGGAAGGGAAGTAAGAATGAGCTTCACCAAATGTCTCACTACTTACCTGTAAAACTTGATGGTGACCCACTTTTCTCTACTGAAGCATGATCCCTCTTTCCTTTTTTTCTGAGGGGGACCTTCCTTCCCCTTCCCTCCAGTTTATAATCTTTGTAATTACAGTTGGTATTACAAAGATTTACCTTTGAATATGTCATTAAGTGGGTTTGGCATTAGATCCACGTATTAGTGAATACATACAATGTCTAATTTTCTGTGTCTGGGATACTTCACTGAATATAATATTTTTCTAATCCCATCCATTTCCTGGCAAATTTCATTAATTCATCTTTTTTGATGGTTGAGTAGTATTCCATTGTACCACATTTTCCTTATCCACTTGTCAACTGTTTGGGTTGATTCCATGACTTTGCTATTGTAAATAGTGTTGCAATGAACGTGTCTGTGCTTGTGTCATTGCAGTGAATTTTTGCATTATGGGGGATTATTCCCAGAAGTGGTATAGCAGGATCATATGGCATTTCAATCTTTAACTTTTTTAGAAGTCGCCAACTGCTCGCCAGAGTGGTTGTATAAGCCTGCATTCCCACCAGCAATGTAGGAAAGTTTCCTTCTCTCCACATCCTCTCCAGTATTTGGTGTTGTTTGTGTTGTGGATTTTTGCCATCCTGACCAGAGTGAGATGATATATCAGGGAAGTTTTGATATGCATTTCCCTGATGGCTAAGGATGTAGAGCATTTTTAAAGATATTTGTTAGCCATTTCAATTTTGTCCCTGGTAAATTTTCTTTTGAGTTCCCAAGCCCTTTTTTTTTAATTGGGCCATTTATCAAAAATGTGTTTTCAATGGTGAAGGACTTGGGAAATGAGAACCAACAAAATTGATGTAGCTTGAAAATTTGTCATTCTTTAATAAATTCCGACAAGTAGAATGGCATGAATGTATCATGTGCGTTTTTGACATAGCATGCTCGTGAAAGGGAGTGAATCAGCAGGCCCTTTCCGATGCTGCCTGCTATTCAGGAGGCAACAGTGTAAGACCCAATCTTCACACTGGATTTAAGGCTAATGAGAGCTGTGGGTGAGGCTTCTAGCCAGTATGGTTTACTTTGTTGTTGCTGCTTTGGGTTCTCCACACTGGAAAGTTGGAGTTTCAGACACTTATCTACTTTTCCCTGCATGGAATGTTTTCTTTATCAGTGACGTTTTTAGTTTTTTTATCCTCACTTTTTGAAATTGATTCTTGTCATTCTTGAAATGAGATTTTTCTGGTAAGGAGACTCTTTTTTATTAAATATAAATTAATTCAAATTTATTTATTACTAAATTATAGTATTAAAATATAGTATCTTTGTTATATGCAAAAAGACATCCCAATATCAGTTTAAAACCAGGATGATTTTATTCAAACTTAGTGAAAGACATGAGCACGTGCTGCAAATACTTTGATCCATTTAGTTTGATAATTTCAAGAGTCTTTAGTATTTTATTACTTAATTATGTTACTTCAGTTCCATTCATGGTCCTCATGAAAAGTTAAAAAATATTTTGGTTTAATTGAGGGTGTCTCATACTGATATCCATTAACTACAACCCAAACCTCAATGATCCATTTGATGTGGACCACTTGCATAAATTAAGAGAGAGTAGACTGAGGCTGCCTCTTAATAAATGCTTGCTTTAATACTTTCACATGCATTTTAATTCTCAAAAATGACAGCTTCTAAAGGACTCCTATGAACCTTATTTTATGTGAGGAACCCACATCACTATGTGCTTAGTAACCTTGCCAAGATTACAAGTGGCAAACCTGCTTTCAAACCCAGGCAGGCTGGTTTCAAAGTACAAAACTCCAACTGCTACCGTACTTCCCAGCAAGACTCTGCTCAAGCCACCTTCATTCTGCAAGTGATGGGGAACATTTGATTCAGCTTGCATTGTGCTTCTTCTTCCAGAAACCTCATCCACATACCAGCACTTGCCTATCTTTCCTGTCAGTGTCAAAAGACATTTTTTTCTTCTAGCTGATGAGCATGCTATCTGACCTTCGATGAAGCGTGCTACCAATAATGGGAGCCATTTCACATATTAATCCGTTCAATATATATATGCTCTGAATGCCTGTCAGTGTTGAAGATTAGAGTGGAGGAAACAGGCACTTTCTTCTCTACAAAGTTGGAAGCCGAGGGAGAAAGATATATACATGTCTTGTGCAGTAGGACAGTGACAACACACTTGGATGGAGTCCTGGGAGGAGAGGGACTCACTGAAAGTATTTCTAGAAAGTGACATTTATGGTTGTGTATCATAAATATCTGAGTTTTTTTCTGGCCTTTGTGTACACATACCAGAGGGCACTTGAGTATGTGTACATGTGGAGGTCCAAAGGTGACCAGGGGAATCACCCTGGATTGCTCTACTTCCTTATTGCTTTGCCTTGGGTTTCCCAGGCTCCACATCCAGGGCCAGAATTTCAGCCACTGCCTGGCATTTTTATTTATTTATTTATTATTTATTCAATTGTGTGTGTATGCATGTGTGTGTGTGTGTGTGTGTGTGTGTGTGTGTATGCATGTGTGTGTGTATGTGTGTGTGTGTAGAACTACGGACGAATTCCAGAACCACCATGGATGCCTCCACCTCCTCCTTGTTTACTCTGCCCTGGGATTCACAGGGTCCGCCCTACCAGGACCAGAAACTCAGGCCGCCCCCATTTCCGGCGTCTATACGTGGTGTCTAGGATCTGAACTCAGGACCTTCTGCCTGCAAGGCAGAGGCTTAACCCCTGAGCCACCTCTCCAGCCCCACTGCTTGGCATTTTTATGTGGGGGCAAGCAAACTTATAATTAATAATTTCCTTTTATCCCAGAAGTCCTAATTTTTTAAAAATCTTGCTCTCTCTAAGGATTCAGTAGTGTTTGCCAGTGGACAACAGGTCCTGGGCTTTTATCCTAGGGAGGCTGACTTCCTGCTTCTCATCTTCTTCTCCCTCCATTTCTTCTCTTTCTTTTCTTCTTCCTCTTCTCCTTCTCCTTTTCTTCCTCTCTTCTCCTTCTGTACACATCCACGTCCACTTCTTTTGCTGTGTCGTTCTTCTTGCCTTGGGACTCAGCGTCATTGGGCTCACGCCTGCCAAGCACACGTGGCACGGCTGACGCATGCTCAGGCCCAGGCCAATGTTTCTTTGCTTGTTATTTCTATTCTGTGTTTTTCCCTGTCACAAGTTTCCAGTTGCAGGCACTTCAGACCCTTTTCATCAAGTCCAGTGTGTTTCTTGTGCCTTTTATATAAATCTCTTCCTTTTCAAGGTGTTATCTTTCTTTTTATCATGTGAGAATTCTCATTCAGACAAGATAGGGTACACACACACACACACACACACACACACACACACACACACACACACATTTATTTACAGAATTCTTAATTTTGATTGTTTTCCAAGTGAATTCTGTTTCTTTGATAATATTCTATATTTTTCTTTTTAATTTCTCTTGGGCATAACAATCAGTTATCTTAATGTTAATGTTGGCTAATTCCTGTTTAGACCTACTTCTGTGTTTCTACTTTTGTAATGTTTTGTTGGGTTTTCTGACATGATTCAAAATTTTCAAGCTTTAATTTTTTCCATTTTCAGGTGGGTTACATGTGGATATATGTAATGTTTTCATGTGTGTGTGTATGTGTGTGTGTGTGTGTGAGTGTATGTGTGTGTGTGTGAGTGTGTGTGTATGTGTGTGTATGTGTGTGTGTGAGTGTGTGTGTATGTGTGTGTGTGTGTGTGTGTGTGTGTCTGTGTATCATGTGTGTGGGATGTCCAAGTCCGTAATGCAGTGGATGATTCCTCATGCAAGCAGATTAAAAATGGAGAGATTGAGCATTAGCAAAGGAGCAAGGAAGCTGGTGTACAGTACTGATCCTTCCCCTCTGCTCTTGCTGTGAAATGATGTGACCAGTTAGTTATTTCGGCTCCTGGTGCTGATATGACACTCCTGCAATCTGAACTAGAAATTTGTGGACTGAATAGAACTCCTTTCTCTCCTAAGTTGTTTTGCTCATTTGTTATTGTAATAAGAAGGAACTAAAGCAGCCACATGTGAGCCTATGTGAGCTTCCAGCTGATTCCCCTGTTTCTTCCCCTACCCCTAAGTTCTGTGATCAAGCTCAGGTTGTGAGGCTTGTGCAGCAAACACTTGTACATGCTAAGCTATGTTTCTGGTCCCGTGCTTAATTGTGTTTATAACCAAATTAAAATCGTCTTAGAATTTAAAAGCATTTACTCATAAAGAAATTATTATGTCTTTGCCAAATTTTTCTGAACATTACTTATTTTGTGTGTATGCATACATGTGCATGTATGTGTGTGTGTGCTTGCATGTGTATCAAGAAGGCCCTGTATGTTCCTTTGAAGGACCAAGGGTGACTTTGGGAATCATCCTGGATTGCTTCTGCCTCCTTTTTGCTTAGCTCTGGGATGTCCAAGGCTTTGCCTTCCAGGGCTGGAAATGCAGACCACTGCCTTTCTACCTAGCATTTTTACATGGGACCTTTTGATCCAAACTCAGGACCTTCTGCTTGTGAGGTAGAGTCTTAACCCCTGAGCCATTTCTCCAGCCCTATTGCCTACAGTTTTATAGTTTATCTTCTGAGCTGATTAAAGATGCCTAACAACCAGAGTCATATAGTCTAGAGCTACAAATCATGAAAAAAGATTCTCCTGTTCCTATTTGTGTAAATCCCACTTTTATTTCTTCAGTGTTTCATACATGAATATAATAATTTTTCACACCTTAATCTCCCCATATCCTCCTCCCTCTTCTTCACATTACAGTCCTTTTAATCCCCTGCCAGATTCCCTCTTATTTTCAAGTCTTTTCAATATGTTAAGCCCCACTTATTAAATTGTATGCTAAGATTTGAAAACAGGAGATACTGTGATAGTGATCATGTAGACT